>OX122909.1:1362500-2595000 GCA_944738965.1 Nebria brevicollis | reverse complement strand
GTGTACAATGGTGTGATATCGTTGATGTGTGAGAGTGAATGTTGGGTTTGGTGAACCATGCGCAAAAAGCGTGTAACAGCTGTTGAAACGATGGTTTTGAGAGGCTTTTTTGGTGTATCTAGGTGAGATAGAATGTGGAATACGTGGGTGTATGAGTAGTGTAATATTGTAAAAAAATGCCGCATGTAATATTGAAAGAATGTCGAATAAAAGATTTACGTGGACGAGATGAGGGTCGTCCTCGGAATAAGTGTATAGATATGATTGTGAATGAATTGCGTGGAAAAAATGAACTAGCGGAATGACAAATTTGACGAAATTGAATGAAACGAAAGAAGTGCGTAAGGATAGCGTATGTATGCGTGTATGTATGTATGCATGGAGTGTATGTATGTACTGAGTTTATGTATGTAAATATGTAAGTATGTATGGAATGTATGTGTGTACTGAGTGTATGTATGGAGTACATATAAGTAATGAGTATGTATGTATGTACTGAGTATGTATGTATGTGCTGAGTATGTATGTATGTACTGTGTATGTATGTACTGAGTGTATGTATGTATGCATTGTATATATGTATACACTGTTTGTATGTATGTATACAAAATTAATGTATGTTTTCTGTTGCGTAGTGTTACTGTAAACGACTTGGCGAGACTTAGGACAACCCAAAAATGCAGCAAGCAGTGTTAGACGAGGGCTTAGCCCCCCCAGCTCCATCCCAATCTCTCCCTCACCTACCCCCAAATAGCTTAATCTATGAGCCGGCCGCCGTCGGTGGAAGCGGCGCATGCAGCTACGACGACTTGTTCCCGGCGCTCCCCGAAGCACCGGCATTGAGTAGCTCAACACCTCAGCAGCAACAAAACTTGAGCAAAATGCGCGTCGGCTCGTCAGTGGTAACGCAAGTATTCCGCGTGCCGTACGAGGAGCGGAAATTCGATCACAGCGACAAATTCGGCGAGAGCGAATCCTATCCGTGTCTGAGCATCATGAACGGAACCGGTGCTCACATCGAAATGAGCTCCAGCAAAGACGGTTCTTTAACTTTCTTAGTCACCGGTAAACAATCCGAAGTTATGGAAGCTAGGAGGAAAATCTTAACGCAATTTCAAACCCAGGTAAATTACAACTACAAAAACAACATACTTGTTGCTTAAACAGTTTTTACATCATAAACAGGCCAACAAACATATTAACATCCCCAAAGAGCATCACCGTTGGATCTTAGGGAAACAAGGCACTAAACTACGTGAACTAGAAAAGGTTACAGCGACTAAAATCAATGTGCCACCAGTAAACGATACTTCAGAGACTATTGTCATCACTGGAACGCGGTAAGTTTCCCATAAAAACATCCTTAACTTCGAATAATTTGCACTAAATCGAAGTTTGCTACCTGAAACTCCAAATCAAGTCAGTTGGTTACTCGCATATATACTAAAGTAATACTAAATTTGTATCTTCTTTTAATGCATGTACAACTACATAAGATCTTTTTTTTTTTTAAGTTTAATCTAGGTTTAAAATTAAACGGCTTTGAATGGGGGTTTCTAATTGAGGAATTTTTTGTTTTGTAAAGGGAGGGAATTGAGAAAGCCGAGCATGAAATCCGTGTTTGTTCGGATGAACAGTCGAAGAAAGCATTCGAACGTGTTATAATCCCGAGTATCTATCATCCGTTCATTTGCGGTGCGATGAATGAAAACTTGACGAAAATGGGCAACGAAACCGGGGCGCGCATCAACGTACCACCCGCGTCATCTGGCAAAGACGAAATCGTCATCGCCGGCGAGAAAGAAGGAGTGATGATCGCCAAAGCCAAAGTCGAAGAAATCTATAAAGATATGGTAACTTTATAATCTATACAGTTTTGGGATTATTTCAAAAATATATATTCGCTATTTTAGGAAGAACGATGCACTACTGTTTCCGTTGAAGTTCCAAAATCTCAACACAAATTCGTAATCGGACCGCGTGGTTCCACAATCGCTGAAATTCTACAACAAACAGGCGTGTCTGTTGAGATGCCTCCCGCTGATACTCCCACAGGAACGATCACTCTTCGCGGACCCCATGATCGTTTAGGTTTAGCTCTTAGCAAGGTGTACGAAAAGGCGAATTCAGTTAAAACAACAACTATAGAAGCCCCGGCTTGGATCCACAAGTATATTATCGGGCGCAAGGGTGCAAATATACGGAAAATTACGCAGGATCTCCCGAAAGTTCATATCGAATTCACGGAGAATCGAATCAAAATCGAGGGACCCCCCGAAGAGATGGAGAAGGCTCAAACCGAACTGACTGCCGAAGTGGCGGAATACGTTAAAAACTATACTTTTACTGAAATGACTGTTGATCCAAGGTTCCATAAACATATTATTGGAAAGTCTGGAGCGAATGGTACGTTTTAAATACTTTTTACTTTATTATACGCAATATATAATCAAAAATAAATTCGATCTAGAGAATTTTAATATTCTAAGAAATATATTTAGTGAAAAAGTGTCCCTAAAGTTAGTAAAATATTATATATTAGTAAAAATAAATCTAATCAAAATTTTCTATTTATGTCATATTTTTAAACATGTTTAGTAAATCGACTAAAAGATGAGACCGGTGTTACGATCAATATTGATGAGACGAATCGAATTCGTATCGAAGGGACTAGTGATGGTGTAACTGCAGCTAAACGAGAATTACAAGAAATGGTCGATAAGTTGGAGAACGAAAAGGAGAAAGATGTGATCATTGATCAACGTCATTACCGGGCGATTATTGGATCGAAGGGAGAGAATATTAAAGAGATTCGCGATAAATACAATCAGGTGCAAATCAATTTCCCGGGACCAGGTGATAAACGGGACGTTGTTAAAATCCGGGGACCTAAAGAGGATGTCGACAGGTGTCACAAACATTTGATGAAACTCGTCAAAGAAATGAATGAATCGTCGTATCAAGTACCAGTTTTGATCTATAAGCAGTTCCATAAGTTTATTATAGGTAAGGCGGGCGCTAATATCCGAAAAATCCGAGATGAGACACAAACGAAGATTGATTTGCCTGCTGAAGGCGATAAGAACGATGTGATCACTATTACTGGTGAGTTAAGCTAATTTAGAATTTCAGCAGTGTTTTGCAATTCGTATTTAGTTCGATTATTTGCATATTTGCTTATTATTTCGTATATGAGAATAAAAATATATAATTTTGTTTTGAAATGAAGGAAAGAAAGAAAATGTGGAAGAAGCAAGGGATCGTATCCAAAAAATTCAAAATGAACTCGCTAATATCGTATCCGATGAAATCACCATTCCGCCCAAGTTCTATAACTCGCTAATCGGCGCCGGTGGTAAACTGATCCACTCGATCATGGACGATTGCGGCGGAGTTGCCATCAAATTCCCTACCGCTGAATCGAAAAGCGACAAAGTAGCCATCCGCGGCCCGAAAGAAGACGTTGAACGCGCAAAACAACAACTGTTAGAGCTCACAACCGAACGACAACTGTCCAGTTTCACGGTCGAAGTACGGGCAAAGCCACAACAACACAAGTTCCTCATCGGCAAAAACGGGGCGAACATTAAAAAAATCCGCGACTCAACGGGTGCTAGAATCGTTTTCCCATCCGAGAAAGATGAAGACAAAGAAGTTATTACAATTATCGGCAAAAAAGAAGCGGTTGAAAAAGCTAAAACCGAATTGGAAGCAACAATTAAAGAAATCGTAAGTAATCTACCAAAATTCCTACATTAATAAAACTTATTCTGAAACCTTAAAAAGTCTCTGGACCCTTAAAGAATCTCAATACCATTAGAGAGTCTCTAAATCCTTAAAGAGGCCCTGAATCCTTAAAGAGGCTCTGGATCCTTAAGGAGCCTGGACCCTTAAAGAGTCTCTAGATCCCTACAGATTCTGGGTCCTTAAAGAGTTCCTGTAACCTTAAAGAGTCTGGACTCTTAAAGAACCTGCATCATTAAAGAGTGGATCTTTAAAGAATCTCTGTGCTCTTAAAGATTCCTTAACGTGTCTCTATAGCCTTAAAGAGATTCTGGATCCTTAAAGAGTCTGGACCCTTAAAGAGTCTCGGTACCATTAAAAAATCTTTAAAGAATATCTTAAAGATTCTTTGAATCTTGAGTTCTTAGAGTCTCGATTTGTAGTCTTGACTGAAAGTTAAAAATTTATATCTTCCCTAGGACAACATCACAGAAAGTGAGATGTTAGTTGATCCAAAACATCATAAACATTTCGTAGCCCGTCGAGGTGAAGTGCTGCACCGCATCACTGATGAATGCGGCGGAGTAATGATTTCTTTCCCGCGTTCCGGCGTCCAAAGCGATCGCGTAGTATTGAAGGGTGCGAAAGAATGCATCGAAGCAGCCAAAATCCGTATTCAAGAGATCGTTCGTGAATTAGAATCGATGATTACCATCGATTGTGTGATTTCACAACGGCACCATCGCACCGTAATGGGTGCAAAAGGCTGCAAAGTGCAAGCGATCACCGGCGAGTTTGACGTGCAAATTAAATTCCCCGATCGCGATTCTTCTGGTCAGTACACAAATCGTTTTTAAATTATCAAAAAACTAATTGTTTTTATTTGTTTAGATGAGTATGCTGAGCCCGAGATGAACGGCGACGATGAGCAAGAACCACAAATACGTAAGTGCGACGTTATTCGAATAACTGGCAAGGCGGAGCATTGCGAAGGCGCCAAACAGGCGCTTTTAGATCTAGTTCCGATTAGTGTGGAAGTTGATGTGCCGTTCGAGTTACATCGCTCGATTATCGGTCAAAAGGGCCGCGACGTCAAGGAATTGATGGACACTTACGATGTACATATCGTCTTGTCGCCAGCCGAACAAAAATTGGATAAAATAAAAGTGAGTTGGAGCAAATATGCGTTTGAGTTGTAAAATGATTTTATTGTGAATTTAGATTAGTGGAACACCTGCGAATGTTGAGTTGGCCAAAGATGCTGTTTTGGATCGCGTGAAGGATTTGGAGGCAGCAAAAGAGGACCGAATGCGCAAATCGTTTGAATTGAAGATTGAAGTGAATCCTGAGTACCATCCGAAGATTATCGGTCGCCGTGGAGCTGTGATCACTAAGATTCGATCCGATCACGACGTCCAGATTAATTTCCCGAAAAAGGGAGATATAGATGAGCATATTATCACAATTACAGGATACGAGGACAACACCTACAAGGCCAAAGAGGATATTATGAAGATTGTCAATGAATTGGTAATATATAGACATTTATTTCAAAATGAATTATTATTATTTTAACGGTTGTTTAGAATGATTTGGTCAAAGAAGACATTTCTATCGATTATCGCGTACACAGTCGGTTAATTGGGGCTCGCGGTCGAAATATCAAGAAAATCATGGACGACTTTAAAGTCGATATTAAATTCCCGCGTCCCGAGGATGACAATCCTAATCTGGTGACCATCACTGGACACGATGAGTGCGTCCAAGAAGCCAAGGATCATTTATTGAACTTGGAAGAAGAATATGTATGTTTTTTTTTTAAAAACATTTCGTAACTTTTATTCGATTAATATATGTTTGTTTTTTAAAGTTACAAGACGTTTCTGAACAAGAACAATATCGCCCGCAATCATATCGAGATTCGGAAGAAAATTCATCGAAACACTCCCATGCTAAGAAGGAGTTTGTCGTTGAAGGGGGGCCTTGGGAACAAAAGGCTCCCAACACTGCCAGCGTCAAGGAGTTCCCCTCATTCGGGCGTCAACGCTCCGAGGGACCTGCTCCCGAGTTCCAACAGTCCCCAGTTGCAGGGGCTTGGGGCCACCGCCACTAAACTCAAGAAAACTATCGTAGTAGAACTAACACTGTTTATGGACAAATGTAAGTACTTTCCTCACCTAGAATTCAATTTAAAATGACTACATAAAAGGTTTAGGGTTGCTTAGTTTACGTTTTAAAGCCTACTTAAACAAAGAACGCTTTTAGAAGGTTCGTTTGTCATATATTCCTTGAATTCAATAAATAATCAATGTGTGTGTGTGCTTTTAAGGATGTTTTAGTAGTTTTAGAGGTATTTTTGTCTAATAGGAGGACTCACCGTTTGTCTAAATCCTCTTCCCTCACTGCTAGCTGCATTTAAATTTACCCAGGCCTGGCAACGAAAATGGACTCTGAAATTCGGTAAAAACATACACAAATCAAAGAACAATCATTGAGACAATTGTTGCAAATGACCGTAACAGTTTTAGAGCTGTACACAAGTGTTTATAGTTGTTTAAAGCTTGTAAACATTTGTGTACAGCGATTTCTAGTTGTTTGTGGTTGTGTAACAGTTGTCTAAAAATTGAATAATCATCAATTTCAAGCGCAAAATGGCTCTAACGATAAAACTAAAAATGCAATAATAAATTTTTAGTTGTTTTCTGTGGGGTATTTTTTTTTTTGAAAACTGAATAGGGCTTCCCAATTTTTAAACTTTTGGGTCGTTTTTTTTTGTATCGTTTATTTGTTTTAAGGGATACTTTATGTTATTATTTAGTTGCCATGTATACGGAAAACAAAAGAAAACTTATTTATTTATTTGTAATATTTGTATTGTGTTTTTAGCTGTACATTTTTTTCTGAATCAAGTTACGACATGGTTTATATATTAATGTTTATATACAATTATTTTCAAGTATTTTTTTATGTTTTTTTTTATTTTGGGATCTTTTGCAAATATATATTGAACAACGTACTTTTTTTTAATGATTTTCTTGCCATTTTTAAGGAACTTTCTTTTGTTTTCCAATCAGTTTTGCCTCAAGTGTAAAAATAAAAGGGCCTAAATATTGGGCGTTACATTTTTAAATTGTGTTTTGCTATTTTTCTACTTTGAGATTTGTTACGGCCTAAAATACTCGTAATTCAATTCGTTTTTTTTTTTAACTAAGTCATAGAAGCATTTATTATTTTATTTTTCCCTTAAATAATGCCTTTAATTTTTCGGGTGAAGGATTTTTTTTTTTGTTTCTTTGTTTGTTACATTTAATTTGCTTTTGTAATTAAATTACGCCAAGTCGTTGAAAATATGAAAGAGAAAAAAAAAGATTCTTACAGACTGAAAAGCTCATGGTTGCGTGAGCGAAAAAAAAACCTTAAATAGTTAAGCAAAATTTAAAAATAATTAAAATAAAACGAAAATGTTGTCATTTTTCTAACGAATCGACATTTTTTTTATTTCGAAAAAAAAACAAACGATTTCTTTTTTTGTATATATAATAAGCTTTATATTTTGAAGAAAAAAAATAAATCAGATTTGACAAATGCGTGTCTCCGAAAAATAAAAAAAATAATAACTAGGTGGCCGCCGAGATTTTGAAAATAAAAATTGTGAAATTTGTGCCCATCTCACACGGGGAAGAGAAAGATATTATATTATATATATTATATTATGAGAATAAAAATATAATAAAATATGTTTGCTGTTTTATTTATTACATTATATTTATCGGGGTTTTTGTTTGTGTCATTTTTTTTTATTTAATTGTTATGCTTAATAGGATTTACGGCGCGATTCTGAGCAAATTTATTGATCTGTAACTAGAATCAGTAAACAATTAAAAAGGTTTACAATATTTTAATTGAGTTACAAATCAAACAATTGTGCAATCAATATAATACATCGAACATAATTCTCCTTCTTAACAATAACTTGTCTTTAAATACGAATGCATTATGAAACTACAGGGTTTTTTTTTATATATATTACAGATTCTGTTATGGAATTGTTGATTTTCTCGGAATTGCAGCATTAATTTATAACTAAATGCTTCTTTTTGTTGTTTTTACTTTCTTATACGAAGTAATAAGTAAGTATTGTAATCATGTATATGTACGTATATATGTGCATAAGTGTGTGTGTATATATATATATAAAAGCGCTCTACAGTTTAAACAGTTGAAGGTAAAATTAATAAATTTTAAATTATTTGTATATGCCTGGCAAGAAAACCAATTTTTGTAAAAGTTTTTTATAGAAAATTGTGTAAGGTTTTTATATTTAAATAATTATTTGTGTAGATTTTGTTGCGTCATTTGTTGATCATTTATTTAATAAATTGTAATTTACAAGTTTTAGGACAAAAAAACAAGAAATATTTAGTTTATAAAATTTATTTTTCAAACTTAAATGATACACTTAATCAACAATATTTTATTTACAATGAATACATAATTAGGTGAAAATAACATCAGATTCTATCCCTAAAATCTCGCAATTATCATTTTTCTCACAAATTATTTCATATTCAATAGTTTGATCCGAATCGATTAAAACATGATCAGTTAGCACCAATTCACCCGTAATTTCATCATTATCAATCGACTCTTCAACGACCTCAACCACCACATCATTCGCTGTCATATTATCAGTTGGAACAGTTTCAACTGGATCCATAGGACAAACAATATCATCCGAATCGAGCGAATTTTCATCAAAATCGCCATAAAGTGCGTTTTCAACCGAATGTTTCCTCGTAAGTAAATTTACAGAATCGAGGGACTCCGATCGTTTTCTACGCGGTTTTAAAACAGGAACTGCTGGACCACCAAGTGTTTTCGAGTAAACATGATCGTTCGTGTCAATTTTCTTGTCGTACGCGTAACCGAATTTAGTTTTCGGTATCAAATCCGGCAGCGAATCTTGCGCAACGGGCAACAAATCAAACATTTTCACATCCCAATTAGGTGTTTTATTTGTTATACAGTTCGTGTGAAACATTTGTAGTAATTTCGGGTTCGTTATACGGTGCGCGGGATTAGCGAATAGTTTCACAAATCCGGTTTGTAACCGATAGATTTCCTGTTTCGTACCCGGCATTAATTTCACTTTTTGCATCGTATCACCGGTTCTATTTAATTGAGCTTTAAATTCCAGGGGCGGGATCATTATCGTGTGATCCAAAATCACGGATTTGCCGATCAAAACACAACAATCTAATAGCGTTAACGTAGGATTTGTTTCTTTACGTTTCGTGAAGTTTTGTAGCATTTCTTCGCGGTCTAGGTACGATAAGGGTTTCCGAACGTACCGAATCGAGTCTTTGGTTGGTTTAAACGGAGTTTTATAGCGACTTCGCTTCGGATAAATGACGGTTTTCGGTGTGTTTAATAGTGTTTTTAATATGAGCGGTGTGTTCGTTTTCACTTCGCTTTCTTCATCCGAACTGATCGGAATCGAATCGTCATCTGGGATCTGGTCAAACTTAATTGTAGACGTTTTTGTTGTTTTTAAAGTTATAGGTTCTTCGTACCGTTTGTTTTCGGTTGTATCGGAAATTGTGCTTACGTTTACGATCTTCATTCGTCGATTGGTGTTCCGGTTTAAAATCATATTTTTGGCTTGTAGAATTGAAGCATCATTTAGGTTGATTTGATTTAATAAAAGTGCATTGTTGTTTTTACTTATCAGTTTGGTTTTCTTTGAATAGGTTTTATGCTTTAAATCCATTTTGGAACTTAACTTACAGGTGATTCTATGTTAAATTTCACCAAAATTTGGGTGAAAATCATCTTAAAATAATCAAAACATTCCACTCTCAAGTGTCAAATATTTATTTTTATAATGTTTTCATTGTTGCTATAGTTGGTAACAATGATTTTTAACCGCTACTCTAAAGCTTAATGCAGACAATCTATAACTATTAATTGGCAATGGCAACCCAATATGTAAATTATGTAAATAATGGTGTATAACTAATATTTTTACAGTATAAGCACAGACAAGTATATAAGTCCGACGTTTAGAAATCTTGGCGGCAAGTGCCGGTGCACTTGCCGTTATGAGTCGGGGCCGTGCGGGTTTATAACTAGGTTTAAAACATAGTTGCAAAAAAGTATTTGCTTGCCACAAATATATGCTACTGTAGTAAGACTGAAATATTACGATAAATTTGCATTTAAAACTATAAGTTAAAAAAGGATAGAGCTTGCTTGCCAAAACAAAAATTTGACTCCCACTTTAAATTAAAATTCTAGTCATAGGGTGTCTTTGATTGGTTCAAAGTGTATGACCCGTAATAACTAGGTATTACGGATCAATATGCTTTAAAAGGGAGGGATTATAAGATAATTAATGTTTAAAAATATAGGCGTTTCTAACTACAAAAACCAGAGATAACCAAAATGTTTAGCACTCTCTTTCTCTGTCTATCCAACGTATAGAAAGAAAGAGTATATATCTGTCTCCAATCGATCTTTTCTACTTTATGTAATCCGGATACAAAATGTGAAAAATCTGTTTCACAGAGCAATTTTTGTTGAAGAACACATGATTGGCGTTCTTTATAAATGATTATTTCACATAGCTAAACATTAAAATAATGCAACAAGGGTTATTTTTTTTATATTTGTTTAAATAACACTATTTAAATACTTTATTTATAAGTTTATTAATAAATAGGCAACAATAGAATATGTAACAAACGCGCGTCTTATGTCAACGTGAAATGAAATATATATTTTGTGCTCTTAGAAGCACTTTTTTTTATTACCAAATTATTTCTACTGTCTTTAGGTACAATTATAAACAATAATATTGTTTATTGTTAAAAAATATTTTATTTAAATGAAATATGTTTAATTATATAGTACGTAATTTCTAAATTATTTCTACTGTCTATAGGGATTATTATAAACAATAATATTGTTTATTGTTAATAAATATTTTATTTAAATGAAATATATTAATATTATTTATTGAAAGCATTGGTAAGGGATTATTGTGGGATAAATTAAACAATTCATTTATTATTTCGATAGTTTATTTCATATTAATAAATACACACTTATAAATAAACACACACATATATTTATATATATAAATATATATATTCGGCTGTTATTTATATAAAATTAAAAATATATACGATAAATGAATTATGTATAACACAAAAATTGGAAGTGTACACATGTATAAGTAACAATGTAATTGTAAATTTATAAACATTTTCACAATAAATAATCTTATATTAACACCATCGGCGAGTTGTTGTAAACTAGCAAATATACATACGATTATTTTGTTTGTGTTTTATAGCAACAATTCTAATCCAGTTATTTCATTTCAATAATCAAATGAGTATGTATCTATTTTGGATCTTCCCTTTTAATGGAGGTAGCAAGCCAACAGGCGAGTATTATCCCTACAACCTCTACGAAAGCAATCCCAATCCCGACGCCGATTAAAATCTTCGCGCCGGCGTCCACCTTCATTTGTAATTTCGGAAAACAGCCCTCCTGATAGACGAAAATATCTTCCGGTTTTGCCACCTTACACTGAGTCTCAGTTGGCGGCGGCGATCCTTCCCGGGTGGCATGGCAACAGCTTTTCGGTATTGCTAAAAGCGTTTCGCTTCGATCAAGTACAATGAATCATAATAATAACAAATAAATGTGTCCCATACCTTTATTTGACGAATCAGTACCATGCCAGTCGCTAGGTCCCTGTACACCACAACAGTGCAACTTCTCCTGGACATTATCCCACGCCAGTCGATCACCATCCTCCTTTTCGTAATTGCCCATCGACATTCGCAGCGTGTCCTTCATAGCCATTTGGAAATCGGACTTGAACACGGCCGCTGCGATACCCACCGCAAGTTCCACGATGAAAATTATTAATAAGGACACAGCAAACTGTGAACAAACAAATAAAAGGATGCAAATCGATTTTATTTACCCCAACGAAATTTACTCACCGCTATTAACAACGAATGTGACTCGCGTATAGCCCCAAAACAGCCCAAAAATGCAACTAAAAACACTATGGCTCCAGCCACAATTAGAACAACTGGTGGAGCTAGGATTCGACCCTCCAAGAAGTGGCTGAATTCGCCGACGTCAGCGAGGACAACAGCACCCGCTACGATGATTCCGATACCAGAGATCTATATCGATTAAAATGTTTAGCCGCAAATTAAGTCTCTATGGAACAATGAAACTTACCGCAAATATTAAATTAAAAATAAATAATATATATTTAATCAAATTCATGCCGCACGACTCCATTTCGAAATGAATACAATCCGAAACCCCCTGGCACTTGTTAAAGTATTTCAAAACTACTCCAAGTAGTAGTGCTTCAGCGAACAAGTCTTGGAGCAAACTAAATTTAAACTGGAGCGCGTACTGACTACGCACCCATTGGTGCTAACAACAAATCGGTCGCCTAGGTGATCCAGTAAATGAACTCTGCAAGCAGGTTTACCCTCGCCAGAAAAGACCTTAACACTCGGTCGATATCTTTTCCCCATATAATTTTCTTAACATTTCACGCAACGAAACCCAGTCAAGTACCTTCCATCTCCAAAAATAAAGCTTGAATAGTTACGCAGAAAAACAAAAAGCACGTCAATATACAAATATTTACTCAATCGATAAACCATAACTTTCTTGCTAATCACTTAAAATGTTTACGATATAAATTCAATAAAAATGTTTGTGATAGTTGATTTTGGCAGAAGTAACAAAAACTGTTTAATTTTCAACTATATTTAGACGCTTGATGGACTCTTAAGCCGCTAATTATTTATTAGTTATCAACACTAACCAGAACTAATATAAACGAATTAATTTAATTCCAATGAATAGGTTTACATTTCGCGTAATAAGTGTACAAATCTAAGTCAAATTATTGCAGAAATGCAAAGGGGGGCTTTAATATAGTAGATATAACATTGCGTGTATTGCAAACTAATAAAAATAGGTGCGGATTTTAGCGGAAATGATGACAAATCGAATCTATATGTATAAAAATACAGTTGACATATATCCAGATATATCCTCTACAAATAGGTCAACATATTCAACAACAATAAAAAAATAACAGGCCCACCACAAAGTACATATGCACATACAAACATACACCAATATCAACAAAGTGAATAATAATTGAAGCGTACACGTACAACTTGGGTTTTGAGTTATGAAAATCAATTATTATCAACTACATTAAATATTAACAAACCAAAGTTGTATTGACTATAGAATTTCTTGAAATGCATTAGGCGTAATTATATAGTTTTCTTTTCAATTTTTTAAAGCAAAATGTGTTGCAAAACAAAACTAAAACTCGAAAATATAAAAGGAAAACAAAAATGACTTTCATAATTATATTTCCAACAAGCTTCAATCATAAATGATTTCTATAAATATTAGACATCCAACATCTAATAATATGTTTTGATATTGTTTGATTTAAAGATTAAAGCAACGATTGGCTAACGCTGATTTGAGTAATAAATTGTCAGATAAATAAAAATGACGCCAGACTGACCTTTCGGGAATCGATTGAGAGGGTGGCAATGTGACCCGAACATAAAGGACGGCAACAGTGGCGCTACATTTGACTGACAGACCGCGGATTGGATGTTAAAAAAAGATTGACACGGCCATATCGATGGCAATTAGTATCGGACTGAATCACACCTCCGATTCGTTTCATATCGATTTTATTTCGTAGAATTGTTCACATGCAAAAATCGATTCTCAATAACAATTCAACATTTATACATGTCTCAAGCATACATTAGTAGGGATATTATTTCGTTTCTCAATCAGATAACTATGTAAATTTAAAGACGATTCCGGGTTCTTCGAACTGTTAAACTCGCTATAAGGATAGTTTCTAATATGCATAACAGGCGACAATTTGGGCAGAGGTCATCGTCTTTGGTGGGTAATTGCGTGTGAACCGTCCAACAACCCTACATATTATTGTATAATATATTATTAATATATTGTAATTATCATTTATATTTAACTCTTAATTATTGAGTTTTACACTAAAATTATTTCTTTTCGATTAATATTAAAGAGGAACGCGCATCACCTATATATAATAGCATATATGTATTATAAATATTAGTTTAATGATATAAATAAATAATCGATCGTAATTTGTTAAGTGTTTGCAGTGGACGCGAACGAATTGTATGGATTAGTTTGTTGTACGCAAATTAGATTCGATTTTTATTTCGCGTGTTATAAAATGTAAGGTCATATTCGTCATACAACGTCGTAGCAAAGGAGATTTTATGAACTTTAAATGAATGAGAGAGGAATTAAGAGTGTGTAATAATTGCCGTAAATTTTCAGTCATTACAAAATGGAAGCTCTCTATTTGTGTATTTTTTACATGTGTCCATTGTTTTTACGTTTAAAAAAACGGGACTTATATATATATATATATATATATATATACTTTTATATTTACAGTAAATATAGTTTAATATTATCGACAGTTCATTATTTTATACTTATATGTGTAACAGGTTTAAATAAAAACAATTATTTTCCATGTTATTACGAGCACCAAACCAAAGAATTGCGATAACAACAATCAATATTGGTTTTCAGTAACTGACCTTTTGCAGCGTAGATTATTTACCCTTGTTCAGATAGCTATCGGTGAACGCGAGCAGACGATAGCGTTGCTTGAGGTTACGTGCGCGCACGTGCGGATTTGCGATCTCCGCGGTGTGATTCCCTGGGAACCAACCACAAACTCCATCTCGGATCCGCTCACCATGGTACCACCCTAGATGAGTTTTAAATTAAAACAAAACACCTACGTACTTTTACTTTCTTATACGCAGTATAAGTATTGAATTCATGAAAAATTTCGATCTCGAGATTTTAACGGAAATATACGTTTTGACCTTCCCTGAATCGATTCCAACTATTTTTGGAATGACGTCCGTCTGTGTGTGTATGTGAGCGCTCTACAGCCCAAACGGCTAAAGGGAAATTTATGAAATTTTAAACTTTAGATTTATATATGCCTGGCAAGAAAACCTCCTATTTTTGAAAACAATATTCCAACCGGAAGTGCATGTTTACTTTAGTGATTTTTTGCAGTTTCTGCAATTACTCAAAAACGGTTGCAGTTACAGAAAAATTGTTACAGTAAAAATTATAGATATCAGCATTTTGTACAACTTTTATTTGAAACATTTTTTCTCATTACGGTTCCGGAAACAAGAAAATGGCTCTTGAAATTTCTTCATATTACATTTAATTTTACATAAATCGTATCATCTGCGCCTGTCAATTGTTTATCGAAAAAAAAAAACAAAACAGACTTAAATAATTTGAGGTTTGACACTTTATATTTATTCAAAGAAATATATTTAGCGTAAGTGTTCCAAAGGTCAGAACAAATATTATAAATTAGAAAAATAATGAAACTACGATGTGGTTTAACCCATATGCGTATAAGAAAGTTCGGTGCATGACACTGCAGATGTTTTTATATATATATAAATATAGATGTATATTTACCATCAGCCATTTTTTTATTCACATTTACTACATCTCCTTTGGCTAAATTTAATTCGTCCGGTTGACCTGCTTGGTAACGGTGTACCGCACGCACTTGGGGGCAATCCCAGCTTTCGTATACTGTTTCATATGGGTTGTCTGAGACTGGAGGACTAAGCGCCTCGATCCATCGTTGTCGGTCTGTTTCGCTGGCGCATGATAGCATCATTTCGACGGTGCGCGCCTCCTGGTTCTCTAGCATTGTTAAGAACAATAAGTTCCTGCTTTGAGCGTCTTTAACCGGCAAGCCACATATCTCGCTAGCACCGGTTGTTAACTCGACGAAATTGCGGGCGCAATGATGGACAACAGTGTATGAATCATCGCTACCAAAATAAATACACAAGAAATTATATATGAATCAATAAATATAGTGTGTTGAAATACTTCTTTTTTCTGGTAACAATTAAAACATCTTCAAACAAGAATAAAGTCAATGGAATTTTAGTGAATTTCTTTCCAAATGTTAGTTTTACTTCGTCGTTCCGTGTGACGAGGTGTATAAGTTCACCGGACCGCACTAACCACCTCTTCAGGTCTGTACTCAAATCGACAGGGGGCACGTGTGGTGGATACTCTAATTGTTTCGCGATTTTCTTCATTTCGGTTTGGCGCTCTGCTTTCCGAGCGCCTTCGTTGCATTGCATCACAATCTAAATTAATTACTTCCAAGTTATACACACATATGTCATTATAAAGCTTCATTTATTACCTCATTCAATTTCTTCATGACTTCTTGACACACCTCAAACTCTTCGTCGTTTTCCGTAAGCCTCTTGAGTATGGCGTCCACGAGAAGTGGCATCCTGGTGATGCGTTGCATGGGTAGCATCAAGAACGAGTACAACGATAAGGCTTGGCACGTAGGGCTTGCCTCTAAACCCCTGAGCACTTCCCCAAATTGTCGTTTTTCTTTGCAACGCCGCAACACCGGCTCCAAATGCACTTGGTTCTCGCAATAACGTACATAGACGTCCAGGTTGCTTTGCTTAAGCACCACATCCATAACACCTGTGAGAAGAATACTCGATTGCCAGCAGCTTTCGAGTTCGCTAAGCATTGCTTCAGAGCTACGTTTCACTTCTTCAATCAGCCCGAACAAAATGTCGCGGTCTTCGCGTACCAATAGCGTTTCCAAGTCTAAGCTAGATATGAAATGGTCTTCGAGTAATGTTAAAGAGTTGTAATACGAAGCTTCAGATGTTAACAGCTCGAATTTCGCTTCCTGTACTTTCTTTTGCGTTGTGGTTAGAGTTGATAAAATCTCTGATTGGACGACTTCGGGGACTTCGCACCAGAGCGTGCGACCAATGCCGCCGGGGCCCCATCGCGATCGAATCGCCGTTGGTGGGAGTGCCGGCGCAGGTGGTTGTTGCGGTGTTGTTTCGGGACCAAGTCGTCCGATCTCCTCATATCCATCGTAATCCGAATCCGAACTGGTTTCCTGGCATGCGCTCTAAAAGTTTCATTTAAGTTTATTTTCAGAATTGAATAGCGAAAGATTGTCAAGATTTAGAGGGGTGGGTATGTATGTTACCTCTGCAACCGCTGCATCATAAAATTGATAGAGTGGCTCATCTTTCAGTAGCAATTGCACATCTCCGCTTTGGCACTTTTTCATACGTTCCTCATTATAATAAATACTATTCTCCTCCTCCTCCAGTTGCTCTTCATTGCGAAAATTATAATAAAAGTCGTCGGCGGCAACCGCTGTGGTGGTGATGGTTGCGGAATTAGTATCACTACTACTGACACTACTATTGCCTGCTGAACTCGAACTCGGAGATGTGGCAACACTATTTTTCTTTTGATACAAACCAACCTCAGCGTACCAACATGTGTTCGAGTATTTATCACGTTGGGGAAGGGGCGGAGGTACAATTGGCAGGGGTGGTGGTACTGTAAGGGGTGGTGCAGCATTTCCTCCAGGCTTAAATACACCACATTCTGCGTACCAAGAAGTGGAACGTTGCTGCGAACCTGCCTTCTTATGCGATACCTTCTTATCGCTACCGGACTGCTTTTGTGTGGGTGCAGGAGGTGGAGGACTTTGAGGACGCAACGCGTTTATCGGAACATTTATATTTCTGCGTCTAGTGGGCACCACCGGTGGTGGTGGATCACTTGCTGGTTCATTCACATCACCAGTGTCTACATTTATTTCGCTTGTTAAATAGAACGTACTTTTAGTCAAACTCAAATTTAGATTCGACCTCATCTCCGATTCCGGCGCATTGCTGCTGGGCTGTTCCGCCGCCATCGAAACACACCTACGAAACTTCAACCAATTCTTTTTTCGGCTCAAACTATTTCGATTCATGCTAGTGTCAAGCGCATCTGGCATCGTGGGCCGGATATTGGGTGGCGGTGGAGCTGGCCGCACTGGAGGTGCTGGTCGTACTGGAGGAGCTGGTCGCACTGGAGGCGTTCGTCGTTCCGTATCCATAACAACAGAATAATCAGCGGTTAACGATGTTGCAGACCGTTTTTTGGTGATACGACTCAGAGATTTCGTTATATCGTTTTTGGTTAGTGACCAATTGCGACGTAAACGTTTCATATGTTTGCCAGCTGTTGCAGCCAACCGGGTCAAACCGTAGATGTTACCGCTTGAACCAGGCGGTTCGGGCAGTTGTGAATTGCCCATATCCACCCCGGAATCGTTCTACCACAACAATAACAAATGGTTTCAAATATAATTCTATGTGTATAAATAATGATTTGTCACCTGGTTAATTTTCGTAAACGAATCATCATCGTCATCGGATTCACTATCAAACGAATCAAACTCTTCATCCGAATTTAGCGATTCATAATAATGGTTGTAATGATCACTCGATGCGTCTAAAATAACACTCAAATTATAAATAAATATACATAAATACAACAAATACATATGAACATATTAACAATTCTCAACATCACATATTACACCTAGCATTAACATCTCCGAACCTCAAAATTTCGTTACACAACAAACTTCTCTATAACTCCTAAGAACTAGTGATTACCTAAAAACAAAGTAACTTCTTGCGATTCGTCACCATTCGTTCCAAAAGAAACGCTTTTGAATCGAATACCACTTGTAACAATGCCCGCACACAAACTCTTTTTACAATACTCCTCCGCAGATATGCAGTGGTCATTGAACGGATCGGAATGATGAGAATTTGCAGTGTTCACACAATGAATCGAGGTAGATGTTACTGATACAGTGTCAGCGATGTGGCGACGACGCCGAAAAGTTGTCGGTGCAGATTTTGGCTGGACCGGCAGGGCCATTTGACCACGACGCACACATACGTTTGATAACGAACGTCTTTGTTGCTTTGGCAACGTCATTTTTCATTTTAATGCGATGTTTGTGTTACAACACACGCAGGTGTGATTGATTGGAAACTTCAATGAATCATTGTGCAATCATTCGGCGTTCTTTTTATGTATGTATGTTACATACATCATATATAAAATGTAGGTGAAGAATAATTTTTGTTTAGAAATCTTCGTAATTATTGGAGCGAAACTCAAATTAGATTATTACCTATTATCTTTGTTGCTTACTTGGGTCTGTTAATTAAGCTTTCTTTTTTTACGTGGAATCCAACAAACTTGAAAAACACTCGTAATAAACATAAAAAATGTATGATACCATTGACAGGAAATGGTTAATATGCATATTTATAAATAATAATCTCATGGTCGAATTATTCATCCAATCAATATTACCCAAAATATAACATAATATGCATAAATAAACACCTTTCACTTATATTTTGAATAAAACCAACCAAGAAAGTGTTATGATGACATCAGAAGAAATCTATTAATAAACATTTAACCATTGCCAAATCATAATACGACACTCTGCACTGATATACTAAATAATAATTACAACAACTGCACCATGTCTATATAACAGAAACAAAAACACTAGAATCAAACACAGTTTACAAACATTTCTGGCATTACTCGAACTTTCACTATTTTAAACTAAACGCACTCAATGTCACCAGTTTTTACTTTACAGTGACTCTTAGAAAATAATTTACTATAAATCTTCGCACGTAACACAAACCCAATCCGCATGCACACACATTGACAATGAAACCAACTGGAAAAATTATTCTATTCCCAACAATCAAATGCTTTCACATGAGTTTTATTTATTTATTGTATATGTTATATATATAAGCGTCGCGTTGTTACTCATGCAACCACTGATACAGTGCGCTCTGTCGCCGTGGTCAGGTGGGTGGGTGTTGGTCATCCAACCAGACAGATCACGACATATGTTACCTGTTGCGTCTCTTTTACACATACTATGTATGGTTAAGGTTTCATGCGCGGATTGTACACGTACAGGTAATTCAAGGTAACGTTTGGTTAATGGCGAAAAATCACATCGCCACCGAGGTCAAGTAGGTTTTTAATTTGAGTTTATTGCGAATATATATGCTAGTTTTAATTGTGATAAGGTCGTTTTATCAATCACATGGTCAACGACAGTTACATCGCATATAAAGCAGCAAACGTTGATTGAATATAGATTTTAAAAAGAAAGTTAAGCGACACTCTCTCTTTCTCATTCGCGTTTATATGCATATATGATGGGAATGTGGAATTGAATTAAAAAGTGAAATGACATATTTTAAACCGCAACCCGTCTTACATACAAGCCTAGCACTAAAATGTGTGTAAAGACTTACCATCTTGGTCGTTTCGCTTGTGGCGCCATTGATCCCGTACTTTTAAAGACCAGCCAGCGTTTTTCCGGTGTTTTTTCCCTTCGTGAACCACCACAAATTCCGGTTCGCGTTGTTCGTCAAACTCTGGATCACTGACATCTACCCATTCATCGCTGCTTGACCCTGATGGCGATGGCACTCCTGCTTCAGACCCATACCGCCCGTACAACGAGTTGCTTTGTACGCACGAGATCACCGAGTCGCCGGAACTCGACTCGCTTGCTGCAGGATAGACTAGTTCGTAGGGTATGTCGTGCTCTAAGAACCGATTGCAGACTATTGTATTCGCTGTTTGGACCGGGACCATGTTATAGACGGATTCGTAGATTTGTTCTTCAGGTTTTTGTTGTTGTTCGGTGCTTGTGTGTTCAGTGTTCAGCGAGGGAAGATCTGGGAGGGGCAAATCAGGATATTTAGCAGGTTTATTATGTTCTAGGTTTGATTTGAGGGACAATGTTTCGTAGATTCCTTCCGAAACATTTGTGTCGGTCCGTTGGATGAGACTCTTCGGGTACTCGTAGTCCAAACTGATTTCCTCGTAATTCGAATTGTAAAATGATTCGTATGAGTGTACACTTATATTATCCTGCCAACCGGATTCATCCACTAGAGTCTTTTGCGCAGTGATGCTAGTCGAGTTTAGTGGTTTTTTATATTCTTTCAAAAGCGCATCAGTTTTCGCTAAAATCTTTTCGTATTTTTCAATACCTTCATCAACAAATTCTTGAGCTTTCGGTGGCTCAACAGTATCATACAAATCATAATCTTCAACGTTTGTTGTCGAACACATCGGTACTACAGGAATATGGTGATCATCCAACAAACTTCGTTGAGATGTTATCTGATTACTTTCCTCCTCATTTGTAGTAGGTAGTCCTTCTAAAGACATTGTATTGAAGTTTAGGCCTTCGGCTTCCTCCTCTTTGCACTTACTTCGCCATAGGAACGAACTGTTCGGTTGGCGTCCTTCCGAAATGGTGTCTAAGCGTTCTTCAGCAACTGTCATCTTCAGTGCACGTGCAGGTGTTGTTTTCGTCACTTTTAACCCCTCATACAGTGCCCCCTTTGATTTTGTGTCGTCACCGAAGGTAATCGAAATCAGTTTGTTTGTGATTGGAATTTGTTTCACCTCCAACACCGTGTCTTCGATTGTTTGCACAGACAAACCATCTAACAGTTGGGGTTCCGAAAAAGAATTTGACGACTTTTGAGGGTCTAGCTGTAGGTTTATAAGCGTGGTGAACGAGCATCCTAGAGGAGGTACTTTTTTATGTAGCTCTTTTTTCTCAAAATAATGTTGCAACTTAGTTAGGTTATTCTTCGAAATGTCATCGTTTTTGATAGATTTTCGCATGCAATCTGCTTTCAACATTGCAGGAGGACAATTCGTAGCAGTTTCCAACAATACTCGATTGATACAATTGACTAATTGCTCATTTGGTTTCAAATCATTTGAGTTCGCTCGTTCGTACTTTGGCGTTTTTGTGTTATCCAAACTCTCGGATTTTCGCCGCTCGAAAATTTCAATAGCAGCTTTAACACTTCCAGGCGATACAGCCTTTTTATGACGTATTTCCGTTGAGTCATCTGTCGCGTTCGCTTCTTCGTTATTCGGTCGCGATTCATTGTGCTCGACGGATTTTTGCTTTTTAACGCTACCCTTTCTCCGTACAGATATTTTCTTACGTTTCATATCCGGTTTCGGTTTGATCGAGGGTCGCTTGCCAATGATGTCCGTGTCTTTTAATCGAGTGCTATTTGCCCTGCGAACTGCGCGTGCGATTTTCGGTTCGTCGTACACCAATTGGTTGAATTTTTGCGTTAATTGAGCGACTTTATTCGCGGACAGGGTTGTTTGTCTGCGGTTTTGCGAGGATGGTGTGCTTTTGATTTTGAAACTGATTTTACGCCGTTTATAACAACGATCGTCGGTTGGTTGCTCGGTGCATTTGTTGTTCGATTTGTTCTCGATTGAACTGATTTTGGGACTGGGTCGGATGTTTTCTTTCGACTGGTGGCTTTTAGGCGTTGTTTTATTTGGGATGACCACCAGGATGTGTTGGTGTAATTCGTTGGTCTCATCGTGTAGGGGTTTCTGCCACGATGGTTTGACGGTAGTCAGCATTTTTGTGTAGTAACTGAAACGAGAAACATTTGTTGAAATTACATATGATAATATAATGGCTTAACAAGTGAAGAATTTGATGGTAACTTCTTTCCCGATTGTTTTCAGTAGTTTTTGTGTTATGCAACAATCATTTGTTCTTTTGAACAAGTAAATGTTCTCACGTTTTATTTAAACAATTGCCTATCATAAACAATGCGGAATTCACATAAAAACACACACACACACTTTTTCGCCTTGTATTGGAGGACAGGATAAATGTTGGGCCTTTTATCACAATTATCTGGACAGCAATATATATATGCGGTTGTTGTGTTGGTTGCATAGTATATTAGAAATTTTACAATTTGGGAAAGTGTCCTAATTCACCTGGCCACCAAGTGCGCCCATGGCAGCATATTAATTAAAAAAATATATATAACGCATAGGAAGGTACATACTTATGTACTTTATACATACACAGGTTTATCACACACAAAAGAAAGTCGATTTAATATATTATTAAAATATGTAATGCATTTATTATTGAAATATCACCAGTAGACATGTTGGTGTTTTTACTTTCTTATACGCAATATAAGTAAGTATTGTAATCATGAAAAATGCTAATCTCGAGATTTTAACGGAAATATACGTTTTGACCTTCCATTAATAAATTCCGACTATTTTGGAAATGACGTCCATCTGTATGTGTGAGTGAGTGAGTGAGTGTGTGTGTGTGTGTGTGTGTGTGTGTGTGTGTGTGTGTGTGTGTGAATGCTCTACAGCCTGGACGGCTGAAGAGAAAATTATGAAATTTTAAACTTAAGATTTGTAAATGTCTGGCAAGAAAACCTCTTATTTTTGAAGAAAATATACAAACCGGAAATGCCTGTTAACTCTAGTCATTTTTTGCGGTTTCTGCAATTACTCAAAAATGGTTGTAGTTACAGAAAAATTGTTTCGATTAAAATTAAAGGTATTAATATTTCGCACAACATTTATTTAGTAAATTTCTTACAAAAAAGGTACCGGAAACAAGAAAATGGCTATATGAAATTTGTTCTTATTGTAATTATTTTCACATAAATCGTATTAACCTGTCATTTGTTTAATAGAAAAACAAAAAAAAACTTAAATAATTTAGCGTTTGACACTTAATATCTATTCTAAGAAATAATTTAGTGAAAAGGGGTTCCAAAGGTTAATAAAATATTATAAATTCGGAAAAATAGTCTAAATATGATTTAACCGAAATTGCGTATAAGAAAGTCCAGTGCATGACACTGCAGATGTTTTTTTTTCTTCCTATCAGTTTCATGAATCTAATGTTTAATAAATGTTTATAGAAAAAGTAATATTTGAAAGTAATTCTAAACATATTTTTAATATAAATAATTTAGTGAAAAATGGTTCCAAAAGTTAGTAAAATATAAATTAGAAAAAATAATCCAAATATGATTTAACCGAAATTGCGTATAAGAAAGTTCAATGCATGACACTGCAGATGTGTTTTTTTTCTTCCTATCTGTTTCATGAATCTAACGTTTATTAAATGTTTATAGAAAAAGTAATATTTGAAAGTAATTCTAAACATATTTGGTGAAATGTGTAATAAATACTTTCGAAAATTGCTAAATTAATTTGCGTTAATAATCGGTTTGAAATATTTACGCTAAATGTGTTAATGTTATTAAATCAATCTATATGTTGAGATTTTAATCTGTGTTTACTGTCAGATTGAGGTCAATCCGATAAACAAGTCTTCTTTTTGACCTGATACCAACACTCATCATCGACTTTAGTCTTCATTTAAAACAGTCTTACCACACCATTTGGTATGGCAGGTATTTCCCAGCTAGAAATAACATATCGCTACAACAGAATGTCAATTTCAACCGCATCAAAATGCGAGTCATACAATTGCTAAATAATTATTCAAACAGGTGTATATAGGTACATACGACATTGATTTAAAAATATTATAAGCAAACAAAAATCGAATACGAATCATATACGATAGTACGGTCAAGAGAAATGTGACCTGTATGTTTAAAGGAGCGTAACAGATTCGTACTGATTACACCCCTGGCTCCCGATGACTCTTTACCCAAGAATGTGCCCCTTTCTTAGAAATGTTCCCATTACTCAGATTGACTGAGATGGCGGTCGCCAGAGGCGTAAATATTGACAAATCGAAATTAATAACAACATTTGATTTGTTCTACGGCAAACAACTTGTTTGTATGTACATGTATGAATAAATAAAGAATAGTTCATGGTCACAGTTATTCTATGTATGTATGTACCGTTATAAATCAACTATACATATTTTATTTATTTATTTATATATATATTTATGATGTACTACACCAAACACACATCTTACTAAACCTACGTGAATAATTACTCGTATTGTTCGAAAATATTAACATATTCTTTAATTTACTTTAACCTACTTACGCAAACGTATAATGGTTAAGTTTTATGAAACCCTTATCAAAATATACACACACACACACGATTTGAATCACTTTTAAATGTAAAGAGGATATCAGTATTATTCATTACATACATACATACATACAATATAAAGTTCAAAAAATAAGTGAGTCAGAAATAAACTACAACTGTTTTGTTAAGAAACCGTTAGGAGACACAACCAAACACAATCAAATATGACATAATGTGCAGATTTCTCTTATAATTATAAATAGGTGTTACTTAATAAATGCGCATATTTTTTTTTTATATTATATTTCCTGTTTGTTTTTTATCTGAATAAAGATGAAGTGGAATTGCTTAACTTACTTGTGTTTTTTGATTGTTTACTCCGGTTGTAAACAATCCGCAGCTCGAAAATGTACGACACTGGTGCGGGTTTACTCTTACGCAAGTTCAGCAAAATACATCGCAATTTGTGCGACATTTCACAACATCACTCATTTGAATGAATGGTTTACCTACAAATAAATAATACTTAATAAAACACGGCCTTAATGTTTCGATAGATATGTACGTAGAATGAATAAACTAGCTCGAAATATAATATCCAAATTTTACCTGACTACTAGAATGAAAGTATGTCAAGAATGTGTCGTGTTGTTATTATTATTGGTTACGTATATCTATATAACACAACACATATTAACACTACAATTAAACTAATTTTCATTTTATTTTTGATACGCGCCAAGGGTACATAACCCTATTCCCTTTTTTTTATATATAAATTTATTACTAGTCCAACTTAAAACGCACACAACTCAAACTCAAATATGTCACAATTAAAAATAGTATTCTTTAATAAAATACAAGTAAACAACTAAACTCAGTCGACAACGACATACAACGTGCACAAACGAACTGTCATTTCACATTCGATTTGGGATGGCGGTACTTGCTCGTTTTACGTCGCCTATTTCCGTGCGTTTTCGTATTTGTTTGTAAATATTTTTTAAAAACATCTGCAGTGCCATGCACCGAACTTTCTTATACGCTTTTGGGTTAAATCGCATCGTAGTTTCATTATTTTACTAATTTATAATATTTGTTCTAACCTTTAGATCGCTTTTACACTAAATATATTTCTTAGAATAAATATTAAATGTCAAACTTCAAATTATTTAAGTCTATTTTGTTAAACAATTGACAAGCGCAGATGATACGATTTATGTATAAATATAATAAAAAGAAATTTAAACAGCCATTATTTTGAAACCAGTAATCCTTTTGGAAAAAAATTTAAACAAAAGTTGTGCTAAATATAAATACCTTTAATTTTTGTTCATATAATTTTTCTGTAACTGTAACCATTTTTGAGTAATTGCAGAAACTGCAAAACATGACTAGAGTAAACAGGCACTACCGATTTGAATATATTTTTTAAAAATAGGAGGTGTACACCCTAGTTATCTGCAAATCTTAAGTTTAAAGTTTCATAACTTTAGCTTTAACCGTTTAGGCTGTAGAGAGCAAAAATAGTCGGAATTGATTCAGGGAAGGTCAAAACGTATATTTCCGTTTAAATCTTGAGATCGAAAATTTTCATGATTACAATACTTACTTATACTACGTATAAGAAAGTAATAGTCGGAATCAATGCAGGGAAGGTCAAAACGTACATTTCCGTTAAAATCTCAAGATCGAAATTGTTAATGATTACAATACTTACTTATACTGCGTATAAGAAAGTAAAAATAAATAAAACTTGAATAATAGTGGGAAATTCAATAAGGTTATATATACGCGCGCGGCGTTTAATTATTTTATGGTTACCAGGGTAACTAGGCACTATCTTTCGCATACATACAATTGCATTTCGTGGCGAAGGTTTTAATGTTCATGATGGCGTACGTTATTTTAGCGTTTAAATCCTATACATTACGTCTAATTTGATTTGTTTTAGTGAGCCAGCGCGTTGGTTGGACGCTCACACGGATCGCGGTGCCGCAATTCGTACGTTCGGCCAATGTATGGCACTCTGCGATGTCTCCGGCTCCGGCGACTATGGCCTCATCATCGCAGAACCCCGTCCAGAAACGCGTAGCAGGTTACGTGTATACAGGGGCACTACAGCGTTATGGTCAGATACACCACTACAAGACATCCCTAGCGGTGTCGTCGCATTTTACACCGACGAATTAGAACCCCGAGTACCAGGTTTGTAAATAAATAAATAAACAAACAATACATATCACAATTAATAAACGATTGACCTGTTATGAGTAGCCGTTGCGGTTGCGTGCGGTTCCGATGTCTTGATATATAAAAACAACAAACCGTATTTCAAGTTTACGGTGCCTAATTTACCGGTTACGGCACTCGAGCAAGATGTATGGCGTCGGTTCTCTGACGCATATGATCCAGTGACGTTGGATGAACAGTTGGCAGCGGTGTTGAAATCAGTTCCGTACGCTGATTTGTCGGCGCGTACGCAAAAGTTACTCACGCTGCCCAGGGAGGAAGTGGAGGAGTTTATTGGGCGGTATGTTAACGTACCGCCGGTTAGAGCAGGGGTTATTACTTGTTTAGCAACACTGAATCGTAATTGCATGAATCGAGATGCAGTTGCTTGTTTGGTGCTTGTCACCGAAGCTTCGCACGTCTATTTCTTAGATCCGCAAGGGTTTAGCGTATTACATCAGGTAACATGCAGACTTTTAAAAGAGTACTTTTATTAAGATTGTGTGTGATGTGTATAGGCGAGTGTGTGTACGTCGACAACCTCAAAAACGTCTAGTCCATCGGTGATTGCTGTTTGCGGTATGTTTGATGTGGAATTTCGGTGTGTGATCAGTCGTCGAGATGGCACTGTTTGTTTGTTGCGTCGCGATTGGTTAGAAGGGCGTCCGTTGTTCCAAACAGCCACCACAATTCTAGACATGGTCTTGTTACCGGCTGAGCAATTTATAGCCGTAGCAACTTTAGATAAGCAACTGATTTGCTACACAAAACGTGTATGTGAGACTTACATTGCAACAAATAGTAAAAAAGGTGAAATGAAAGAAGCAATTTTTGGTTTTTGATTAGGGAAAGAAATTATGGTCGATTCGAACGACGCACCCGATTACGTGCTTGGGGCTAGTGCCTCTACCGCACTTGAACACATGCCTCATAGCAGTGGGGCAAAGCGGCAATTGCCCGTTGCATTTGTACCAGGGGCGACAATTAGTCGATAAGATACACGTGCCCGAAACTGTTTCCGCCATCAAATTCGGTCAGCTCGGACAAGAAGAGCATGTCTTAATTCTCGCGACGCAAGCAGGTTCGCTTATATTCAAGATACTTAAGCGCACCGCAGATTTCACGCTGAATACTCTTCTGCTGGATGGTCAAGCGGGCGCACCGTCTCAAACGAAACCATTACCTTTACCCAAACGGAGTAAATTATTCGCCGAGCAAGCTTTACGAGAGAAACTAAATGCACAATGTAATTTATATTTTATTTATACAGGGTGTAACAGCGAAACGAGCTACCTCGAATAACTTCTATGTTATTAAAGATACAATAAAATAGTATGAGACAATCTTATGCAGGAACAAGGGGGACATCCAACTATAAAAGAAAATATTTTTTTAAACCAGTGGTTCTCAAGCAACAACACAAAGTTATGTTTTTTCAAATGAGATGCTATATATTTTTTAAGCCCATTCGAGAGAGTATTTTTGTCTGAATTCCATTATGTATTCGTTTTATACCCTTACATAAGTAAAATATTGAGAAAAATGTGATTGAAAGTTAAATAAATTTTATTTTTATAGTTATTTTTCAGTAGGCTATGAAACAAAATTGAGCTTAAATACAACGAAACATAAATTAAATACACTAAATTATTTGTTATTTACTTTATAAATAGTGTTATAAAGTAAATAACAAATAATTTAATGTATTTAAGCTCAATTTTGTTTCATAGCCTACTGAAAAATAACTATAAAAATTAAATTTCTTTAACTTTCAATCGCATTTTTCTCAATATTTTACTCATGTAAGGGTATAAAACGAATACATAATGGAATTCAGAAAAAAATACTCTATCGAATGGGCTTAAAAAATATATAGCATCTCATTTGAAAAAACATAACTTTGTGTTGTTGCTTGAGAACCACTGGTTTAAAAAAATATTTTCTTTTATAGTTGGATGTCCCCCTTCGTCCTGCATAAGATTGCCTTATACTATTTTATTGTATCTTTAATAACATAGAAGTTATTCGAGGTAGCTCGTTTCGCTGTTACACCCTGTATATAAATACAAAATTATTCATATATTAATACATACATGGAATTATTTTAGCGATTCATCAAGCGTTCCAACAGGATTTGATTCGATTACGTTTAACAGCAGGACGCGCAACTGTGCGCGCTCAAAAAACGGCAGATCAAAGTATTTCCGAAAGCACGAAAAACCCTGTAAAACTATCCGCTCAAGTAATGCATCGCTCAATGGATAAACGAGTCGAAAACGGTTTTAATTGAAAGCATTTATTTGTTAAAGGTGCTAGGATTAGGACCAAAGTTTACTCTAACGTTAACGATTGAAAACTTAAGCGTAGATAAACCTGTAGCTCATTTGAGTTTGGTGTTACATGCGCAAATACAAAAATATCAAATAGAAACACCTTACGTTCAAGTATTTATAGGTTCAAGTATACAGGGTGTAACAGCGAAACGAGCTACCTCGAATAACTTCTATGTTATTAAAGATACAATAAAATAGTATAAGACAATCTTATGCAGGACCAAGGGGGACATCCAACTATAAAAGAAAATATTTTTTTAAACCAGTAGTTCTCAAGCAACAACACATGTTATGTTTTTTCAAATGAGATGCTATATATTTTTTAAGCCCATTCGATAGAGTATTTTTTTCTGAATTCCAATATGTATTCGTTTTATACCCTTACATAAGTAAAATATTGAGAAAAATGCGATTGAAAGTTAAATAAATTTTATTTTTATAGTTATTTTTAGTAGGCTATGAAACAAAATTGAGCTTAAATACATTAAATTATTTGTTATTTACTTTATAACACTATTTATAATGTAAATAACAAATAATTTAATGTATTTAATTTAAGTTTCGTTGTATTTAAGCACAATTTTGTTTCATAGCCTACTGAAAAATAACTATAAAAATAAAATTTATTTAACTTTCAATCGCATGTTTCTCAATATTTTACTTATATAAGGGTATAAAACGAATACATATTGGAATTCAGAAAAAAATAATCTATCGAATGGGCTTAAAAAATATATAGCATCTCATTTGAAAAAACATAACTTTGTGTTGTTGCTTGAGAACCACTGGTTTAAAAAAATATTTTCTTTTATAGTTGGATGTCCCCCTTGGTCCTGCATAAGATTGTCTTATACTATTTTATTGTATCTTTAATAACATAGAAGTTATTCGAGGTAGCTCGTTTCGCTGTTACACCCTGTAGAGCGTATGAATTGATTAATTAAGTGTTGATTTTAGATTCCATTGCTGCCACCGGAATTCCGGTTTCGAACTGAGGTGACAGTGCTAGAAATCTTAAGCGATACTGATTTCACGAATGATTCAACTGAAACGACGCCGATGCGTGTTTTTGTTGTTATACCCAATCAATCGCAACCAGTATTGGCGGCAACTATTCACCTACCACCAACAGATCCGCTCGCATTTATCTAGATGTATGTGTGATGAATAAATCATTTAAAGTGTAGTGTAGTAACAATGAATATTTCAAATAAAACTTATATTATATGGGTAGCAATTTCAACTATTAAACACTAACATTAAATTCAAGTTCCAAACGGATTTCAGTATAAAAGAAGCATAAAAGAGATTAACAATATTAGTTTATACACAGTAATCGATCAGACTTAAATAAAAATGTCGCTAAACGAGGTAATATCTCAATCATTTATCTATTATTTAATCCAAGTAATACACAATTACTATTTACATAGTTCGTTATCGACGTTTTCGTTTCTGATAATAATGTTTTATTAGTATAGGATTACGATTTTTGATAACGTTTTTTTTTTCTCGTTATATATAGAGATTTAATATATCTGCGGAAAAAGTACGCAAATTTACCAAAAAACCGAATGATAAGGACCTCTTGGAGCTGTATTCGTTGTACAAACAAGCAACGCTTGGAGATTGTAGTACAGGTGTATTTATTTAGTAAAACAGTCAGATGAACCGATTTGTAACAAATTTAGGGGGTTTTGTTTTGTTTTTTAAGCTAAACCAACTGATCAAACCGCAAAGGCGAAATGGGATGCTTGGAAAGCCAAAACAGGACTCACCCAGGATGCAGCCAAAACTCGCTACATCTCTAAAACTAATGAAATCGCACCCCAATATATATAAATAACAACAAAGATTTACCGGCAAACATATCTACACAAAATGCTATTATAACAAGGAATTATTTTTTTATTTAAATTGCGGATCGACTACTATGGTCATTACAAGGAATTTTTATTTATTTATTTATTATATATATATATATATAAAATAAATGATTTCAACATATATACTATCTGTATGCATATAAGTATAAAAAAAATGTTAAAGCAAGCAACAGGCGACCGTGAAACCTTGAGTAAAAAGTTTTAGCAGTGCAGTACGTCATTTGAGAATATCTGGTGTAATTACTAAAAGCAAATCGATTGAAAATAGACATGTTTCAAATATATAATGAAAATAACGTTTAACGTTTGTGGAAAATGATTCGTGTAGCATTTGTGGGTAAATATTTATGGTGTATGGTGCCCCCAATGAAGTGTAAATATCTACGCCTATACCTATTACCACTTCCAACGAAAACACTTTTTTTTTGTCAAGGCAAGTGGATAAATGACACAATTTCTCCGTTTCAGTGCAAATTGTAAGTAAATACTTAGTTAGTACATCAACTGCACTTACCCAAACATAAAAAACTGGTAAGTATTTGTTCAATCATATCGCGCGATTGATAATTCGTCACCTCTATTCGTTCTTTGTGCAATTGAATACCACCGGCATTTGAAGACATTTCGCCTAAAATTAATACATACATTACATCGGATTGTTTTTTTGCTGAGTCAGTACAGAGAATCATAAATCGTTTTTTTTCATTTTGTTTTCAGACTTGAACCAACTGAATCATGTCGTTAGACGAGGTAAAATGAACTAAATGGCATACTACTAAGTACTAGTACTTTATATAGATTTTTTTCTTTCTGTTATAGCGTTTTAATAAAGCCGCTGAAGATGTGAAGAAACTGAAGGTAACTCCTAGCAACGATCAACTACTCGAGATTTACGCCCTTTTTAAGCAAGGCAGCGTTGGCGATGTGAACACCTCACGACCGGGTATGTTGGATATGAAAGGCAAAGCCAAATGGGACGCGTGGAGCGGCAAAAAAGGCATGGCCTCTTCGGACGCTAAAGAAGCCTACATCACTAAAGCCGAATCACTAGTTAACTCGATTGGTTTAGCATAGAATTCAAAAGAAATGAATCCCAAATGTATTTACACAAAAAACTATTTGTAAATGAACTGATTATCCAAAACTATGATGGTATTTTATAACCAATTAAACATTAATCTGACCACTTACCAATTGTTGTATATTTATTAACAATAATACTCATTTAAACAACATTCAATTTAAACTGTCACTGAAACAAAAAACTAACTTTGGAATAGCTGCCATCTAGGTAAATACTTTGGAACTATATAAAAAAGGGGAACGTCACTATCGATAAAAACCGTCTTGTTCCTGGATCTGTGTATAGAGGACAGTAGTAATATTATAATTATTAAATATAAATCATTTATTTAAATTAATTAATTGTTTTAAATGTTGTTGGTTGATAACCAACTATATATATATTTATTTAAATAAATTCAATATAGTTTAAAAGAATTTTTGTTAATAGATTGGCAACATTACAATCATAAGTATGTGTCACAGTGACATTTCTGACATATCATATATATGTTTAATTTAAATTAAATAGAGAAATAAATAATTTAAAATTAATGAATATCGTTCAAAAAACATCAAATCCTTTAAAAACTAGAGAAATGTATGCGTGAAAAGTGTTGTCAGAGCTAGGGCTGGGTTAAGAAACGTTTGCGGTTAAAGAAGCCAAAGGCGTGTCGTTCGTGTTTGATTATCGCTAATTAGACACTTACATTGATGAGATTCTTAATGGATATTATTATGCCACCGCTGAAGAGTACCAATAAGCATATACCAACAGTAGCAGACACCTCGCACCAGCACTTCGTCGTGAATCTAGCCCCCAGCAGCAACAACGACAACAAATCCCAATACATTTGCAGAAAGTACGCTCCGAAAGTGTTAACAAACCTAAATTCACTACGAAAAAACGCACGGTTCTGCGATGTGGAGATCATCGCAGGCGGGAAAGTAATCAAGGCACATAGGGCCGTATTGGCCGCATCCAGTCCATATTTCCACGCTATGTTCACCGGGGGCTTAGCCGAGCAACAGCAACAATCCGTCGAGCTCCATTCGGTCTTCCCGCACGTCCTCGACCAACTAATGGATTTTATCTACTCCGGGGAAATCCGAATCGACCAGAGCAACGTCCAAGAGCTGTTTGTTGCGGCCGATATGTTAGAATTGAACGAGGTGGTCAACGGATGCACAACATACCTTAAGAAAGAGTTACATCCATCGAATGCGATAGGAATTTATAGGTTGGGTTCCGATAAATTGTTGAGATGACTTGAGTGGGTGGGTGTGGATATATAATTGTGTTTTTAAGGTTTGCTGATGGACACAACTGTAAAGAATTGGCTAGCTTTGCGATCGACTTCATTAACACTCATTTCCCGCAAATTTGCCTCGAAGATGAGATCTTTGAGCTCCCCAAGGACCAACTGGCCAAGTTCCTAACGTCGGAGCACCTCAGAATTGATTCCGAGTTCCAAGTGTTCCAAGCGGCGATCCGATGGATCACGCACGACATCGTGCCGAGACGGCGTTACGTCTTCGAGATCCTGAAACATGTACGGCTGCCGCTGCTTTCGTTGTGTCTACTCGAAAAAGCCATCATCGATTGCGGTGATAGTTCGTTAAAAGTAGCACTTAGGTTTGTTGTTGTTAGAAAACAACTAAAACTAATTAGAAATTTGTGTATATACGAGTTTGTATTTTTAGATCTATTCACAATGATTTGGTGTCGAAAAAAGGGTCACTTGTTGCATTGTATGTGCAACCGCGAAAGAGTGCGAAGAAGAATATTTTCGTGATTGGTGGCTCGAAGCGGGAACCGTCTTCAGGATGGCACCGTGGCTCTGAAAGCAGTTTTACTTCAGTCGAAAGATTCGACACGTTTAGAAGGTGTTTTTCCTATTCTATTTCCCTTGATGTTACATAACATTTATATTTCTAATTATCGAATAGAGAATGGTGTAAAGCTTCCTCAATGGCTATAAGTCGCATTCTACCTGGTGTCGCGTCATTGAATCGAAGAATATATGTGGTGGGGGGCGAGCAGGAGAGTAAAATACTTGCGAACGGCGAGTGTTATGACCCTCTGAACGATAAGTGGTCGCAGATTGCGAGTATGATAATACCTAGGTGTGAGTTTGGTCTGTGCGCGCTCGATGGCCACTTGTACGCGATGGGCGGCTGGGTGGGCGAGGATATTGGGGATATGATCGAGAAATACGAGCCGGTGCTAGACCAGTGGCATTTAGAAGGGAGTATGCCTGAGGCGCGATTCTCAATGGGGGTTGTTAGTTACGAAGGTGATTCAAGTTTGCAGTTGGTGATTTTTATTCATTGGTAATTTTATTTGTTTGTGCGTGCAGGATTAATCTATATGGTTGGGGGTTGTTCACAAAACAAACGCCACCTCGCCGATCTGGAGAGTTATGAACCGGTGAGTGGTGAATGGTGTTCCCTGCCCCCGATGTCTGTCGCCCGCTCTCAAATGGGCGTCGCGGTTCTCTACGACAACTTATACGTCGTCGGGGGTACGAACCGGGATAACGAAGTGCTCAATTCGGTCGAACGATATAGTTTCCAGCAGGTACGTTATGTTAGAAAGGAGTAGTACGCATTTATTGTTGTTTTTGTGTGTGTGTGGTGGATAATATTTTAAATGATTTCGTATTAGAATAAATGGTATCACGTGTCGAATATGAGCGTGGCACGTGGTTGTCCAGCGGTAGCCGCTGCTGATGGACTCCTCTATGTGATCGGTGGCGATCAGACGCATGACGTCAACTTTTATAGAGCGCAATACACGCTCTCCAGCGTCGAGTGTTACGATCCGTTGTCCAATGTGTGGCGCGATTGCCCCCAGCTGCCTGAGTCCAGGGCAGAGGCGGGCGCCGTGGTTGTATAGCTTTCAATTATCTACTCTTCCAGCATTTCATTAAAACACGCGCTAAATATAAATTTCTCATACATACTTTTGTTTATGAATGGCCTTTTTAGAGAAAATGTACGCACGTCCAAAAAATATCGCCAATTATTATTTGTTTTGGGATAATTAACTAGTTCGAAAAGAATTTTATATTTAGAGGATGGTCATGCTGATTGAATGCTTTTTGCTATTTGGTTTATTTGTTGGAATATGTGATAATTTATTGTTTAATCTTATTATTATTATTATTACTATAGCAAGAAACATATGTATAGTTTATATTTTAGTTATAAAATATTATAAAGATTTATTCGTTACCGCATCGCATTTTTTTTTTTATGAAAATACTTACGATTAATATTAATAATAAATAAAAGAAATGAAATGTACCCAATGATAGAAATTCTTTGTTTTATTGATAAATATATCCAGCAAATTATCTCTTGGTTTCGCCGCGTTACATTTGTTCTTGTGATTTGATTTTCTTTTGTTTCAACTTCTGGAAAACAAATTCAAAAACTTGTACATATTACATATATAATGCATACTATGTACACCAGCTTTAATTCAATTTCTATGTAACAAGTATGAGTGTAATGTAATTAATTATAAATAGATGTACTATTATTTTTAACGAAAATAAATAGAAATTTCAAACATACATTTTTTGAGATTTAAGGATTATAGGATAATTGATTCCAATATAATTAGACTTTTCAGGTAATTTTATTTACAATTGGTACACTGTAGCACTCAATCAGTAACTAATTCTTTATATATAGATAATAACAAACGCATTGATTCCGTTTCGTTTTCTATTTCTATTCATACGATACGCGTTTAAGGACATTCCCCATTAATCACTTAGTTAACTAAGTAATTAATGAGTGAGTTGTGTATTAGAAATATTGATTTACGCACAAACTGGCCTAATTTCGTTTGCATGAGCCGCTCATGACAGATTCGTTAATGTCGTTCTCGCAGTTTTTGTACGCCATTCCAACGCCAAAACCGGCCCCCATGATCACGGGCCACTTTCGTCGTTTGAAGAACAAGATCGAGAATACGGTACCAATTAGAAGACCACCTCCTAAATATAATACATAAAAAATAATCAATAATAAGCTATCACATCAAATAGAGTTTAGGGATGTATTTATTTAACTAGTAGGGGTTAGAGTGATTAGCGATGACATAATAGTCAAGGCGATAATAGTGTATGGGGGATGGTGCACAAGTGATGCGAATCAATTGATTTATCGCCAGTTTGTACTCACCGAACTTAATAACGCCGTCGGTTAGGCACCTGTCCCATTTTCGGCCCAAGTCGTCTTCAGAAAATGTCCCGACCGCCATTATTACGTTTTATCGGTGTTCGTTCTCGTTTTGACACTTCATGGAAGTGACCAACTTGATGGCGTGAAACGACCCACCGATGTTATATGTTTTATTTACAACTCGAGAAAAATGTTGATTCTATTATCTATTAATATTCTTTTACAAGAATCATTATAATTTGACAGAAATTTATTTATGTTTCACGATACAACCATAGTTACTCAGTATATTTTAAATAAACAAATTATCTAGGGTTTTTTTTTTGAAATTTCACTTAGTTACCAAATTGCAAAGATGAAAAGTTTTTGAAAGAAATGGACGAAAACGTAACAATTAATAGAAATATATAATACAAAACCAAAACACGTATAAAACCTCAATGGCAATGCGGCTTAAACTGGATTTGTTTCCCTATTTGTACGGCCATTTTGTAGACAACAGCACTGCCATCTACATTTAGAGTTTTTCGCGTATATAGGAGAAATTTTGAAAATAATTACTGTATAAATAAAAAAAACCCCTTCATTATTCATCATTTGAATAAACTTTGTTAGGAATTAAATTTAATAACTGCAGCAAACTTCATTGTTTAAGTGATCATGACGTTTAAATGTAAACGTCAAAAAACCATCAACAATAAATAAATGTTAGGTTAATAAAATAAATAATAAATATCTTTTAAGTCTGAGATTACCAGTTATGTATTAAAATGTATTTGGAAGAATGGAAGAATTTTATAGCAATAACAGCCAGTATTTCAGCGATTTTACAGTTTTTAGCTGGCATGTAAGTGTACATTTCAGTTATAAACGATACGTAATGACGTGCCCAATGATTTTAGATTAATATGTCAGAAATATGTACAAAAAGGTAGCACTGGAGACACGTCCGGATTTCCGTTTGTGTGCGGTTTTTTATCGTGCAGCCTTTGGCTGCGTTACGGATTCCTCATCCATGAGAATTCGATCATTTTAGTCAATACAATCGGTGCCACGTTGCACTTGGCTTATGTTGTTACGTTTTACGCTTACAGTATTAAAAAGGTACGTAATGAAAACGTACTTCATTGGTAGGGCACTGAATTGAATGAACTGTTTGTTATAGTCTACCATCTTAAGGCAATTTACAATCATTTTAATAATATTTGTTTGCGCGATTATTTCGTCGCAATACGAGACCGATTTGGAGGTTGCCAAGCGGCATATGGGCCTTATGTGTTGCTTGATGACGATATTGTTCTTTGGGGCGCCGCTGGCGTCCTTGATGCACGTGATTAAAGTCAAAAGCGCCGATAGTTTACCATTCCCAATCATTTTCTCGACGTTAGTCGTGTCGCTGCAATGGTTCCTTTATGGCATCATCATTAATGATGCTTTTGTGCAAGTGAGTTCGTTAAATATTATGTTATATGTATGTATTGATTTGCATTTGATTATTAGATTCCGAATGTTCTTGGTTGTATATTGGCGGGTTTTCAACTGTCTTTGTTTGTGTGTTATCCGCACACGCCTGCGTCACCAAGTTACACCGCATAAAACAGGTTAAATTGGGTGTAAATGAACAAGTCTCAATGTATTTCTATTATATAATAAAAGTATTTTATCGTTAAAAGTTATATTTTCATCAAACTACCAAATACTTCTGATGGAATATCTTGTTTTTCTACCGGTACTTCCATTATCACATCTTCTTCATCGTCCTCCTCCTCTTCATCATCATCAATATCTATTTCATCTGGATTGACAACCTTTGATCGGTTATCCTGTTGTTGTTGTTGTTGACCTTGCGTTTCTCCACGAACAAACATAATATTGCCTTTGCTAGACGACGAGATAGCGCCCATTTCAGCGGCTTTAGCTTCTAACATTCGCATGCCATCTTTAACACCGGGCGCCAGATCGGCGATGGTGCCGGCTACGCTGTTAGCGCTGGAAAGCATCTGTGCCGACATCATGTTCACCTGAGTGTTGTACATCGCTTGCACGCTACGCTTAATGCGTAACATCTCTCGCATTGTGTCTTCGTTACCGTGCCGCACCTCGAACTCTTTCCAGGTGTGCCAGAACTCGTTGGTGACTCGCGGATCGCACATCTGGCTGCAGTGAGCGTAGATGGCACGGGCGCGATCCACTTCGCCCAACTTTGTTTCCATTTCGGCGAAACGCAGACACATCTCGCGACTGTTCTCTTCGGTGAGGGCTTCGATAGCTTGTTCGTAAATCTGCCTGGTGCGTGGCACCCCGTAAATCTCCGCGGCTTTCTTGATGTAGATGTTAAACACGTCGAACTGTTCTTCGGGCAGCACAGCGCTTGTCGCGCGATCGTACACGGACATCGCGTGCCGCGCCATCCCGTGCTCTTCTTCTAGTTTCGCGTATAGTAAGTACAATGCTTTGGCGAATTTCGCCGGGCAATTCTCTAAGCACTGCTCGAACAAGTCGCGCGCCCTTTCCAACTTGGTGCCGGCATATCGCTTTAGGAACTTGGTCAGGTACGTGTTCCAAATATCGAAAACGTTGGGCCATTTGAACAGGGCGATGCCTTTTTCAAAAGCGCGGAACGCCTCCTCGAAATAGTTGTGCTCTTCCAGGAACAGGCCGTAGTTGATGATTATTTGCGGGGTGGCGATCTTCAAGTCCAAAATGCGATCGTACACTGCTTTGCACGATTTAAACGCACCGAAACTCTCCTCCAAGTCCGCGTACATGGACCACACTTTAAGCGAACGGTACAGCCGCATTTGGACCGCTTCGTTTTCATCGTGATAAGCTATATTGCGCGCTGGCGCCGCGGTGGCTCGATGCATCAATTTCAACGCCTGCTCGAAATTCTCGCTGCGGATCTCCATCTCGGCCCACTCGCACCACACCGCCGCCAATTCGTCGACTTTTGCGAACGCTACGTTCGTAGCCTTCTCGAAGACCAACCGCGCATCCTCCAGCTGGCCGTTCTTCTCGTAGAACTTAGCAAATTCCGTCCACAGCGTATGCAGTTTACCGACAGCCAATTTCGGGCTGACTGTTTGCACCGCTTCTGTGTACGTGTCGATGATATCGACCGGCTTGCCCTCGTGCAGCGTGATACGTTTGTGCCATTCGTGAACGTTGTGAGGATTCTGCCGGAGGAGAACACTGTTGAGCAGCAGCAACCGACGTGACATTAAATTTTCGAAGCGTGCTAAACGCAATTCTAGCTCCACGTCGTCGTCCTCGCTCGGTTGCACTTTCTTCGACACCTGTTCCATACGTCTGCTCAAACTAAGCTCCTCGAATTGAGCGTACGCATCGAATACTTGCGTGAAATCGCGCACGGTCGTCACCGTTTGAATCGCTTCTTCGTATATATCACGCGCCCGCTCAAATAGACCACTGCGCACATAGTAATCGGCCAGTGAGTTCCACAAATGGCCCAATTGATCCGTGTAGCGTCGCAAACCGCCGCGAATAATCGCGTCCACATTCAACGAGCGCACTTTATCGGGATTCCTCGATATCAACTCGCACAATTCGTTCCACAGCTGATGGTTCGATTTACCGTGTTGCGACACAAAGTTCTCGTTGTTGACGATGTTCGCGAGAACGAGCGACGCTTCATCTAGACGATGTATGCTCACTAGGTACTCGATGTACTCCTCGGAGTTTTCGGGGAATAGTTTCAGGTATCTGCGGAAGACGCGCACCGCTGTTTCAGGAATATCGTGCCGCTGGACGAACGACAAATAAAGCGGCCAGATGCGATGGTGTTGGGTGATTGGAAGCGAGCGAAGCGCCCGATCGAACACTTGTCGCGTGCGCGTTATCGAACATTCATCTGTTAGGAATTTACAGTAATCCATCCAAATCCGTGGCATTTTGTGCATAAAAACAAGCGCACGCTCAAATGCGTTATTTACCTAATTACAAATTTAACAAAAATCATTAAATCATTTAACGAAATCAAATAACTAACTAACCTCCTCGTACGTAGGGTCACTGATACACCTGCCTTTAATCTGTCTTCGGCGTGTTTTTAAATAGTTATACCAAAGCTTATAGGAGCCAGGAAGTTCTTTTAAAGCGCGTTCGTAAATTATATTCACTGCTTGTTTCGGAGCGTTCTTTTTGTGGTCTATGTAACGTAACCAGTGCTTCACGGAGAAGGGATTCCGAAGAATTTCTTCCTCGTACGGAAGATCATCGTCTGTCTACAAGTTACAAACAAAATTAATGGACATTTCTTTTATTATTATAGTCATTAATACAAACTTACAAATATAATTTCAATAACAGGCTGGTCAGTTTTCGTTGTATCGGATCCTTTTATTATTGCCATATTCCAATCGCGTTAAATACAAATCACCGAAACGGTACGCAATAAAAGTGCGGTTATAGATGACCGGCGTGAAGTTGACGATGAAAAACTAGCGACGTACTATTTTAGCAAAGCGGCACATTATCGCAACGGTGGTTCACAGGCGGCCATCTTGTTGGGGGGAGGGCTTCGAATTAGTTCGAGTTATATGCGCCGCCAGAATGGCCGCCGTGAGCGTGACCGTCGCTTTTCAGGTACTAACCGTATTAATGTTTCCTACAATATTGACTGAGTGATTGTTTCGGCAAATATTGGAATTAAAATTTTTTTGTATTTAAATAACATATTTTTTTATAAGAGCTATATAAATTAGTTCTATATTTGGATGTTAAATTTAAAATAAATTTTAATGCTAATTAAGTAATTTGTATTTATTTTTACTTATGCACTGTGTAATTTTCATTTATAATAAGCGTATTTATTTTTTAATAAGATACCTATATAGAGAGAAGCATATTTATTTTATAATAATTTTTCTTAACGAACGAAATATATGTTATTACAAATAACATTTAAAAAGCGCGGCAACTTTTTTATTTATCTAATTATCTATGGGCGACACGGTGAGGAAAATGAAAATTCGTCACTACAACTAAATAAATATTATATTTTGTACATGAATGTGATAAAACATAAATAAAGTTGTCAATAAATATTAATGATCACATCTCATTTCTTCTTTGAAGCCACCAAGACTCCTATCTACTGAGTTATACTTAGTTAAAAACTCATTTATAATATTTGCAACTCGTTCAGGTTCATTGATATGTACATGATGCGTTCCTTCGATCCTTAAGTACTCAAACTGTTTATTATTCGCTTTCAAAACATCAACAACCTCATACACGTAGCGTTTATCTTCAAAGTACGTGCTTTTTATCGACTTCATCACGAGATGCGGACACTTAATACGCTTCGCATACTCGAGCAAATCAACATGTTGAATGCCAACAAGTACACCCACTTTTAAGCGGTTATCTCGCGAAAAATAATACTTATCCGATTCGCCATCCGCTTTCTGGATGATCCGTTGCAACACATACTTGCACGAATCAATCGACACCGATTTCCTAGTGCTCGTATGAATTATCTGACACATTTCGTCGTACGTATACGTCGGTGGTTTCGTTTTCGCATCGTTTAACGCGTCGTACTTAAGGAATTTATCGATGTTCTCAACGGTGGACTGAATCGCGCCTCCTGGTTCTTTGCTAAACGGTTTCAAAGCATCGATTTGTATCAACATATCGACTTCGTTTGGGTAGAGGCAGGCGTACATGAACGATGTGATACCGCCGAGGGAGTGTCCCAGTAGGGACACTTTTGACCATCCGAAATATTTGTGGATGCGTCGCACAAACACCGGGGCATCCACACCGTGGTAGTAGACACCTTTCGGCAGTCGAGATGAGTAGCCATGGCCTGGGAAATCAATCGCTAATAGACTAACATCGTGCGGGAGGAGTGACACTAATGGATCGAAACTTCCACAACTTTCCTATGGGATATATGTTTGTTTATTTATTCAATTTGATTGACATTGAGCTTTACCTGCCACCCGTGTAGACACAAAATGGGTCTTTTGTCTTGGGGGCCCCACCATTTCCCTGCCAAGTGCCCCCAAGGTACGGGTATCCGAATTTCTTCATAATTTCGTTGCGATTCACTACTAATCCCACTGGCTCTACTGGGTATTACTTTTGCTAATTGTTGAAGTGCTTGACTGCGATTTGCTAATATTCGAATACTGTTGGCCATCATTATATAAATACATACATATACGACTATTTTCGTATGGTTTATTAGTATTTATCGCAATTGCCACGACTATAACCTTTCTGATTCGATCATTTGTCGGAGTATTTTCATATTCTATATATGGATCAATCAAGTATAGGCCTTCGATTCATTTGGTTTATCCCAAACACACTTTTACACGAATTCAATTCATAGATAAATCAACACACACTTACATCATCGTAATTCAAGAACGCGGACTTTGTCTAACTAAAAGAAAAACTCAATTTATTAACATATTTTACACTGTATTACATGAATGTAATATTTGTTGCGAACTTAACGGCGTTATTTCTTAGTACATGGTATATATTAATTAAGTAATAGATATCTATGTATGTATGTACATATTAAATTGTATTATATTTCGATTTAGGTTTCGTGTTAGTTGAGTCATCATTTTCGTCTAAATCTAAAGTAGGATTATTGACTCCTTCTGTCTCGGATGGTAGTGTTTGGTGTAACAATCGTGGTCCCAATTGCATGATTAGCAACGCCCCAATCGGTGAGGTGATGATGATTGAAAGAACTGAAATGATCAGCATCACATTGGCATAGTTTGTGATTTCAGGCGAGTTTAAATGGCGCGCGTAATCCAACGCGACGGGTCCTAGTGCAGCCTAATTAAATGTATAACATCGACACAATTCACTGCACATACATACCTGTATTGTAGCTTTCGGAATCCAAGCAACAGCAACAAATATACTCTCGTTGCGGTTTAAGTAACTACGCCACGTGATCAGTAAGGAAGTGATCATTCGTATCTGTATTATGAAACAAATGGAAATCATTTATGATTTATATGTTGTGGAATGTTTACCAAAAGTGCAACGATCATAGACAATGAGCCCCAAAGTACTGTGTGTGGTTCTAGTAACGCAAAATCGACTTCCATTCCGATTAAAGTGAATGATATCGGTTCGAAAAACTTCCATAATAGACTAAAATTCGCTTTGACTGGATTCTAGTAGAACATATTTGCTAAATGCACAAACACATTATATATAGATCAGATAACTTACAAATCCTAACCATCCTTGTTTCCGCCAGCCGAGACACGCCACAAACGCGGAAACAATGCAACCAAGAGTGCCTGCGCCCCCGTAACCGATTGCCTGGCTCCCAACTGCTGCCAAAATACTGCCACATGCAATCATCAACGTTCTTAACGTAACCACATACTCCTAATCAATCACGAAACACAACTCTTGATAGATTATAAATATATATAGAGGCATCACGTTTTTATTTACGTACATCTGTATGGTGAGGTATGTATTGTGCGATTAGACCGAAAATTATCCCATACCCGAAACCAATACCAATGACAATAGGTCCCTCCAACAATTGCATCAATAACGAGCCTAATATTATTAATTAGGGTTATGGGAACAAATATGCCAAATGTAGTTGTAGTAGTAGTTGCTACCTGTGGAGAATATGATACCGATAACCACCCCAAAAACTGCAATACACGCGATGTCATCTAGGGTGGACGCTGCTATTACAAGCGTGTGAATGCCTTTGTTTACTCCATAGCCCCGTTCTTGCAGTTGGAATAAGCAGGGAATGATCACTGCAGGGGATACAGCACCCATAAGGAGTCTAAACATATTCAAATATACATACATAAATCGCAATGTTGTTCCTCCTAATAAGATTTACTCGTAAAATAAAGATCTAGTACAGAATAGAGTTGAAAACTCACCCTAACAATAAACCCCACAGCCATGGTAATTCGAGAAGAAAATGGGATACAATACACATAATTACGACTTCCACAGCAGCTGGAAGCAGCGCTAGCCCCAGCACCATAGCGCTCATCTTCCTGAGGGCCCCAGGATCAAGACCCAGTCCCGCAGGCAACAGTATATTCACCAACGCTACTTGCCTACAATTACAAAACACTACATAAATAATGGATTGGGTAGATAGAAATAAATCACCTTAGAATTGTGGCAAATTCTTTATAATTCGTCGACAAAGATAGAAATTGAACATTTTTAAGCAGCACCCCCATGGCCAGCATTCCCAACATTGGAGGGATTTTCAAAAAACCAACAATGATCCCAGCTATTTTCCCTGTGATAAACAACACCTGAATTAAAAAATATATATATATACAAAACCCTTTCACAACTCACCGCTAAAGCAAACATATCACTTTGAATGCCGACTTGGTCATTTCCAAATAGTGAGAAGCCTATTCCCCATATCGACACCATTATTACTACTAAACATGCTATTTGATTCGTGGTTTTCCATGGTATTAAATTGCATTTGCTCTTGTTGTTGCTCCGCTTATTACTATCATCTGCTTCTATGTTAATCATAGCCATAATTGAAGTACAACCCAATCGACACAACATACATATTTTTATATAACTTTGATTTAATTATCACATTTTATGGGTACGTCGCTAACGGCGCGCCATGGGAAGTGGAAATGTACAGACTGCGCATTGAGAGATATGTTATTCTTATGGTGAGAATCGGCGGCGCATTTATTGCGAGACATTACGCCTATATGTGTGACTTGATTTACGAAAATACTCTCTGGAAAATACTGAATCCCTTAGTGGCAATTGAAGCTTCATGACATTGTGAACACCTTTAATGAAGCTATATTTTCAAATTGAAAATGCTTAGGTATTATTTTCTCTGCCATGGATGGTGTTTTTGCACAATGCAATAACTAGTTAAAATATCCCATAAAAGAAATTACCAGTTATAGACAATAATTGATCGTTTATCATCTACTTTCTACTGACAGTTGTCATGCATGAGTTACGTAAAATATTTAGATCAGTATGAATGTGCGACTGTTTCAAGCCTTTTTAATTGAAATGAACTATCATTTATATATCGGATATATATTTCTTAATGCAAATCAGTTAAAATTGCTCATTTTAGTAAATTTAGAACAGTTTCAAATTACATGCATGTATTATACGCCTGGTTTACATGAGTTACGATTACGTAAAATATTTAGATCATGTTTTTTTTTATTATTGTTCGATTTAAAACCACCACCAGCATTCCGTTGATCAGTTTATCAAAAAAGATCAATCATAATTGTATCTTAATATCTCGTTATTATGATGATAACGCGTATCTCCATGTACTATATACATATGTAATGGGATATGAAAATACGTTGCCTAGAATGCACGCACAACCGCAATACATGAGTGTGTTACTGGTTGCTGGCGATGCGATCTAATAGTGTTGACAGCTCATCTGGTATTTCCTTGCATATTGAAAAGTGTGCGAAAATAATGCATAAAATATGTATAGTTCTTCGAAATGTTTCTATACATTAGTAATAAGTGTATTATTAGCAGTAATAGTGCCGATTGGTGCTTGGGAAACGGAGGAATTAGAAATATTCGACCTGGTTGAAGAAATCAATCAGAATTTCTATACGCTGCTTAATATATCTCAAGTAAGAAATATATGAAACCCAAATGTGTAAGTAATAATAAATTTTGTTTGGATGAATAGGATGCAGATTTGCAATCAATTAAAAAAGCGTTCCGTGGTCTATCACTGTTACTGCACCCGGATAAAAATGACGCTCCAGATGCCGAGGTGCAGTTCCGAAACTTGGTGTCCGTGTACGATGTCCTCAAAGATCCAGGTAAACGCGAACATTACAACCAAGTCCTCAAAAACGGTCTGCCCAATTGGCGCTCAGCGGTGTACTACTATCGCCACGTCCGAAAAATGGGCCTCGCCGAAACCCTCACCACACTATTCATCGTGATCACCATCGGACAGTATTTAGTGGCGTGGGGCGCCTACATTGAAAAGAAGTACACAGCGGTAGCACCCTCAACTCATTTCGATACTACACATACTAAATACGTTTATTATCCATAAATATATAGGAACAAATGTACGGGGCCAAGTTAAAGAAGCAACAGAAGAAAAAGGGTCAAGTCTCTGCAGATATCATTGAGAAATTCGATATCCCTAAACCCTCATTCAAAAACACATTACCGATACAAATCCCATGGATGTTATGGTCAATTGTTACTGGACTTCCAGTCTTGGTTCGATTCATCAAAGAATTGATTGAAGAACGTCGAGAAAATAGGATTTTGCAACAGCAACAACTAGACGAATCGTCCGAGGAGGAACAATTCGAACGGGTGAGACCAGCGCGAAAGCGTAAACCAGGTTTTGTTTTAACCGAACGCGACGACTTGGAATTACCTTTACGATCAAATGATGTAAACGAGTCAGAATCCCGGCCCCGTCCTCCACCAATCATCACCGGTGGCCTATGGACCGATGACGACCTAGCTGAGCTTATTCATCTAGTGAAAAAATATCCAGGTGGCACTACAGAGCGCTGGGAGCGCATCGCAGAAGCAATGAATCGGTTCGTTACCGGTACCAACCGAACGGTATGAACACATAAGTCACCTTTTTATTTGTACTGCTGTAGATCAGTCTCAGAAGTTACGTATATGGCAGCGAAAATGAAAGATAACTGCTATAGGGTGCCGCAAGAGGATTTTATGGCGCCGGAGAAGGAGGACGAGGAGGAGATCACACTCAAAAAACAGAAAACACGTGGGGGAAAGCTAGGAGCCGTTGCTACGGATGACCTAAAGAACCCGGATATCAGTTGGAGCCAAACGCAACAAAAAGCACTGGAAGGCGCGTTGGCGAAACACCCCAAAGGCCCTGGCGATCGTTGGGACAAAATTGCCAAATGTGTTCCAGAGAAAACTAAAGTACTTATATCTAATTAACATACATATATAAATTATAATGCGTGTATATGTATATTTGTTTACAGGAAGAATGCATGTTGCGGTATAAATATTTAGTGGATCTAGTTAAGAAGCAGAAAGAGAAGAAAGAACCTAATGAACAATTATAATGTATTCATTCGAACGTCTCGTGTATAATGAAACGTGTGCGACTTGTTAATTCTTCCTATTTGTTAATAAAGTATTTTTTTCATATATACACGCATTTATTTTTGTAGTAAAAGTGACGTTTTAAATAATGCGATATATAACAGTGTTGCCAACAGTAGTAACAATTCATAGTTCACCACATATTCTATATTTTATTTTCGAAAAGAATCATAACTAGGAGTTAATATGTTGAAATAAAATAAACGTTTTTATGCATAATTTGTTTTTCTACCAACTTGCATAAATTCACTAGTAGTTTGGCGTATTCGAAACAGATGTCTGTACTTGGAATAACCCATCACTGGGACGTCTTGGAAGTTACCGGCGCGACGCTGGAGCAGTCTGACAAACAGTACTGGCAACATAGCAAAATCAAAAATCACCATGTAAAGCAATGTTACCAACGTTGAATAAACACAAACCTAACCTATAAAATTGCCTCAATTATCATATAACAGCCTTATAATACATCGATAGCATAATTTTAGCTACTAATCTATTACTTTTTATTGAATTGCACAATTATAAACGACTCTCAGATGAATATACAGCATTTATTTTAAGGCTATAGAAAACTGTCGACGCCAAGATACTTAAGAGTTTTTTATTAAAATTAGAGTCGCAGGATTCGTGTGGAAATTTCATAGAATATTGATAAAATATATATCTATAAGATACAAAAATATTTTCAAAAAATGTATTTAATTAGGCTACCAAAACGGTAACCGTGTGATGAGTGATACCAATTAGCGCTGATTTCTCAAAATATGTGTGCGGGATATTTATGAAAATATTACAAAATGTTCTTAGGGTACATAACTACAAGTGTCGTAAATATTTTCAAAAAATGTGCTTTTTTAGGGTACCAAAATGGTAACCGTGTAACTGCGAGCGCTGTGCCTGGTAGCGCTGATTTCTCAAAATTAGGTCGCAGGATATTTCTGAAAAAATTACAAAATGTTCTTAGGGTACATAACTACAAGTGTCGTAAATATTTTCAAAAAATGTGCATTATTAGGGTACCAAAATGGTAACTGTGTCACTGCGAGCGCTGTGCCTGGTAGCGCTGATTTCTCAAAATTAGGTCGCAGGATATTTCTGAAAAAATTACAAAATGTTCTTAGGGTACATAACTACAAGTGTCGTAAATATTTTCAAAAAATGTGCTTTATTAGGGTACCAAAATGGTAACCGTGTAACTGCGAGCGCTGTGCCTGGTAGCGCTGATTTCTCAAAATTAGGTCGCAGGATATTTCTGAAAAAATTACAAAATGTTCTTAGGGTACATAACTACAAGTGTCGTAAATATTTTCAAAAAATGTGCATTATTAGGGTACCAAAATGGTAACTGTGTCACTGCGAGCGCTGTGCCTGGTAGCGCTGATTTCTCAAAATTAGGTCGCAGGATATTTCTGAAAAAATTACAAAATGTTCTTAGGGTACATAACTACAAGTGTCGTAAATATTTTCAAAAAATGTGCTTTATTAGGGTACCAAAATGGTAACCGTGTAACTGCGAGCGCTGTGCCTGGTAGCGCTGATTTCTCAAAATTAGGTCGCAGGATATTTCTGAAAAAATTACAAAATGTTCTTAGGGTACATAACTACAAGTGTCGTAAATATTTTTAAAAAATGTGCATTATTAGGGTACCAAAATGGTAACCGTGTGACTGCGAGCGCTGTGCCTGGTAGCGCTGATTTCTCAAAATTAGGTCGCAGGATATTTCTGAAAAAATTACAAAATGTTCTTAGGGTACATAACTACAAGTGTCGTAAATATTTTCAAAAAATGTGCATTATTAGGGTAACAAAATGGTAACCGTGTGACTGCTAGCGCTGTGCCTGGTACGCTGATTTCTCAAAATTAGGTCGCAGGATATTTCTGAAAAAATTACTAAATGTTCTTAGGGTACATAAGTACAAGTGTCGTAAATATTTTCAAAAAATGTGCATTATTAGGGTACCAAAATGGTAACCGTGTGACTGCGAGCGCTGTGCCTGGTAGCGCTGATTTCTCAAAATTAGGTCGCTGGATATTTCTGAAAAAATTACTAAATGTTCTTAGGGTACATAAGTACAAGTGTCGTAAATATTTTCAAAAAATGTGCATTATTAGGGTACCAAAATGGTAACCGTGTGACTGCGAGCGCTGTGCCTGGTAGCGCTGATTAGGTCGCAGGATATTTCTGAAAAAATTACAAAATGTTCTTAGGGTACATAACTACAACTACTACCGTAAATATTTTCAAAAAATGTGTTTTATTAGGGTCATTGTGTCACGTTCGAAAACGTTGGACCGCGGGATTTGTTTCTCTGTATGCTCTTCTAAATATCATTTCTGACACGCAACATTCAATAATGCAGAAGTTTCCATTTTTCGATAGCAAATGTAGGGACAAATCTATGATCGCATCTGAAATCCACTCTCCATCTACTAACGTCACGTAGTCATTCAAATGCAGATAACTGTATTTTCCTGACCCTGCATGCAGCTGATATCGTGCAATATAAACAATATTTGTACCTGCAATTTTGTGATGATAAATAAATGGCTGTTTCAAGATGCCATTGTCAAACCATTCTTTTTTTATTTCCTGTTGCGTGCTGATATTTTCATTGATTTGTTTTATTGTTGGTGCTTCGACGACTGCAGGTGTATCCTTGATTGCCTTCAATAGTTTATCCTTATTGCCCAAGTGATAATTGCGATGACGGTCCTGACTGGGTTTTCCCCATTTTTCCACGTATTTTTTCTGAGTTTCCCTAACTTTACGTGGAATTTTAAACATAAATTCTTTTTCTAATGAATCTATGTATTTCTTTTGGGCTCTATAAAATTTAGTAATTTTTTCAGAAATATCCAGCGACCTAATCAGCGCTACCAGGCACAGCGCTCGCAGTCACACGGTTACCATTTTGGTACCCTAATAATGCACATTTTTTGAAAATATTTACGACACTTGTACTTATGTACCCTAAGAACATTTAGTAATTTTTTCAGAAATATCCAGCGACCTAATTTTGAGAAATCAGCGCTACCAGGCACAGCGCTCGCAGTCACACGGTTACCATTTTGGTACCCTAATAATGCACATTTTTTGAAAATATTTACGACACTTGTACTTATGTACCCTAAGAACATTTAGTAATTTTTTCAGAAATATCCTGCGACCTAATTTTGAGAAATCAGCGTACCAGGCACAGCGCTAGCAGTCACACGGTTACCATTTTGTTACCCTAATAATGCACATTTTTTGAAAATATTTACGACACTTGTAGTTATGTACCCTAAGAACATTTAGTAATTTTTTCAGAAATATCCTGCGACCTAATTTTGAGAAATCAGCGCTACCAGGCACAGCGCTCGCAGTCACACGGTTACCATTTTGGTACCCTAATAATGCACATTTTTTGAAAATATTTACGACACTTGTACTTATGTACCCTAAGAACATTTAGTAATTTTTTCAGAAATATCCAGCGACCTAATTTTGAGAAATCAGCGCTACCAGGCACAGCGCTCGCAGTCACACGGTTACCATTTTGGTACCCTAATAATGCACATTTTTTGAAAATATTTACGACACTTGTACTTATGTACCCTAAGAACATTTAGTAATTTTTTCAGAAATATCCTGCGACCTAATTTTGAGAAATCAGCGTACCAGGCACAGCGCTAGCAGTCACACGGTTACCATTTTGTTACCCTAATAATGCACATTTTTTGAAAATATTTACGACACTTGTAGTTATGTACCCTAAGAACATTTTGTAATTTTTTCAGAAATATCCTGCGACCTAATTTTGAGAAATCAGCGCTACCAGGCACAGCGCTCGCAGTCACACGGTTACCATTTTGGTACCCTAATAATGCACATTTTTTAAAAATATTTACGACACTTGTAGTTATGTACCCTAAGAACATTTATTAATTTTTTCAGAAATATCCTGCGACCTAATTTTGAGAAATCAGCGCTACCAGGCACAGCGCTCGCAGTCACACGGTTACCATTTTGGTACCCTAATAATGCACATTTTTTGAAAATATTTACGACACTTGTAGTTATGTACCCTAAGAACATTTATTAATTTTTTCAGAAATATCCTGCGACCTAATTTTGAGAAATCAGCGCTACCAGGCACAGCGCTCGCAGTCACACGGTTACCATTTTGGTACCCTAATAATGCACATTTTTTGAAAATATTTACGACACTTGTAGTTATGTACCCTAAGAACATTTATTAATTTTTTCAGAAATATCCTGCGACCTAATTTTGAGAAATCAACGCTACCAGGCACAGCGCTCGCAGTCACACGGTTACCATTTTGGTACCCTAATAATGCACATTTTTTGAAAATATTTACGACACTTGTAGTTATGTACCCTAAGAACATTTTGTAATTTTTTCAGAAATATCCTGCGACCTAATTTTGAGAAATCAGCGCTACCAGGCACAGCGCTCGCAGTCACACGGTAACCATTTTGGTACCCTAATAATACACATTTTTTGAAAATATTTACGGCACTTGTAGTTATGTACCCTAAGAACATTTTGTAATTTTTTCAGAAATATCCTGCGACCTAATTTTGAGCTATAAAGGCTTAAATAATGGGGTGTTAACAGTTGTTTTGAACTTGGAAATAAACACAGTAATTTGACCTGAAAATTGCGGTAAATTGTATATACCAATTAAAATAAGTATATTTATAATATATATAATGGATTTATTAAGTTACGAGCCTTTAAATAGCAATTATAGACTATAAAATTAGCTTGGGAATATATTTTTTTTTACAGTTGGCAACCCTGTTCGTCGCTGGCTTTTTCGCCGGTAACTTCACATACATATCACTGGGTACCTACCGAATATCTGCAGTTTGACAGTTGTGAAGTTTATAATTAAAATTCACGCATAAATACATCGTGATTTTCGTATAAAAATCATCAACAAACAGGCGCTAAGCGCATCGTTTGGTTGCAACCGCTGGATGCAGCCATGTAAGCACATTATTAATGTGTGTGTGCGTATTCAGAAATCACTTTAGAACTCGAAGGTGGTGTGCCCCTCTGTTCGAGCCAGGGGGGAGAATGTCGGGCGACATGCCGTACGCAACGATACTCGCATTGTACGTGCTCTCATTTCACATTCTGTCAACGAATTCGCGTACCTCTACGCTTTGGAAACTGAATTCGGATGAGAGTAAAATCGTGGAAGCAAGCCCTTTCCACCAGGTGGTTACACTGCCCGGTGGTATTTCCGACGGGCAGTTTGTCACCGAAGATGATCCCATATTCAACATAATCACGTCCACCGTGCACTTTGGACAATCATGGACGAAACAAAGCGTTGAATATTACTGCACAGACTGCCAGAACATCCAGGGAAACACAAATAGTTTTACAAATAAGTGAGTGCTACTCTACTACCAGATTGATAGTTTGTATGATTTGATTTGTTATCTATAGTATAAATCTAAACAGATACGGGATTAAAAACGTAACCGAACTATCAGATCAAATAAGTTCGCATGGCGTCAGCAGCTCATCCACTGATAGCGACGAGGTGCTCGATTGCGGCAAACCAGTCAATTTCACCTATTACGACAATTTAGTGGGGGTGGCAAATCGACATCGGCACCCAAACGTACCTGAACCCCAGGTAGCGCTTATATTCAGTAAGAAGAAAACCACAGCGAAAACAAATTCAGCGACGGCCGAGTTCGATGTAAACGCACTCGAACGTCGTTTAAAGAAAGCTAAACGAGAGGTATATTTCTATATAATGTGTAAGTGAAGAGAATTAAAACAGTTATTTCATTGTTTAGAAACCAAAGTCTGTGTCGTTGTACAACCAAATCGGCAACTTTTGGCGCATTAAGGGCGACGCGCATAAATCAATTGAGTGTTTTCGACGCGCGTTAGCAGTTAGTCCTCACAACGCTGAAGTACTACTAAACTTAGCGCGAGTACTATTCACACTTCAGTACTTGGATGATGCAATTTACTTGACGCGACGCTCCCTTGAAGTCCAGCCGCCGGATAAGAGTGCTTGGCAACAATATTTCACGCTCGGCGAAATTTTCAAAGCATATGGACACTACCAAGAAGCGTCCTTACACTTGCGACACACTTTAGAGCTGCGGCCTGATTTTGAGCCGGCAGTAACAGCGTTGCGGGACATGGAAGCCATTCCCGAGGCTACAATCCATGTCTATACGCTCCTCATCATTATTTGTTTGGTGCTGGGGGTGCTATTGGTCATTATGTCCTCAGTGGATACAAACCTCGATGGGGACTATGTCGCTATGGGCGGCGGTATGGATTTGAAGCCCCAACGCCACTTTAATCGTGCCATGGCGATGCGATCGTTGCGAGGGATGGCACCACGTTCACTACGTGCCAAAAAGGGCATGATATAAAACAAAAAATTCTTTTTCATTATACATATATAGGTAGTAAGTAGCGTTTACCTCAAGGCACGAGCGCGCACATATGCCGCCAACCACCCCCCTCAACACACACGTACATCATCGGCAATACTTAAAATCAATTTATACACAATTTGGTTGTTTCGCTGCGAAATACTGTAAATACCTGGTCGAATTATGTTTGTTCCTTTATTATTATGTTTTAGTGTTCCTATAATTATTTTTCTTATGTAGCGTTTTTGTGTATATTATTTTATGTTTAATGCGTAAGACTTATTTATTTTATGTAATTATTAATGACTGCAACAACAAAATAAAGAATACAATCTTTTATTATTCATGATTTATTGTTAAATTCAACACTTGCCTTAAATGTTACAGGTACATTCGCGTACACAAATTATACACTGTTTTATTTAAAAAAATTATGTTTTTTTTTTTTTGGTTTTTTTTTTTTACAATTACAAAATACAGCACTTCTTAATATCCATTTGACCTAAATAAGCATGTAACAATGGTTTAATGTCGCATCATATGTTTTTAATAACTTAATAAGACACAACAATAACTATAAAAAAATAGGCATATTTATTTATTCCAAAAAAAAAATGGGGACAAAATATCCATCATATAATACGGTGTTATAGTAAATAATTCAGATATACCTACGTGTGAGTTGAACCAATATGGATTCATCCAATTCAGTGTGAAGCATATTTTTGATTGTTTTTTTTTTGTTCAAATACATTAATTATAATTGTCTTTCATGGCAGCACCAGACAGAGAGTCAAAAATAGAATAATTGCGCGGGTGTTTTAAATTTATATATATATATATATATATATATATATATATATATATATATATATATATATATATTTATATATCTATTTTGTAGTAGTAATATATATTATAATAAAAAGAATCAATTGAGGACGTAGTTGAAAGTATGAATAGAATAAAATGAAAATGACTACGCTGTGTTGTGTATGCCTAGCCTGAAGATGTCGTGCTGCAAGAAGAAAGAGTTTCCCAGTGGTTTCAAGACAAACACTTGCGAAAAGGCATGTGGGGGATCTTCATCGGCCTAAGGAGGAACATAATCAATTTACATTCGCAGAAACACACAACCACACACACACACAAAAGAAGTATTTTTTTTATTAATGATCAATTAATTATCTATTCAATATATAGCTAATGATTATTTATGAAAAAACACACACAAACACACACACACGAGGTGTACGTACAGTTTGATTTGAGAACGGCTTGTGGCATTTTGAGGAGGTATGATAATATATATATAGAGATAGATAGTAAGGGTTAAAGGGTGTCGTGAAGGACAAGACGGAATGTGTCGTGTTGCACGAAAAAACTGCCCTCGATTGGACTCAAAACGAACGTTTGGACGTACGCATGAGGCAAATCATCGTCCGTCTATAATAAACAATTGAACGTACTAAATTCCCCAATTGGAATCACAAGCCCACCCAAAATACAACAACGAAATCAAATATAATCGAGAGATAACAAAAAAAAAACGCCCCGCCCTCACGCCCCGAAATATGAATGCAAATATGAACATGTACCTGCAATCTACCGAGGACATTTATTAGGACACCACCGTCAAACATAGGCTGCGAATCCACCGCCGTTATGATCCTGTTTATCTTTTGAAACGAGAGACTCTGCAAAGTTGTTAAGTGTTAACCTATGAAAATTAATTATTACAGGTGTATAAACGCACTCACTCACTCAAACACACACCTAATACACAAACATCATCTACTTATACAATAATAGTTAAATTTCATAAGAAATTACCAACATAACCACACTTACATTTAGTTTTTCCATTATTTTCAATGAGCCCTGCAACTGCATACCCTCGAAAGTCATAAACGAACTTTCTGTCTGTTGGAAAAAGATGTTATTTTAATTCGTATACTCAAATATTCACACACACACCATTCAATCACTCACATTGTACATATTCACTAGATTTGGTCGTTGCACCGGATCGTCAAATAATGCGTAATATTGTTGAACGAAACCCTTGCCGATGGCTTCATACGCTGGATTCAGGGCCATTCTTTCACTTAAAAACTAATCCAACAATGCCTAGCCCTTCCCTAACAGCAAAATACTCAAATTATATGCCGCACTCTCTAATTTTTCGCTTTCCCTGGATAAGGCGGCCATTAACAATTCAACCGTCAACCCAGCTGCATCACCCAGTGTTACCAACCTAGTCAACACTTAATTTAGATAATTCTATTTTAATGGCGCTGACGTTGAAATTTGAACTATTGGTTTAGTGATAACAAGTGTAATTACAGTAAAATACATTGTTGTATTATATATATATCTTAAATAAATATAATTCTATATTATATGTACATGGTAGAATAAGTAGAATTTTTAACATAATTAATAACCAACACCTACGTAAGACTTAAAAATAATACAAAACTCGTTCATTTCAGTCTTAAAGCTTTTACGAAAATAGTCATTTCAAATAGTGTCACATATAAAAATCGAATCAAATGTACAATTTATGTAGTTATGATGTATGAAATATGAATGGATTTTACAATTAAATTCTAGACCTGCTCGAGCCACCGGATTTCACGTCAAATAGTTTCCGAACGAAAAACACTTGCAGACAAGTGGTGGCCGCAATGACGGCAATTTGCGCCACGGACCACCGCATTACGTAGACGTTGTTGTCGAGCAACAAGTTGTGGTCACGTGCCTCTCGTCCGCGACTATGATGTTGATATTGGAGCATTTCATTAATGTTTCGTTCCACGCTTACGATACAACTCTAAATGTATATAAATAAATAAGTAAATAGATATATATCGTTATTTTTTTAACAATATTTACCGTAAAATTCTCCATATTCATATTAATATCTTCAATCTCTTTCGTATATTTATCCCATTGATCATAACGCACAACAGTCAAATATAAATTCACTAATTTATCGGCAAATCGCGAAAATTGATTATCAATGCACACAGCATAGTATCCACCAGGCGACGATTGGTCCTGGTATTCGCTGTTAGCTTTCCACTGGTACGGATGAACGATTTGTCCGTTCGGATGACGTACAGCGAACCCAGCCATACCATCACCACCCCTAAGCACCTAAATAACAGTGAAAACACCACAAGCTATACATCGATACATTACACATTCGACGTCAATGTATATTACCTGAAAACTAACATAGAACGTTGCACCTGGATTAACATATTGAAAATAACAGTCTTCTTTGCCGGGCTCAATATGAACTTTATAGTCCATTGCGACCGCTGGCAAGCTTTCGTACCATGGTACAGTTGTTTCAAAGTCGCCGTAACCCACTAAACAACCGATTATTATTGTTGAAATTAACAACAATTGTACGAACGTGGCACTGACAACCGCCATTGTTGTTGATATGATGGTAAAGCCCGCGACACAGAGGCTGGTTAACTGACCAATCTCTGCTCTGCGTTGAACGCAACAGATCGGATCGTGATGTAACCATTGGCGTAGCGTTCATAGCAAAACAAAAAACAATTAAAACTTTACAAATACGTAACTGTTTAAATTATATTTGTCTATGATTTTGCCAAATAAAGCATTATTTATTAGAAAACTAAATAAATAAAAAATTAAGCATTGATCGTGTAACATCTACTTTTTACTGACATGCTTACAAGAGTTACAATTACGTAAAATAATTAGATCAGTCAAGTTTTCGACTGTTTTATAAGCATTTTTTAATTGAAATGAACTATCATTTATTTATCACTTTTGTGTTTCTGATTGCAATTCAGTTAAAATTGCTCATTTTAGTATAGATAGAACAGTTTAATGTTTTGTTACACAATCAATGTGTATTTGATTGTGTAACATCTACTGTCACTGACAGCTATCGCGCATGTGTATACGTCCGACTTACATGAGTTACAATTACGTAAAATATTTAGATCATAATTAATTATTCGACTGTGTTATGCTTTTCAACGTTTGGAATGCTACGCCATGCTCCATATAATTCGGGAAAATGCCAATTGTTTGAAAGCGCTTAAAATGAATTAATAATAATTATCAAATAAAAGTTCTTATTTAATAACTAACTACGACACGACACTAAGTAGTAATTATGTTTAAAACATTTGTAAGCATATCTAGACATTTATATAGGTTAGGTGCCTTGCCGAAAGTACAAGAAAATATTATTTGCAATAATATTTTACCAAAAACATGCTCCTTATATTTAAACCATACGAATATAAATATTCAACAAAAGGTGTTTTATTGCTGCAGCGAACCAATAACCGCAACAATATCCGGCTTAAACGCAGGTGCATTTGCAATTACGTCGAAAATAATCCAAATATACTATTGATATTGTTATGTAGATATAAATGTCCATGATTTGACCATCGGTGACGCAGAGACCGAGAAAAGGCTACGTGTTATCATCCTAGAAGTGGACGTATTGCGGCAAGAAGGGCTTCACATCCCTGCGTTATCGTTTTTAAAAGCTTCACACTGGAAAGAGCTTTTAAGTAAAGAGTCTCGATCACAACGGAAGCGGTATTTGGAGTTTTTATGGAAAACCGAAAAAAAGAAAGAAAACGAGAAGGTTTCAACTAACCCACCGTAAAGTAAACGAGAGCGCAGAACTGTTTTTTCTTATTACTGTAGTTTGCAGGTGAGAAAGGATCAAGCTCGTATTGTACGCGAGAGTCGGCCTGAATACGAAGACGACGGCCACATCCGGTACGGTTTGAATCACAACACGTTCCTAATTCGAATTTACGACTCCACCATCAATCAATTGTATAACAATCGATTGGTGCGTGCGATGCAGTTTGGTCAAAAGTTAGTTGTTGATTGCGGCTACGATGACAATATGACGACACGCGAATGTGTCAATTGCGCCAAACAATTAATGCTGCTTTTTGCTGAAAATCGCGCACATAATGGTATTTTAAAATCTAAAGTCTATTACACACCTATATTTTATACCATCACGTATGTATGTATGTAAATTATAGATCCGTTCGATTTACACTTATGTAACGCAGATCTATCGAAAACAACAATGCATAGTTTGGGCCGTCACATTGCTACGTTACATGAACCGTGGTTCCCTTTGCATTTACACGCGCAAAAAAGTTACTTAGATGTTTTCCCCAAAGACAAATTGGTCTATTTAAGTCCACATTGTCGTGAGGAGTTAATAAACTATGATCATGATTCCATTTACATTATTGGAGCAATCGTTGATAAGGTATAATTATATATACTTTGTATGTATGTATATAAGAATATTTATTATAAATAGGTAAACCAAGAACCTCTCTCGATGGCTAAAGCGAAACGGGATGGAATACGAATGGCGAAATTACCCTTGGATCGCTACCTCCAATGGGGTTCAGGCTCTGGTAAGAATCTTACGCTCAATCAAATGATATCGATTCTTCTCGATGTTAAATCATCTGGCGATTGGAACCACGCACTGCGGCATGTTCCTCGAAGGAAACTTATAACGGAAACAAGCGATGGGAATAGACAAATGTTGCCTTACGGCCGAAGATGGCAAGGCTCTCGAGACGAGAGGCAATTTATTTCGAAAGATAACCGTACATTTGACTATTTAAAATCGCCCAAGACTAAACGTTCTAAAGATTTTATTAAACAATTAATGGAGAGCTAGTTGATTAATAAATTATTGTGTTAGTTATGGTCCATTTATTTGTATTGTAAGATAAAAATGTCGTTAAAATATATCTTTTTAATATCGATTAAGAAGAATTTATTAATAGCAATAATAATAATAAAAAAGTTTTTTTTTATATTTATATTTTTTTTTGAAGCAAATATTATATTTAAATAATTAATTTCGACGACGTCGAACTCGTGATATACGCCATGCGTTCGGTTCCTCATATTTGTTGTACAACGGCTCTAGTCGCTGGTTCTTCTTGAATTTACTCAACTTGGTGGGATCGGAGAACTTGAAGAACGCAGGCGCAAACTCCACCAGCCACTTGGGGTCAATAGTGGTCACCTCGCGCATGTACTCCTTCGTGGTCTGCACCAGTTCATGGTAAATTACCCTGAAATAAGAATGTTGAGAAAATTCCTTGTGTCAAATCGATTATTATTTACCATTCCGGTTGTCGGTTGAATAGTGCACTGGACGGATGGATATATACCACTTGGCTGTCCACTAGGGTGCGGTATCCTTCCTGGGGGTCTTTCTTGGCTGCGTTCCGGAAAAAGCCGGAGCATACCGCTTTTTGAACGCGAACCGTATTTTTCTCCGCGGAAACTACATCCAGTTTATGTCTAATGAATAACAAGAAAAAAACATTTACATACTATTACATGAACCACGCACATATTACCATCTGTTTCATCATTACCGATCCATAATGCCCAATAATTGTTTGCGCACATCCTGTGCCCGTTTCAACGTTCGAATCTGCACGAAATTCTCATAACACCATGCGTTACTGAACTTGTTGTTCTTCCAACTATTGTAAACCGCTAACAGGGTCAAGTGATCACCTTCTGCCTGATTGAATTTCGCTTTCTTCTGATCCGCCAACGCTTGCTTGTCTTTGGGACGATAAAAGACATTCTGCACACTCAGCATGCTTACCACTGTCAGTATTTCGTCACTGCATTGCAGCGCCACCGACATAATTAACATTTTTGATAGATTTGGTTCCAACGGGAACTCGGCCATGCGACGGCCGAGTCGCGTTAGAAGACCTTCGTCGTCCAGCGCGGACAGTGAGTGTAATTGTTCTAGTGCCATTATAAGCGATTCCACTGGAGGAGCGTCCATGAAATCGAAGTGTAGCAGGTCGTTAATACCCATTGTTTTCAATTGGAGTACGGTTGTCGCAAGATTAGTCCGCTGGATTTCTGGAACCGGTGTCGGCAGCATTTCATCGCGGTAAGCCCGCTCGGTGTATAGCCGATACGTTTTGCCGGGACCTGTGCGGCCGGCACGACCTGCTCGTTGTTTTGCCTGTGCTTGTGAAATTGGTGTAACCACCAATGAGTCCATTCCCGTTTTAGAATTGTAGACCTTCTGCTTAACAAAGCCGGGGTCCACCACGTAGTAGATACCATCAATAGTTAAAGACGTTTCAGCGATATTTGTCGCAATAACAACTTTGCGGCTTCCTGGGGGTGCTGGTTCGAATATGCGCGTCTGCATCTCGCTGGGGAGGGCCGAATACACTGGTAATATGATCAGTTCAGGTACATCGGGCCCCAGAGACTTCATTCGTTCATAAAGTATTTCGCAGGCGGTATCAATCTCCTCTTGTCCCGTTAGAAACAACAAAATATCCCCCGGAGGCTCTCGTAAATGGATCTGCATCACTGTAATTAAACTAGCGTCCAAATAATCCGTTTCTGGTTCTTTTGTGTAGAGCACTTCGACTGGAAACGTCCGTCCGGGAATTGTAAAGATAGGCGCTTCGAAGAAGTACTGAGAGAACTTGACCGCATCTAACGTGGCCGACGTAACGATCAACTTCAACTCGGGTCGCTTTTGCACGGCTTGTTTGAGCAGCCCGAACAGAACATCGGTGTGAATTGTGCGCTCGTGCGCCTCATCCAACATAATCACCGAGTAGCCCTTCAGATCCAAGTCCATCAAACACTCGCGCAACAACATACCGTCCGTCATGTACTTGATGACCGTTTCCGGGCTGGTGCAGTCCTCAAACCGGATGGTGTAGCCCACCTCTTGGCCGAGACGGCATCCGAACTCTTCGGCGACGCGTTTCGCCACGGACATTGCTGCGACTCGTCTGGGTTGGGTACATCCGATCTTACCACGCGCCGTAAACCCAAATTCCGCTAGATATTGGGTGATCTGAGTAGTCTTACCTGAGCCTGTTTCACCGATTACGATTAGGATTTGGTTATTTGTTACAGCCTAGAGAACATTCATTTATTTATTTATAAGCTCAAATCAAAATATGTTTTGTAATAATAATAATACTACCCACCTGAGTGAGTTCATCTCGTAGTTTATAAATAGGAAGAGATTGTCGCTGTTCCAGGATGCTCAAATTGGTTTTTTTGCCGAAGGAGGATTTTTTCCCACCAATCACGTGTTTCTTCCACTCCGGAAGGTCTTGCGTTTGAAGCCCGATGCCGCGCATATTAGCTGCGAGCGTCCTACTGTCCGCTAATCACATTTAATATGTACATTATAAAATTAGTAATTCGTAATTCGTTTGAGAAATTACCTTCTGGTAGAGGATCGATCCAATTTTTATTTAAACCTGTAGGTACTGAATCCATTTCTTGCTCACGTTGAATCATCTTCTGTTCACGGCGCTCCTTCGCCAGGGCAGATTGCATCATGGCAGCTTGTGCCAGCGATCCATCGGGGTTCTTGACGATTCGCACAGGGCTCAAATCGTGAAGAGCACGTCCGTGGCCCTGCAGGAAGGGCGGTTCATCCTCCACTAGTTCAATTTCGATGTCGGCCTCACCATCTTCGTCCTTCGGGAGCAGTCCAGTCTCATCATCGAAATCAGGCAGCTCTGATTTATCGATACACCCAGAGGAAATCATCTATTATATAAATATGAATTTTAATAATAGTAATAATAATAAAAATTAAAACGTTAAATTCTAATCTCGCCAACCTGCTTAATTTCCCAGCGTTCCGGGCTACTGATTCGGTGCACTCTTTTCCGACTGACATCCTCTTCCTCCTCTCCAGCCACTCCACCGGGGAGTTGTATTAATGCTCTCGAACCACCAGCTCCACCTTGGGGTCGATCAGGGTTTCGGCCAGCGTGCTCAGACATCTGCGTTTGTAGGTGAGCATGTGAAGCGGGATTCAGATCTCGACCAGAATCTTGGCACACGTCTTTTAGCGACAAAGACACCTTTTGCCCAGTTACCGAAAGGACTTTCACTTTGACGCGTTGACCCCGCGACACTACGTCGCTCACCGTCGTCACGCGGCCTTCCGCTCGCAACTGGGAGATGTGCACAAGGCCCTCCCAACGCCGCCGCAATCCGTCCAATTGCACAAAACAACCGAACGGCACAATATTGGCGACTTTTCCATTGTAGATCTATAAACGACCAAACAACAAAAACTCACGTGTTTTGATTCCGCTCTTTAGAATACTTACTTTTCCAGGTTCAGGATCTTCTTTCAAGTCCTCAATATGTTCCGTACTTTCTGGCTCTTTCTTTACTTTACGATCTCGGCTCCTACTACGATCTCTAGATCTTCTCGATGATTTACGTTCGTCTTCTCTAGATCTTCGTCGGTGGCGATCTCGACTGCGTTCTCGTCGCCTCCTAGTGTCTCGTCGGTGATCAACACGATCTCGCCCCCTATTTCTATCGTTGCTTCTCTCCCGAGCTCTATCCGAATTTCTACGCCTATCTCTGCTCCGGTCGCGACTTCTACTACGTTTTCGAACTGTATGTTTCCGCTCCAGTGCCTCTTCTTTAACGATTTTCACATCTTCGATACCACCGGAAGGCGCAAGCGCTTCCAATTCGGCCATCGCATCGTCTACCACCTTGGCATTAGTGTCTTGATCAGTTAGAGTCGCCAGGTCAGGCTTTATCTAGAACAAATAAAAATATAACATCTGAAACCTCCTCCGTGGCGCCCATCAACTTACTTCCGGATCCCCTAGTTTCTTTTGCAATTCCTTTTGGGCTTCGTTTGGAATGGCTAAGCCAGGAAATTTTATCGATAACACATCCGTGTGTTCCCGATCTGAATGTATTGCTTTTGGATCAGGAATTCGGTTCGGTTTCATGTGTTGAATGATTCGAAGCAAATTCGCAATGAAAGAGTCGGAAAATTCAGCTCCATTTTCAAGAAGAACTTTCTTAAAATCATCATACGTATTGTGTTGCTCGGATAGGTCGATTATAAATTCCGCTATAGGAACAATTTATAGTTTTGTTAAGTTCACTTAATATATCATTCACTCTAACCTAAATCCTTGTCGTTGAGCCCTAAATGGTTCTCTAATTCAGTGCATACTTTCGAAACTAGTGACAAATGCTCAAGTTTCGCAACTTCATCCATTTTCAAACAAGATTTATTAATTGATTTCTAATAATAAAATCATAATTAATAATAACGTTGATGTCAAAGCTAGAAATCAAAATCCAGAATCATAGATATATTCACTGTGCCAACGGCTGTCACTGAACAGTAGATGTTACACGACCAATGGTTAATTTAAAACTGTTCTGAATATACTTAAATTAACAATTTATCTGAATTGAAATCAGAAATGACTTACTTAAAATAAATAAATGAGAGTTTATTTCAATTAAAAGAGCTTTAAACCGTTGAAAATTCAATTGATCTAAATATTTTACGTAATTGTAATTCATGTGAACGCATACACACATACATGACAACTGTCATTTAATTTTCTTTCTAAAAGTGATAGTTTCTTTTAAGGGATATTTTAACTAACTATTGCATTGTTTGTTTTTCGTATATTTAATTGAAAACAATAATTAAAGTTATAAACATTACACTGTACTTGTTTACGTGTGCCAAGTATAATATAAACAATATAGTTATACTTAAAATTTGTTTTAAACATATTCTTATCAGACATTTGCATATTTAATACTGCAAACTATTAAATATATGTTTTATATTGTTTATATAACATTGTACATTACAACATTTATTTTTTGCGTTTTCTTCTAGATTTTTTACTATCATCATCTGAATCATTATGCGTCGTTTTCTTCTGTAGATTCCATTCTTTCTTCAACTCTAGTAACATGTTTGGCGTTAGTAATCCTTGCGCTAGTAACCGTTCAGTTAATCGACCTCGGCCCAAAGGTGATTTTGGTGAATCTAAAACATTAACAGGATCATTTCAAGAAAAGAACAAATAATGTTGATCATTATTGTATAATTTATAATTCAATTGAATTAGTTTAAAACCATTAAAGTTTGCTTTTTAAGTATACAAATGAAGTAGTGGTCAAACTCACCCCGTAAATAATTCTGTTTCTGTTGATTGATAAAGAATTGATCTTCGTCTGGCGCGGCAGCTACCCCTGAACTAATTCCAGTTTCAGAGTTTTTCAGTAAACGTGTAAGCTGAAAGACTCCTTGCTGTATAACAGCATCTAGTTCCTTTTGCATATCGCGAATCAATATTGCATCAGGAAACAGATCCATAAATCGATAACTAACAATCAAATATGAACACGTTTACAGTAACAGCTCGTACAAGTAGAAATATATACGAATAATATTTATTAGATGTAAAAGCTACCTTAGCCACAGATATAAATCGAGAACATCAAAAACCGTTTCCAAGTGCACCAAATCAATGATGGTTTTCGGCGATTGAACCGGCCATCCGATATTCCGACACAACCAATCAAACGTGAGCGGTTCATTTTTACTGTATTGCCGCGCAAACTAAAAACAATTACCAGACATATAACCACACCATTCTACACTTTAACCAACGCAATTTACCTTTAGAAACATCGTACAGACAAAGGGCATTTTTTTATTAATTGGCGCACAACAGAAAACATACCGTGCCCGCAAGGGCAACGGAACATGTTGGATCATATCCGCCAAAAATTTAAAATCATCTATGTTACACATAAAATATAACGAATCGTCTACAGTTGATAAATTTACGAAAATATCCTGAAATGTTCAATTGTTATTATTAATGCAAAAACGCCGTTAGGGTCATTACCATTAAATTACTAAGAGTAGAACTAGGTAAATGGTAAGCGTACAACTCGATTTGATCAGCTGTGGGGTGGAGACCTGCTTGAGTGATTGGTTCAGGGGTTTGTAATAATAAATGACGTAATGTTGGTAAATCTTCAGCTTTTAATGTCGTTACAAACCCTTTATCCCATTGAGTACCTTAAAAATTGTATTGTTTAATAATGTAACAGCAAACGCATTTCTACTACTAACCATAACGTCCAGCTCTTCCAGCGATTTGTAAAGCAGCTGAAACTGAAATTGTATCCATTTCTTTTTCACCTTTTTCGTTCATTACTGGTTTGATCAACGAATAAAATATGATTCGTCTAATACTCCTGTTTAGATAAACATAAATTGCTATATTATAATTAATATTCAAAAAATAAATAAATATATTTATTTTGAATGTACTTACAAATTTAATCCCATGCCGATTGCGTCTGTAGCGACCAGAACTTTGCAGCTATTTTCAGGATCGTTGAATTTAGCAGCTTGCGCTAGTTTCGTACCGGGCGGTAAACCGCCGTAAATAACAGCGACTTCTTTACCGGTCGCTTCGATACCCCGGGACACTGAATAAATATCGTTTTTACTAAAACACACGATACAATCTCCCGGTTCAATATTATCTAAACCACCCAATGCGGTTTCTTCAACCGACAACTCCGTCAGTCTTTTATAATTACGAACCTAACTCAAATATACATTTCAGGTAATAACTTATGAAAAAAAAAACACACACACTAGAGATATAACTAACCTCAACATCTTCACCTGTTGTTGAACACAAATGTTGCACCAATTCAAGAGCTCCAGGTTCTCCGCACAAGTGAATTTCGTCAGCTACGACTCCTAACAGAGCTCGGGTCCACGCCCAGCCTCGTCCAGGATCCCGCACCATTTGTATTTCATCAATAACTGCTACTTCATCTAATCAAAATAATAAGAGAAGAAAATAAAATAATACATAAATGCGCTTACGTAGGATTTTAAAACACCAATACAGGGTGTAACAGCGAAACGAGCTACCACGAATAACTTTTATGACATTAAAGATACAATAAAATAGTATAAGACAATCTTATGCAGGATCAAGGGGGACATCCAATTATGAAAGAAAATATTTTTTTAATCCAGTGGTTCTCAAGCAACAACACAAAGTTATATTTTTTCAAATGAGATGCTATATATTTTTTAGGCCCATTCGATAGAGTATTTTTTTCTGAATTCCATTATGTATTCGTTTTATACCCTTACATAAGTAAAATATTGAGAAAAATGCGATTGAAAGATAAATAAATTTTATTTTTATAGTTATTTTTCAGTAGGCTATGAAACAAAATTGAGCTTAAATACAACGAAACATAAATTAAATTATTTGTTATTTACTCTATAAATAGTGTTATAAAGTAAATAACAAATAATTTATGCCCGGTATTATAAACGTCAAATAACTAAAAAACTCGGTAGATTTGATTTGGTAACCAAGTAATATACTTTACTCTATAGATTTCCGTATTATAAACGAAAAATAAATTTACTTCGCTAGTAAATCTCACAGTTAAACTACTCCCATGAATTTCTAGCTAGTAAAATTTATTTTGTCAATTACTTGACAGCTTCGTGTTTTGTTTTTATTTAAAATATTATAATAATAATAAATGTTAATTAGTTACTATGGAACTAAATTTACTTACACTGTTAATATAATTTTGCGTGTTATAAAAGAATCTTACAAGTAAATTAACTAATAGGAGACTTACCGACTATTTTAGTTCATCTATTCATCAATAGATGACTAATATATAAATATTGCAAATTTCGCATCGGTTATTATTATAATATTTTAAATAAAAACAAAACACGAAGCTGTCAAGTAATTGACAGAATAAATTTTACTAGCTAGAAATTCATGGGAGTAGTTTAACTGTGAGATTTACTAGCGAAGTAAATTTATTTTTCGTTTATAATACGGAAATCTATAGGGTAAAGTATATTACTTGATTACCAAATAAAATCTACCGAGTATTTTAGTTATTTGACGTTTATAATACCGGGCATTAATGTATTTAATTTATGTTTCGTTGTATTTAAGCTAAATTTTTTTTCTTAGCCTACTGAAAAATAACTATAAAATTAAAATTTATTTAACTTTCAATCGCATTTTTCTCAATATTTTACTTATGTAAGGGTATAAAACGAATGCATGGTGGAATTCAGAAAAAAATACTCTATCGAATGGGCCTAAAAAATATATAGCATCTCATTTGAAAAAAAATAACTTTGTGTTGTTACTTGAGAACCACTGGTTTAAAAAAATATTTTCTTTCATAGTTGGATGTCCCCCTTGGTCCTACATAAAATTGTCTTATACTATTTTATTGTATCTTTAAAATCATAGAAGTTATTCGAGGTAGTTCGTTTCGCTGTTACACCCTGTATACTATAAATTGTACATAACATTAGCAGATGTTCAAGTAACAAAATTAACAAAATACTTGTAAAAATTTACCCTACATGGAGTGTTAATGGAGGTCATTTCCACCGTACAGGAAATATGATTCGATGCAGCGCCACTGGGATTCGCAAAACTACGTTCTTCACCCGTTATCAAATCGCATGGCGTCCCCTAACAATAATAACGAGTATTAGAAATAAATAAAAAAAACCGTTCAATCATAACTTACTCTATCGTTAGTTTTGTTGTAAATCTCAGTTGCTAGTAGCTTCAAAGGTCCACAATACACACCTGATTTAGCGGTCATGTACCGCTCCAAGGCATGGTACGTTTTGCCCGAATTCGTCGGGCCAGCATGGAATACAATCTTTCTATTCAACGCCCTTGCCCCCGGATACCTACACATAACATGAGTTCCGAACGAAATTCCCGGAAAAAAACAGCGAAACGGTTACGTACCAGTTAGCAGGTGTGCGTAGATCAGAAATCTTTTTCAAGTCATCCATACACTCTAAATGTGGATATATTTGACGAGCGTGTCGTAAAAAATATGGGAACAAATCATCTACATGGCCAGCACCCTTTAAAATCCTATCATTAAATATCATTAAGACAACAAATCTTAATCGCTTACTTGCAAAATATCACTTATAACTACATGGAGATCAACAGGAAGAGTCTCAGCTTCCATACAGTACCTCCGGAAACTCACATACGCCTGGTGTTGTAAATAATCTAAATATATACATTCACAATTACAACAAAATCGATCATTGTTTACGAAATCTTACGATCTAATCCATTTTCAGTCAACAACGATTTGATCTCTTTTTTCTGGTAAAATTTACTGATAACCTTCAACAAATCACTTTTATTTAATGTCCCTGTTAATTCAGCACCCACATTTATATCGTCCGAACTCGGTTTCACTGGTACTGGTACGAATAGTGAGGATAGATTCGTGGCATCGTCTTTTTTCTCTCGTATTTGATGCGAAAACAAAACACATTTACGATAAACTTCTGATGGGAGTTTCGGTTGAGCAATACACAACGATTGAGCTACCGAACATAAATATTTCAATCGCCTTGAATGTTTTAACATTTTGTACGAAAATTTTTACGAACACATGAATTTTGATGGGTTATGTTACCAAAATGTCAAATCATTTATAATACAAGTAAATAATTGTAATGCCTAAAAATAGCAAACGATATCTATTTATTTAGTTTTAAATAATCAAACAACTTGCACCATTTCATATTAATTTAAACTAAAACCCATAGATAGACGCTGGCGTGTGTGGGCAATGTGAAAATAATAATAAATAATATATTTCAAAGAATATTTTATAAGAACAAATAAGCTATTGAGGGTAATATTTCAATTAAATATATCATCATATACGAACAATAAACAATGCAAGAGTTAGTTAAAATATCCCTTAAAAGAAAATAATTAAGCATTGATCGTGTAACATCTACTTTCCACTGACAGCTGCCATGCATGTGTCAAGTTCACATGAGTTACAATTACGTGAAATATTTAGATCAAAATGAACTTATTTAATAATAATTATAAATTTTATCATTTCACGCCTATCAGCTATTTTATTTAATTCTCTTTTATATGTCCATCGTCCAATATATTTTCTAAGTTAATAACGAATATCGTTACAAGTTTATATAACTCCATAAACATAGTTTTAGAATCACTATTAATAGTAAAAAAATGTGGCTGATCAAAATGTGAAAAACGAATATAGTTAAAATAATAACTTAAACTGAATAAATAACTATTAATTTTGTTTAACATTTAAGTTGTAAATTAATTTTAACTCATGTTACACGTAAAAATTACGATACAAATTTTCTTGTAGCGTAACCTAAAATTATGGCTAGTTTGCAACGATTATGTAGAATTAATATCAAAAGTATGAGTTATTATAATCAATTATGTAAAAGTTGTAAATTAACTTTGATTGTAGGTTGTATATCGAATACAAAATTATTTTATTCGAAGCAAATTCAAAATGTAGTCAATCCAAATTTCAAACCTGTATTAGTGGCAAATTTGGTGAAGAACCCGTGGATTTGGCAAAAACAGACAAGTATTGAGTCTCCTTTGGTGAATATTCGTCCTATTAGGTTGCCAAAATCGACATTTTGGATACCGCCTAAGTCTGACCCGGAAGTAACTTCGAATTTCGAGATAAAAGATCCTGAATTGGAGATAAATAAATATGAAAAACAAGCGGTTAAATTGATTGTGATTAGGAGACATAAAATGCGAAAACATAAATTGAAGAAATTGCGAAAGAAGATGAAGTTCGAATGGGCAAAAGTAATAGGTGGTTATTGGTACTTTTGAATTTGTAAATATCATTTATTTCAGCGCCGCCAACGCAGGGAAATGCGAAAAGAGAAGGCTTTTCAGGCGGACCTTTTAGGACAAATTAAAGAAGCTGAAAACTTCTCTGCGCAACAGTTCGTTGCCGAAAAAATTCGCCTGGCCACTGAAGTTCCAATTCCGCGGTTTTGGAAAGGGAAACGATTACCCGAGTTTATTATTCGCGAGAAATTAGGATTACCTGCGAAATAATGATTTGTATATTTAGAATAAAGTTGATTTTAAACACTGTAATATTGTTATTTATTTTATACCTTATTATATTTCGCAAACATATTCGGTTGGAGTCGTGCGAGTTATGTGAACTGAAGTTTAAGAAACTAAACAAATACTTTATTTAAACATTAATTAAAAAACACACATACGACTTAAATACTAAGAAATACTACATACATACATAGATAGATATATTTAATTTTTGATTGCTTCTGTAAATAACATTCGCAAACTAGGCCTTTGTTTGAAGATACTTAAAAATGAATTCACACGATTTAGTGTGAAGTCGCTTTGTTTTTGTAGACGTACATTCATTTTTCTATCACCAACAACTGTAGCTTGTCCCGGTTTTGTAAAGAAATCATCAGCAATATTATCTAAATAAAAACAAATACCGAAATTTATTTTAAAATCAGAATTATGTAAGCCCGTAAATCGTTAATAAATAATTTACTACAATTAGAATTGCGTAATAATCGCATAACTGGTGACGTCACAATATCATCAATAAAAAATACTGACCTGCTGTTTCAAGTGGACATACACCCCGAAATGGTTTTCTATCAGGAATAATTTTCGGCGTCGGATTAAAGTCAACTCGACTCATCTTCCGTCGTTTATCCTGCTTATTAGGTATGATCTCAAAATGAGAGATCTGAACATTTTTATCGCCACCGCACTGGATCCCAATAGTTCTCCTCTTCTGTGGATCCCACCTCAAATTATCAGGCAACCGGTCGAAACTAGTCATACGGCCCTTCCCCTTCTTTTTCATATTCGTTTGAATCATATCGAACGAATCACGAGCGGTTTCGATTCTCGATGTACGCGATGCATATAGCAATTCTTTAGCTTCCGTCATTCGCGATTCTACCGATTTACGCGATACCAATATCATTGAATCGACAACGTGATCGAATTTTTTCGGTTTACAGTCGATGATTTCAACCGATTTCTCCGAGTAGTAAGAACGCACCGAGGACGTTCTCGTTTTCAATACTGGCTCAAGTGCATGCACAACGTTTCCAGCTGGCGTTACTTGCTTAGCGTCGACGAATTTCGGTATGGAATCATCTGAAAACGAATTGGAATCCGGGGAAGCACGAAGATTTTGTGATACTAGTGTTAGTGAGTTTCTAGCGAACGCGATTTTAGACGGAACCAATAAGACTTCGTTGGCTGGTACGCTTACGAAGTAACTCGCTTTGGGAGTAATGTCATACGCGTGTGATTGCAGCAACTTCTCACTGAATTTTGCGTGAATTGGTTCGATAGCACCGTGGCGTACTTCACTGTCAATGCTTTCTCGCTGTCGTTCATCCGAAAATTTAACGCTTGTTGGTGAATTTTTCTCTTTGAACGAATGTTGTAACGGTGCAGGTTCCACTAGGTAGGATGGCACACTATCACTATCTGAACTATCTGAACTATCTGAACTGTCTGAGGATGAATCCGATCCTAAGAATACTTCAGGTTTTTTCTGTTCCAACGATACCGTCAAGTGTTTGATGGCGTGCGACCAAAGTTCATTGTTTTTCGAAATTTCCAAACCCTAATAATTGATTCAATTTTATTTGAATAAATCAAAAAAAAAGAGTTTGTATAGTATAATAATATCATTATGATAAAATAGAATAACCTGTGAAATCATATTTCGGAAATCCTCTCTCACGTAAACATTTTCGTTGAAAATAAACGCGGGTAAATCATCTTCCGGTTCTAAAGTGTGCGCAATTGATGGGACATCGGCAAAACTATCACATTTATGGCAATCCGGTACGACTAGCTCTGGCATATTGTTTGTACTGTGCGATCTGGTGGAGGCAGACGCGTCATCGGAGAAAAACAAAACCTCATCAATCAATTCCGGTTTAGTATCAACAATCGTTTTCGTTAATTCGAAAATCATTAGTTTCTCAATGTTTAACAGAAATTCTGCTTGTGTGGGAGCGGCGCGTAGTGCGAAATAAATAAACTTCTGGAATTGTTTGATGATTTCGTACAGGTAGGCTTCGCGCGCAGCGATTTCTTGCGATTTCAACTCGTTTTCCGCCAAGTAATCGTGCAACGTTTGGTTTCTATAGTCGAGTTCTTTTTGGAGCTCGGTTATTTGACCGAAATACGTCTCCTGCATTGCCGCTTTTTCGCAATTGCATTTCATGCGTTCTTTTGCCAAAATGTACATTGTGTTCGCGATATTCTCGCACTCTAACTCGTGACGGAGTTTACGCAAATTTTCTTGACACTGGAATTTCTCATTCTCCAGAGCACAACGTCGCTTATTCTTTTCTTCTCTATAATTCATTTAATAAAACATAAAATATCAAACAAACAAACAAAAATAGATATATATAATTTACCTAAGATGATACCAGAAGTGTTCGTGCATTTTCTTTGATTGTTTTAGCAATTCCATTGCGAAAATATCTGTTAGTTTATGAATAGTCACTACTACTGTGAATTCTAATTTTTCTTGCATTGTTCGTTCTGTTTCTCGTTTGCCTTCTTCTACCGCTGCCAATTTCTCAATTTCTAACCGTTCTTCCAACGCTAGAAGCTCCAACTAACCAGAACAAATAAATGTAAACAATTTATATAGATATAAAAAAATATATATTTTCCCTCATTATATGTACCTCAAGTTGTTTAATAAATGCTTCCTTCAGCAACATCACTTCATGTGCGAATCGAATTTCATCTTCAAGTTTTTGTTTAGCAACCGCTGCTTGCTTCTCCTTTTCAGCTACATAATTCCAAATAAGTTGTTGTTCAGCAATAGCATTCTCCATTTCGATTTCAAAGGCGCGACGCACTTTTTTCTCGACGACTCTCCCAATTTCTAATCAAAAAACCATGACAAAAATCATATATTACCGTATTCGATGTCCACTTACCCAAAATGCCTTCGTGTGTTAATGCTTGGACATGTTTTGATGTCAACGGCGGTTTCAATCGCACTTTGCCTATTAATAAATCGCTTGGGGAGACCCATAAATCTTCGCCGGCACCTTTCAAAGGTGGCATAAGTCCCAAATAGGTAGAAATGGTTGGCAAACATGTTTCAAATAGTACGTCAGTCAAACGATCACCTAATTTGTCACGAATCTCTGTTTGTGTCGGTATGATATTCTCTTTTAACCGTTCTAGTTTTTCGTGGTAATCTTTACTGCGATCTTGCATGAAAAATTGTTGACGATTTTTTTGGATTTTAGATCACGCGAAACAATACACTTACCGAGATCTGACATTTTGTTTTATTGTTAAACACAATTAATTTAAAGAAATTTTGAATTTAGATTTACTAGAAATTTCGTGTCAAAATGTTGTTGCTATGTTTTTTTCAAATGCGATTTATAACAAAGGAGGAACCGGAAATGATATACGATAAACGAAAGCATATTGTATCCGTAAATTAATTTAAAACTTCCATCTATTTTCTATATATATACATATATATAGAGCGCCAGTCCTCGCTTTACGTCGTTTCATTTTACATCAAGCTACATTTAGATCATATTTTACGTAATTGTAACTCATGTGAACTTCACGTGTAAACATGACAGCTGTCAGTGCAAAGTCGATGTTACACGATCAATACTTAATTTCTAAATATGTATATATAAGACCAATATAAACCATAAGAAATATAATCTTTCAAAGCATAAGTAATTGTTATTAGCCATAAGTAACAAATTCAGTAACAAATCATGTAGCAATCTTATTTTAATCTCTGTTTTGCTTAAAAATGACAATTGCAATAGCGATATCTTTACGATTAATTTGACATTGTTATCAAAATAGTTTAATTTATTTGCTGTATACGATAAAACAATTTATCACAAGTTCTATTGTTTAATATGAATGAAATATTATACCTAAAAGCCACGGTGCAAATAGTCTACTTTAGGTACGCTGTAAACAAAACTTGATTGTTGAGCAATTAAAAATGTTTTAAGATTTTAACTTACCATGACTTTTCAAATGTACAATCAACTGACTTTTCGACGTATACTGTTTAAGGCAAACTGAACAAGCATATTTTGATTTGTCAACATCCAATTCCAAAGCTATTAAAAAAAAAAATTATATATGAAACATAACATCTGTTTAATGAGTAATAACGTACTTTTCCCGCATGGTTTTGTCTTCAAATGGACTGTTAAAGTCCCCCGCTGGCGAAATTTTTGTCCACAACCCTCACACATATACGGTTTTTCGCCCGAATGAATTAACGAATGCGTTTTCAACGCTGATTTCTGTCGGAACTTCTTTCCGCATTCACTGCAATCATACGGTTTAATATCCAAATGGATTTCCATGTGCCGCTTAAAATGACGCCCGAATTTGAAGCTCCGCCCGCAAAATTCGCAACAATACGTCCGCTCATTATTATGCATCTTCATGTGTTCTGTGATTTTCGCCCGTTTCATCTCCAAAGAGCACACCGAACAAGTCAAAATCGGCGGCGGTTTACAAGAGCGATTATGCTGAACCAATTGACTGAAAAACTCGAAACGTTGTTCGCATTTCCTGCACAAGTGTTTAAAATTCTCAGCAACTGGTTGTTCAGCGGGTGTAAGTTCACATTCTGGATCGATCGAATGGACTGCCGCATTGATTTCGTTTAAATCCGTTGTTGACACGCTTATTTCAACAGGTTTATCGGTTAGAACAATGCCGTCCGCGTGTGACGTGTCTGCACGATGTTTCACTAGTTCGGAATAAAAATCAAACTTTTCGCTGCATTCGTAACAAGTGAATTGTTTGCTGAGCGGCTTTTCACTTTTCTGCGCACGTTTGCGCGTGAATTTAACGAAACACGAATGTGATACTAGGACCGTTAGATTGGAGAATCTTTGACGACATATTCGACACTGGAACGATTCGATTTGATCGCGTTTCTCGGGATTGGTGTAAACGAGTTTTACGTTTCGCAATATTGGGTTTGCGCAATTATGTTTCTTTTTTTCTTTACGGCCCGCAAAGATTTTATTGCACCGCTTACAATTGAAAATCTTTTTACTATCGACATTTGTATCAGTTTCGGGTATTTTTAAACTATACAATTGGATTAACGTATCAATTATATCGACTTTCATGTGATCATCGATATCTGACGTGCTTTTTAGTACAGTTTTAAAACTTTCCACTGTTTGATTGACTTCAGCGGAAATAATCATAGGTTTTTCTATTTTATCATCGTTACCCGACACCGGAATATCATCTTTCCGCACATTTTTAAGCAAACTTTGTCCGGGAGCTACATCGGGATAATTACAATCGATATTATTATTCGATGTTTCTAAATCATTTCTTGATTCAATTGCGTCAACATCCGATATGTTGATCATATAACTAGGAAAATCTGCGGATATACTCGGTATATCCGGCATATTTGATAGTTTCGAACGTTCAGGGTAACAGTTAATGAAACCAGCTGGGATAACTGGTAAATATTTCGTGTTCGATTCATCTTGGAAATGTTCGTTTTCGGGTGAAAACGATGGTGTTTCTATGGCAAGGGGGTCGGTTTCAAGTACGTTAGAGTCTGATACGTGTGTATATTCCGGTGCGGGTAATTGAGGGCTTCGTAATGAATTGTAACAATGATCAAAATGTATCGATTGGTTTAAATCGGTGATTGTTTTCACATGTGCTTCGCAAAACTGAACGTATTCAACGAGTTTTTTATTCGAGGTAACGTATTTTATTAAAAATTTATACGCGTAAAATATTTGTTGTACACAATTGGTACAGACTAGTTTCGGAAGTTTATCCATCTCTGAAATCTAGTCATTTCACATGTATTCACTAATATATAAATATATTTATATATAGTAGAATTCACGGAACTTGAACATTCTTTACATTCTTTAGTCAGATATAAGTAACGACATAAAAATAATGTAGATGTCTTTTATAATATGTGCGATAGTGTCGTTTAAAGCTTATAGACGTACATCTTTACTTAACGCAGACGCCGTATTAATAACAACAAACGCAACCACGTTTATATTCCATCATATTTCGTCATACTTCGTATATTATTTTTTTTCATGTCACATTATTGTTTCACGGGCCAAAAGCATGATTTTGAGTAGTTTGTCGTTATTTGAAGAAGAAAAAAACCGAATTGAACTGTTATTTTTCTTTATTTTATTTAAATCTGCTCCGTTTAAAAGTGTTGTATAAACGTAGTGGGTGATTCATGCCAAAAAAATGTTCAAGTTTCGTGGATCCGACTATATATAATATTTTACCTTTGAAGACGTAATTTGTTGTAACATATCAACAATATTAATGTTTTCGATGTGATCTTCGTAAATATTTCGCGATGGATTATCTTTTAAACAAATTCGACATGTGTTTTTGAAATTGTAAAGCGTCTGGTTAGCATCTGGATTTAGTTGTAGTATTGCGGTTATTTGTGCTGGTGTACTATTCAGCATTTGGATAAGAGTTGTATCTGGAGTGTCGTCAATTGTAACTAAAATGAATCAAACTATAACAACTACCTAACAGAGGCAAATATAATAGATATAGCATCTATAAGAGCGATAAAGTTATCTGTAAGAACTGTAGCTATTACAGTGACAAATTATCGATAATATGTATAAGCAATTAGTTTCGTTACATATATGATTAATACCTACTTTGAGTATGCGATGGCGGTTCAACAAAATTTGAAACTTGAACTGAAAATAAAGGATTAAATAATCAATCGAAACACACATTTGTATATTTACCATTTTCAATGTGTGATTCTTCATCAATTATAGAGTCGTTTTGTTTGATTGTATTATAGCTTTAATAAAAAAAAATAGAAAATATATAAATATTGTTCGTCTATTTTATAAAACTAAAATATAAACACCTTGTTGGAGTAACGTTTTCCTCGTTTGACACTAAACTGTTGGGTTCTAATTGTTTTATGGCCAAATTAGGGGTAGCTAGTGTTTTGGTATTTTTATATTTGCATATTTTTGGTTTTACATCGACGCGAGATAATAAAGCGCGAATTTTGGCGATGTCTGTTATTTCGATCGGTATACGAACATTTTTATTTTGTCTCGAACGTGTTTGAGGTCCCACCGCGGGAAAACAATCAAAATGTTTGTTGATATTACGCAGAAAATATTCGGGTAGATTGCATTTTAAGCCGTCTTTAAAATGGCAATTGCAAACAGCATATCTCTTATTTGTATCATGTTTTAACCTAATAATAACAATAAAATTAAGCTATCGTATTATAATTGTGGTCCTCTCGTGGCGTTATCATGAACTTTTGTTTTATTTTATCGAAGTTTACCATAGAAACGTAAAGTGCTCTAATCATATATTACAAGTAGCTTTACATTTGAATACGCTACATGATGTCACTGTTATGATCAATGGCATCACGTTTTGTATTCAAATGCAAGCAAATATACATGAGTTGGTTAACGTCATCGATTGTAGTTCACTATAATCGCGCCGGAGGACTTTTTTTTATTTAAAATACCGCAATAAACTTATCCAGATTTTTCGGACGCTTGCGTTGATTGGAAGTGGAAAAAATGTGCATTTCTTCGATTCCCGATAATGTTGGCAATCGAACGCCAAACATTTAACCATTTCAGCATAAAATACGGCCGCACACTTATAGAAATAAGGTTATTAATTGAAAAACAGTAGAATCACTAACATATAAACGTTAATTCGCAATTTAAACCGATATATTCGAGTTTTTAAGCACAAAATTACAACTTATTATTGTAATATAGATTGTTTATACTTAAATACATATATAGACACTTTTGTACTGCGTCATCTGATAAACGCTATATCATCATAACAAGACCAACTAGATCATAGATAATAGCGTATGTTTACATGCGCATCACTACAAAATGGCTGACCTAGTTCACCCAGTTAAATCCAATAGTTTTATATTTTTTGCCGCAATATTTAAACCGATATATTCGAGTTTTTAAACAATAAATTATAACTTATTATTGTAATATAGATTGTTTATACTTAAATACATATATAGACACTTTTGTACTGCGTCATCTGATAAACGCTATATCATCATACCAAGACCAACTAGATCATAGATAATAGCGTATGTTTACATGCGCATTACTACAAAATGGCTGACCTAGTTCACCCAGTTAAATCCACTAGTTTTATATTTTTTTGCCGCAATATTTAAACCGATATATTCGAGTTTTTAAACAATAATTTACAACTTATTATTGTAATATAGATTGTTTATACTTAAATACATATATAGACACTTTTGTATTGCGTCATCTGATAAACGCTATATCATCATACCAAGACCAACTAGATCATAGATAATAGCGTATGTTTACATGCGCATTACTACAAAATGGCTGACCTAGATCACCCAGTTAAATCCACTAGTTTTATATGTTTGGCCGCAATATTTAAACCGATATATTCGAGTTTTTAAACATTAAATTACAACTTATTATTGTAATATGGATTTTTTATACTTAAATACATATATAGACACTTTTGTATTGCGTCATCTGATAAACGCTATATCATCATACCAAGACCAACTAGATCATAGATAGTAGGATATGTTTACATGCGCATTACTACAAAATGGCTGACCTAGTTCACCCAGTTAAATCCACTAGTTTTATATTTTTTGCCGCAATATTTAAACCGATATATTCGAGTTTTTAAACAATAAATTACAACTTATTATTGTAATATAGATTGTTTATACTTAAATACATATATAGACACTTTTGTACTGCGTCATCTGATAAACGCTATATCATCATACCAAGACCAACTAGATCATAGATAATAGGGTATATTTACATGCGCATACTAGAAAATGGCTCACCCAGTCAAATCCGCTAGTTTAATATTTTTTGCCGCAATATTTCATGGAAATGAGTGTATTTTATATTTATTTATTTAAATACATTTTAATAAGTTTTAATTTAAATCGATTTGGAGTCGCTTGGGACAAAGGAATTGGTGATTTCACTGCAACGTTTTTACACCGGCACAGCTCTAAATGTTTTTCGTATTTCATTTCGTTAATGAAATGTTTGCCACAATATTTGCAAAGTATGCTCGACGAATGATCCGCCAGATGGGCGGCAAATTTCGTGATTTTAATAAAACGTTTACAAATATCGCATTTCCGGTCGTTTTTATGTTGGAACGTTGTCTTATGGTGGCGGTACGCGACTCGCGTTAAGAAATTCACGTCGCATTCGTAACAATAGTGTGCCACGTTGTGTTTGTACAGTTTTCGGTGATACAAAAACAGGCTATTACTCATGAAAATCTCACCACATACTTGACATTTGTATTCTTTGCGAACGGTTTGAGTCACATCTGTCGCTTGTTTGCCCCGTTTCACGTAACATAGATGCGTGCTGAATTTATTATACGTTTTAAACATTGTTTTACAAAATCTACATTTATAATCGGTCAAAATGGCCGCTGGCTCAGGTGCAAAACTGCACAAATGTTGCGAAAGCAACGAGAAGTTATCGTACGATTCTTCGCATTTTAAACATATAAACTCATCCGCGTTCATCGCAATCGATTCGGTGATCACGTCATCTAGTCCCGTATCCATTATTTCGTCAATCGTTTGTTCCGGCTCCAAATCAATCACACTGTTATTACTATTATCATCAATTGTCTTCTCAGGCGCTTCGTCCAAAACGTTGTGTGTTTCTTCTTGAATTTCAGGCGCTTCTCTTTGCGTTATATTTTCTTGCGGAGTTTCAAGCGGCAAAAAGTACTTTTGCTTGTAAGTCAACAAATCCGGTTGATCGAGCATTTTTGATTGTAATCGATTCTGATAAATCGTATAAGAATAATCGAGTTTTTTGAAAAATTCATGCACTTGTGTCAAATTTACCAGACATTTTGTACAAATTTGTGGCGGTAAATTGGAATCCTCTAACATCTAAACAACAACATGGTTTAACAAATAACTTTGAACGACTACTTATCCTACGTGCTAGGTTTACCATGAATGCAGTGTATTGTTGTAGTAATTCGTTTACGGAAATTTCGTCAACAAATTCCGCGTAAATGTTTTTTAAATCGCCGTTCTCCAAACAAACGCGACATATTTGCGTGAAATCATACGTGATCGGTTTGGACTTTTGTTGTCGTGACGTGCGTTTCGAGCTTTTGATCATCATCGTGATTTCTTCACCGGTGGACGTGATTTTGTTTAGAACCACTGGATTACTTTGCTCTTCGGCGGGAATCGAAAAAGACGGGTCTACCATATAGGACTGGCTGTCGTTTAAAACTGATGCAACTTAAATAATAACATAATCGAGTTTATAAACGTAACGTAAGTTTCAAAAATATGAATGAAATCGATTTATATAAATTTACCTGGATCGTGTGCGACCGGTTTGATTTCGCTTCGGTTTAAAGTAGTTTTATATCCATCTAATATCAAAAGTAAATGCGATAATTTGCTTTTGTTTAATGATACATTGAATTTTTGTATTTTATTATCATTAATACGGTCACGCACATCTTTGCTTAATGCATGCATGTTTAATAAAGGTGAAACAGCGGTACTCATATCGGTATTATTTGTGGCATTTAGTTTAGGATCGCTTAAAAATAAATTCAAAACACGTTGATTTTAAAAAAACCATATAAATATATAACTAACCTTGGTTTGGTTAAATTTGGAATGATTTTTGGCAATGCCCCTTGCAACAGTTGATAATTTTGTAAATATTGAGCGGAATCAAAATGTTTCTCGCACACGCGAAATGTGTTTGTAATAACCGGATCACGTTCGACGATATTACAAGTCTCCAGCCACAACTCACGGAGTCGGTGAACATTTGGTAGTGGATGAAAATACAATTCAGGATTGTTTACCTGGTTTGAACCACAACCAGGCACACAACAATCATATTCTTGCAACAATTGTCCATTCATTGTTGTTCCTTAAACTAAAAATGTATTACCTGTTTGTAGTAAGTATTCATTTCACATTTTACCCAGAGTTGAAATAATTTTAACCTAACTTATTTTGATACTTAAAATCAGGGCCAAAACCTTAAAAAAAAGATATATACATATAGAATTTTATTTTAAATAGTAAAATTAAACTTTTGCTTTTAATAATACTAGTAGTAGAGAACTAGTAGCAAATACAAAAAACAGAAATATAACAATGTATAAATAATATAATAAGTGTTGCCACAACAATAAAACACCAGTATATCAGCACTAGGGGGTACAAGATTACATTTAAAAATAATCGATCCCCCGTTTGAAAATATTAATTGGTAGTTTGTGGTGTTGTGGCATGGCCACGTAAATGTTTTTTCATCGAGCTCGAATCATAAAAACCTTTCTTACAAACAGGACATAGGTAGGGTGTGACGCCAGTATGTGTGCGCATATGTACGGTTAGATTTCCGTTTAACGCAAACGTTTTCCCGCAATACGAACAAATAAACGGTCGTTCGCCACTGTGCGTACGCAAATGATACTTCAATTGGCCTAATTGCGTGAACGCTTTCGCGCAATATGTACACGCAAACGGTTTTTCGCCGGTGTGAATAAACGTGTGACTGCGAAGCGAGTTCTTCATCGTAAAACACTTCTGACAAACCATACACTGGTACGGTTTTATCGCCGAGTGCGATTTTAAATGATTTTGCAAACGTGCTAATGTGGTGAAACCGCGACTACATTCAGGACATACGAAATTTTTATCGCCGTGAGTCACTAAATGCGTTTTTAAACCAGCTGGTGTTTTAAACAATTGGCTGCATATATCGCACTGCAATGGCGGCGATGATACCACATAGTCTCCTGTAACGATTATGTTATATATAGACAACTATAGAACTAAACAAATGTATTAAACCTTTTTTTCGTGTTCTCTTTTGAATTAATTCCCCATCATCTATAAAAAAAAATATCACATCAATTAATTGAGAAATTTAATTAAAAGAAGGCTTACCTTCATTCTCATGTCGTTTAAGGTGATACCGGAAGTTTGCGGATTGCGCAAAACATTTCCCGCACACGTTACACACATAGGGCCGTTCACCGGTGTGAAGTCGGCGGTGATCTTTCATGCGCGTCGATTGCGTGAAACACCTGCCGCAAATATCACACCGATACGGTTTCTCGCCCGAATGCGTGCGTTTATGTCGAATTAAATTACTACCGATAATGAATCGTTTGCCGCAATATTCACAACAATACGGTTTGTCTTTCGTGTGCGTTCGCATGTGTATACGCATATGCGAATAACTGACTAGTTTCGCACATGTCGGACAGGGTCGTTTGTCGTAGCCCGTTTTTGGGTGTTGCGCTTTTTTGTAGTGTTCTTTCAATAAATAATAGACGGGAAATGTTTCACAACACTTTTTACACTCGTATGGCGGTGTTTTGCTTTTACCGCGTTTGTTTTTCGTTTTATTTAGAGGCAAAGTATTTTCAGTCTCACTGTTGGCGTCATTGTTACTTACGTCGTTCGGCAGTTCTGTTTCGTGTATTATGTTAGTTTCTTCGATTGTTTGTGGTTCAGATGAGTAAAACACATTTTCCGATATTTCCCCTGGTTTTTCGATGTCGAACGTCGAGATTACAATATCGTTTTGGTTGTTTTCGCACTTTGATGTTGATTTCATGTAGACGATATTGTTTTCTAGTTGAATACGTAACTGTTTATCAGATGCTTCGCATCTCAATGCAAATTCGTACGAGCGATTTATTTCGCGTATGCAATCATTGCAAATTTGTGTTGGTAAACCGTCGTTTTTACTAAACTGAAAAGGAATTATTAATCGAAAACTATCGTCATTGTTGTTAAACACGTATAAGTCGCGTTATGGCGCATAATTTGATTCAACTTACCTGTACTAAAGTACAGGACATAAGCATCTCAATCAAACACAAGTCACCATCGCAATCTTCATACAATGACTTTAAATTATCTGTGGACATACACGTTCTACAAACTTCTGCAGTATTATTAGCATCGCAATTGGCCATAATTAACAACTAAAAAGTACAGAAACTATATAAGTTGCGGTTGCTGAATTGAGATGCAATATAACCTTACATTCAAGAAAACATTCGTAAATGCACTTACATATATAGTATATTACTTGTAAATGCATTTACCTCAATAATAATCATCGATTATTATTGTAACATAGAACTTATTCACCTCATGTTCTATTTCAAAACTATTTCAACAGTCAATGTTGCCAATGCAACTAAATAAAAATATAAAAACCCACTTCACACCATCCCAACATTTTATAACTATTATACTACAGAGCAGGCTTTACTAATAATTATTTTCTTATCAGCAATTTCAATTCGACTAAAGTTATATTTGTGTTTATTAAATAAGTAATTATTTGGTTTTAGAATGTCCTGCAAGATGTTTTTTCATCGAACTCGAATCATAGAAGCCTTTCTGACAAACGGGACAATAGTACGGCGTTTCGCCAGTATGTGTGCGCATATGTACGACCAAATTCCCATTGCCGGCGAACGCTTTCCCGCAAACGCTACACTTATGCGGTTTTTCACCCGTATGCGTCAACATATGGTAGCGTATATGGCCGTAACTGTTAAACTTCCTAGCGCACACATCACACGAGAAATCTTTGCGGCCCGAATGCGCTAACATGTGTTGCTTAAACGAATTCCGTATCGAGAACGTTTTCTGGCAAATATCGCACGCGAATTTCCGTTGACCGTGGTAGTACCGTTCGTGCATTTTCAACCGGTAATCAGTGATGAAATATTTCCCGCATATCGAACAGCCGAAATGTTTCTCTTGGTGTGTAGCACTGTGAGTTTTAAAGCCGCGCAACGTTGTATAGATTTGATTGCATATGTTGCATGTTATTGGCAGTTCCGTTGGTTCTTGTTCTTCGACGCGTTCTTTTATATCTTGTTCGTGTTTATCTAAATGTTGTTTTAAATACACTGAACTTCGGAATGTTTGGCCGCATTTGTAGCATATGAACGGTCGTTCGCCAGTGTGAATGCGTCGATGTTCTTTTAGACAAAACGCTTGCGGAAAACCTTTTCCGCAAATGTCGCACGTGAACGGTTTCACGCCGAGGTGTATGTATTGATGGCGTTTATAGTTTGAAATGTTTACGAAACTTTTACCGCATATTTCGCATATATACGGCCGGAGACCTTTATGTGATTCGACATGTCGCAAAAAGTACCAATATGTGACGGGTTTCGCACATATGGGACATGGTTTGCGCGTGTACTTGTGCGGTATGTTTTTAAAGTGTTCGCGCAACGAACGATACACTGGGAACTTTTCACCGCATTTTTTACACTCGTATGGCGGTTTTCGTTTCGTTATCGGCGATTTCAAATCATTTCTATTTGGTTTTACACGTTTTTTTGTTGTTTCAATTGAGTCCATTTTCAGGTTACTAGTATCAGATGTGTTTGTAATCACTGTATTTGATGGTTCATCTGGATTATTCGTAACAAAATCGATTAAATCACTTTGATTATGTTCGATATCAACGAAATTGTGGCGCTCATTTTCAATTTGAAACTCGAAATTTGATAGTTTAGATTTATTAAATGTTTCTTTGGTAGTTTTCACTCTAGTTGTTAAGGGTTTAAGTCGAACAATATATTTTTTACTATTCGAGTAATTTTCCCTGTATTTTTGACTCAACATTTGAGTTAGTGATTGTTTTAATATTTCTTTATCAACTTTAAGAGGTTCTATATTAATATTTGGGTTATTATTTTGGAGATAATTATGGTCATTTAATATGGATAAATTTAGATCTTTATATTTTTCCAGATCAGTAATTACTTCTAATTTGATTTCGGAGGCGTCACTTGGTTTTAAATATGGTTTAGTTTGTTTATTTAAAACATTAAAAGTATGTTTTTGTATTGTTTCTGTTTCCACATATGAAGAAACTGTTTTGTCTGTTTTTAATTTAGCATTTGTAGTAGATTCGTTGTGAATATCTGAAGATGATTGAGCGATTGATTGATTTTTAGTGTTTTCGATTAGTTTCTGGTTATAAGTTCGTAAAATGTCATCTGCTTTTTGGCATTGTAACGAAAATTCGTAAACTGCAGTTACTTTACATACACATTCGTTACAAATTTGAGTTGGTAATCCATCGTTTTCATAAAACTAAAATAAAATTCTCAATTTTAGTATTTCACTCAAGCTTTTTGAATATTCACACTTACTGTTACAAATGTGCAAGACGTTAACATATGCATTATACCTACATCCGATGAACAATTTTCATACAACGCAGTCAAATCTTTCGTTGACAAACATGTTCTACAAACATTTCTAAAATCAAGTTCTTCATTTCCGACCAACATATCTATTTGTCTAGCGCCTAAATTGTAATTATCCATGTTGTTATCATAATACACGGCTGTCAGTGGACAGTTGATGTTACACGATCAATGCTTAATTTAAATATATTAATATGTGTAATGTTAAATAAATTCCAATCAGAAATACATAACTGGGTTACTTAAAATAAATAAATGATAGTTTATTTCAATTAAAGACTTTGAAACAATCGAAAATCCCTTTTGATCTAAATATTTTACGTAATTGTAACTCATGTGAACTTGGCGCATGCTAGTCACCGTTTTGCTGGATCGGATTGGTGAGTCGTATTAAGTTTTAGTGGGTTTAAATCATGTTTAAGATGGAATTGAAATGATTTTTTTTATCTTTTAACAACGGAAACTACTTTTCGTTGAATTCGGTAAGAAATATTTATTTGCTTTAGTCAACGCACTTTGAGACTCAATAATTTATTTAATAATTGCATGTATTTACATTATTCCTTAAATTACTATTATTTATATATATATTCAAATATTAATTATAAATACAAATTGCTAGAAACTAGGATGATTAAAAACTATTCTAATTTTATGAATCAGTGAATGTGTTTTAGTTTATGATTTAATAACGTGAATTTTAAAATGTTGTTTTAATTTAAATGCGCTATCAAAATGTTCGTTACAAGTAGGACAATTGTTGTCGGGAAACTTTTTACATTTATGATTACGAAAAAAGTGATATTTAACGAAACTTTCACCGCAATATTTGCACTCGTTTAGCTTTTTCGTTTTGTGAATTTTCAAGTGATAAATTAACTGTGTGTGAAACGTGAATTTCCTGTCACAAAAGTCACAAGAAAACTGTTTACCCGGCGTAATAACATGATCTGTTATTGGTTCGGTGTGCGTTTTTAAATGTTCTGTTAACAATTGATTGGAATCAAACATTTGTTTGCATTTCGCACATGATTCTTTTTTAGTTGTGTGAATTAAGTAGTGTGTGTTGTATGTATCAACCGATGTGAACGTAGCATCACATTTATCACATTTGATTAGCTCTTTTGTTTGCTGAACAGGATCGGCTGTTATGTCTATAGATAAAAAATAAATTTAACAGCAAATCATCAAACGATTTGATATTTTAAACATACCTTTTGCGTTTTCTGGCAAATTATCGCATCTGTGTTTAGGGTTACTTCTTATGAGTCTTTGCTCACATATACTGGTTGTTTTGTGAACATGACGATGTTGCCGAAGATGTTTTAATTCGAAGAATGATTTCGCACACGCATCGCACTTGAATTCTCTGGTGCGTCTCGTTTTATGTGCAATTTGATGTTTTATAAAATGTTTAGAGTTTTTAAGTATTTTCCCGCAAATCTCACACATAGTACTTGCGTTCTCTGCATGACCGCGCATGTGTCTAGTTAAATGGCGCACTGTTCGCGAACACACTGAGCAACGGTGATATTTGCGACCGTCTTTCCACGGTATCTTTTCCGTCTGTTCACCATTTCCTATTTTATCATTTTTCATTACGTTCACTGAACAGTTTTTATGATTATTTTGTACATTTCCAACATTGTCTACCGGGTTAGTCCAATTATTCGATAGGATTTGCAAATTATCTGAATTTTTATAAGGCTCTAGTTCAATTAATTCCTCAGTAATTAAAATGTTTTTGTACTTGGATTGACTAGTGTGTACATCAATTTGTGATTTATTCCCTGTATTTTGATAGTTTTTGGTATTTGTTTCATTCGTTTTTGAATTAATTCTAGAATTTGGTAGGTCATATGATGGTTTATCGCTATGGCACAATTCATGATTATTTGGTAATATTTTCCTTAAATTACGTATATTATTATATTTCGAAGCACTCGTTTCGGTTATGGTATGATTGTTCGTTAAATCAATCACGTCATTTGGTATATTGTGTAAATCGCTGTGATTTACGACATTTTGATAGTTATTCGTAATCGGCAGTATTTGGTTCTTTAAAGTGCAAATATTTGAGTTTATTTTATAATATATTTTATTGTCGAGTGTTTGACTTAGAACGTTTTCAATATTTATTTCAGCGAAAATTATTTCATCGTTACTTTTACCATTTGGTTGTTCAATTGGAACAGTTTCATTTCTGAGGTCGTTACAAACAGCCTCATCAATAACTAACGGATCTAATTCATCTAATTCCGGTTTGACTAAGTCTAAATCGAAATAATTTCTAGTTTCCGAGTCAGTCGCTTCTGTATGGATTTGCAATTTAGGAGACTCTTTATCGATAAAATTTTGAATATCAATTTCAAACGAATCGATTTCTTTGTGTAATTGATCATCCGGTGATGGGGATATTTTAGCTAAAAATTCCTTCATATGCTTTTCAAACGCTAACTGTGTTTGATTTGAATCCTGATCTAAGAGAACTCGTTCCTCAAAATCTATTCCATATTCAGAGAATTCCAAGTTAGAAATTGGAGTATCAGTTATTTCGAAACTTGTTTGAATCGTAATTCGATTTTCGTTATTCGACTCTTCTAAATTACTTTCCTGATATGGGGATATTTGATTTTCAACGGCACTTGTTGGGATTTTAGATTTAAAATTTAGTGACACTGTGTTTTGATTGTCTGTTTGGTTTATTTTATTGATGTTAACTTCAGACGTATTGAATACGTCTGAAGTTAACGAACATTCAGATTCGAAATTGTTTCCAATTCCATTGCTTATTCGTGAATCACTGGAATTATCGTCGATTTCCGTTTTGATTTGTAATTCTGAATCTGAATTCAATACGTTTATTTCTTCAACTGAATGATTCGATAATTCGGTTATACCCAAATCGATTTCACTGGTCAATTCGATTTTTATATCGTTTTCCACAATTTTAGGCGTACGATTAACTTGAAAGTTGCATATTTCCTCATCTGATTTGGCGCAATATGCAGATAGTTCGTGTGCGGTTTTATTATCGTGATTGTTTTCGTTAATTTCGGATAAATCGGATTCGTCCGAATCGTAATTAATTGTAACGTGAATAGAGCGCTGATGCGCTGAACCGGTTAAATCGAAACCGACGTTTTCGAAATGACCCACCACTTTCGATATTGCCGTCGAATCATCGGATTGCGCATTTATTTTCCGTATATAGTCACGCAATTTCCGATCGGTTTCGTGACATTTCGTTGCGAATTTGTACGCACGGTTTATTTCATAAATGCAAACATTACACACCTGCGATGGCAAACCAAAACAATCGTAATACTAAAATTCAAAATATAAACGCAATTAATCAAAGTATAATAAGTCGCAATTTTAATTAATTTACAAAACTATAGCAAATCAATCATTACAAAATTCATACCTTTTTAGATGTAACTGAAGTTAGTTTTTGTAAAATACAAGGTCCTGTCGAGCATGGTTTGTAAATAGATATCAATTCCCCGGTAGCTAGACAAGTTCTACACACTTTATTCATATCAATCTCTGTTGATTTTATACCATTCAACATTTTGTTGTTTGTCGCTCAAACTCATTGCACAATCACATTCCTATATAAGTCATCCTGTTATAAGGGTAATTTAATATGTTTCCACTTAAACATAATAATAAAACTGTAATCGTACATTATTATTATTTTAATGTTTGTTTATTATGTTTTAACCTCTTAAACAGTACGATCAAGATCCACGAGATCTTATTTCAAAATGGCTTGGTTCACTAATAGTGTATTCCTAAATTGAATCGCGGTTCGGTCACGGTGATCGCGGTTCAAAATTTTCAGGATGACATTTCGGAACACTTTGACCTTGGTTTTGTCGGTAAATTAGTAATTTGCTGTCAATTCTTTTAAACAGTTTGAACTTTTATCTGCATAAAACATAAAATAATATGGAAGAGTGGGATGTTTTAAATTTATTTACTTTTTGATTTTATGGACTTTACATCTACAGCACAATCACAAATATAATAGGTTATGTTTTTAGTTTTGACAACTGGACCAGTGCAATCGCCGAATAAGCGCGGTTGCGGCGGTCAGCTAAAAGTGACCAGATACTTCAGGAACCGCGTACCATAATCTAACCGGTTCCTGAAAAATCGAACCGTGGTCACCGCGGTCCAATTTAGGAATATACTATAAAGTACGTTTACATTGCTCAATCACTATATATATCTAGCTATGTTTTCATAGTTTGAGGTGTAATAAAATGTTTTCATTGAGTTTTTATTTGCTTAGACTTATCACAACACAAACAAATTACTGCAAATTTTGAGTAACAGGGTACCGATAGGCACATAATTATTTTCTGTTTATATAACATGTTTTGTGATACACGCAAAATCAATCATAGCATTCAAAAGGGCAACACAACTTTTGATCTAAAGTACTAAAAACGTAAACAAGCATACACTGATTTGTGTTCATTCTAGACATGAATATAGTGAAATTGTGTAATAATAACTATCGATTGTTGGTATTTTTAAGGTAAATATCAATTAATTGTGTGTACCGCAATTCAAATTTCAAACATCTTGTGGTCCATGGCCTTTTTTATGTTTTTTCATCGAGCTAGAATCGTGGAAGCCTTTCCCGCATACGGGACACAAGTACGGCGTTTCGCCTGTGTGCGTTCGCATATGCACGGTTAAGTTGCCGTTTAACGCGAACGTTTTGCCGCACACCGAGCACACGTACGGCCGTTCGCCGCTGTGCGTTCGCGAATGATACTTCAGGTGGCTGCGTTGCGTGAACGATCGATTGCAAACGGTACACGCGAACGGTTTCTCACCGGTGTGTATTAACGAGTGTGACTTCAACGAACCGGCGTGACTGAACGTCTTGCCGCACACCGAACACGTATACGGTTTGAGGCCCGTGTGTACTTTCGAGTGTGATTTGAGCAAAATCATGCTGATGAAACTGCGGCCACAATCACTGCACAGAAAACGTTTTTCGCCGTGGATCAACAGATGAGCGCGCAGTAGTGGTTTTGTTGCAAAGCTGCGTTCGCAATCCGGACATTGGTGCATATGTAGCGAAATGTCGCTCGCTTCAGTCTCACCTGAATGTATAATTAGTTTTTGTTTTCTAATAATAATCACACATATACGTAATGCATATTTATGTTATAAATTACTTACCGCGTTTTGCGTGTACGAATAGATGCGTGCGCAAACTGGACGCCTGCGCAAACGATTTGCCGCAATAATTGCAAACATATGGTTTTTCGCCGGTATGCGTTCTCCCATGATCTTTCAATAGGCTTAATCGCGTAAAACCGCGACCGCATTGGTCGCAGCGGTATGGTTTTTCGTTCGAGTGCGCTGATAGTTTGTGACGCCGCAAATTACTGCCGATGCTAAAGCGAGCGCCGCAAGCGTCGCAGCAGTACGGTTTTTCGCGCGTGTGTATACGCATGTGTTGATTCATTCGCGAATAACCGACGGATTTCGCGCAAATTTTACAAGTCTTGCGGCCGTAACCATTACGCGGGTGATTCTTGTCTTGACGATGCAACTTTAATAGTTGAAAATTGGCGAATTTCAAATCACATTTTTTACATTCGTACGAAGTTTGCGATTTTAGTTTATGCAGTATTTTATTCTTTTGCGCTGGGTGTTTTCGCACTGAATTATCACTATCATCAGATTCGATGGCTTTTTTTGTTTTTCGCAGTAACTTCTTCTTCACGTAATTCGCCAAACAATCATCACTATCTTCAGACTTAATTATAAGTCCACTGCTTGCTTGTTCTATATTGTTTTTACTATCTGAATCATCACTATCTTCAGATTTAACACCGCCATTTAGTTGTAATTCGGAACTAGCTTCACACTTAACACTTAAAGAGTCCTTAACACAAAGTTCATCAACTTCCGTAGGAGGTACTTCATGCTTAACCGTAATTGAATTTGATTCCAATATTTCGTCTTTTATTACAAGAGTTGGTGTTTTTTGTGTTCTAAGGTTGCGTGTACGTCGTAATGCAACATTTGGCGGTTGTTTTGCGGTGTTCTTATTTAATTTACTCTGGAATTCGTTTACACATTTTCGCAATTTCGTTTCGGCAATTTGGCATTTATTTGCGAAATCGTACGATTTATTTATTTGTAGAATACATTCGTTACATATTTGCACCGGTAAGCCGTCATTTTCTGTAAACTATTAAAAAAAAAATAATAACATATAATCACTGTATTGAATGTGTGTAATTGAGTAATTACTATATATATTTAATAATTAAATTTACCTGGACAAAAGTACAAGACATTAACATTTCAATTAAGCAAACATTTTCGGAACAATTTTCATAGAGCGGTTTCATTACACCTTTCGCCAAACAAGTACGACACACTTTATCAAAATCATAAATTGTTAATTCTTTCGTATCTTCACACATTTTCTCTCCTTTTAATTTTTGGTGCCAAACTTATCTACTCATTGTTGTATAAAAGAAATTGTTTTTGCGACCATACATTGCACATACATATCCAGCGCTAAAATTTATGTTAGTTATGTATTAAATACATTTGATTAAAATACATTTTGACTAGTTTTTAAATTGTACACAAACGTCAATGGAATAACCATATTTTTTGTTGATATTTGACAGAAAAGCTCTGCTTAACCAAGGCCACGGGTATCGTTTATGTAGTAGAAAAAAACAAAAACGTTTACATGATCCAAAGCACTGAAATAGTCTAAAACCCCTAGTTGAGAATTTAATCAAAGTTAAAATTAATAATTTAATCATGAATATAATTGAAAACGGCGGAAAAAATAAGTATAGTCATTTTAAAATTTATTCCATATACTTAAACTACAAATATAAACCAAATATATATCAAGTTATAAAATTTAGAAACTAAAATTAAATTGTGGTTTTAATTAATTAAAAAAAAGAAATCAAATATTGTGAATTATAATTGTTTGCGTTTTAAATATAAAAATATTGGAACTTAATAGATATGATTTCAAATTAATAACTATTGTTTATTCTTTTTCTTCTTCTTTTTCGGTGACTCGGCGTTATTAGCGTCGCCGTTTTGTCCATTAAGCGACGCATCCAAAGCCACAGATTCAGATTTTCGTTTCTTCTTCTTTTTCTCTGATGTCTGTGTATTATTGACTTCATCTGTATCATTCAACGACTTGTCAAGCTTGTTGTCGTTGTTCTTCTTCTTCTTAATAGTTTTCTCAATTTGTTTAACAACATCCACATTCTCCTTAATCGCCTCCTGCATCGCATCAATATTCTTCTTCGGCAAGTCACCGCATTCGTAAAACTTCAAACGATCTTCCACCTGTTCACGCAATTTCTCGCCGAAAACATGCGTCGGAAAATCGGCGAAGCAATCAATGCGCGATGCGATCGAACATTTATTCGCCAAATACCGCGAGATGCGACCTTTATTCTTAGGACCGGCGCGTCCGATAAACGACGAATGAAACAACAAACCGTACTTCGGTGTATTACCGCGAGTTTTCAACGCGCGGAACAACGCTTTCTCAGCGCCAAGAATCTGAACGGTTGACGCTGGATATTTAGCGAGGTTCGTTAGCGAACCAGCATGGGAAATCAAACGAGCACCAACTTGATCGCCGATAAGCGCGCACAAATTCGGTGACACGTCGTTCATTTTGTTGTTTAGGTACGTCGCTAATTGTTTGCGGTATTCGGCGAGTGCGATAACGCGCGCCGCAAACATTTCTATGTTCAATAAGTCAATCGATGATATGTCCATACCCATGGATGATCTAGAAGCGTCTAGGATGGCTTGTGATTTGCCACTGTCCATTACGATTGCTTCTAAACCTTCTAAAGACTCTTCGGAGAGGTCTTTGCGACTTTTAATAAATTTGATGAGACGAGCGTATGTGTAATTGTCCGGTACGATTTTTACGAGTTCTGGGAAATGGTATGAGTACCATTCTCTAATACATTTATAAAAAAAAGGTTTACTAAAGCGTCGCAATAATATGAGAGTTATGGTAGAAATATTCTTACCTTATACGCATGGAAAACGTATTGACGTCTTTATCCAATTGGTCCAATAGCGCAATTGACTGGATGATCATGTTATCGACTCGATTAACGTTGAACTTGACCTTAGAGCGCGAATACGAATGACCCAAACCGAGTTGAGCTACCCCGGCCGTTGTTGATGTGAAACCCTTTACTAAATTCGGGAAATGCGCACGAATACCTATAAACACAACAAAAACTTAAAAAATGTTCTAACGCGACCACTTATCACACTTACCTCGGATAATCTCAGGCACAACTCCGGTATGATCGCATTTGATGGAAAGTGCTTCATTTATTGCCGCGCCCAATTTGGCATCGCCCACCCCCAGTATGTTCTTACTCTTCGATTTGGGAAACGATGAATCGAGAAACACGGACAATTCGTCTGAAACGATGCCCTCCGAGATGGCGTTGATGTTTTCTAGCGCAGCTAGAGCGTTTTTGAACGGCGAAAATCCGATTAATTTTACCAGACCGTTAAAGCGACTGAGATTTGTGATCGATTCTTCGAGTTGTGGTAAAAACATGCCGACTTCCTCGAACTCGGTGACCGAGAATAGCGCATAACCCGCAGCATGTTCGTACAGTACATGCATTTTCGACTAAAAAAAAACCAAACAAATTTCGCTCAATAAATTACCGTAAAATTGATTACCACAACAAACACGTGTTCACAAACTAATCCATCGCATCACCATGTGGTTTAGCATAAAAATCCACTTAAACTCTTTTAAAAAATTAGTATAAACTAATTACAATAGATAAATAACAAAACTTACCACTTTTGTTAATTATTACTGCAAAATGTAACAGTTTTTAAAGTTTCTACTCCGACCATGTGGCCCAAGTTAAACAAATAAAAATGTCGCTTCGCTTTGCAAGCATTTCTAAATCTAAAGGTAGCTCTACACGATAAGACATCTACAATAACAAAAAAAATTTAAATAACCCATTATTTTTGCATAATTATCCATAATAATCCTTAAAGTAACTTTTAAATACAAATAAATTTATTTATCGGTGAATAACAATACTTTCATTTGTTATATAACAATTTTAGTTTGTGATGTAATTATTTAGTTGTGTAATTAGGGCTTAAATGAATATATATTTTCATATTCAATACATTACAAACGAATATAATACTTAAATTAATCAAATTAATGTGTTATTAATTATATATATTTTATTTATATGAATTTATATAATGTTTTTAATAAATAAAACGAATTTTATAATTATAAAGCTTGTTTACACTATACGGAACTCGGGATCGAAATTTCGATATAGATTAATTAATTTAAAGGTAAATGCAGTTATAAAAGTACAAATTGTTTATGAATCGTTTTAAATTTATGTTTGAATGATTTTTAGGTGAATTTTGGATAGTTTTGAGGGTTTAAAATGCGAGTTAATTGTTGATAAATTGATTGTTTGTACGCACTCAAATGGTTCCGCTTGCGCGTGCGCCGCACACCTTTGATAGTTTGCAAATTATTTCTGCATCCGGTGAAACATGTTGGTTTGCGTGATCACCTTTTACTATGTATTTAATTAATATCAAGTGAGTATTTCGATGTGAATGAAATGAAAATCATTAAAATTGACAAAATTAATAAAACTACCACCATCAAAACGATGTCACATTCGTTTGTTATTGTTTACATTTGCATGTTTTTTTTATATCATACCGGCATGGAGTTATTAACGCAAATATTCGAGTTTTCGCCGTGAAAATACGCGCTAACAACACAATCGTCGCATAATTTACGGTCGATGCACGGGTATTTATCAGTTTTACAGTGACATTCAACTCGTAATTCAGTGTTTTTCGAACAAAATATTCCGCATCATGGAAAATGGCGTCGATGTAATAAATCGAAAAAATTTATTTACTATTTTTGGCGTTGTTTTCCTGCGATATCACTGCTAAAAACGTATCAATTGATGGCTCAAATGTGGTTATTGGTTCCAGGACGGAAACTACACATGTAAAACGTACGATTAATTGAGTTTAATTGATTTTAATACGGTTAATCATTAATCATAATCAACAAAAATAAAAAATATAAAATAAAATGGGCATACAAGATTTGCAAACGTTCTTGGAGGGCACAACCGTCGAAGGTGGATCAGTTTCGGTGGACTTATTACGCATCGCTAGGAACCTAACGCAACGGCCGCCTCAGCCCCAAAATAATCGAAATAAAAAATACCATTTGGGGAGCAAATTAAAATTGGTTCTAGACGCTGAATGTTGTTTGGACCGACTTTATGGAGGATATTTCTCAGGTAAATAAATACTAAATATTATTATGCAATGATTGATTGATTGATTAATTAGATTGGGCGTGTGGTGGACAATGGAATCGAACCGTTCAGTTTTTATCGTTATTAATGCACGCTATTGAAATGGGTAACATTGAATTAGCGGTTATTTTTAATGGAGCCCTAGAACAGCAACGAATGCCGGAATGGATTGCCGAACAAAATAAACTACGACAAAGAATTAATATGGTTCTAAAACATATAAACACTAAAGGTACACCGCCCCCGAAAGTCTGGTGGTGTCCACCGACTTGTCTGCGTACCGTTCTACGTATGGCGTTGCGACATTTAAACACATCTGTGGTAAGTTTTTTTTTTTTTTTAATAAACCGTTGTATTGTCCATTGTTGAAAACATTTGAGTGTAACGACAAATGCAGCTATGCAGTATGGACGACCACCACCAGGAAGTGATTGCGTACTGTCGTGAGAACGGTTTCAATGGCCTCGTCGCAGATGACGCAGAATACGCAGCGTTCGATCCACCCAGATACTTTTCATCGGAAAATTTGAAACTCACTTACAAAGTAAGTCCATTTATTTGCTAAGAATAACTTAAGCAGTTGAAACATCATGTTTCTTAATGTGAATTCGTTAAATAGTAATAATGTCTATCCTTATTCCATTTATTTGCTTTGTTATTTGAAACCTTATCGAGAGACCGCTATTACGATTTTGTTCGATAGTTTTTGCGGAATCCACTAAAGGAACATTAAACTTTGAATCTTTTCTCGTTACAATTGTGTCGTTTTCTATACATTTTTGTTAAATAAGAAAGCTAACACTTACTAACTACATATTTCTTTCTAATTAAGACGCCATGTTTAAGGCGATGTTCCAATTTTTTTGGTCAAATAAATAACTATGTTTAATAATTTTTTCCTCTCTTATTTATTAGATAGAAAATTAAATTTTTGTTTACAATATTAAATAACTCATGCAGTATACAAAAAAATAATTTTATTTTTTACTTTTATGCATAATTACTTATATAAGAGGTGACAAAGTAGAGGCCGCGGAGATGAGGTGTCTTGCGGTGTGCACGATAACGCCCAGGATGTCTAAAACAAAAAAAAAATCCAACGGGTTTTATTAAGAACAAAATTACCTTCCCCGTAAACCAATAAAAAGTTAAAAATTAAAAAAAAACCTAGAAAATTGAGTGAGTTTAAGAAAAGTCCTATGTTTTGTACACAAAATTGGACCTTTGCGATTGAATAAAAATGAAACAAATGTATATTTATGTCAAAATGTCGGTTTGCGTTTTGCATTATAAGTTAATTAATAAAATAAAAAAAGATTTGAGTCAATAGCTTAATTATTTTTTGAGCTAGAGTGCACACCGTTTTTAAAAATGTAGTTTCGAGAAAAACGTGTTTAAAGTTTCATTTTAGTGTATTTATTACCCGGTTACTACTTATGGAAATGTAAATATCTTGGAAACGGTTTGGGAATTTACTTTAAAATTATTTTTACATATTTTTGAAATGTTTTTGAATAAAGTTATTGAACAAAAAAAATTGATTTTTTTTATTAAGAAAATTGGAACATCGCCTTAAAGTTGTTTGTGTTTTGAACAAATCGATTTATGATATTCGATTCGATTGATATATTTGTGTTTAACTTAAGGGCTCGTTAGAAACTAAAGAATTTATGGTGAACGAAATGACGAAAATACTAAACTTGACTCAAGAGCAACTGTGTATATTGGCAGCACTGCTCGGCAATTATTTACTACCAGAAAATGAACTAATGGACGTTTACCGAAAGATTGGACTCACCTTTACACCAACACGAGTAAGAAACGTTTTAATTGTTTAAAACATTTGTGTCTTGAATTCATTTTCGATTTAAAATTTATCTTGTAGCCAACATCCGAGCAGTTAATCCGTACAATATCTGACTACGTTCGCGAATTACCAAGCGCTACACAACTTGACACACTTGTAAGTCATGTTTTGGGGTCCCTTGAAGACAAAAGAGCCCCGGCGCTCCGTCAATCAATCCAGTATTATTTAAACGGCACCGCGGATGGTTTTTTAAAATACAGAACTGCTACAAGTAAGTCGACGCAGCCGTAAAAATTCATAACAACTCTTTATCGGATTTAATGTTTCTAGCAAGACGTCCCGATTTAGGTCAAAACAACAAGAAACGCTCGAACACCCAAGCGCCATCGCTGCCGTCGAATTCCAACTCGAATTCGGGATCAGCGACGACAGCGTCGTTGAAATCCGACGACCAGGATTTAGACACCTCGGGCTTTGCATCCGAAACTACAGAACGCGAACAAAAAAGCCTTGAAGACTATAAAATGGCTACGGCTAACGCGATTATTGCACCGGAAATCGTTATAGATTCAACGGACGCTGAGAATTTATCGTTAACTTCTCAGAATTCAGTGAAATCATCGCATTCAAATGGTAAATGTTTGTGTAATAAGTTAAATCGATTTAGTCTTGTGAATCGCTTCTTAATCTAGATGTTAAAACCCTGAAGATATTTTTATTATCTATTATTATTGTTATAAGATGATCCGTCGGAGGTTTCGCCCCATTTAAACGGTCCTGTGAATGGTACTTCGACGGTCGCGTCATCAACATCATCTACCACAATCACAACTCAGTCGACTTCGTCGCTGCTGGCGGCCGGTTCCAGTGGATCGACCTCTGGTGCTAGTAGCATGAGTGCTAGTCCACGGCACTTTGCCCCCGATAAAGTGCGCGTTAGTGTCGAAGTGATGCGAACCGCCACTGAACGACACCAAAAAGGACTTATGTCACCGATCATCTACCATACTTTAGTATCCAATGAGGTACAAAACAATTCATTTTATTATTCAAAAAGCACTACTAAATGCCTTAATGTTAGGTTCGACTACCATGCGTGATGGAGGATGAGCAACATAAAGAGTATCCAGCGGCTCACCTAGTATTCCGACCCATACGACAGAAAGTTTACGCAATTTTGTTTAATTTACACCATTTGCAGTATTTGGCGAATAAGACTCGCGCAGAAGCACTGTAAGTTTGGTTCTGTAAGTGTTTCATTGTTAATATATATATTCGTTGTTTTCGTGGTAAGGGCGGAAGGCAGTGATACATCAAACATCCACACACCGGAAGTGCACGTACGTGAGTGGACTTGGTCGAAGAACAACCAATACCAAAAACCGGATCAAGTGAAAGCTGAACAACTTGGTTGGGCCGTGCCGACGATTCAACGGTTATGGTTTGGATCGACGGTTGACGATAAACGGCGGCGTTTACGGGCGTTTCTCACCTGCCTCAATTCGGATTCGGGCCTCATGTTAAATCCTTCCTATGTGCCCCAACACATGCTTATTTTAGCTTGCGTTCTCAGGTATCATCATAATATGTGGTTCAGCGATTTATTGTGGGTGTGAAATACGGAATTCGTTTTTAGATACATCATGTCGCATTCAGAGAAATGTATTTTTCGCAAACAAGAACTGGACGCATTCATAGCGCAAGCCTTTGCCCCAGAACTCATGAACTCACAGTATTTACAAGAACTAACTGTAAGTATTACTCTACTCGTGCAACTCATAGATGCTTTAATAATTGTATGATTGTTCGTTTGTAGCTCCCCTTAGTGACAAGCCGTGGCGTACAGTTGGCAGCTCTGTTTATGCAAGGTGTCGAGACATCACTGTTAGCGAACGACGCTTGTGGAGCCCCGATTCCGTGGTTGATGAGCTGCCCATGGTTGTATTTCGATGGAAAGTTGTTCCATCATACACTTGCTCGGGCTGCGGTTGTTAAAAATCTGTTGGAGTTGTGTGAGAATCACATTGATCGCGTCGTTAAAGTCGAGCGGATGAGGAAAGCGATTTTGGAAGGACTAGATGTGCAATTCGCTAAACCACCTTTACCACCACTCAGTAAGTTATTTTTATTTTACTTCATTTCGGGGCTCAATATACATAGTTCTTCCTGCAAGTACCGATGTTGTCTAAATCAATGGCAACACCGGTGTGAATGGAAGTATAGTAAACCGATTATTATATATTATGATTAACGGACCAAACTATTGATCTTATATATCATATATATATCGAACATGTATCAAATTTCACATGTGTTAGGATCATGGGGGTGTATTAAATATAGACACTGTTACTAAATAAAAGGTATGATACGTCCAGGCATGCCTCCACCGAACTGTTTACCACCGGTAAACTTGCCGTCGACTCGCGGTCCCGCTGGACTCGCCCGGCGACCTGTATCCGCGCGCGGTGGTCAGCTTCAGGTTGCGGGCGTCGTCGTGGGACAATGGGGCGCAAATTACGGCTTCAGTCATCCCGTTAGGCCGCAAATGAACACAGGGTACGCTGGCGGAGCACCTATGACTGGTATGGGACGAGGACGCGGTGGCGGCGGAAATCATGTTGTAGCTGGGGGGCATGCGCCTGGAGTGGGTATGCCTCCTAATTCAGGGTATCATCACCATTTAAACACCGGACGAGGCTTCGCCATGCCGAACAAGGGGAATAACCGCGGACCTACTTGGCCCACGAATAAGAAGGCGGTGAGTTCAAGCATTGATTACACAGTAGCTAATAATTAACAGATTTAATCATTTTTCTTAACCTTAAAATATGGTACTGTACTAGGCGGTTTCTTTCAAACTATATTATTATTCTAAAGCATGGATCGGGTGGATTGCACTTTAGATTCCTTCACTATCTATAATTATAGGTAGTGAAGCTATAAAAGGTGCCAAATTAAAGGAGAGTCATAATTGTTTTTAATTGTTTCATTCACAGTTGATGGTCAGTTATGATTTCTAACATTTTATTGTTTTCTTCAAATCTGGTCTTTGTGGCATTGCTAATCCAGTAATAAACGCTTTTACTAATATAAAAATAGTTTTATCAAAAAAGTACAGCTCCATTAGAAGCATTGATAGAAATAACATTTTCAGGTAAATAATAAGAAAAAGAACCCCACTAAGAAGACTAAAGGGCGTGGTTTCACCGTACAACTACAAAGTGGGTATGTTTACTCATATAACTATTATTAATATGTAGATATTTTATATATATTTATATATATGTATGTTTTGTGTTAGTGAGACAGTGCTAGCTTCTGATATGGTTAAAAATACTAAAGACGAAGCAGAAGAGACGGCAACTGTAAACGAAACTATTTTCGAAGACTCCGTTAACGGACCAAAACCACTGGAGCATAAGGGGCAAGGGGATGGCCCCACAGTGAGCGCCACCCCTTAAAGCAACTCCACCACAGTTTCAACTGGTGCAATCTTCAGTTAAGTGTTATTTTTCTTGTTCTTTTTTACGGTGTACACAAAAAACAATACCGCTATAATTTTTACATAATTTTCAATCATTTGCTATACTAGTGTTAAATAGTGACATTTCTTAGTTTATTTAGATTTTATAGTTTCAATTTTTGAATCTTAAAACGGTTTCTATTTCTCTTCATTTCCGTCACGGATTACGGTAATTATTTGATGTTTTTATTTTATTTTTGGTACCTTTAACGTATTCTAATTGGGGTTTAAACTTATTAAAATTAATTAAACGCATTCTTTCGTAATTATTCGTTGTCTACGAATTTTCGTTCGAGACAAACTTGTAGTGTTTGATTTAAAGTTACGTTTCGTTTTTATCTGTAGTGGCAATTACCCAAATCCGTGACATTTTTGTCGTTAAAATACGTTTCAAAAAAAAAAATAATAATAATAAAAAAATGTTCTACGTCGAGTGGTCTTCTTGAAAAATCTCTCATCCGAACGCCAAAAATGTGTTCAATTTGGATGAAATTAATAATAATAAAAAATAAATAAATAAAGATGGGGGGGACTGTTTTCAACAAAAATGCTCAAGAGATAATGGACTCTATTTTATTGACCAAGCATTTTATTTGACGACTCCTGTGTGCTAAAAACTCAATGTAAACGTAATAATAATTGTTTATTATTATAAAAATTTACAAAAAAAGACTTTACTTGTGTTTTTTAAAATCTAAACTAGCACGGTGATAATACGAGAAAAAAAATTATATATATATATATATATATATATATATATATATATATATATATATATATATATATAAATATAAAAAGTGATTTAAGATTTAAATAAATTGACTGACTAATATGATTCTTATTTATAGTGATATAATTATAGAGAAGAATAGGTTATGTACTCGCGAAAGTCGACTAATAATAAGAATAAATAAAAAGATATATTTCATTTTTATAAAATATATATATATATATATATATATATATATATATATATATATATATATTTATATATTTATATTTATATTATTATATTTAAAGAAAATAATAAATACACTTTATTACAGCAAACATTATCTATATTACATTTTCATAACAATTGCATTAAATAAATGCGACGTCAATGTAAAATAGTTCTTGGTTGTAAACAATGGTGAGTTTTGAATTGCTTTATATGAATTTGATGTGTAAATGTGTTATAGATAATGTTTTTGCATGAGAAAAGTTGGTATTGTGACATTTGACATACGATACGCCAGGTTGTTGCGTTTTTGAGCAACAAATGACTGACTTTGGTAAAAGTCGACGAAGTTTTTTATGCAAAATAAATGTAGTCTATAAGAACTTTGACTGAATTAAAAAAAAAATGTGTAAGAAAATGTATATTTTTCTATATTTGTTACGAACTGTTATATTAATATTATATAACGAAAGATGGTCTTTGATTGATTGGTTGAGATAGGTAATTGTTGACGATTGGTGAGCAATTTGTATAAGAATGAATTTCAAACAAATTTTTCGGTTAAATAATTAAATTGCAGTAGATTTTTTTTTTATTAAAAACCAAAAATGAATTTTTCACCAATTGCTCAAACATTGCAAAAAGATTCGCAGAGTCTGTGATTGTGTATTAAAAAAAAAAAACAAAACGAGTATTTATAATGTGTAAGGTACAATTTTTGATAAGTAAGAATGACGTGGAAATAATGGAAAAAGTTATTAAGTATTTATCACAGAAAATCTATATATATATATATTTATAAATAACTTTTTCCAAAATGATTAATACGAAAAAGAACTGTTGTTTGTAAGATTATTTTATTTCTGAACAAAACGAACTTGAATACTTTTTTCTTTGGGACTGGTTTTCATTCGTGGTCAAACCCAAATAAAAACAAAACAAAAATTGACATTTTTTGAATCATAACTAATATGCCATCATTCAAAAATTGAATCATTTTGAAAATATACATCGCTTTTACATAAATAGAAATGAAATACAATTTCGACAGGTGCAAACGCCAAAAATACACCAAATCTTATTTATTTTAATAATATCTAACAGTCAAAACGACTATTTAATTTTATTTCAACAAATTCCAAATATATAACAATGTAGACCGTTAAATATGAAATATTTTTATATTCTCAGTGTTGCCTTTGGAAGCAAGCGAAAACCACTAACAACCTCTTCATTAATAACTAATTATAACATGTTTATGTTATCCTACAATTATTAGCGTGTATAATGAATATTTACTTATTGGTGCAAGTAGACGTGTTAATTACTTGTCTATACGCGCTAATTATTGGTAGAGGTAATTTACAGAATTATAATTAAGTCAGTTAATTTCTATACGTTACTATGAGTTTTACCATGGTTATATGGTTGGCAACATTTGTAAAATAATTTAAAATAGATAAAATTTGGTGTCTGAGGCAATCAAAACCGTAAAATAATACCATTTTGAAAACAAAACAAAAAACTAAATATTGGAAACATAAATAAACCCAGGAATCTCAGAAAACCATTTTTGTGATCGGGTGCCCAATATACTAAAAAAAAAACCCTTTTCTGAAAGGAGTTTTGGACATTTCGCTTGTCATAATTTCTCCAAAGTAGCAACCCCCCCTCCCCCCAACTGCATTCTAATCCGCCTCAGAGAAAAATAAAAATGTGAATTCTGCTTTAAACACGATTACCAACTGTTCGGTTGGCATGGGCAAACAGTAGCTAAACATATTTTCTGCAAAAAGCTAAAATTGCTGTTCCCGTTTTACAATTATTATTGTCATACATATACATAATCAATAAATTCGCGAACAATACGTTTACAAGTAGCTTTTCTTTTGGGCTAGTTCGTTCGAAATTGTTTGTTTTTTTTTACCAAAACTAATCGTAGTTTAAACTTATAATGTTTTTGCATGCTAAATTACGTTAAAGTTTCAATATTTGTTTAGTTATTATATACTATTACGAATTTTAATTTCTATGTTATTACACAAGTTATGTATTTAAATATTTCGTAAAATGAAAGAAACTAATAGTTATATATATATATATTTAAATATTAAACATGAGAAAAATATATTGTCTATATCGGCTTATATATTATACATTGGACAGTAATGTCCCGTTCTTTCTTACACAAATATTATTCATGAAAAATATTTAAAACCAATACAAAAAATACATGTTTAGAATAGACAAATATAAAAATAAATATGTTTTTTTTTTTCTTAGATTTTATTTTGAAGAAAAACAACTAAATTCCTTGCTTAATTATGCTAATATATGTATTTCATCTGGTTTTCCCCTCTAAACAATAATTTAAAAAAATCATTAATTGAAATTCGTAGTTGAAAAGCAAACTTTAAAACGGTAACAAACCATTTCGCGCACCAGTATTGGTAACATACAAAAATAATCACTATTTGTGCTCTAGTTACATGTTTTTTTTTAAGTTAACACCACTGACACTAGAATTTTATGATATATTTGATTCCGTGTACGATTTGTTGCACTATTAATTGATTTCTAATGGAAAACATTAAATAAACGCATGCTTACGCATTTTTATGCATATTATTAATAAAAAAATAAATAAAATGTATTTTCAAGTCTACGCAAAATAATTATTAACTATTTCATATTAAAGAATTTTAAAAGAAATTATTGGGACTGCATATATATATATATACATATATAATTTGTTCAATAAATTGAAATGAACGTTTATTATATTTAAAAGTAAATGAAATAAAAAGTGTATGTTTTTGTAACGATTAATACCTATTGACAAAATAGGTGGTTTGGATTTGCACTCTATAATTTTACTTTAGATTACTAAAGAGATTCTTACAACAACTGTATTTAGAGTGAGTTGTGTTGAGGATGAATGATTTGAAAGAATGGATTATGCAAATAAAATGCTGAAATTACTCGTCGTTTTAATCAATTACCAACCTATAGATAAGTTTACATCGCAAATGTGATATAACACACGTGCGAGTTGCATTTTATTCAAATATTTGTTGGGCGTTTCAGATCGTTGGCAACATTGATTTGATATTTGAAATCATCGCGCTTGCGCAAACGTCGGCAGTTGTTTTTGAAATAACAGTTGTTTCTGTGTCAAACTCATAAACTATTAATTATGTATTCTGTTTTTGGGGCTTCTAACGCCCCTAGTTTTACTAATATACAATCAGAAAATAGTAAGTAGTTGAAAGAAAATGAATTTTATAGATAATAACGTGAAAGTGTAGGTGTAGCAGCTCGAAAGCCTGGTTTAAGCACGCGCAAACCATTCGCTGATCGCACATGTGAAAAACAGGAACCTGCAGTGTTTGTCAAACCAAAACTTAATGTTTCGCCCAAAAAACCCGATTATGAATCGTTCGATATAGATTTATGTTCATATAAAGATGTCCCAGGTAGATAGATAAAAAAAGTGCATTAAATTAAGAATAATAAACTCAATACTTGCTATGTTTATATGCAGATAATTATGAAGATATTTATACTAGTGGGCTTTTGTTCGATTCGGAAGATGTAAATGATATAAGTTCGTTATTTTTTGGAAAAATGCCGAAAACTCCAGTACGAAAACCAAAATCGACAAAATTTAATGTCCTTAAAACGACTATAGTTTCTGATAGTTTTGAGAGTTATGATTTAATTAGGGATAATATGGCGTCGATGAGTTTCAACGAGTTCAATCTAGGAACGGCTCCAATGCCTTCTCCTATTTGATTCATTTAATATTAAGTATAATTTATAATTGTTAATCATTTGTACGTATGTATTTTGTATTTGGAAGTAATATTAAAGTATAGTTGTAAAAAAACGCACTTAAAGCCTAAAAATAATTTGATATCCTTGGTCTTGGTACAGTGTTTTGACATTTAGAGTTTTTTAGATCAATATTTACTAGATATTATTTCTATGTATGAAATATGTTTAAAAGCTAGGAAATTATAAAAAGATGGCTAGTTTACATCTAGAAAAAATCTGTCGAACATGTTTGAGAGAATGTGATGTTGGATCTATCTATACGAAAACGATGGTGGATAGTGTTTCACTAGCTGAAATATTGAATATTTTGGTATCCATTGAGGCAAGTCTAGTTTAGTGTGTAGAGCAGAATATCAAAAATACAAGAAATTGCGTTTTGATTATTTAGTTCGTTGAAAATGATAAATTCCCGTCGCAAATATGTACACAATGTTCGAATGAAGTGCACAGATTTTATGAGTTCAAACAACTATGTGAAAAGTCGGATGAAACACTGAAATACTATTTTGATCTATTAGGTAATTCATTGGTTTGCAATTCGTTCATATGTATGTGATTTTGTTTCGTTTCGTTTAGATACACACGAGAACAGTGAAATAGTTGAAGTGATCAAAAGTGAAGAAAGTGATGTATCATGGGAACAACATAACACGGTTATTTCGGTTAAAACAAAAGGTACAGTAAACAAACAGAAAACGGTATCAAAATGCCCGCGTCCACCACTAATATGTAAGCCTTGCGATATTAAATTTGAGGTACGTTAGACAATGTTCGATGTAAACCAAAACAAACCTGCAAAATTGTTTAGACGAAAGAAGAACGAAATGTGCACCGATCGAACATCAAACACCCGCGTGATCGCAATCATTCATGTACGATTTGTAACAAATCGTTCACCTATTCGCAGTTATGCGTACACATGCGTACTCACACGAACGAGAAACCATACTCGTGTGAAGTTTGCGCTAAACGATTCACATTGAAATGCAACTTGCGGCGGCATGCCATGATACACACTGGGGAACGGCCGCACAAGTGCAACTTTTGTGGCAAAGGGTTCATACAAGCCACATCACTACACGAACACATCCGCACGCATTCCGGGGAAACGCCATTCGTTTGCAACAAGTGTGGACGAACCTTTAACCAACGGCGACTACTAGAGCTTCATTTAAAGCGACATATTTATGATGAGAAAGGTATATCTATATAAATAAATAAATGTAAATCATGAAATGAATTATTTCTTTAGGGAAACATCAGATTTTCGATCACCAATGTGAAGTTTGCCTCAAAACATTCTGCTCAAAACCGATCTTAAAAACGCACCAGTTGTCTCACGGCGCTAAAAGCTATTTATGCAGTAATTGTGGTCGTGGTTTTGTTAGTATGGCAGGTTTACATTCGCACGAAAAAGTACACACCGGCCATAAACCATATAGTTGTACATTCTGCTCGAAAACATTCGCGCAACTAGGCTCGCTCAAAAGTCACTTGCTCACGCACACCGGTGAGCGGCCGTATGCGTGTTCCGTTTGTAAGCGTTCATTTACGCAAAGCTCGCATTTAATGTACCATAAGAGGATACATACAGGCGAACGGCCGTACTCTTGTGCGGTGTGCGATAAACGGTTCACGCTTAAAGGCACCCTTACTGTTCATATGCGCACCCACACCGGGGAGACACCGTTCGTGTGTCCTGTGTGTGATAAAGGCTTTTATGATTCGAGCTCGATGAATAGGCATCGCCGTCGTCGTAGCTGCACTTCACTGTCCCAATCTAATTTAACATTAATTAAATTAGAGTGATCATATTTTGTTTCAAAATATTCTTTTATAATATATATATAAGTGTGTATGAATTATTTTAGGATTCGTTAAACAATTTATGTATAATATCAATCGTTTATTTCATATTACCAATGCATCCAAATATTAAAACATCTGCACTGAACTTTCTTATACGCATTTCGGTTGGATCATATTTAGACTATTTTTCTAATTTATAATATTTTACAAACCTATGGAACTCCTTTTCACTAAATTATTTCTTAAAATAAATATTAAAAGTCACTTCAAAATATTAAAGTTTTTTTGTTTTCTATTAAACAATTGACAAGCACGGTTGATACGATTTATGTGAAAATAATTATAATTTCAATAACTATTTGCTTGTTTCCGGTAGCTTTTTTTGAAAAAAAAATTTTCAAACAAAAGTTCTTCGAAGTTTTAATGCCTTTAATTTTAATCCAAACAATTATTCTGTAACTTGAACCATTTTTGAGTAATTGCAGACATCGCAAAAAATGACTAGAGTAAACAGGCACTTCAGGTTTGTATATTTTCTTCAAAAATAGGAGGTTTTCTTGCCAGGCGTATACAAAACATAAGTTTAAAGTTTCACAATTTTACCTTTTGCCGTTTGGGCTGTAGAACGCTCTCACACACACAGACGGACGTCATTTCAAAAATAGTCGGAATTGATTCAGGGAAGGTCAAAACGTATATTTCCGTTAAAATCTCGAGTTCGAAAATTTTCATGATTACAATACTTACTTATACTGCGTAAAAATAAGTTTTCAATTTTTTTGCTAGTATTTAATCAATTCTAATTCGAACATTTTCGCGCTTTTAATTTGCCTGCATTCAATTTGTTGCCAACATCGTTTATAAATTACTTTTTGTACTGTCAAAATTTTATAACTATATTTAAGTTACGTTTATCAAATTCCATATACTCGACTTATAAACTATTAAGTACTTATTAAACAGTAGGGTAGTAATTAATTTTTAAGTTATTAACTATGGGGACAGCTTTAAAAGATGTTAAAATCAAGGAAGATCATGCGAAAGATTTAATGCTGAGTAAAAACAGTGATTTTATTGCAAATTACGGCACTTCTGATGATTTCTTATATGGAATGACTGATTATCTACGAATGTCCGGGATTTATTGGAGCCTTACAGCTCTCGACTTAATGGGGAAGAGTCAACGATTGCAACAAACTGATATAATTGACTTTATAAAAACTTGTCAAGATCCTGAATCAGGAGGGATCAGCGCTAGCGTACATCACGATCCACATATCTTATACACCCTAAGTGCAGTACAAATCTTATGTATTTACGACGAAATCAAAGCTATCGACGTAGACGGCGTCGTTAAATACATCGCATCCCTACAACAACCAGATGGAAGCTTTACAGGTTTGTACACCAATTGAAACACATTTAAAAACAACAAACATTATTTGAATTAACTGCTAGGGGATAAGTGGGGGGAAGTCGATACACGATTTTCGTTTTGCGCGGTCGCCTGTTTATCACTGTTGAATCGAATGGATGCGATCAACGTTGAAAACGCAGTGCAATTCGTGCAAAGTTGCATGAATTTCGATGGCGGTTTCGGATCACGACCACTATCCGAAAGTCACGCTGGTTTAATTTACTGTTGTGTCGGTTTCCTATCAATTACGAATCGATTAGATGTAATCGACGGCGATAAATTAAGTTGGTGGTTATGCGAACGACAACTACCTTCAGGCGGGTTAAATGGTATTTGCACAAAAAAAAATAAGTTTAATCCAAGATCAGTTAATAACAAACTAATTTTATTTGTATATAGGTCGACCCGAAAAGCTTCCAGATGTTTGTTACAGTTGGTGGGTGTTGTCGTCACTCTCCATCTTGGGACGATTGCATTGGATAAACGCGAATTCGTTAGAAAATTTCATTTTAGCGTGTCAAGACAACGAAACGGGCGGTTTTAGTGACCGACCAGGCGATATGCCAGATCCGTATCACACCTTATTCGGACTAGCCGCATTGTCGTTACTGGGACACAATTCTATTAAACCAGTCAACCCTACGTATTGTATGCCACAAGATGTTATCGATAAATTAAAACTGAAACCCCAAAAATTAGAAACAAATTAAATTCGTTGCTTGGATATGCACAATATTTATTAAAATACATTTTAATTCAACAGTTGTTGATCATACGTGCACACAAAATTTATTACATCATATTTAATCAAATATATTTTATAATAAACTCAGTTCTACTTACATAAATTTGTTAACGCCTCGCCTTTGAAATCGTTGTCCTACATAAACACACCACATTACAACACTTGCTCGACTACGATAAATAAACTATTTTGTACTTACGAATGCGTATGCTTCGAACCGGATAAAACAATATAAGCACTCTGCATTTCTTTCTGTTTGTGTTGTAACATATTTAAAGTACCCAACGGCGTATCGGTTGAACTCATTTTCTTCATCAACTATTTTAAATTATATAAAAAAAAGCGTTAACATTGTAAACATTTAAAACAAATCATTAGATAGACGTACCCCTTCTTGTTCGGATTTTTTAATACGTTTCTCAATCTTATTTTTACCGGGACCCTTCCCATGGAACTTATGCGACAAATATCGGAACGCCTCCTTCGGATTCAACACCCTGCCATCATCATCAATATATTCTAATTTAACATTCGGCCGGAATGTTTCTTTCTCCTTGAAGTCCTGCGTTGGGCCCTGGTACCGTTCCCTTCTGCCACCAAATTTATCATCGTCCCTACAAAATAAAAAAAATATAATGACTAGAAGTAGAATATTCTTTTTCAATTAAAAATAGTCTAATGTATATAATATATAATTAACTTACCCATAAGTTTTATCTTCAATTGAGTAATGCCTGGCTTGTAAATGCGCAAATTTACTAGTTGAAGGTCGATTATTCTCCTCTTTATCCAAATAGCCTTTACTCATCGCTAATTTAAGAGCAGCACCTACACCTGATCCGACATCGGGTTCCTCGTCTAAGATGGGAGCTTCCGGTGGGGCAATATGAGTTTCAGTGACGTCCATTAGGTCTACGTTGTTCCAACTTGATGTTGGGTGCTCTGGAGACGTTGAAGGTGATTCTTTGATGTCTCCATCAAAGTCCTTTAAATGTGTTTTATTTTTTTAGTTAAATGTTAGAAAGTATACGTCAAAGAAACGTACGATTAGATCACCGTCTTCGTCTCGATTTCCCGCTTTTCCGTACGTTGGGATATCGCCCAAGGTGCGACAGAACTCTGCGGTTGAGTTCAGAACAATCATACCTGGTTCGTCAGGATTTTGAACGTCTGGTTCTAGTTTAATTAAGGAACTAACTGAGGGTAGCGTAGTTAGGGCTTCTTTTTGTTTGATACGGCGTGCCTTATGCAACGCACGTTCTAAGTTTGCGTCCTCGGGTTCGGGTTTATAGATATCTAAGATTGGTTTCATTGCTTCGCGAAAAATAACATATGTTAATGAAGAGACTTAAAATGAATTTGATTTAATTCGTTTAAGCGATTTTAAACTTACCAGGTAGATCATCTATGTCCATCCAGTCGGTGAATTCTCCTTTCCCAGCGACCTGCGTTGAATCTTTCTTTTCAGCTAATTCTCGCCGTCTTGAGCCGTGATCTGAAGCTTTTGCAGCTTCAGCGTCAACTTGAGCCGCCAACTCAGCGGCCGTAAGCACTTTAGGCTTCTGTCGTAATTTCTTCTTCTTCAATTTCGGTTTTTTAAACTTGGTCATTTCTTCTTCCGTGTAATACTCCGATGCTAAATTAAGCTCGGGTAGAATTAAACTCTCCAAACGTTTATTCGAAAGTTTTTCTTTAACAGTCTGAGCGACTGATTTCCGGAACTCGGCTGTTGTTGAAATATCACCGATAACAAAGTCCTTCTTGCGGACGCCATCGATCTCTTCATCGTACTTCGACAGCAATGTTTTTTGCTTAATGTTCCCGAACTCATCGAACTCGTCATCATCGTACGCTTTGTAGCCTGGTTTGTTCTTTTTATTCTCGTTACTCTTTTCATAACGTTCATCGTCCAACATGTTCACGTTAACCAGCACATCACCATCTTCGGCTAAGATATCCGAGTCTTTTAGAGTTAAAATTACATTTTTACCATCGGTAAAATTACTAACAGCATGCTCGACTTTGAGACCTTTCAAGTGCCGATCCGTATAAACGCGAGCTTTTTTAGCTTTTGATACAGACTCGACAATATCGCCGATGCCAAATTCTGCATCAAGCTCTTCCAAAACCTTAGCCTGATACAATAATAAACATCTTACAAATCATATAAACAATCAATAATAATCGGAAACTTACCCGTTTAGCAGCTTGAGCTTTTTCGAATTGAATCTTCCGGTTCTTCTCCACCCACACCTCAGCATCCTCCTCCGAATCCGACTCCCCCAGTGTCTTAACTTTCGATAGTTTCGCATCAATATGCCGTTTTTCTTTTCGTTCCGATAGCCTCCGCCTTAGTTTTTCTTGTTTGCGAGATTCGGATAAGTTCGATGCAGGCTTGTGGTAGAATTCGCCTAAATCGTCTTTGTGTTTCGCGTGTTCGTCTTTCGATCGACTTGAATCGCTTGTATGGGCGCCGAATTCGAGCGGTTTGAGGCCGAGTTTGGCTCGAAGCTTGTTGGTCTCGTCGATGGACAAGCTGTCCACTGATTGGTTGTTCGATGTGAGGGGCGATTGGCTAATTTGAGGTGGAGGTGGAGTTGCATCTCGCAATTGGTGTGGAGATGGCGCGAGAATATCGGAGCCTTTATAATTAAACGTGAATGTTTATATTGTTACATACATGATTGTTTTCTAATGTAAAGAGGTGCTTACCATCGCTTTCGAATTCCTTATGCCGAGTGGGTTTCTCATGTCGTTTTTCTTTGTGGTGTCTCCGATGTCGGTGTTTCTCCCGCGCAGGTTCCTCTGATATTGAGCGGCTTCGGTGGCGTCGTTTGCGACTTTCTTTGCTGCTTTTAGCTTTTTTGGTACTAGAACCCATAACTCTTATTTAGTAAAACTAGTCAGTTTTGCGCAATAATGAGTTAAAGGGTGATTCACTTGTAATCATCCAAGTTTCTACCGACCATTTATGCAGAATTTTGCAGATCCAAGTAGCGTTTAAGACTTTACACACAGAAACGCAGCACAACGTTATGACAGTTCACCATGACACTAATCTGAAGTTTGGTACATCAGTTTCAAAATCTAGATTACAATGACCAAAATATTACGTTCTTATAAAACAATATAATATTACGTTCTTATAAAACAACGAAAATAGCAGAGATTAGCAGATTACTATTCTCTGGTAATAGTTATTTAAAAGAAATGATCACTTATAGAAAGAATTAAGCATTGATCGTGTAACATCTACTATCTACTGACAGCTATCAATATGCCAGGTTTACATGAGTTACAATTACGTAAAATATAAAAGTGATAATTATTTATTATTATTATTCACGTTATTATTATTATAATAAAAAATAACGTGTGTTCGCGGTACGACGAATCCTCGTTTATCCGGAACATGCATTTAATAAGAAAATAATTTATTATTCTTAAATAAACTAGGAAGGTTTTATTTTCTAAGAAAATGTAGCTAAATATTATAAAATATCGAGTAATTTTTAGAACTAAATTGGTTATTGGTGGTTTGTACCACCCCACATACTATACCAACTGAATAAACTGACGTATTTAAATCAGTTGGTTTGGTTATGCCACGTATATTTATAAACAAATCGTAAAGATGAATAGTTTAGGATTGAATTTAATTTTTAAAATGGGGTGTCTATGCACACGTGAAACAGTTTTTATTAATAATACAAAATATTTCGTAATCGATAGATTAGGAGAAGGGTAGGATTAGCCTTAACTATTTCGAGGAATGTTATGCATATATTTTCTCTTTTTTTATAGCGGCTTTAGCACTGTAGATTTAGTAGAAAATGCTAATACTAAAAAAAGATATGCATTAAAACGAATAACATGTCATAGCATTGAAGATCAAAGGAGTGCGTTACTAGAAGTTGAATATTGTAAACAAATTCAACATCCTAACGTAATCGAGCTTGTCGATTCATCATTCCAAGGTATTTCTCATCCCATAGACCCCCAGTAGCCCTATTATAACTCGCAACTCTTATTTGTAACTGAAACAAACAAAACACACGCGTTAATACCATTGAAACAAAATTCAAACGAGCACAAATAAAATGGTGGCAACACCCTGAAATAGTGTTCTAAATCCGAATGATTTAACAGGATCCGCCGATATAGTCATAAATACAACCTCAGAATTATTTATGGTTTTACCATATTTTAAACAGGGAACCCTATTCGATTATTTAACGAAACGAAGCGTACACAACGAACACTTAGATTCTCGAGATATTTTACGCATTTTCGCCGACGTTTGCGAAGCGTTAAAATGCTTCCACGACATGACACCGGAACCATTAGCGCACCGAGATCTAAAAACAGCAAACATCTGCTTGACTGAAAGCTATTCACCGATTTTAATGGATTTAGGTAGCATATCCGATATTTAAATAGAATTATAAATAGAATAAAATTACCTGTTTTTTTTTTTGAGGTTAGGTTCGACAGCGCCTGCTCGGGTGCAAGTTTGCAGTTCGCAAGAAGCTCAACGGCTTCAAGACACGGCTGCAGAACGGTGTTCTATGCCGTACCGAGCTCCAGAACTGTTCAACGTCGAGTCGTATTGTGCGATTGACCAAAGAACAGATATCTGGAGTTTGGGTTGTGTTTTGTATGCGTTATGTTATTTTAAATCGCCGTTTGATAGTGTTTATGAACGTGGCGACAGTGTAGCACTAGCAGTTATTTCGGGAAACGTACATTTTCCCGAGGAAACGCCGTTTAGTGAGGTAATGTTCATGGGGAAACTAGTGGGACTTTTAAGGATGATTGTTTTCAGGATTTACATAACTTAATCAAGTTTATGCTGCGAGTGAACCCAATGGAAAGGCCTTATATTTATTCGGTGATCGAAAGAACTCAGGAGTTAAGTCAAAAACTGGAGAATCAAGTTTAAACTGTTGAGTTTTCCAATTTTTAATTGTGATATGTGCGCATTTATATCAATTTTAATAATTTATTTAAATAAAATATGATTTGTTGTAACAAATAAATGCAAATTAATACAACTGTTTTTTTTTATATAATAATATCATTCCTAACATTCAATATTTATCAGTCTTTTTTTTTTTTAATACTTCAGTCCATTGTAGTACATGCTTCATTTTAAAATGTCCATAAAATTTATTTAAATTTTCGAACAACAATTATATTTATTATAAACAACATTAATAGACTTCTAAAAGTTCGAAGAAAATTATTTTTAGCGGCTGCCGAAACACTTATTGGATTATTCAAAAAATAAATATTGAAATCGAAAAATGGTGGCACTCGCGGCCAAAATGCAAACGTTGCGCTTAATTTAAATAAAAAATATCAATCACAGATACACTATACTTTAAACTACTTACACGAGGGTCAAGTTAATCAATATTGGAAAATAATCGAAACGTAAAAAAATTGCCGCAATTGTTGGAAATGTTCGGCGGACACCGGAAACAAGTGCAGAAATTCGATCACAGTTAATCCTAGTTTAAGTCAAATCTAGTTTGAAAACGTATTTGAATACGGAATTAATACATTTACACAAAAATATACGATTAGTTTTGAAGGATTTTTGTTTTGTTTTTGAAAACTATGCGCTAAGTGTCAATGATAATAACCTAACAAATTAACCTTTATTTTTCATATAATCAATCGTTTTCCTTAAACTAGCTATTGTTTTATCCCTCCTACGCAGTTTTTGTTGCAAACCCTTGATTTTTTTACGTAAGTCTTGCAGATCAGAGTTAGAATCCTCTATTCTAGATGTTGTTTGCAGGTTTTCTGGTAAATTCTGTTTAAAACTAAAGTTAGGCACCAACAACAACAACAAAAAAACAAACAAATAGGCCACCTAACTTACGTCACACGATGTTGAAGCGATAGGGGGCATAAATTCTTTGTTTATAAACTCAGAATCGGAAGTAGACGAATTTGAATAGTTACAATCCTAAAATCCGCAGATTTAGTTTCATAATCGTTTAAAACAACAACAAATAATAACAGCAATTTTCAATAAACTTAAGATCAAAATCGGCATTTTTAAAAAAAACTAAATAAAATAACTTACAATTGTTTTATCCAATCGACGAATTTCCTGATGTAAGATTTTCATTTTTTTAAACAAATTTTGCACTTCAGTATTTGCGGTTGCGATCGCCGGTAGAGTTATGACGGCATCGGTTGGTAGCACTTCCTTCTTGGGTGAATCCCGATTTTCGCAATCCGAATCACACTAACGAAATAATATAATTTGAAAATTATTTTAGTAACGTTTTATAAAATAAATTAATCATACATCGGAAGCTGTCGAAGCGAATGGTTGCGTTAAGCTTTTGACGACATTTCCAGAATCCGTCGACGATGAATCCGAATAGCGGCAATCCTAAAATTTCAAAATCAATTAACAAACACAATCCGCCGTAAGAAGTTAGGTTAACTTACTGATATGTAAGTGTTATCATCTGAAATCGTGCGTTTCGTCGGCTTCGTCAACATGGGATTGCCCAAATGCGAACTAGTATCATCGGAACTGTTACTAGAACCATTTATAGTTTCATTTTTATTCGAAAGTATACTTGGCACAGCATTCTCTTTCAACACTTTCACCCCGTTGCTTAAGTCGTAGTCATCTTTCTTAAAATGACAACTACAAATTAAGCTCTTCGTAGTAGGTTGCCAGTTTTTGCGGTTTAATGCATCCACCCAGAGCTTAACAATCTCTTGGTGCTCCAACGGAAAACTATTAAATACATTTTGTACAGACCGGAATAGAAAACTAATTACAACACACACTTACTGATGAAACTGCACCTTACTGCCTTTACGAGCTAAATTTTTACAATCACTTACTTCACAATAATAAACCATCTCGCTACGCTAAACCTCTTAAAACTTACAATAAACGTTAAATACATATAAACACAACCATTAGCCTGACAGCTGACTAAAACGGCAGTGTTACCACGCGTTGGAAAACAAAAATTCCTGATCACAAAATTGATTTTATTACAAAACTAAACTAGAAATTAAATCAACACTACACATAAACGTGTTAATTTTTAAACATTTAATTCCCATTTTCAAATAATAAAAATGATCCTAAAATAATTTATAATTAGAGGACATGTAATGGTTTTAAAATTGTAAATGATTAATTATCAATTTATTCTTTTATTTTATTAGGCTTCTGTGAATACCAACCATCATATTGGTATTTTAGATACAAAATTATTATATTATATAAAGTAAGAGTTACACAGGAAACGATAAGTGAAAAAAAAAAACTTAAATATATGAAAGAAAATCGTAAATGCGATAGTTAATACAACCTGGAATATGAAATAGTTAAAGTATTAAAATATAATGATTTCCTGTGTAAATCATACTTTGAGCTGTAAACTTGGAACATATAATATTTGAGAAAATAGTTTAAACAAATTTTAGCTGCTAATTATCACTAAAAATGAACACAAATTCTTTTGAGTTTGAATTTAACTATTTAGCTGCTAATAGTCGAGAAATAACTTAATAAAATGTACAAAATATGTTCTAGTATCCTAGCTGCCTAAAAATGATACTAATCATTGCAAAAAATTAAACATAAATCACCATAATTAAACAAATAAAATGATTTAAACATAAAAAGGCATTGTTTTCATCTTATTATGGCCCCAATATTTACTAAGTTAAAATTAAAAAATATCACTATTTTCGAAAAAAAAAACAGGGTAACTTTACAACAAAAGCAACAAAACAAAAATATAAGTAAAATATCACTAAAAATCGGTCTAAATTAAAATACATTACGTAAAGTTGAATTACATATTCGAGTTTATACAAAATAAATTTGAGTTTTTTCGAACTTATAATGTATAAAAAAAAAATGTGCGACATATCGCAATTTTTTTTTTTTTAATATATTTTTACATATTATGATATGCAATTTTTTTTTTAATAATATATTTATTTATATATGCATTAAATATTGTTCAAATTAAAACTTCAGTCGGTTATTTTTTTCTAAAAATACAAAAACCTCAATCACACTAGATACCCCAATAAAAAAAAAACAACGGGAAGGGGGCATTCGAATTTAATACACTGTTTTCCAACTTTGTGACGTTCTTAAGTTAGGAAAGTAAATTGTGACGTCAGTTTTTTTTTAAAAGAAATAAACCAGGCTTAAACCTAGGTTTAAGTAAATTTGTGACAATTTTTTTTTATAACATATGATTAATCGCACTTATTTCGAGAATAAATCAAAGAGAAAATTCGAGATTCACTTAATTAATTCCATTCGTGCTCAGTTCATTTATTTACACTGAGTTTTAAGTGTCACTTACCTAAACATCGTTTTAAATATTTGTTGATTTTGTCTCCATATAGACATTTGAACACATTAAACAAATTAGTAAATCGAAACTCAATTTAAATGCACTATTTAGTATATAGAGCATTAATTAGTATCAACGGAATTAATTGTTTTTTTGAAATTTTTGGATGTTTAATATTCAAAATAAAATGAGATTAAAATTGAAATTCACGTAAACTCAGATGAGTGTTTGTATCACATCTCCCTGATTATATTAGAGTAATTAAACAAATTGAGGGTATAATCGAAAATTATAAATTAGTTTTCACATTCGAACTTCATAGTTAAGGACCCAATTCGTATATTTAGGCAATATTATTTTAGGGCATTTATATTAGATTATTTCGTTTGGAAATACGCGCACTTTTCTTTTGATTTTTTTTAATTAAAATTTATTGTAATTAACGCGATTCATGTTGATGTGGTAATGGCACTTACCGTGTCGATTATATCGAATCCATGTCGATGACGATGTTGTGTAACTGCTATCCAGGATGTCGGGTTTTTCCCGCAAGTGCGCGATGTCAAACGGCGGTCTGATGGACCCCTCCCGTAATAGTATGTGTCCCACCCACGCAATTCAGAGGTTTATGCTCCGTTTCGCATTCAGAGTCTTCAATATCGCAGACATTTGTAGAGATATCACTGTTTGATGCGCCCAAACCTAATAACGAATGTCGTTCATCTGAAATGAATTATTTTCCGTTTTAAAACAAATTCCTACGAACTGTATGCTAGTGTTGTTACCTAGTAGTATGGAGCCAATATCTTGGTTTCTATTACGCCTACGGTTACGATTACGGTGGCTGGACGGGAAGCCGTATGGTTCCACCTCGTTATCCGAATCGTCCTGTTGCGGACTATGTGGGTTGTTCCGGTTCCGGGTTCGGTTTAGACAGGGTTCTGCTTCTGCTTCGCTTGAACAGCTTGGGATGTTATACGCGTGCGGTGGCAAATATGAGTTTGGATGGCGTAAGTAATTTTCAGCTATAATAGAGATGTTATTATAACAGTTTGCATAGTTAGTATACGGTTATTGATTTAATAAAAAAGACAAAAAAACATGCGTTCAAAAAATATGAGTTCTTTCAAAATACTCACTTGTATTATTATTAATTACAAAAGGCACTGCACAACAAACAAATTAAAAACTACAATTAGATTTATTAGTAGATATATTGTTTTTGGGGATAATTAAAAAATCTCGAGTCACCTACCACTTAGGGTTTACTAATTTAGTAGGCTAAATATATTTTTTTCCGATATATATTGCAATAAAAATTCTATAAGTAGGTATATAAGAATTTTAAATATTAAAACAATCAAAGGGGATATTTTTGAAAAGCATTAAGGAATTTTTTATACTCAATAATATTCTAAGGATAAATATAAACTATGCTAAATACAACACTACTGAAACCACACATAACAACATATGTTTGTTTATACTCACAAATAAATAAACTTAAAAATTCTACGAGTAGTTTAAACGAATGTACTACGAAGACCTAAAAAATTAATTAAGTTTCAACACCTGAACCACAAAAGAACACATTTAAAACCCCGACAAGGATTGGTTTGTACATAAAAAAATATATATGTCCTAAAATACGATGGCAATGCGACCACCTATTAGTTGTAACACCTTTAAAATGCTTATTCTAACTCTTACCAGTAGTAAAAGAATAAGCTTCTTCAGGTCCACCACCTGAATCCAAAGCGTTCAGTCCAGAAGTTCCCACTGACCGCGGACTAGACGGTTCACATTCAGAATCCGCGACATATTCGGATTCGAGGTCCTCGTTTAACGTTTCGATATCTCGCGACGAATCAATTGGACCCAACACTTATACAAAACACACAAAATTAGAATATAAACGCGTTGTTTCTTAAATTCTATTTAAATGTTTAGATTCTTTATTTAAATTAATTTTAAATTATATATATATAAATGTCATGATTGTGCGTTATAATTACTAATATAATTAAAGTAGGAAGCATTAATATATTTTGTGCTGTGATTTGTTGGATATAAATCGTAATTAACTAAATAAAAAAATATATTTATATGAACAAAGCTTCATGCATTTTCTTTATTAGGACCCAATTTTAATTGATTTAACCCCTTGGAACTCTATTTCTATTCTATATCATTTATAGAAACCCAAAAAGACTATTCCACCATAGAGTTTATAATGTTACAGAATTTCTATAAGGAACACCATATAAGCAACATAAATAAAATTTATGATTTATATTAGAATTTGTTTTTTATTACGCAATAGTTATTATTTTCTCGCGATTTATATATTATATAAATGATTTATAATCGACTACATATATACAGGCTGTAACAGCGAAACGAGTTACCTCGAATAACTTCTATGTTATTAAAGATACAATAAAATAGTATTAGACAATCTTATGCAGGACCAAGGGGGACATCCAACTATAAAAGAAAATATTTTTTTAAACCAGTGGTTCTCAAGCAACAACACAAAGTTATATTTTTTCAAATGAGATGCTATATATTTTTTAGGCCCATTCGATAGAGTATTTTTTTCTGAATTACATTATGTATTCGTTTTATACCCTTACATAAGTAAAATATTGAGAAAAATGCGATTGAAAGTTAAATAAATTTTATTTTTATAGTTATTTTTCAGTAGGCTATGAAACAAAATTGAGCTTAAATACATGAAATTATTTGTTATTTACTTTATAACACTATTGATAAAGTAAATAACAAATAATTTAATGTATTTAATTTATGTTTCGTTGTATTTAAGCTCAATTTTGCTTCATAGCCTACTGAAAAATAACTATAAAAATAAAATTTATTTAACATTCAATCGCATTTTTCTCAATATTTTACTTATGTAAGGGTATAAAACCAATACATAATGGAATTCAGAAAAAAATACTCTATCGAATGGGCTTAAAAAATATATAGAATCTCATTTGAAAAAACATAACTTTGTGTTGTTGCTTGAGAACTACTGGTTTAAAAAAATATTTTCTTTTATAGTTGGATGTCCCCCTTGGTCCTACATAAGATTGTCTTATACTATTTTATTGTATCTTTAATGTCATAGAAGTTATTCGAGGTAGCTCGTTTCGCTGTTACACCCTGTATATATATAAGAAATGGAATTGTAGTTATTTTGTATTGATTGGTAATTTGTGGTAATTTCGTAGTAATTTTGCGTACCAAGGGATGTAAGTGTGATTGAGGGTGTTTGTTACCTGGTGGTAAGTGATGGCAGCGTGATTCGTTACTTTCGTTACTATGGAAACTGGAGGAGTCTGGCACCTCGCTACCGGGAACTTCAGTGATATTTGGCAACGGGTTTTGACTTCGGCGCGCCCAATCTGAGCAATCCCAGTGATACCCTTTTTAGCGGACGATTTTGTGATTGATTTGATTGAAGATTATGAAGCGAAGAGTAATGAATAACACAAACAACAAAAATAAAACTCTGAATAAGAAACAAGCGGCGAGAATTTTTCCGTACGAAAAACTCGATACGATAGCCAGAAAAATGGGTCGAAAGTCTCAAATATACTTGTTAGAAGAAACTTAGTTGATTTATAAAGCGGAGGTTTTAGTCAATTATTATTTTGTTAGTAATTAGTTATAATTACGGGAATTTGCGACGAAATAATCCAAAGTACTCTATTACTAAAGTGTTCTAAAAAATGACTACAGCATTCATAATTGCGTTTTTTTTTTTTCAAACTACAAATCGCTTTGCAATAAAACTTAACAAAACAAATGATTAGTGCATTATGGAAAAATTAAAATATGAAAAATGTAATTAGTTTGTTATAATAATATGGACGTATTTCAATCTTGTTTAATTAATATGTTTTTTAATCCTTCTTACCTCATGGGACGTATATGCTTTTTTAATTATTAGTTTTAGTTACTATATAGATTTAAAATCAATTGATACGTCCTCTAGAGTAAGCAGAACAATAAAAAGTAAGTCACTTACCACCTAGCATCCTTGGGTCTTCATCATTAGCTCTCCCTGTCGAATAATTCCGCAACGAATTATGATGTAACCGTGAATTATGCTCAGAATGAACTGGACTCGTAAGCTGTTTCAAATCTACCAGAAAAGAAAACAATTACAAGCTCAAAACGCTCAAACCAATTAAAACACTCACCATTTTTAATCTTATTCGTATCCATCGTTGCTAAATGCATCTGCTCCGCCCAAGTAGACTTATGCAACGTATCATGCTCTGGACCACAATGATTAGCAACAGGGACAGTTGTTCGGTTTAAATTACGTAAATAATCCGGTGGGACATTCTCTAATTCATCGCCGGCGGAGCCGTAACTCCTCAGCGTATCCAAGTTGTTTAAAACAACTGAGTTCACATTATAAGTGGGCTCGTTATGTGAACTTGGAGTGTATGAGACTGGACGTGGTGGCATTACTGGGGCATCGCGCTACAAAAAGACAATTTTATTTTATTGCTTCTACGGAAGCGGGGAAGTTAACTTACGCGATTGACTTCAAGGTTGCTCAGTTTGGAACTCCGTTTGAGTTCGGTTAGCTCATGAGGTCTAGCTGAGTTGAGAAGAATCGGTTCTTTTCGGGTTTCGTTGTTGATTCGGGCGCGATCTCGGCCACTGCGGGTGCAACATCTCCGAATGACCACCAAGAGAATGATGAGAAGTATGATTACAACGATTGCTCCAACAATAGCAATTAGTTCTTCCATTGTTAAGTTTAAAATACCGAATTCTGATTTGATTGGGATTGTGCAATGTGGTCCTAGTAATATAAAAAGTTTAGTTTACATCCCAAAACCAAGATGAGATGGGCAATGGGATTAAATGTACCTGTAGTATTTTTGGGACAAACACAACGATAAGATCCCATTTCGTTGACGCACAAAGCGCCGTTGGAACAAGGCAAAAATTGGCACTCGTTGATATCATGTTCGCAATACTCCCCCGTATATCCATAGCATTCACAAACCGCTTTGGATATCCCTTCTTCGCAAGTGCCACCATGGTTGCATGGGTTTGGAAAGCAGTAAAAACCATATTCACATCGCTTTCCAGAGATATTACCTTTGCATTCGCATCTATAGTCTCCATTTCCTAATAGCAAATTTAATAAAAACACATCTATATCAAATCCTTACCACAGATTTATAAACAAGCTTCCTATATAGTAATGAAACTTACCTGTAGCAATACATTTCCCATCTGCTAGACACGGTTGGGATTGACACGGATCTGTGTCCATTTCACACAGAACACCCTTAAACCTGCCATGGCATTGGCATTCATAACCACCACTCTGTTCCAAGCAGGTGCCCCCATTGTGACATGGTTGGGAGCCACAAGGGCCTGGCGGGACCAGGACACTAGTGACGTCGCAACTGAACTCAACATTGGCAAAACGCATCAATACTGCGATTGAGCTATCGCCGGACATGTGTAGCGGTACAGAAACGCGTGCCATCCTCATATCGTCCATACAACCAAAGAAACCACGTTGGATATCCTCGAAACCTAGATAAACATTAGTTCAAGTCATCCCGAAATTAGGGGGAGATATTATGAAAGGTGAAGGAAAAATAGATAATACCTAGAATTGATGGATGTTGATGTATCTCTGCTCCAAAATACATATTGTCTGTCAGGAGATTTAATTTAATTCCTACTCCTGGAGAAGATCCTTGCGCCACGTGGATACCATCCACTGTCAGGACGGCAGTGCTCTTAATCCTCTCCATTCTGATCTCATGCCATCTCCCATCTGATACATATACACTAGAAACGCGGACGATTCCTTCCCCAGTACCAAGATTAAAACGATACTGGACAGCTCCATTAACAATCTACAAAGCAAGATACAGTTTATGTTTCAATTATGTATTTATAATTTAGCAGTAATATTTGGAAATGCGTTTAAATAAAATAGAATTGCTTGGATTGGAAATCACCTCCAAAACGTTGTAGTCAATTTTCCCGGCTGCATACATTAAATTCCCGGTCGGATGCATGGTACGGATTCTTAAACTTAACACTTGATGTTTATCGATGGCGTCTTTATTTATGATTCGATATTGCGCGTAACTTTTACCGCTTAATGAGACAGGGTTGCGTGGAACGTAACAACTTTCATCATGGCACTTTGAAATGTCTACATTGCAGACTGCTCCAGCCAGACCTTCTGGACATTGGCATGTGTATCCTAAGCAATCGAATAAATATACCAAATTATAGATTAAATATTGAACTTTTAATTCTCAAAGTATGTTGAGTAACTATATCCCAAATATACTTCTTACCTTGTAATGATGCATCCGGGACGCAGATTTTGAACATGGGACACGGTTCCTTAGCGCATTCATTCACCATTGTCTCACACCTATCCCCTGCATAACCTTCCTTACAAATACATTCCATTTTATGTCGGTGTTTCGGTGACACAAAACTAGTTACATCAGTCGAAATGGGTTGAATATCCAAAGTATCTAAGATAATCCGATCTTGACATGATCCTGATTTGCAATAACTCTGCGTGCATTTCATTCGCACGATTTCTTCCACGACTAACTTCGTCGACTCTTCCAATTCGTTTAAATTCTCGTTCAATGCTTTCCGGATATCTTCAGTAGCGTAGAATAAGCTACTCTGCGGTTTTCGCACTGTGAATAAAACATCTAGATCTTTCGAGATTATTAGTTGACGCTTCGCACGTAGTGGATGCTCATCCATAGACGGTTGAACGCTGATGATTAAGACATCTTTTAATCTAGAATTCATGGCGTTGCGCACAGCTCGGATGAATCCTTTTCGGTGCGTAAGCACGAAGATTTCTGGTGTTACTTCTCGGAAACGAACAACGACTGAATTTTCTAGCATATCTTCGGTGATAATCTCAACTGCGACTTTGACTACAGTGTAATCTGAATATTTTCCATCGGTTACAGAGACGTTTAAACGATATTCTCCGACGTCTAAGCGCGGTAAAGCTTTCAAAGTCCCGTCAGTTCGGTCGATTTGGAATAATTCTGCCATGGGATATGGAATACCGATGGTTGGAGCTAAACTGTATGTTAAAGTATCGTACTGGTCTAAATCGCTTGAGTAAACTTTGCCGATTACTCCTCCAGAGTACTCGTCTAGGAATGAGTTTATGGATATGTCTAATGGTCGAAGTACTGGAGGGTATTGAGATTCTTCAATGACTTTGACGACAACCTGGAAATAAATATTTATCGGTGTTGAAATTGTATTAAATGAAAAATGTTGCTCTAATATTTACCCAAGTATCTGAATATAGAGGTCGCGTTCCATTATCGAAAACTCTAATATTTAATAAATAATTATCTTTAACTCTGTGGTTGAATTTGGTAGCAGTCCTCAAGATACCATCTTGCTCCAATCTGAAGATGCCACCTTCGTTACCAGAGCGGAAATCGAAAGTGTATGGAGCTCCATTGGGCGGAGCATCTGCGTCGGTGACAGTGAATTTTAAAATTGGATACCCAAGCGGCTTATCTTCTTGGACTATAGTTGTATAGTTAGATTGCGAGAACAGCGGCGGATTATCATTAGTGTCTGAGATTTCAACGTTAACTAACACAGATCTAGATAACACTGGAAGACCATTATCTTTCGCTAAAACCTCCAACACATAACTAGAAATAGTCTCGCGATCCAGTTGATTCGCAACAAAAATATAGCCGTTATCCACATCTATTCCAAAATGCTCTTGCCGATTTCCAGTTTCTATTGAATAACTCACTCTTCCATTATCGCCGCTATCCAAATCGATAGCTGTTACCTAAAGCGATAATCCATTCATGATTTCAAATATTTCAGACAGTAAATATGACTTACCTGGATAATTTTATCTCCAGTCTCAGCATCTTCTTGTATCCGTGCACTATAGGATACTTGATTAAACACTGGGGCATTATCATTGCTATCAGTCACTGTGATATTAACATTAGCGCGGTTCGATAAGGGAGGGCTACCCCCATCAGTCGCTTGAATAGTCAAAAAATAATCTTTCGCCCGTTCATAATCCAACATATCTGCGATGGAAATAACTCCGGTGCGATTATCAATTTTGAATTTTTTATGCTCATTTCCACCGATAAGCGAATAATAGATATCAGCGTTGACGCCAGTATCTTTAGACGTTGCTAACACGCGAATTACTTCTGTGTTTACGGCGTCTATTTCGGGGACGACTGCGTAATAATATTTTGAAGCGAACTCTGGGGGATTGTCGTTTATGTCCTGGACATTTACGACTAAAGACGCGATTGAGGACATTTGGGGAGTTCCCTGATCGATCGCTTGAATTGTTAAGTTGTAAGACGCTTTAATTTCGCGGTCTAAAGGTTTTGCCAGAGTGACTATTCCGCTGTCTGATGACATTTTGAAATGATTGTTTGACGAATCCAGGAAAGCGTATTTTATTTTACGATTTATACCTAAAATTAAATCTCGAATTAGCAAATTTCTCATCAACTAGATGACAACTTTTAAATATTTGAATATTAACTTACCAATATCAGCATCTGTTGCATGCACTTTAGTTACCAAGGTTCCAACTTCAACATCTTCTGGTAAAGTAACACTGTAATAAGGCAATGAAAATAAAGGAGCATTATCGTTTAAATCGGAGACGACAATCTCGATTCGAGATGAGCACTCCCAGCCAGCATGTTCACGATCTTGTACAAAAGCAGTTAAGGAGAATTTAGAGATGGCTTCACGATCCAGAGGCTTAATTGTCTTCAAATGTCCTGTTAAAATATATATATATATATATGAGAAACCTATAGATTTTTAAAAATTCCTTAAAAGTACTCACCATATTCTTTATCTAATTGGAAATGGGCGGATCCGTCTCCTTGTAGAACATACCGCAGCTTTGAGTGTTCAGAGTCATCTAAATCAGCTGCCAAGACTGAAAGAACGTAAGTACCCGGGTGTACACCTTCAGATAAGATGCTTCGGTATCGGTGGCGTAAGCAGTACGGCGGGTTGTCTAAATATAATATTAATTCGTGGTTTTATGTTGAAAATTAAGGAAATTCAAGTTACCATTCGCGTCTAAGATGTCTATGTTGACCATAGTTGTGTCCGTGAAGATGCCATCAGTGACCACAACTTCTAGTTTGTAAGACGGCACGGTTTCGCGATCTAATGGTTTTGAGACATACACTTCACCGGACTGTCGGATTTGGAATTGCGATCTGAGATCACCTCCAACTATATAGTAATAAACAGGAGTTTGGAGATCTGAGTCATCATCTGTCACTTCTAATTGTAAGATGACAGTTCCTGGAATTCATTTATTATAAGTTTAAATATTGATTTACTGGTTTTTATGATTTACCAGGTAAAGCATCTTCATTGACGGCAGCTTCATACTCTTTCCGTTTAAATAAGCTCGGTTTATCATTATAATCTTTAAGCCGAACTATAACTGTTGTCCTAGCCGTGTGTTTAGGATGTCCACTATCCATTGCCATCACATGGAACTTATATTCTGCTCGCTGTTCTTTATCCAGCAACACCAAATTGGTGAGCCATCCAGTGTGTGCATCAATAGAGAACACATTTGCGGAATCACCCACATCTGATGAGAATGAATAGCGAACTTCACCGTTAGATCCTTGGTCATCATCATGAGCAATAACTATTAATTGAAAATGACTAAATGAGCAAAAAGATATTTTTCTCAAAAGAACTTTATATACCTTTTAGGATTGAAGTTCCTTCTTCGATGTTCTCAGCAATATAAACAATATACGGGTTGCTTTCGAATTGAGGAGCATGATCATTTTCGTCCAGTACTTGAACTGTAACTTCAGCTAACGCGGTTAGCGGTGGACTTGATTCGGTTTCAGCTGAAATGCCGATTAGATGTGAGTCTTTCGACTCGAAATCTAACGGGGCAGCTAGACACAACTGTCCTTGATCGTCGATCACGAACTGGGGACGATCTTCACTCGAATCCGATACGATTCGATATGAAACCGATACGTTTGATACCATTTTCAATTTAGTTATAACAGTACCTACAAATCAAATAATTGAACTCTAATTCATAAATTGGATAAAGTGTTCTATTTACCTGATTGGGAATTTTCGGGGAAAAAGAATTTATCGTCACGTTTCTCGAAAATGGGGGGTTGATCTGTTGCAGCCATAATCAAAACGTTAACTGGAACATCGGCGTACAGGGCCGGCTTGCCTTGATCACGAGCTCGTACGAAAAATTGGAAAACTTGACTTTCTATAATAAGGAAAATTAGATACATTATAGCAATTTAGGGGTGTTGTTGGTATAATAAACATACCCCAAGGAATTGCACTTTTGAGTAGAAATATGCCTCCAGTCGCTTGATTTATCGCAAATAATTCTAAAACTCCTGAGTTTTGAGTTTCATATATAGTGTACTCAACTTGAGCTGAAACCCCTTCGTCTGCATCCGACGCTTTAATCTAAATATACGTTAAACATTATTAGTTTACTTTATTATTCGTTAAATATTAAATATTACTTTTAAAAATGGTACACCGACGCTAAAGTTACTATGGATACTAGCTTTATATTCTCGTAACGAAAATGTTGGCGTATTGTCGTTATCATCTAGTATTTTAACTCTAACTGTCATATAGCCGGAACGTCCACCGATATCAGTGGCCATAATTGGTATTTCATACAATTTTTCATCTTCCCGATCCAATCTAGTCGCAGTTGTAATACTTCCAGATTGCTTATCGATATGAAACTTCTCGGACAAGAACGCGGAATGTATTGTGTATGTTATTGCAGAGAAATCCCCGAAGTCTAAATCGATTGCTTTTACCTAGATTACAAAATAGATACTTCTTGAAAATGTTTCACAATAATTACAAAAAAAAAACTCATACAGCTTTGCTTTTAAGTTGAAATATAATGCGCAATAAATATATATATATATATATATATATATATATATATATATATATATATATATATATATATATATATATATATATATATATATATATGATTAAAATAAATAGTTACCGTTGTCACCATTTGTCCTGGTGGTTTGTTTTCGGAAACACTAGCTTCCATAAATGGAGTTATAAATACAGGAGAGTGTAAATTCGCTGGTAAAAGCTCGACTTTTAGACGAGCAAAGCTAGTGTAGACTCCATCCGAGACAGAAATGTTCAATGAAGTAGATCGTTGATCACCAAAATTACCCAGGTTCATCAAAGTCACCACGCCAGTGTCTGCATTGATTGAAAATGTCTGCTGCTCATTACCAGCAACAATAGCATACCGTAAACGACCTAAATCTACTAGATCTGGATCGCTTGCAGTGACAACTGTTACGAATTGACCTCGAACTGCGTGTACTGATAATCCACAAGTGTATGATAGTTGCTCGAATCGTGGAGGGTTGTCGTTCATATCCAAAACTTCAATAAATTGCAGATTTAATTGAGATATTATAAAATTAAATTTGATTTAGTACCTGATAGCCAAACATGAGCTGTACTAGATAAGCTAGGTACTCCTTGGTCGGTTGCCACCACAATAAAATGGTGAGAACTAGCTTGTTCGTGGTCTAAACTTTGCTTAAGATAAATCGTGCCATCCGATGCGTCAATATGAAAGAACTCACTCGAATTGCTGGTATCGGTTTGGATTGAAAACACGACTTTTTGATTAATCCCTAATCAAACAATAAAATTAATAACCAGTGTACCACTCTAGGATGGAATTGCGCAAATTGCTTACCAGTATCGTTATCTTTGACCATTACTTTGAGGACAGCAGTGCCAAACGGCGCTGCCTCGGATACCGATACATTATAGCTATCTTGCAGAAACTCTGGTGGACAATCGTTAACATCTTGTACCGCGACCATAACCGGCACTTCAGCGTAAATACCAGATACAGAATCCGTCGCACGGATCAGTAATTCGTATTGCTGTTGTTGCTCATAATCGAGTTCGTCAACAACAGAAATTACACCTAGCGAAGAGAAGTGATTGAAAATTGATGAAATATAATGGAGAAGCATCATTTATGTACAGATTAGATCACGGTGATCTATAAAGTTCAGATGGGCAATTTGTAGCCATCAAATGATTTGAATATACATTTACATGCCATATAAGTGATTTAATAATTCGTAAACAATAAATGATTGAAATTACAGTTTCTTAAAATAATTGTATATATAAATTGACGAATATAACATGCAAACATTCGAAAATAGAGCTTTAAACTAAAGTGCAAAAGTGTATATATGATTTAAAACAATAAAATAAGCAATTTAGCCCATGTTGCTATGTATATAAAATGAAAACGAAAGCTAACATAAATTCAAACGCCAATAGTGTTAGTAGGTGATCGGTACTAAATGTCCACATTCAAATATTAATTTCTGATGGGAATTAATTACAAATCACCCCATAAAACAATTTGAGGTGGACATTGTGCTTAGATTATGTGCAAAGCTTTATACAGCGGACATATAGACAACTAAACACAGCCAAAATCCGTAATAAGTATGAAAAATACTCACAAGGACCATTTTTACTGTCAGGAGCTGTGGAGAAAATGGAAAAAATAGCATAGTTTAGTTTTTGAGTTTTCCAAACTCAAAAAAAAATATAAAAATATCTGTGGATTTGGGTGAAAAGAGGTGCTAACTACTACTAAAAAAATAGATTGGGGCCGGGGGTGGGTGGGGTCAGTATTTTGTATTAAATTAAACCAAAACCTTATTATATATTAGTTTCTATCTAAATTAATCTAGCGATTTAACGGACAATAATTATAATAAGCCATTTTTACTTTCTTATACGTAGTAGAAAATATATCAATCTCGAGATTTTAACAGAAATATATATGGCCTAAACGGTTAAAGGTAAAATTAGTAAAGAATAAACTTACGATCTGGAAAATAAAGCATTTTGGTCACAGAAAACCACACATGTAAATTTAATTCTGATCTATATACGTATGAAACTATTCTATGTATTTATTTTTAATTAAACAAGAAACCAATGCATATAAAAATACGTCACAGATCGTTTATCCTTGTTTATCTTATGTAGGATATGGGGCCCGAATTTATCTCCATATTTCTGGATATTACGTGAAAACCTGCTCAAATTTGTTCGAAAGGGACCAGTTTGCTGGCGACCGGCAGCCGCTTTAGACGTATTAAATGCTATAAATTGTTGTAAAATTGTTGCTACATAATGCAAAATAATGTAGGGCTATATATAAATAATGTAAAATATAGGGGTCATCCCAATTGATAAGTTAGAGTCGCGCGTAAACGCTAGTAATTTTAAACAATATTAAATTCGGTATTTTTTTTATTTAAATATACACATATTAGAATGTGTCGGGTAAAACATAGACATTTATTGTGTGGAACCTAAAGTCGGCTTCTGCAGACCAATTCGCATGCAACTTTAAATTATTGAGTGAGTATATTTGGATACTAATATGCATATTTTATTTATAACTCATAGCAACAATAACATTTATTTTAAACAATATCGCAAACAAATATTATCTGTTAAAATGTCGTAATTTTTCCAATTGTTCTTATTATTATCTTGCCGAATATATAAAATTGATAATTTACCGCGAGCAACAATATCGTTGTTGCATATTAAATTAAAGCTAATTTTATGCTCTATACTTTTGTAACAGTTACCATGATAAAGAACTTTACAGATTAAGGAAAATTTAGGTCTTAACAAACTCTATTTCTCAAATTTATACCTGATTTAAATGTGTAGATACTCTATGCAAGTTAAAACATCTAAATAAGAAACTAGTAGTTATTAAAATACGTCACAGAGTATGTCTATCCTTTTTCCACTTATATAGGTATAGAATTTAATTCCCAAATTTCTGGTTTTTGCAGGCAAACTTGTCCAAATTAGATCGAGAAAATTCAGTGCTATGACTACCGCCGGTCATTGCAGTTCGGTTTTAACGTTAGTCTGCATGTAAAATGCTATAAATTATTGTTGCTACATAGTGCGGGATTATGTAGACTAGTATATGAACATTTTCAAATATAGAGCAATCATTCGCATTGTTAAATTACAGACTCTTGTTAACGCTAACGGTTTTAAACACTATTAAATTCAATATTAATTTTATTTAAATATATACTAGAACATTCGCGTTTTATTGTAATGTGCCCGGGCACAACATAGACATTTATTGTGCGCGTGCGCCAAAAGAGGAACCGGAAATCGGCTCATGCAGATCAACTCGCATGCCACTCTAAATGAGGAAGTGAGTATATCTCAATAATAAAATTGCCCTTTTCAGGAAATTATATCTTAACACGGATTTTTATTATAACGGTTTAAATTTTTCCGCGAAATTTATTTCCCTCTGTTTTAATATTTGCTATTTTATTCAATAATTAAAATGAAAATTTATTCATTTGCAATCCTCATTTTATTCAATATTCTTATAAAATATTACTACATATGTATGAATATATAGAACACTTGCACATTATTTATTAGCATTACATGTATGCGAAATTAAATAAAAACTTGGTGCGCTCGAGAGTTTTGCAAGTTTCGTTTGGTCCGGTTAGGAAACAATTACTTATATTTAAATTCGAAAAAACTTATCATTTTACTATTGATTATTTATTATTATTATTTGTATTTAAATTTCCGTATTTTTATCAACGGATTTATTTGAAAATTCATTTTCATATTAACAAATAGTTTGCCATGATTTCCTGACGAGGATGATTTTATAATTTATTACAGATTTTTATTACGGCTGTTTAAACTATACCATGTGATTTATTTCATTCAAAAACTCGATATTTGCCATTTTATAGTTAAAATTTTTACGTTTGCAATTTTTATTAAATTAAATATTATTTTAAAATAGATCTACATATATAATATATAGAATACTTGCACATTATTTATTAACATTGCATGCACCAGAAATAAAAAAAAAGTATTTGCCGGTACTGTTAGATAATTAGGATTTTCAATTAAATTCATTTTATTATTGATATATGTATATATGTCATTTGTATTTATATTTCCGCCTGATTTTTTACGTATAAGATAGTAAAAATACAATACAGAATATATATGTAAATAAATACATATTAAAAACACTGTTTAATTAAATAATAATAATCATTATAGTGTGCCGTGGAACGTCGGTTATAAGTTACACGGCCAAGTTTTTGTTTAATCTAAATTCATAAAAAACGGGGTAAAAAACGCGATTCTAATATGTATTTTAGTGTTAAAAGTTAACTAATAGACTGCTAATTGCATGCACCCGATATAAAAAATTTTGCTGGTCTCGTCTGGTCTTGTTAGGTAATAATTATTTTCAAGTAAATTCATTTTACTATTGATATATACGTATATGTATTATTTGTATTTATATTTCTGTGTGTTTTTTTACGTATAAGATAAAAATAATTCAACACAAGATATATACATATTAAAAACACCACCTAGTTAATATATAATAATCATTGTAGTGTGCCGTGGAACGACCGTTAAACGCCGCACGGCCAAATTTTTGTTAAAACTAAATTCATTGAAAACGGGGTAAAAAACGCGATTCCATTATGTATTTTAGTGTTAAAAGTTAACAAATAGACTGCTAATTGATATTCTATAACGTTTATTGTGCGGGGTGACCGATTACATTAGATTTTTGCGAAAATATGAAACATCCACTTCCTGGTTATCGAAAGGTACGCGTTGCTAACCATGGCATTCGTAGATCATACACTTGCATGTTAAATTCGTATATTAATTAATTGTTTTTATTTATTTTCGTTAACTTGGCGGTCCTAATTGATTATTATTGTTTAATAAATGTTTATTTGGGGTGTTTTTAATTATGTTTAAATATTATTTACGATGATTTCTAATTCATTTGCTAATGTTTTAGGGGTGTCCAGTCTACTCAACTCTGCATTTTATTTAGAACAAGTAAGTGATTTTTTTTGATTATCTAGCATGTGCTATTTTTATATTTCCCAGTTTCTTTCTTTCTTTCTGTATTTATTATGTATTTATATGTATGTACTCGTAACAAAGTCAATTATTTTTGAAGTGTGTTCGCGAGTGTTTATTTTTATTTGTGAAATAACTACGTAAAATATATGCCATTCCCCCCCTGTGCAGTATTAGTGAAAGTCTTAAAATTAAATAAATATTTCCGTTTAAAAATCAGTGATAGTGAGTGATAAAAAAAAGGTCGTGTGCAAATTTTAAATAAATAATTTCGGGAATTTAAATAATAAAGTTCTTCGCTGCGCTTCACTACCAAACAGGAACAACATGAACTTCAGCTGTGGTAGGAGAGGAACAAGAATGGATTTGGACTTGGTGAGTAGCTTTTGGACTTGTAATATTTCGAACATGCGTTTTGGTCAGTGGTTCTCTTATACGTCGTTAAATAGAAAGAGAATCCGCTGTCTTCAGGTGTATTTATATTATTTATTCTTTCTTTCTTCTTTTCTTTAACAGTTTCTGAATACGCGCGTATTCAAAAACTGTTAAACTACAATGGGAAATAGAAAAATTGTCAATAATAATATTCATAAATTAAAAAACCATTTTCAATTAAATGGTATTGATTTAAAGTCATTAAAATAATAGCACATGCACGAAAATTGTATATATGTATAACTTGAGAGAGTATTTTGTTCCAATCCACCCCTGTTAATTACAGAACTTGTTAATGGTTCATTTAATAATAATTAAATAAATGTCTGCATATGTTTGGAACACGCGCTTTTGTTGCAAATATATGTGGTAGCCCCTACCCTTTCGGATAGAGCAAGTATTTTCTCTAGTTCCTTGTCGCTCGTTCGTTGAATTTAAATATCCCCCCTTTTCATCTTGGGAGCACCCACCGTTGGATTCCTGGAGGAAAACAACAATTTCTCCCTTTTTTGTATTGTTAACGCGTACTGTCCATCTAATATGGCAGTTCTGCCACCGAGGTAGATCGTTTGTTGTATTTAAATAATAATCTCGCGTTGTTTAGCTTCTCGGGTTTGCTTTTTTGGGTGGGTTTACATTCGGGTCTCGGGTGTTTCGGAGGTGGGCGCGACGCGAATGAATTTTGTAAAAACTTGCATAGATTGAATTCAAATAAATAGTAAATTGATATTACGCTGATATTAGGCGCCACTGTATCTCTCGGTTAAATGTGGATATTATCCTAAAGATGAGAGCGATGCAACCTTGAAGCACTAATGTTGTGTAATCATTGCTTGCTAACTCTTCGTTTAATTTAAATAATTTCTTTGCTAAAACTATGATCGATGCAACCTTTGAGCACTAATGTTGTGCAAGCAAGGCTTGCTAAGACTTAGTTCTAATTTTTAAATAGAATTTGATTAGAATGAGATGCGTGGTGTTTGTTAATATTGGCGCGTTGCAAATAATCGACTGATGAATCGTCCAAGAAAGCCTATCCGTGCTACTAGTAGTACAGTGGGTGCCCAGTGTATCTGACCGCTCTCGTGCCTACTGCTGCATTGCCAGGGTGCAGGACAGTGCGAGGGATGGTTAGTGCACTGGGAACCGGATTGATTTGTTAGTTGGTTGGTCACTTCAATTCGATCGCGTACTCAGGGCCCACTAAAGGAGCTGGTGGGCCCCAATAACTAACTGTACTTTCACACTTACAGGTTTAATGTTTTTGGACGTCCCGGTCCTGGCAAACTGGGTGTCCACCCTTTTAAAGTTTTCGCAGTGTGTGAGCAGACTTGCACACTGCACCCTTTGGCAGTTCGCCTTCTAATCCAAATTTCTTACAGATACATCAATCTCCACGTGTAACATTGTGTCGTACCCAATGTTACAATACACGCACGCACATTATTGTGTGTGCCCTGTGCTTATTAGCACAAAATTAGAATAAGTATTTCAAATTGTAGGTAGGGGTGGGAATCGTACAGATAGGTAGGGGTGAGCATATATTCAGTTAGGTAGGGCCCCCGCCGGGGTACGTTTAAAAATTAACTCTAATAGTTGACCAGAATTTAATTTCTATATTTCTGGTCATTACGTTCAGTTATTAATAATATATCTACTACGTATAAGAAAGTTCAGTGCTATACACTGAAAATATTTTATTTCATATGATTAAGCTTAAATGTATAAAATATTTAAGTTTGCGTAATATAAATTAGTAATTTTATTATTTATCATAGATCAAGCTTAAGTAAAAATAAATATTTGATCTGTAAAATTATGTCTGAGAAATACAAGCTTGAGTTGGCGGTAAGTGCCAGGGTATTAACGACGACCTATTTCAATGAACACCCACCCTGCTACTTTATTCTACATTCAATTGTCAATAAAAGTCAAAAACTTGTTAAATTAAATAGAAAACAATCAAAACATATATTTAATAGACTTACCAGTATTAAAATCAAGCGCGAACTCTTCTAGTTCGTTCCCTTTGACGATACTATAAATTAATTTACGCCCAAGCGGACTTTCCGCTTCAACTGACAGCGCAAGCGGCGAATGAAGCTCAACACTTTCAGGCACCGTTTCAGAGTAGAATTGTTTCTTAAAAACAGGCATTGATCTATCGATGACTTTAACGTGAACTGTGACGTCAGTACGGCATGGGGTTAGTCCTAAACGCGTACAAAAAAAATAAACACACATTGCAGACGAGAAATTCAAATAAGTGCTTTGAAAAAAAATAACAAACCAAAGAAAATAAATAATAATACATACTAGTTGGATTCTCACCTCCATCATAGGCCGCAATTAACAATTCGTACTCTTTGTTATGACCCTCTAAACTCGAACGTAATTCAATATCGCCGGTTTTTCGATTCACTTTAAATAACTCGCCACTACCGCGAATTAACTCGTATCGAACCTAATTTAAATGATTATTTTAGTCCAAAATAAAATAGAAAAATAAACACCGTTTTTCATTAAAAAAAAAATGTTACCTCTCCATTCTCTCCTTGATCCATATCGATCGCATGGACTTTCGTAATAATAGATTGTTTCGGATCATCCACGGACACAACCGCGTAATAAGGCAAATTAACAAACATCGGACAATTATCATTAATATCGAAAACTGTGACATTAACAATAACATGCGCAACACGAGGTCGTTCACGACCCGACATATGAGACCGCGCCTCAACAATCAACTCATAATTATCAATCGATTCACGATCGAATCGATTACCAGTAGTCCGAATCGCCCCGGACGTAAGTCCAATCTCAAACATATCAGTCGGGTTTAAAATCGAGAATTGCACATGTTCATTTAGCGCACTGCCCAACACATTCACGACACAAACTGTCGCTATTTTAGTCGAATTCTCCGTCACAGATGCTTCATACAACGCCTTCTGGAAGCTAAGTCCGGAATTTTCGCTCTGTTCCACTTTAACGTTAACTTTAGCGATGTTTGAGAACTTTCCGTCCGAGACTCGGACTTGTAAGCGATGCATGGACTTCATATCTTCTGGGTCTAGGACTGTTATGATCCCAGTTTCGGAATCTATAGCGAACACTTCATGTTTATTGCCTTCGATGATATCGTAGCGTAAAATCGTCGATTCCGAACTGTCCGGATCGCTTGCGTTCAGTTGTATGACGGCAACATTTTTATATGTTGGTAACAGGAGGGTTACGTTGTAAATCTGATCCGAGAATCGTGGTGGACAATCGTTTACATCGATTATATTTATGTGGACCTTAGCAGTCGATTCTGAACTCAATTTAGGTTTGCCGCGATCGGTTAACTATTAAGGAGATGTTAAACATCATTTTAGTGCAATAATAAATACCAATTACTATGAAATTCGTATTTATACGATATTTTTATTTAAGCGTATGATATAAATATTATTGCACTTTATTGTACATATGGAAAATTCTTAAAATAAATGAGATAAACGCCATGGATGGGCGACTTACCTTGACATGGAAAGTAAACTGATCGTATGCTTCATGGTCTAGAAGTTTAACGGTTCTTACAGCTCCAGTACTGGAATCAATGTGGAAGAAGCGCTTGGCGAGGTTTTCAACGATTTCAAAGTTCATTAATGCATTCAATTCGGAATCTGCGTCTGTTGCCTATTACAAACACAATTCAGTTTACATTTTATAAAATTTAATATATTTCTAATTAAAAATTATTATATACAATAATTTAGAGTCCTAAATTAAATTCATCTAAATCTAATTATAATTAAGAGTAAAATTCACTTACTTTTATGACTAGCGGATCACTGGTATTCGTTAGAACGAGTGAGTTGATCGAGGCAGCTTCCGAAACGGATCCTTCGTAGTTGAACTGAAGGAACTTTGGTGGATTGTCGTTCTTATCCAGAATATGTATAATTATGCTCGTGGTAGCTGAAGCACTTGCCATATTCGTGGCTGTTACCGTTAAATTATAAAACCGTGTACTCTCGTAATCTAAATATTGTTGCGTTACGATTACGCCAGTACTTGGCGATATCATAAATGCCTCGTTTGTGTTACCGGCGATTATTTCAAACTGTACTGATGAAGTGCTGCGCACTTCTAAATGTGTCACATAACTACCGATTGGTCTATCTTCATAAATCTAAATAAGCAAAACATAAAAAAACGCAACTTTAAAAACCAAGAAGATTTTAAGGATATAAATTTTAATTAAAACAATTGTTAAACGTACTTCTGCCGACAAATCCTTCAGAACGAATTTGGGTTCAGCGTTATCAGACATGGTGACCATTATATGAGCTGGCACCGTGGATGACAAAGGCGGATGACCATGGTCGTTTGCGCGGACATACAAAGTGTATTCTGGTGCAGATGCTAGATCCAATTCCCTAGAAACTTGTATGGACCCCATTCTCGGATCGATATTGAATACGTTCCCAACATTACCTATTTGAAAATTTTATTATAAAAATAATTCATATTATTTTGATTCCATTCGTACCCGATGTGATAGAATATGTGATCCTAGCATTTTCTCCCTTATCCCTATCGATAGCAAGCGCCGTCAAAACAACACTACCAACCGCAGCATTTTCATAGACTTTCCCTTCCAAAATCTGCTCAGAAAACTGCGGCGTATGATCATTATGATCATGCACGGTGACCAAAACACGAGCATAATTCCTTTGCGCTGGTGTCCCACCATCCCTAACCATAACAGTGAGCAGATGAGATGAAATCGTTTCTCTATCCAAATTAGACGCTAACGTTACAGCGCCACTAATCGAATCAAGCTTAAACGTTCTTAGACTTTGTTCATGTTGAGCTGCGTGCAAACTATAGATCAATTTGCCCTCTGAATCCCTATCAGTTGCTTCAAGCTTCAAGATTTCAGTGCCAACAGGTACGGCTTCCGATATTTCTACTTTGTACAACGGCAACGAGAACTCAGGTCTATGGTCGTTTATATCAATCACTGTTATGTTTAACTGTTAAAAGAAATATTTGATGATGACTAATCAAAATAACTATTAAGTCCTCAAAAATAATATATAATAACGCATTTACCCGTGTAAAAACAGTGTTAATTCCATCGGTAACACTAATATTGAGGCCATACTCATTCTGTAGTTCCCAATCGAGTTGTCGCGCCAGTAAAATATTCCCATTGTCTCGTCCGATATAGAATTCATCGCGTGGATCACCATCAACGATATCATACCACAAAGTATCGTTATCAAGGTCAGTCGCTTGGACTAAAGCAACGAGAAACCCAACGCGATCGCTTTCGGTCACTTTAACCGGCGTTAACGGTTTAACCGACGGTAAGTGAGGCGACTGATTTGGCACCGCGACGACTTCGACGGAAACGCGACATATATTCGATCGCGGCGGCGAACCACTATCGGTGGCGCGTATCTATAAAAAAAAAAGTACATCTCAAAAAACAGAACAAAAGCGATTTGAAATTCAATTTCGGTGACATCAATTGGAAACATGTTAATTTTAGCGGAAAATCTACATGCATTTTCAAATATCAATCAATCTTTTAATATACTATTGAGTACTTACATATAACTCGAATTCTTGTCCTGGTTCAAATCCTTTTTGTGCGTAAATAACACCGGTGGTGTTGTGTATCTTGAACTTTGCTTTTCTGCCTGTTTTTATGCTGTATGTGATTGCTGCATTGTTACCATAGTCCTTATCGTATGCAAGAACCTAATTGACATTTCGTAAAATAACCCAAAGTTACTCTCAACTTAAAAATCCCCACACTTAACCACTCATTAAAGTACGCTAAATATTTATTAAGGGTCATCAAACATTTAATAATTCTAATTACTGTTACATAATATTTATTTCATAACTTATGTAAATGAGGCAATTAGATTTGTTAGTATTAAAAGTGAAAATGGTTTATAGGAAAACTATATGGTATTTTATAGCAAAAGATTAAATTTGACCCCTAATATGAATATATATGGAGATGTTACCCGTGCGTTTTAATAACAAATATACATTCGGAATAAAATGAAACGTTTTTCAGTCATTATTTGTATAAATAAATATATATCGTAGGTAAATATGTACAGATGAATAATAAAATATATCTTATAGATGAATAATGAATAAAATCAAAATTGCTAGTCAAGGTATATTACACCAAGCAAACTGTGACACGCAAAATATGTTAGTTAAACCGCGAAAATTATTTGTCGTTTATATTTATAATTTAATAAACAACTATCGTAACTTTTATGTTAAATAAATACTATAGAAATAAAGTTTTTAATAAACTATCGCGTTCCTAGGGGATGATTCAGTTTGCTTGGTCTTATTATATCAAATAATATTCTAATTAGAAATAATATTGACATAAAAATTGAATAAATAAATGTGATTAACAACAAATAATGTCTGAAATGTAATGTTAGATCAACCAAACAAACGAAAACAAAAAAAAACAGTGCACACCCATGCAATGTAGTAGTAATACCAACATTATAAAACACATATTATAATACACGTGCAATACGATAACGAAAATAAAATGGCAGATGAATGACATATAATACACAACACATAGATTATATAAATTCACGTAAAATCATTCCAACATTTATAGAATTTATGTTGTATACCATGCCTATGGTGGAAATTATATTATATATATTTGGAATTAATATTTCGAAGCATATATCAAAATCAGCCGTACGTTTGTTGGTTACAGGGTTCTACAGACTTATAAGCGAATGCTGATTTATAATTTAAACCCTAATTCAAATGTGGATTTTAGTAAATAAAAAAACCAGCATAGACTTAACTAGCAAAACCATTCTGCGTGTCAATAGTTGATGGTATGTATGGTGGTAGTGTATATATATTTTTTGATTATTGTTTAATTAATAGGGGATAACAAACGCATTCTTTCCACTATTATTTGCAATCTTACCCGTAGAATGCGTTCACCAGTGAGTGATTCGGCACCGAACGTCTGCCATGTTGCATTTTCGATAGAACCATCGTAAAGATCAACTTCCGTTAAGATTGATTCGTTCTAAATATTAATAATAATCCCGCAATTACTTAAAGATTACTCTCGCACTGATAACAATTTGTCTTTTTAATTATAATAATTAACAAAATATTGGAATAACAGTCCAAAAATATCAATAATTAAAAACAAAACAAAAAATCCTGGAACACATAAAAATCGTAGATGGAAAAAAACACAGAATTATTTGAAAAAACACCAACAGTGATTAATATTTACAAGAGTGATTTTCACACCAAAAATAAGTGCACCTTTTAACGTAAAGGGCTGGATGGACGAGGGGGGGGGTAGTGCACATATAAGTCCACTGAAATGTGTCAAATTTAAGTTTCGCTTACCTGGAATAAAGCTGTGTTTGCATCGACTATCGATGGTATTTGAACTTTGTAAAATTGCTGCTCGAATTCGGGCGAATGGTCATTGATATCGTCGACTTTAACAACAACTCGAGTCGTGGACGACAATGGTGGATGACCATCGTCCGAAATCATCACCTACATTCAATAAAATTATCGCCACTTGAAATTTAAACTCAATTATGTCGAAAATAAAACAAAATATTTATTTTGATCGTTTTTTTTCTTTTAAATTTTAACTAATTCATTTTTTTAATATTTAATAAATTCTAACATCTATAAATTAGCTATAAAGTCTGTTTAGGATTTATGGTATCTGTAACCAAGTTGCACGCTGATAATATAACTTTGTATTTACTATAAACTACATTTAAAGTCATAACAGTTCTGTACTAAAGTTTAGTACAATTTTATCCGGTGTAAAAGGGGCTTTAGGACCTTAATTACGAGGACATTACCTCTAAAATAAGCTCGTCTTGATGTTCTCGGTCCAGCCGTCGTGAAGTTGTAGTTATTAGACCTATAAGAGAACAAGAATATAACAAAATAATAATAGTCCGGGCAACAGTCGTTTGTTGGCGGCCAGCGCACGTTCTTTAACACAGATACGCTACACTGACGACCACGCTTTTAGTTTTACATTATTATTATTATTACTACTCGCTCATTTCACAAAAAAAAAAGCTTTCTTACACATTTTTACGGCAACCTTCTTGGGATGTTATGACTAAACTTACCACTAGAGCTATTGATGGAAAAATACCCTTCTGGATTGCCACTAACGATCCGATAGCTAAGTCTTTGTCCTGGATCTAAATCTGCATCAGTAGCCTGGACTTGGACCACATGGAAACCTCCTGGAGAATCTTCTGGAATGGAGGGGTAGTAAACGGGTTCCACCGACAGTGGTACATTATCATTTTCGTTTTCGACTTCAATAAACACCTTAAATAAATTCAAATGAATAATAAATTACGATACTTATTCAGATAAATCCTAATAGGTAGTTATTAGAGAGTTTTCTAACTCAAATTAGGAGTTATGAGTGGACTAAAAGTAGTGTTTGGACTCAAATTAAACGGAATTTTATGCTGATGTAAACATAAACGTATATAATTTACCTGTAAACTGGATTTGAGTGGGATAACTCCGTGATCCTGTGCGACTATTGTAAGCCAATAATGAGCTTTTGTTTCGACGTCCAGGGAGGCCAGAGTTCGGATCCATCCTGCAACAAATAAAAACAAAAAAAGTTTAAATTAACTACCAAAAAGTTTTAATTGACTTAAACTAAGTTTAAAATACAAATTAGGCGGGGTCACAGTACATAATTTCCAGTAATACGTTTATTTAAAGTCAATACGTAAAACGGCAGGTACCAATTTCTAGAGAGGGTTTTTTAGTTAAAATTTACAAAGATAGATAATTGGTTTAAGAATTTAAGTTAAAATTTAACAGAAGCTGTATTGTAAGAGATAATGGTTTAGTTTTGTGATTGTCAAGTTTAAATTGAATAAAAACTTTACTCTTAGTTCAATTCAAGACAATTAAACCAACTGCCATGTTATGTCTAAAGTAACGAGTTTAATTAATAAATATTTATGTACGTACGGACGTACGTATGTATATATATATAAATAATAAAATCAATAATGTTTGTACATAGTTATTAAAAACAGTGGCGTATTATAAATAGCTCCAAAGCAAACTAAATTATAGAATAGTTTTAATTAATGAACTAGAATTCCTCCCCTTTGTGCCCCTAAAGCGAGCTAGATTGAAAGCCATTATTTTTTATAAATTTTAAACAAAATAACATCGCTTTAAACAATGAATTCAATATTTAAAAACTATATAATAAAAAAAATTTCCATCAACAAAAGCAATGTTTTTAATTATTAAAATTGCATATTTTTTTGCCATTATTTAATTTATGCTGGTAGAGTACTGCGTATGTATGTATGTATGTACGCACGCTTGTATTATTAAAAGTTGTCAGACTGTTTGATAACGTCAAACAAATTTCAGATTAAAATGTAAAAATTAAATGTAACAAACAATTTTTGCAGTGTACCATATACAAACATGTCAGTTGTTGGAGTATTTTAATTTAGCTGATAGCCATCTAATTACTTAAGCGACTCATATGCACCCTTGGACACTGTTATTAAATATTCTACACTCGTACAACAAATACTACTATTTTCATCATACAGTACTTCGTGTCATAACAATTGTTTTGAAATTATAACTGTTTAAAAAATTCCCTATCGTTTGAAACCCCACTCGACTTATAACTCCAATTTTGAGTAACGTTGTGAGTTATAATTTCGAATTTTGAGTTAGGCGAGTTAGACATCGAGTTTGGGCTCTAATTAATAGAAATTCCATTCTGATTTCAACTACACGATTAATACGTGTGTTGGGTGTAGCGTAAAGTAGTAAATGATCGAGTTTTAAAAGTATAGCAATCTTTTGTGACAATATTTTATGTTGAGAGCGCAAAATACTTTGGAAGTTAGTATAGTATATAAGCAAAAACTTAAAGTCAATATGCTAGCGCGATTTTATGAGATTTTTATATGAATATCTTGGAGAAGAAGACAGAGATGGGGAGAAGGAAGAAGAACTAGTGGTAGTGTAGGAAACAGAGTTTTTGTACGAGAACAATTTATACTTTGGGGCCATAACAGAAGTTTGTTTTTGCTTTTAATAACTTCAGAATAACCCACCAGATGTCCGTAATAGCCTTAGGCGCCTCAAGACGCGATAACACCGCGGTTATCTTACAACTGAAAAGTCATAAACCAACCCATGCCCTCTGCGGGGGAGGATGAAAAATAAAAATCAACCAAATTGATTAGACATATTTATTGTCGTCCCCAGGACCTGCATGCACAAGTTCACCAACAGATATTTGTACGCAGAATAATTTAATTTTTAACCGGAAATAAAACGCTCCGTGGCTCGCACAAAAGAAATGAGAAAATTGACTTTGCCCGAATAAAGACTACAATAGAATTGAGTGCTAAAGGGTAGATTATGGAAGAAACAACGTTTGCAAATGTAAAAGAAAATTGTGGAAACGAAAATCTTTATGGAAATTCGCTCAAGATGGGGCGGCATTTTTAAAAATAAATTTTAAGTGCTTTTAGCACAAATATGTTAATTATTACGCAACGCGGCGCAGTTTATTATTTAATTGTTGATGGTGGACTCGGACTTTAATCGAGATTAGTTCTAATTTCACTTGCAACTAAAAGATGTATGCACTGTGCATATTACGCAGCTCTAGCGGCAGTTTGTGCGAACCACTGTAATTGGTACTTGGCTTAGTACTCATTGTCAGTGCAGGGTACTCGTTAGACTTTTAAATGCTAGAACATGAACTGGACAATACATACATTTATTGTTTTTTTATTGGCGCGCACTAAGGGAACCAGGAGGGGGTGGGGTTATACGTGGAATGCCCTTCATATATTTTTAGTACTACATTCGGGACAGTAGGAAACTAATGAAATGTTGCTGCGAATTATGAGGTTGTTTGGGGGTAAATGTCATTTTTTTCTTCTATATGTCACCATTTTTACTTTTATTGAGAAACAATTGAAATTTGAGTGCTTTTTTAATTTTTATATACATATATAAGGATATTTATTTAAAAAAGCAAATATTGACGAGTTGTTAAATGTATTCGATTGTTTAAATAATAAGTTCGTGGGAAATAGCGCATGAATTGAATATTTAATAATTCTCTAAAAGAAATATGTTTGGAGAAGCTTTTAAACTTTGAAGTAACGGAATATTCTTTAGATTATCCTTATTAATATTTAAACAGTTCAAAACTCTAGAATCGAACAGTTGCCACTCTTGCCAACGCCCTGACAAAAAAAAATCCACTAGAGTTAATGCAACAAATTTTCAATAACTTTGGAAAACAAAACTTATATAGGTAATACATAATTAACAGTGTACCAAGTTATGTTTTGACATATTGTAACTAGCTCTAATTAATATACGTACAAAGTGTATGTTAATTGAAAATTTCCATTGTGTGAATGATGGTGAATATTATTGAAAGTTTTCTGAAACAATCAATAAACAAAAGGCAGCAGAAAATGTTCAGCAAATTTCCACAGAAACGACACACAATTTGGCAAACATGAAAGTAACAATAACAGCATTAATAGCTTTTCAGGCGGTCGCTGAAAACTTTTCGCCGCTGAATTGCAAGCTAATCGTTAATGAGTTAAGTCCTTTTCAAAACCAAAGTCTCAAAGCTTTGTTTCACCAACTGAAATCGACATCTTAACAAAACAACACACACACACACACAAAAATAACCAACCAACCAACGCATATTTAAAATTTATATTCAAAAAAAAAAAAACCCCGGGTATGCAATGGCCTGATTTCAGATCCTGCAAAAGCAACGCTTTTTCAGGACCTGAAACAAAACAAGGAATTTGTCTTGATTATATAAACACTATTAATTTAGGGTCATTAGTTTCAGTTGTTTTTAGGTTGGTATACGGGATGAGAGAGTGAGGCTCCTATACAATATCATAATGACTCTTCCGTATATTAGATTGTGCGTCAGTGTTGCCAATTGTTCGCGATTATAATACCCAAACATAAATTATCAAATTCCCCCAGTATTTTTTCCCTGTAAGCTAGTATCTTTAGCGCAATTTCAACAAGCAAATAACGTACTTTTTTTTTGTGCTTTGTACGAGGTTAATTACTCCACCTTGATTTATTGCTACATTGTGTTATTTATAGCTGGAAGCTTATATAAAAAAAATAATCGATTTTTTTATATACATTCTAGATATCTTTGCAAAACAAATAGGTCTTATTCCTAACTACGTTATGAGAGACTATAAATAAATTCTAGATTCTAGAGTTATAGTTAATTTGAATATATGTAGTAGCATATATTTGTATTAATAGACCGCTAATCTAAACATCAATATTAATTAGGCTCGAAACTAGCATGCGAGATACTTCAATATTACTAGCTAATTGATTTAGATCAATCATTGAATAATATTACATTGCTACATCTAATATTTGGTAGTCTAAATGTGTAATTGTTAAACATTTGCCGATACCAGCTAACGCAGAACTCTGGCGATTAAAATTCAAATATGTATGTGTATGTGTGTTTGTGTGTGTATGTGTGTGTGTGAGAGAGAGAGAGGGAGGATTGGTTTCTAAATAAATTTCGTATAAGAAAGTGTAGGATAATCAGTTGAAAATCAAATGTGTCGATAACAAAAGTAGCAAACTATTGCTGTAAACTTGAATGTTACAGCAATTCGTGTACACAATAAAATAAACTATTCCTGGCAATCGATGTACGTACGAAGGAACCCAACTTCAGTGCAGCATTGTCAAACCGGGCTGTTTGTCTGTTTTTATAGGCGAATAATAGTAAAAGTACACGGTAGACTCAGTCAGTATAAAGTTCTATCAATTTCCTAGCAGACGTTACGGATTTTTGTGCTTGAAACTTTTGATTTTATTGAACAATCTAAAATTTATCCCATACACCCCCACATAATGTCTCTAGTTACACCATAAATAGAAAAAAGGAAACATAATTTAAAATAGCGCATAATTTTTAAATATAGTTCCATTTAGTCTCGTATAGATGTAGTACACAACTCATTTCGCCTAGCTATCTAAGATAGCCAACTTAATAATACCTATATATACTATAAATTAAATTGATAATTCAACAAAAATACCCTGGATATTAGCATAAAATACATATTGCATTAGCTAGGCAGTTTTCTTTATCATACCTACACATACACGCTATAGCTATACACTCCAGGCGATGCAAGGGAATTTGTGTCGCCTGTTTGGAACGGCGCGAAATTTGAATATGAAAATTTGTAAAATGGCTCATAAAATATTATTGCCAAATAATGGTAATGCATGCTGCCATTATACACCATACAGGAAAAAGATATATACATGACTGGCCACATAAGATAAACAGAGATGAATTGTAACTGCAATGATATATGAGTTAAACAAAGATACATATATAGGTCAAACAATTGAATAAAGAGAGACACTAAATACATATGCTGATATATATTTAAATATATATATTAAGCACCACGGAATACATTATAGTTTTTGGTACTGCTACGAAAAGGACAAACCGATCTGTCCTTCGCTTATTATAGGTGGTAGGATATGAATTAGATTAAAATTAGAAACAATAGTGTAAAAGAAAGCGTGTATTTATTAATTTTGAATGTTTTATTAATAAATCAACTCGAGATGCTTCGAGGCACATAACAAAAAGCATGGTTTTTTTTTCCTTGATTTATTTACTCAAAAATCCTTTTGTTAGTTTTCAATAAAAGAACAGGAAATTTAATACAAAATTCCCACCTTTATTCGGTAATAATTTTATGTTCGATAGGTTTAATGTTCATGTCACTGTAATAATCCCTATATGTTACGAGGCGATTTAAGTAGTTCTAAAATTGGACCAAACCTAAACTAACAATTAGCTAAAAGCTCAATTAGTAGTAATAACAATTGCGCGTCCGTTATTACATGCTAAAATTAACTTTAATCCGTCTCTGTGCATATGGTCCAGCAATTTGTAAATATTGACAGTGTTATTTTAATGTTAAATTTAACAATACAAACAGTACATGTATGTTTGAATTGGTTGGGATTAATTTGATTCACTGATTTTCCAACCAACAAGTTAGTGATTTTCTAATTTATATGTTTATCATAACTATTTAAAGGGCTATTTTTGGTCACACAGTTGGTATAATTGCTTCAAACAGGTTTATTGTCCGCACTTTGCGGTATCGGTTCGCGCCAACTGGCATCACACTTTCCGCCAATTATTCGTACATATACATTTTAAAAATATATATATATATATAAACAAATATTCGATTAGAATTAGCATAAAAAATTAATACAATTACAACACACTTAATCTGTGTGGGTTTAGAGAGGAAAATAAAAAATCCCGGGATATGTTTTGCATAAATTAAAATCCTTCCGTTCCGAAACGGGTTTTATTTATTAAGGGTTTTAATGTACGCGAAATACGTTTAAGCTGTGGTTAGCGTTTAATAAATGATATTTTAATCATTATTGACTGCAAAACAGTTATAATAGCTTTGTAATAGAACTAAAATTGGTAGCGCCCGCAATAGCGTGGAGATATCACCGCGAGGCTCTGATGCGTCTATACTTATGACGGGCAACCCCCTTCAAATCCAATTCTGTTCTAATATAAATCTAATTCAAGTTGATCATATAACCAGCGATCCCCTAACCAACTGTCACTTGACATCAACGTTTCTTCCAATACGCTGAAGCTGGTTAGTGCTTCTATGCCGTTATCATTTCCAGAACAAAAACAGTCTGGTATCAGTAACCAGCTCTTAAAAATATAGAATTCTCTACTAATATCGTGTTCTTTTGGTATATTCGAGTAATTCTCCTATAGGTGGACATCCGGTATCTGTATCCGGTGTCACTCTAAACCGGATGTCGGGATAAAATCGTTGATTGATGTTATATATATTTTTTGTTAACTAAAAACCGTTCAGGATATATATATAGAAAGATTATTGCCAAAAGACACTGACTAACTTAATATATAGGTTTAAATTGTGTTATTTATCAATGTGTCAGCACAGTTAATACGTTAGGGTCATGTGGACCCACACCATTAATCGATCTACCCAAAAACTAAGACAATATTTAATTTAAATATCACATATTTATTAAGGCGATGTTCCAATTTAAAAAAAAAATCGATTTTTTTTGTTCAATAATTTGATTCAAAAACATTTTAAAAATATGCAAAACAAATTTTATGGTATATTTCCAAACCGTTTCAGAGATATTTACATTTCCATAAGTAGTAACCGTATTATACATACACTAAAATTAAACATTAAACACGTTTTTCTCGAAACTACATTGTTAAAAACGGTGGTGCACTCTAGCTCAAAAACAAATTAAGCTATTGACTCACATCTTTTTTATTTTATTAACTAACTTATTACGCGAACCGCAAACCGACATTTTGACATAAATATACATTTGTTCTATTTTTATTCAATCCCAAAGGTCCAATTTTGTGTACAAAACATAGAACTTTTCTTAAACTCACTCTATTTTCTAGGTTTTTCTTAATTTTTAACTTTTTATTGGTTTACGGGGCAGGTAATTTTGTTCTTAATAAAACCCCTTTAGATTTTTTTGTTTTCGACATCCTAGACTGGCGTTATCGTGCACACCGCAAAACACCTCATCTCCGCGGCCTCTACTTTGTCACCTTCTATATAAGTAACCATGCATAAAAATTAAAAATAATTTTTTTTTGTATACTGCATGAGTTATTTAATATTGTAAACAAAAATTTAAATTTCTATCTAATAAAATAAGAGAGAAAATAATTATTAAAAATAGTCATTTATTTGATCAAAAAATTGAAACATCGCTCTTAAATATTTAATGTATGTAAAGTATTGCTATGTCAGTAGACATCGTATAAAAGTTAGAAAACATCAATAAATATCTACTATTGTTAACATGTGACGTAAACTACAAATGTAAGGTGACATGTTTTAAGGCTGCCGTATTGGTTTTTCTGGATAGGTATGCGATATATATCCGTATATTATACAGATTCAACTATTTCTCCAATTTGTCTTACACGTCAATTTTTATTCAATACTCGGCAAATATACGAATAAGCAAATAATCGTATTTGCCATATTCGTATCAGTACTATAAGAACTATTTCATACTTATTCAGCACTTATTCCCTTCACTAATATGGCGTAGAAAATCATAAAAATTTCATCAAAAACAATTTTGTATATTAGATACTCAAATCCCCAACGCCCCGAAAATTTCAGAAGAAAGCTTTCGGAGAAACTCATCCGTCTAACTTTTATTTATTTGTTACACATCTAGAAGGTCGTTCGCTGACATGGCGGATAGACAGATAGACATACAGACAGACAGACAGACAGATAGATAGATAGACACCTCGTTCGCATCGAGATGGCCGGATCCCTTTCAGATCAAATTCTCACTTCAACATGCCTTCCAAACGGACACAATAACATTTGTTGTAGAATGCTTGAATCTGCTTACTAACAAGGCACAAACACGCACATACAAACATCGCCACCATTGGCGTCCTTCACAAGGGCACTCACTTCAAATAACATAACACCTCCACTCACTTAATAAACAATTACAGCGTTATTTAAATCCTCTTCAATCGTATTACTTATTTTTAACAATTAAATTAATTTTCACCACTTTGGTAAGAGAATTTATAATCATCCCCTATCAAATCAATGTTTCAAAGCTTGGTGAAATTAGAAAAACGAGTCGCTACTGCTGTATCAATAGCTAGTGTGACATTTATTGACCGGATTGGCATTGCCACCTCTGTTAGCCCCTTAAATCTGTAATCCAAACATAGGCGTCTCTTGCGAGACCAGCAGGACACAAGAGGAAATCTAATCGTATCAAAGTACTCTTATAGTTACTATAGTGCGATGCTCGCAGAGCACACAGTGAAGCAGTAAAAAACGAGTTTTATTATAGGGTTTCGAAACCTATACAATAACTACAACAAAGGTCTATTGGTCCAATTAATAGTTAAGTGGTATTGTATTGTTCCAATGTACCCTGTCAATCAGGGAATTATGTGAATAGGGCTTAGAATCGAACTGAATCCGAGCCTGGTTGCAAGTGAAACCTGCCCAAAATTGACATAGTATAAATGTACCAGCCAATTCGAGTCAACCTATCCCCTTTTCTCAAAGCCATACATAGCGTCGCTTCTTGATGTTGTCTTATACCTACATTCCTTCGTCTCCTATAGCCCATTCTTTCGTATCCCTGTCATCAAATTGTCGCTTCGCCGACATAATCTTACACTGCATTGATCTGACATCGGAAAAGGTTCAAAATTACGAATAAAACTCGACTACTCGACGGCATCAACAACGAATTCCGCAGATATTGCATGTAATTTAGTTAAAAGTATTAAAGGGTGCCACTCAAATTGTTCGCTGAGAGTGCCGTGTGATGTTCCGCCAACAAACACCAACAATCCCCGGCTATTTTTACTTTCTTATGCGCAGTATAAGTAAGTATTGTAATCATGAAAAATTTCGATCTCGAGATTTTAACGGAAATATACGTTTTGACCATCCCTGAAACGATTCCAACTATTTTTGGAATGACGTCTGTCTGTGTGTGTGTGTATGTGAGCGCTCTACAGCCCAAACGGCTAAAGGGAAAATTATGAAATTTTAAACTTAAGATTTGCATATGCCTGGCAAGAAAACCTCCTATTTTTGAAAACAATATTCCGACCGAAAGTGCATGTTTACTCTAGTCATTTTTTGCAGTTTCTGCAATTACTCAAAAACGGTTGCAGTTACAGAAAAACTGTTACAGTAAAAATTATAGATTTCAGCATTTTGTACAACTTTTATTTGAAACTTTTTTTCTCAAACGGTTCCGGAAACAAGAAAATGGCTCTTAAAATTTCTTCATATTACATTTAATTTTACATAAATCGTATCAACTGCGCCTGTCAATTGTTTATAAAAAAAAAACAAAACAAACTTAAATAATTTGAAGTTTGACATTTTATATTTATTCAAAGAAATATATTTAGAGTAAAAGTGTTCCAAAGGTGAGAACAAATATTATAAATTAGAAAAATAATGAAACTACGATGTGGTTTAACCCAAATGCGTATAAGAAAGTTCGGTGCATGACACTGCAGATGTTTATATTTCGAATATATAATGGCAATAAATTTCAAAACGTTTCAAATTACGATGTTGGTGCAATTGAATCAGTGTCCGCCAAAAAATGTGTCTGCTAGTTTCCGGCAAACTGATCCCAACAATTAAATTACACATTAAGCAGTGTGGCACCCATTTGGGGCTGCGTGCGGCAAACTCATATGAAAGTGGAAAACGGCGCGGAAAAAGTGTACGTCAACTTTTATATCTCACAACGTGACTTAAATGCAGAATTAACCACGGCGGTTTGTTGGGGGGCGATAGGGGATGGATAATTTTAGTATTTCACGCATGGTAAGAGTGGGGAGTTGTCACGTGTGCCCCCGAGAGGAAAATAGATTATCGCTGCCAGTGGCGTTATCAAATAACACTGAGTACTTGACAAGCGAGGGAAAATAAGCGAAAAAGATTTAATATTTTTCCGTGGGAACATATGTTTAATTTCAGTAGCACAGTCGGGGCTTTTTTTATTATTTTTCCCCGTTTAGTGTTGACGATTTCTTTTGTAAACTTTACACATTTATTTGTTCTATGAATGTTTGCCACATTGGGATTAATAAAATGTATGAACACACACACACACTCGCGTATATAACGGCTCCGCCAATCGGTAAACTGTGCGCTGGGGGTAGATTTGAAGCTAATAAATCGCCAATCGTCCACAGTTTTTGGGTGTGAATCAAATAATTCATACTTATCTGACGGTTTGTTCTGTCGATTCGGCCAGAATATTCCACATGATTTACAGCAAACCTGCACCAGACAGAGTAAGAACCATCCACAATCGCTAAAAGCGACAAAGATAGGTGTTACTTTCGACGAAAAAAAAAAAACACCATAAGACCTAGTTGAAAAAGAATCAATTTTAACTTTATATAGATTTTTTTACGTTTAAAAATTAAATTCCCATCAACATTTGAACGGCAACACCTTAGAGCGCTTTCATATTGAATTGTTGACGTAGCGTATGAATGCAGATCATGAATTTGATGCAATACCCTCTTAATCGATGTTATAGCCTCATAAAATATGTGTTTATCCGTATGAACCAGTGGTTCTCAATCAATAGTTCATTGTTTATGCAACATGGCAATTCTGGGAAAGCTTCATTAATATTAAAACAAAGAGTACACTTTGGAAATATAGGTTTGTATGTTGTCGATAGAGAGGCTATTGTACTCTTGCTTACTTCATACATGTACGTTACTACTCGGAGGGTTTCGTTATATACTATTTTATGAGTGCCACATATTTCACAGTATGACGTATTGATTACTGAAACACTGTGCATCCAAAACGATTACCGCAAATATAACTAATATATTTTTATGAACGGGTGCGTAAGTGTTTATTTAAGGCGATGTTCCAATTTTTTGGTCAAATAAATGACTATTTTTTATAATTTTTTTCTCCCTTATTTTATTAAATAGAACAATATTCAGTAACTCATGCAGTATACAATAAAAAAATTTATTTTTTATTTTTATGCATAATTACTTATATAGGAGATGACAAAGTAGAGGCCGCGAAGATGAGGCGTTTTGCGGTGTGCACGATAACGCCAGTCTAGGATGTCGAAAACAAAAAAATCTAACGGGGTTTTATTAAGAACAAAATTACCTGCCCCGTAAACCAATAAAAAGTTAAAAATTAAGAAAAATCTAGAAAATAGAGTGAGTTTAAGGAAAGTTCTATGTTTTGTACACAAAATTGGACCTTTGGGATTCAATAAAAATGAAACAAATGTATATTTATGTCAAAATGTCGGTTTGCGTTCTGCATTATAAGTTAATTAATAAAATTTAAAAAATATTTCAGTCAATAGCTTAATTATTTTTTGAGCTAGAGTGCACACCGTTTTTAAAAATGTAGTTTCGAGTAAAACGTGTTTAAAGTTTAATTTTAGTGTATTTATTACCCGGTTACTACTTATGGAAATGTAAATATCTTGGAAACGGTTTGGAAATTTACCTTAAAATTTTTTTTATATATTTTTGATATGTTTTTGCATAAAATTATTGAACAAAAAAAATTGGAACATCGCCTTAAAAATGATTTGTGGCGTTGGTTTTGATTGTGCTGCAACAATTGCGTCATTTTTTTAAACATATAGATTTGTAAGTTCAACACGCAATCTTATTAGCGGTAATTAATAAGTTCGGGTTACTGTTTCATGAACGAACAAAATTTACAGTGGCTGAAACCTCCCCATCAATTTGTAACTGAAAATATGCTTCAAAGTTGAAATATTCGTAAAACACGCAAGCTCCAACCAACAATCATAATCATTATGCAGTGATTTATGTAATACACCGCGAAAATATCATTTTATAAATATATGAATTTCATTTTAAGCTTAATATAATGATTACTAAATGATTGTTGACACATATCTGCAGTGTGCTGCATTTAACTTTCTTATACATATATATACACATAAAAATAGAGTCGAAAATGTAAAGATTCAATTTTTTTCATGATGTTTATTGGTACGTATAAGATAGTAAAAAAAGTGTAAATGTAACGTGTTTGCTTCGAAGAAGAAAAATACAATTAAGATTAAGATGAACGCAAAGAATACTTGTGTAAAGGGACGCCACACCAGTGGCGCTTCAGTCGACATAACACACAACTAGAGAACGCGTTTTCTTTTTTTTTATGTTTTTTTTATACTTTCATCTCTACACATAAAACAAATCATTCTATTATATTTTTCAACGTAAGCGCATACATTTTTTGTGAATCGTTTATTGTTTAGATTCATATAAACTTATTAGTTCGTCTAACATCAATATAAATCGGAACTAGAATATATGTTCACGTGAAGAGTTTTATTATTTAGTAGTTTCCTAAGAATGTTTTTCCCATTTACTAATAAATAATCTATACATACATATATGATACGTTCACCAAAGAATCGACTTGAAATAATGCAACAACGTAAACTGGGTTAAACCAATTCACTAGTTGGTCACGTGACTATTCCGAGAACTAATTTTAGGTTCAATAATTACTGGGGAATTATTATTGAAAATAAACCACTCATATAATCGTAATATAAATATGTGTACGGGTTAAATGGGCCCAATCGGTAAAATGGGCATCGTTTAACCGAATTAAATCACAACAAAACAAAATTGTATATTTTAATAATTGCCTAATTTACAAGTGAAATTATTTTCGGGCGCACCTCCGGCTGCGTATTCCACCCCGAATTGTCTTTGTGTTTCCCCCATCCCTAAAGCTCAATTCCCTCGGGAGTAGTAGAACTTTGAATACATTCACCCCCCCCCCACATCCATCTTTAAGGAGTAAATGGGCGTAGAAGGGACAAAAATAGACAAATCTTAAAACATAAATGTTGACCAGTTACTTTAGATTTTATAAGTTTGGTCAAACTATAAAGTTCTCTTTGTATTACGTTCACGGTAGAAGTGAAAAGAGTAGGACAGTTCTTTTAGAACCAGATGGAATCGTGAATAAATAACGATGCACTTTGATCAAATTGAATTAATTTAAACACAGCGTTCTTTTACTTGGGGGCACTAACTGAGTGTGCCGTCTCCCTTTTTTTATAGGATACAGTACGCCAATGATATTACGAGTATAAAAATAAATGGTATACTGTTGTTCACACACACACACACAAACAGACATATACAATTTAGCAGTTTTTTTGTGTGTTTCGTAAAGAATTTATTTAAAATATGTCTTCGTAGGTAGTTTAATATTTGCATATTAGCTACGAACGAACCAAGGAAAAATACAATTGTGTGGCGCGCCAGCAAGCGATAAGGAATTGCTGAGTATGCTCCCTTATCCCTCGACCCCGCCTGTGCTTGGTAGACTAAGTAGGTAGAACAGTAAGGGACGGACAGTTGAAGACAAAGTGCTAAAGTGAGTGCACGGGAATTAGACATAAGGCTAGAGACGCTAGAATTGGTTACGCTACAATGGTGACAGCGGTGTGATCGAACTTATTACACGCAAATTAAAATTAAAAGATTAAAAATGAGTGATGTGCAGTGCCCAAAGTTTAGTTGTGGAAACTGGGAAGAGTGGATTGAAAGATTCGATGCTTTCGCGTTAATTAAAGACTGGGACAATAAGAAAAAGATTACGGCGTTGCCTTTCTACTTGGAAGGATCCGCGTGTCAGGTGTATCGGAGTTTATCAAACGAACAACGTGCGGATTGGGTTACTGCATGCGCTGCGTTAAAACCGACATTTACCAAAGAAATAAATGACGCGGAAATACGATTTCGCGCGCGCAAACAAGAGAATGGCGAAACGCTGGCTATGTTCGCGGCGGGTTTACGGTTTTTGAGCGGACTCGCGTTTACGGATCATAGCGACATCACACGTGAGAGGTTGGTATTAAAACAGTTCTTGTTGGGAATTGATGCTCAAGTGGCGGAGGAGACAGCACGGAAAAACCCAGGTACACTTAATGAAGCTCTGGAGGAGGCTCAAGTGGCATTAAGGATTAAGCTGAGGTTGTCTGAGATACGTGAACATCATTCTCAACCTGCGAGCACTGCAACAATTTGCGCAGCAGGTACCACACCAAATACAGATCTGGAGGGCCTTACAAAGTTAGTGGGAGAGCTTGCTACCGCTGTTAGCAAGCTGACTACATCCACTCGTGAATTAGAAAGAAATCAACAAGACAATGAGAGGCCGAGAGAACCTAGAGTTCGCTGGCGTTCACCAACACCACCAGTAGACACGCACTTTTATCATAAGGAAAGGTCGCAGAGAGTCTACAGTGGGGAGCGTTCGCCAACGCAGTTCAGGGATACCCGTCGACGTAGTGCTCAAAACCGTGTAACATCACCTGCTCCAGTGCGACGTGGACAGACTGATGGATCGGGGAATAAACGTTGCTATCTGTGCAACGCTTACGGTCATTTTTGTAGAAACTGTCCAAATCGCGATAGTAGGGATTCGGGAAACTAAAGCAAGCGTTGTTCAGTCCCGGAGTGACGCTTGGTACTACGATGGGACAGGCTGGAATTCAGGAGGATACAGCAGTAGTACGAGTGAAAGGACATATAAACGAATATTCGGTGATATTCTTGGTGGACACAGGCGCATCTCGGTGCTTCATGCGTAAGTCCTTGTGGAAACAGTTAGGAAGTGCGCCGTTACGAGTCGCGAACGGACATGTAGTACAGGCAAATCGGGAGGTTTTACCGGTTCTCGGAATATGTGACATTGTAGTCCGGATAGCCGATTTACGTATACGAATACAAGTTAGTATTTGTGAGAACTTGACAGACGATTGTGTGTTGGGATGTGATTTTTTACGACAACAACAGTGTGTGTGTTACCCGGCCGGTGGTTACATTGAACTACAAGGGAGACGAGTAGAGGAATACACTATCTCTCCAGTAGCCGCGATATTATGTGAGACAATAGTCATTCCCGCACGTACGGAGATTCTTGGTTGTATACAATTAGTTGGTGAACATTTGAACTTGCCGCGTGTAGTAGAACCATCGCCGCAATGTTGGGACAAATTTAACTGTATGTTGGGGCGCGGGTTAGTGTCGGCCGAACACGGGACTGTGTTATTACGTAATCCAACAACTGAACCAATCACCTTACGGAAAAATGCACGCGTAGGAACCGCGTATGAGTGCGCGGTAGTGAATGTGAAGTCTCCCCCGGATGTTTCGACTTCAAGTGAATTCGATTGGAGTGAAGCTTCTTGTCATTTGTCTACCGAAGAATTACGGCGGGCTAAATTGTGCATTGATCAATTCAAAGACACTGTAGCACATAGCAAGAACGATACGGGACGCACACGTATTCTTCAACATCAGATTGACACTGGAAACGCAAAACCTATTCGCCAATCACCACGACGACTTCCAGCGGGACGGCGAGAGGAAGCCAAACACGAGTGTCAGCGAATGCTCGAGGCAGGTGTTATAAGACCATCATTATCACCCTGGTGCTCGCCTGTCGTGCTTGTCCGGAAGAAAGATGGATCTACTCGTTTCTGTGTCGATTTCCGGAAGGTAAATGACGTAACCATCAAGGATAGTTATCCACTGCCACGAATGGACACAATACTCGATTCATTATCTGGTGCTACTCTGTTTACCGCGTTGGATCTGCAGTCGGGCTACTGGCAGGTGGAAGTGGCTCCGGAGGACCGAGCTAAGACCGCATTTTCAATGGGAACGGGTCTTTATGAGTTTAATGTTCTTCCGTTCGGAGTGTGTAATGGACCAGCCACATTCCAGAGGATAATGGACGTTGTACTGGAAGGCCTAAATTGGGAAAGCGCGTTAGTCTATCTAGATGACGTTATTGTGTGGGGCCGTAATTTCGAAGAGCATCTCCAGCGGCTAGAGGCAGTCATGACTCGTCTGCGACAAGCGGGCCTAAAAGTCAACCCGAAGAAATGCAGACTATTTCAGGAAAAAGTAGAGTTTCTTGGTCATGTCGTGGGTCGTCATGGAGTGGCTACAGATCCGGCTAAGGTACAAGTTGTACGCGACTGGCCCACTCCTAGGAACCTTACGGAACTGCGTTCTTTTCTGGGATTGGCCTCGTACTACAGACGCTTCATTAGTGGCTTCGCCAAAGAAGCTGAACCTTTGCATCGCCTATTGAACAAGGGGGTAAACTATAGCTGGAATGAAGATACGGAGGCAGCTTTTAAGAAATTAAAACAATGTCTCATCAGCGCCCCAATCCTGGCTTATCCGAGATTTGATCGGCCATTCATTGTCGATGTCGACGCAAGCGGTGTTGGGCTGGGAGGCGTTCTCAGTCAAGTTCAAGATGGTTATGAGCGAGTAATTGCCTACTTCAGTCGAGCATTAACAAAGCAAGAGCGCGGTTACTGCGTGACTAGAAGAGAACTACTGGCCCTGGTATCAACTTGTAGACATTTCAAAGGATATCTAATCGGAACACAATTTCTAGCCCGGACCGATCACAATTGTTTAAGGTGGTTGAAAAACTTTAAGGAACCAGAGGGTCAGGTGGCCCGGTGGTTAGAAATTCTCGCCGAATATAACATGGAAGTATGTCACAGGCCAGGCAAGAAACATTTGAACGCTGATGGGTTGTCCCGACGACCATGCAGGCAATGTGGAATGGAGGCAGTCAACGAAAATTCGACAGTACCACCGGATACTAGGAACGCGTATGACCCGAATATCATTAATACAGTGTCGGTAGGGTCTGTACCCAATACTCTACCGGTAGAGTACGTGAAACCACTGGTGCAAGCACAACTGGAAGATGATCGGTGCGAACCAGTGATTCGGTTTTTACGCGGTGAACGTTTTAATTCGACTGAACTGTCAAAAGAAGCAAAAAGTCTGTTTGATTTAAAACCGGAGTGGACAGACGAATATGGATTGTGTATTCGGGACAATAAATTTGGTAAATATCGTGTTGTAGTACCGCGTAGTAAAGTGTGCGAAGTGTTGAAAGCGTATCACGACAATGCAGCCTCGGGTGCACATTTGGGGGTAACAAAAACGCTTTCGAAACTAAAAGACCGTTATTATTGGAATAACATGCAACGTGATGTAGAGCAGTGGTGCCGCGATTGTGAGTCATGCAATAGACGGAAAGCTATTACCCCAGGACCAAAAGCCCCACTACAGACACAACTGGTAACACGACCACTTGAAAGAGTCGCGATCGATTTGCTTACATTACCAACAACTAAAAATGGAAATAAATACGTCGCAGTAGTGGGTGATTACTTTACGAAATGGACGGAAGCTTACCCGTTGCCAGATAAGTCGGCAACGACAGTTGCGCGTGTTTTCGTGCAGGAGTTTGTGTGTAGATACGGTGCTCCGGAGACATTACACTCGGATCAGGGCAAAGAGTTTGAGGCCCTGCTATTTCAAGAAATGTGTCGATTGTTCGGAATTAATAAGACTCGTACGACACCGTTCCATCCGCAGTCGGACGGTATGGTAGAACGGTTTAACCGAACACTGATCGCCATGCTATCTCATTATGCAGGCGAACGACAACGAACGTGGGATGAGGAGCTCCCCTTGGTTATGATGGCTTATCGGTCGAGCCAACATGACAGTACCAAACACACTCCTTTCTCCTTGATGTTTGGGAGGGAATCCCGGCTACCAGCAGATATCCAGTATGGCCTCCCTCCGGGAACATCATACCAATCCGAAGAGAAATATCTTCAGCAGCTCCGTTCTTCATTGGACTATGCCCATGCGACCGTGAGACATCAGCTGGAAGCTTCACACCAGAGACGTAAGGAGTATTACGATAAGGATGCTCGAACACCAACTTTTCAAGTGGGCGATTTGGTATGGGTTCATCAACCAACACCTAAAGTTGGTGAGAGTTTCAAGTTGCACCGGCCATGGACCGGACCATATCGCGTGTTAAAAAGCATGGGTATGAATACCTTCCGGGTGCAACATTGCGCGTTTCGTCACAAACGCATGGTACTGCATGCAAACCGAATGAAACCATGCTATAAGCAACCGGGTCCTGAGCAAGCCAGAATAGAAGAAAGGGCCAACCGACGTCCCGGACGACCGAGCAAGCGGGACGAGCCAGTAGTCAGCCGAGGTGCTACCCCGGCCAAATTCTCCTTGTTGGAAGTAAGCGGAGATCTCTTTGATGCTCCCCCTCAATATGCGTTAGCGCATTGTGTAGCACGAGATTTGCGTATGGGGGCCGGTATTGCTGCAGAATTCAAATCGCGATTCGGAGGGCTACCCGAATTGAGGAAACAGGAATCTACAGTGGGGACCACTGCGATGCTAAAGCGGGAAGGGCGAGCAATATTTTACTTAATAACTAAGGAGAGAAGTTATCAGAAACCTACGTATACCAACTTACGCAAGGTTTTAATTTCTCTACGGCGGAAATTAGTTGAGGAAAATATTGTTAAATTAGCTATACCAATGATAGCATGTGGACTGGACGGATTAACGGAAGATCGAGTCAAGGATTTGTTGCACGAAGTCTTTGAAGAAACCGATGTAGAAATCCGAATCTACCGGAGGCCCGAAACCCCTAGAAGGAGACATCTACCGCAGAGGTATTCATCCCGAATTATAGAGCCAACCCGGACAACCAACTCTCCGCTTAATACATCATCATGGAGCCGGAGTTCTGACAGAATAACCCCCTTATCCGAAGCGTTCCTCGCGACTCCGACGGGATCACCGGAGTCGAGGAATACTCGGTACTCCACTCCTCTGATGACGCCAGAGAGAACCGAAGTAGAGACGCCGGGGCCAGCAGAAGACGTCCCGGGCTATTCGAGTGTCGGAGATGCTACACCACCACGAGATCAGGAACCTCTCGAAGGGGAAGTTGCCTTGGAGAGGCAGACATCAAGCGAAGAGGAGGTTCCCCTTGACCAGACCATAACTCCCCTAGTGCCGGATCCAATACCTACACGTCTTCGTGTATTGCCACCACGAAGAGCAAGAGAAGAAGCCCTGCTCAAAATACGCTTCCAGGAGGAAGTATGAAGTAAGGAGGAGGTAGTGTGGCGCGCCAGCAAGCGATAAGGAATTGCTGAGTATGCTCCCTTATCCCTCGACCCCGCCTGTGCTTGGTAGACTAAGTAGGTAGAACAGTAAGGGACGGACAGTTGAAGACAAAGTGCTAAAGTGAGTGCACGGGAATTAGACATAAGGCTAGAGACGCTAGAATTGGTTACGCTACAATTGACATGTAATTGAGGAAAACGATTTTGATTCTTTTGCACAATATTACAACGGTGCCAATATTGTTTTCTCATTTATATTATATTAAAAAATTAAATTATTATTACTTTTCTTGGAATATTATCATTTATTTCGCCGACGTTTTCTCGTACGAAACACGAATAACATTAAGTTTTGCAAATGTACAATTAAGAACCATTTAACAATTTATGTTTCTAATATATATTTACTAGAAACACCCGAAACATAAAAATAATACGTTTTCGACATAAACTAGTTAGGGGGCGAACAAAATGGTGCTTTTGTTGTGTTGGCGTTGAATTAGAGTCTTTAAAAAAATCAATTAAGAACAGCAAATATATTTTTCATTAAAACACCTTCATACAAATACTAATTAAAAGCAAAGACGTCTTTATCCCCAGTAGCTTAATTAACTTTTATTTACTCATTCGCAATTTACGTCCTTATGCTATATATATATATATTCATACTAGTACGTACGTCGTGGATTGATTCGAATGTTTAAATAAAAATCTGATTTTAGAAATAGTAATTGAAGCGTGTTGATAATAAGTGTATGGGGTGGAAAAAACCTTGTAATAAGTAATTTGCGTTAAAGCTATTGAAACATTAAAATCGTGTATAGCAACCACAGAGTGAAAGTTGCGACTTGCCTCTGAGGCTGTTTTAGAGCAGCGATAAATAAAATATTGCGAACCGCACCCTGGCAAATTGCGCACGTATATTATTCTGAATCGGTTGATCTCATCACGCTGACTTTGTAAACTACTCGTGGAAATAAACTAATTCTTTTATTTGTTTTTAATGGATCGAACGGCTCACTTCTAAAAAGATTCATCAATGTCCTGTGCTTGCAGTTCATTTATATCTCAAATTACCAGTTAATCAATTAATCAATCAATATAATTGTGTGTGTTTGAGAGTAGTTTAGAATATTTAAATAAATGTTTATAAAATAAATTGCAATTGTTTGTTTAAATAGTTGTGCGAATATAATTCCTATTCTAATTTAATATTTCGCTGCGCCAGGGTACTTGGTGTTGGCAAGCCTGTGTTCCCGACACTGTTACCAACAGTTTATTGCATAAATTTAAAAGCTTTACTGTGCACGTTCCGCATTTTAAGGTTGGTACTAAATTTTTAAATGATGTAATCCAGTACTCTTTAATAGACTGGTTTTAACTGGGGGAATTTTATGTTATATATACTACCTACGAGAATTTATATTATTTTACTTAATTTATATATATGTATATTCGCAAAAGAAAATTGCTATAAATTTTGATTTAATAATTATTTTCTACAAAAGGATGCTTTAATAGTGGGTAGCAGGGCGCGGGGGGTGGTGGTGGTGGAGAAGGGGTTGTCGTTGAAGCGTCTTGGGCTAAACCAACTCTGTATAGAGTAAGGCGTGTTCTTAAAATCTGGTCCACTTGTATTCTGTTATGAAATATTACGAAATTTGTATAAAAAATGACCGGAATAAACTCAAGCCACCCGGAGTGCACGTTTTTTTCTACTTTGGGTTCTTGCCGAGAGGCACTGTCTATCTCTGGTGTGTGTGTGTGTATTTGTGGAAAGCTTCTATAGCACCCATGTACACACACACATACACACACTTTGGGAACAGTAGTCCAGGTTCCGGCAGACACCATATACCCGGATTCGTAACAGATCTCCGGAAAATGTGTGACCTGTTTAACAGAGATAATTTTCTAAGTTGTTTGTACACACACACACATGCATGGTACATCTGTGATACATACCCGGTACATATGTGATACATACATCTCAGATATGTAATATACATAACATGAAACACGCTACATTTCACACATACATAACATAAAACATAATGCATATCATAAATAAATGTTCCACATACATCAAACAAAACATATGCCCCTGATACTTGACACAACACATAACACATGAGTACAACAACATAACATATTTTACAGATTGTCCTGTAGCGATTATGTTTAATTAATTCAAAAAAGAAAATGTAGTGGATAGTTGGTGTAAAATTTCGCAAATATTTAACATGAAAATGATATGTTATAGCAGCGCTTTAAAGTGACGCCTAACCGAGAAAAAAAAAAAACTTTGAAGCAGTCTTTATTTCAGCGTTGAATAGATCTAGATAACCCGGTTGCTAATGATCTCGCCAGATACACAAACGACCTTACAGGCCCGTCTCGTTCACAATTCAGTCTCGGGCGCGGTTATTATAACATAGGGGGCTTTCTTCTTCGCTCGGTAATTAGTTGGTACGGCTGTAATTAACGCCGAATGGTCTATCGAAGTCTATTCATCCAAGACATCCGGTTCCCTTTCGATGCATTGCTACCAAAAATTTAACACACTAAAATTATCCTCAGGGCGCGCAAATCATTATAAACTTTATGTACATATATGTATAATATATATAGAAATATTTTTGCCGTTGATGCTTCTTTGCTAATAATTCAATGCGACAGATTAACTTGCGACGTTTAGGTAACTTTGTTAACATGTTTGGAACGTGCCGTCGTTGTGTTGCATAGTACACGTCTAAACATTCACGTGCAGTGAACTGGCACTCTATTGTGCTCTCTCCTATATGTATATGTATAGTTTGATTTTTGTTAAAGTTGTATTCATATTCGCTGAATGGTGTACATATATGTGCGCTATTGTTTCAATTGTACTCGAAAAAAATGTTACTTTGCAAAACTACATAGCAGCCATTGTCCACTTTTTATAACTCAATTGCTGGTTTTTGTGTTATTTTATACAAACTTAAACAGCCCGGGGTTCACTGAAATAACTCCCGGCAGACGACGCATCGCTTTCCGCCAACTAAACACACAATCCCCGGGTACTTTCATCCCACTAGTTATATAAAAAAGCTCAGTGCTATTTAGTTAATTTGTGAATAGATTATAATCGAAAAGCGGTTGCCGCATAACTTTTCAATAAGAATTTTGACGTTTTAATCTTCGAGCATCTTATAAGAAAATGATAAATTATCGAAGAATAAAACTAATACTTGGAAAGATCAATATTATAGCGTTTAAAAATGCGGCAAATAAATATCTCGGTGGAAATTCTCATAAATTTTCTTGCTCTCTGGCAAACGGTAAAAAAGAAGAAAAGCGCTTCTAGTTTGAAATTTCTTATACGATGAACTTCAAAACTATTTACCCCACCAACTATATAAATTTTTATTATAAAACAATTATAAAAAAAAGCATCCACAAGCAGCGTTTTAAATGGAGTGGAATTAATACTCTTTCGTTTTTTATTGCTTATTAACGTATTCCGTATATAGCTTAAGTAATCGTTGGGTTACAATAATTTCTAATCTCAGTGATAATTATCATATATATATATTAAAAGCAGGGTATAACCAGAGAAGAGTGTTGGTAGCGTAAAATAATCCCGGGTTTTCTTCGGTAAAACAACTAAATTCTAATTTAGTTGAACGTCCGGCCATTGGTTGTACGTAATTACACTGTTAATCGAGCGATTACGTTACGGTATTAAGTCTGCTTCACGCAGCACTTTGGTTACACACTGGTCACCCACCGAATGTGTAACTCCGGTTACCGATATCCAATCACCAGAAAATGCACAAAGCACCGACCACCAAAACCTAGTTTAGCCGTCTACGCCACTGAAAGCTCGTGGATCAACAACGAGGGCTCGGGGTAATAATTTTTGCAGCTGTTTTCACCTTTTACCGCTAATAGCCAATCGTATATTATGTCACATCACTATCACAAGTTTGTTTGTTTTACAAAAGCGTCTCGAAGCTTCATACGTGAATATTTTGCATCTTTGTACATTAATGTTGGGTGACGATATATTTTATACCCGCGGCAGGGTTCTAACGATTAAACCCTTCTCAGCTGTATGTATGTTATGTGTAGGGAGGAGGGTGTATATGTATAAGGTATATACAAGACATCAAGCACAAGATGCTAATATTTACTTAAGTGGATGAACACGGCATGTAACGCGGTCGATAAAGTACAACGCAGTGTTTACCAACTGCGAACTATCGAAATGGGGGTGGGTACGGTGCACATTCCGCAGATGGAATTACACCTTGTAAGTACCGCTGTTTTAATCGCGATAAGTGAACAGACCAGAAATAAAACGTATACATAATTGTGGATAGTTGCCCCATTTCACCCCCCCCCCCCCTCCCTCCCAATCTTGGATAACAACACACTATATAAGAGCTATTGTTTTCGAAACACAACATGGGGGTGAAATTTAAAGAAAATATTTGGAGTGGCGTTGCTGGGCCACAAAAGCAACAGCTACAGTTGGTTACGATGTACGTGCTGTGTTGGGTTGCGTTAGGGGATCTTTGTGCCCTGTGAAGCCCTGTGGCGCCGTCTCTGGTGTTTACTAACCGAATGGAGAGTAAATATAACGGCAACCCACAATGTGCCGTTCCCTACAGATGGAGCACCATGTTTATTTAGAAGATTTTTTCAAGCCGTCTCTATCTGTTTGTTGATGGCTTCAGAAAGCTCTATATATATATATTTTACTCGTTTGATCAAATACCTACACTCTAAAGACCATATTATACTATGTCCTACACCCAATTTGGCGCATACTCTAACTGCCCGGCGGTTGGTGTCACAAATCATTGGACTGTCAAATCGTATAGTCATCCTGCCCGAATTCAAATTTTAAGAAATCCGCATTTTAGAAGGTAGATTCACAAAGGCAAAAAATAAGAAGAATAAAACATTCTTAGATATTTGATTTAAATGTATAAATATAAAATTATTTTATTTATTATTATTGGACCATGATAATCAACTTTAAACTAAACTGTATTTTCCCTATTGATACATTGTTATCTGTAATAATAATTTCGCAGAAATGTACCAATTTCTAATCTTCCTGTTTAATACGTACTTCTTGTAAAACTAGGCAATTTAAGAGAGTTAGTGAACCTTTTTTTTATGACGATGGTTCGGGCAAAATGAAAGGTCAAAAAAGGTACAAACCCAACCGCCGGGCAATTTGAGTATGCGCCCCCAATTTATACATATATAAAAAATTTTATATTATTTTTATGTACGGACTAATAAGTATGTATTGTTATAAAAAAAAAGAATTGAATGTGTTTGTTGGTATATATTTGTTAAAAGTAATAATATATGAGTTGATATAGAAAAACAAATAGGAGTAACGGGGAAAAGCTCATATATAATTCAAAACTCTGGTCGTATTTCATAAAACATTTTTTTTTTTTAAAGCATTTCTCGTGTTTTATTCGCGATTGCATGTAGCATACGTTTCATTAGTCTGATTGCTAATACGCGTACGCATAACGAAACGAATTGCTATGAAAGCGGACTAAACCGCAAACGTAAATGATAGATGAGATGCGGTGCTGCCCTTGAAACGTATTTTGTAGTTTAAGTTTCGTAACTATCTTTCTTGTGTGGAAGAGCAAAAAAGAGTCATTTAATTAATTTTAGTTCTGCGCAATGGCTGATTTGCATACAGCTATAGTTTAGATTCCTTTTTAGCATGCGGAAAGAATTAAATTAAACAAATTAAAGAAATTATTCGTATCAACATTTATTTTAAGGCACTTGGCGAGCTTGTGCATACGAATCGTGTATTTACTATCGCTAGCGCAACAAATTCATGTTTATTTTCAAACTTTTATGTGACATATTATTTCTGCATTTGTAAATCATACTTTAACAACACTGTCATCTGTACAACTTGCTTTATTGAAATGAATGCCACTTCTTTACTTTTTCCTAAAAATATAACTTTTTACTTTCTTATCCGCAGTATAAGTAAGTATTGTAATCATGAAAAATTTCGATCTCGAGATTTTAACGGAAATTTACGTTTTGACCTTCCCTGAATCGATTCCAACTATTTTTAGAATGACGTCCGTCTGTGTGTGTGTGTGTGTGTGTGTGTGTGTGTGTGTGTGTGTGTGTGTGTGTGTGTGTGTGTGTGTATGTGTGTGTGTTAGTATGTGGGTGTGTGGGTGTGTATGTGTGTGTGTGTATGTGTGTGTGTATGTGTGTGTGTGTATGTGTGTGTGTATGTGTGTGTGTGTATGTGTATGTGAGCGCTCTACAGCCCAAACGGCTAAAGGGAAAATTATGAAATTTTAAACTTAAGATTTGTATTTCTTGCCAGGCAGGCAAGAAAACCTCCTATTTTTGAAAACATTATTCCGACCGGAAGTGCATGTTTACTCTAGTCATTTTTTGCAGTTTCTGCAATTACTCAAAAATAGTTGCAGTTACAGAAAAATTGTTACAATAAAAATTATAGATATTAGCATTTTGTGCGACTTTTATTTGAAACTTTTTTTCGCAAACGGTACCGGAAACAAGAAAATGGCTATTGAAATTTCTTCATATTATATTTATTTTTACGTAAATCGTAATCAGCTGCGCCTGGCAATTGTTTATAAAAAAAAAAACCGACTTAAATAATTTAAAATTTGACATTTTATATTTATTCTAAGAAATATATTTAGTGTGAAAGTGTTCCAAAGGTTAGGACAAATTATAAATTAGACAAATAATGAAAATAGGATGTGATTTAACCCAAAAGCGTATAAGAAAGTTCGGTGCATGACACTTTAGATGTTTTTTTTTTACTTATACGAAATCATAAGTAAGTAGCGTAATCAAGAAAAAAATCGAACTTTTATAATACCTTCTTTGAATCGAGTATCATTATTTGTAGAATTACGTCTGTCTGTCTGTGTGTGTGTGTATACAATATTTAATCAAAACGTTGACAGATACACGTCAAATATATAAAGTAGCAACTTCCGGGGTATTCAGTGTTACCAATTAAAGCCGGTTGGCCCGGCACCGAATCCGGGTGGCCCTTAATTGGTTGGATTACTCCGACCAGTGACGAGGGTCACCGGAATCCACTACATACGTAACATCTTAAACACCTTTACACTATAAATATACAATTATTAGTATTCTATTCGCAATTGTCTTCATTCTACAATTGTCTTCAAGGTCAATCAATAATTATTTACCAATTTACAATTGCATCATACATATTCATAGTTACACTATAGATTAATAAACGTATCATTTTTCATAATGCATATATATAATATGACTTTTAGACTTGTTGGTTGATTTGTTATATATATATGTAGAATAAAATCCTTTTCTATATGTACATATATGTATGAGTCCTTTGAGTATTTAACGTTGTTCGTAACATAATTAATTAGGTATGAAATTAATTTGACGTTTGATAAGATTTTTCGTCACTTTCCGCATTATTATGACGTCATATGCACCGCCTGAGCGCCTGTCAAAAGTGTGAATAGGGATTACTTGGTGACGCAAACAGAAATTAATTTGTACCTCAGAGATTCATATTAAAATTTATCATATTTCTAACGCATTTCTGCGCGTTCGCAGCACATCAAAGCGTTGTTGCTACTCCCTCAAAGGACATCCTATAATATACTCTCGAAATCTAAGTCCATAAACAAACACACACTCAATATACTCGATACACTTTGTTGTAGATAATACCGCAAAAAAAAAATCAAAACCATTATATTCCATCGTCTTTAAAAAATACACACATATAAAATCTCTAGACTTATTACTACACCGAATCTGATTATTTTTGAAAAGGTGCCATTCTGTGTGTGTGTGTGTGTGTGTGTAGATTATATAAGTTGCCCTACATTAAGAGTACGACACTGTCTGTGAAAGCGTAAGCGTTTGTGTGACATCCTAACTTGTGCGAACGACTCAATCATCCATCTAGCGAGACGACACAGAAACGCAAACGTAAACGTAAACGCAAGCCGGAGCGCCAAGTGACTGACTATAGTTGTACGATGCCCCTCTTCAACAAAGCATCCTCAAGCAGTTCGGCTCCGTTCAAGAGGGTACAGATTAAGAGTTCGATGGAACGAAATGCTAAAAACGGAAATCCCGCGCAGTGATTTTTATTTATTTCGAAAATTAATGCTACTCTATACCCCATTGACATATATCACATACAACTATTATTAACTATAAATGAAATTTCAACTTTTTTCATTATAAACTTTGTAATTAACTTTCAAATTTTCTTTTGTTTCAAACCATCCCTTTATTGCATATTCTACACCAAATCCCCCTTAAACCCGCCAAACCCCACCTGCCCAACAGGAAAATAGTTATTACAGTAATTAAATAGATATGATTTAAAATTACACTAATAACTAGAATTATTATTATAATTATAGAATTTCGCCTCAAACTAATATCAAACGCTCAATAATTTTATGAAATATATTTACGGTCCAGTAATTGATATTCAGTAGTAAATAAATAATTAATAACATATTTAATGTCAAATTGAACGATAATTAACACAGACCTATGCCAAATTTGGTTTGAATATATTTAAATATAATAGCCAACAAATTGAATTAACGATATTAACAATAATTTCGAATTGTCAATTATTACTGAATTGAAATTCTATAATTGATCATGGATTTCTTACCATAAATATCAAATTCCAAATAATTTGAATCGATATTGTTAATAAATAATTGACAAATATAGTTATTTACAATACTTACATATTGCATCGTATAAGAAAGTAATGATTGCAATCGACATTTTGTTGGGCACTGTGCAGTACTGGGCACTGGTGTAATTTCGGATTTATTCCATGATATGAGTACATGATTTATTAGACAGGGAAACAGTGGTCTTTAAAATGTTAACTACGATTTACGCTGTGCACAGATCCATGATATTAACTAAACTAACATGTATATCTGTATACATGTCCAAAAAGGCATTACTGGATTTCAACTCCAAGATTTATTAGTGTATTTATACGCGATGAATGTTTAAACATTTTCCAACTTTTTATTTTCGGCGCAAAAATAAATCTGATCAAATTCATAACGACGCAGTTGGTTGCAACATCGTGCGCATAAAACACAATTGGTGCTAATATCACATGAATTATGCACAACAGCGTGAGCTGTAAGCATTAACGCGCCCACATGTATTTCAACGCAGGTAACTGAACTAATTCGATAACACAGTGGTCTGTTTAGATTTCTTTATTTATTTAGTGCAAAGGTGGACTAGTACGCGTTTTTATCCCAGATATACTCCGGGGCGGTAGGGTTAAATTACGCGTTATTCTTTATTAAAACATAATATCTAAGGTCCCTGAAGTTATCAACTATTTACTCAGCAATTATTCCCTTGCCAACCCCTTAATATTACATCCGGAACCCTCAAATGGGTTTCACGGAAGGTACTTGAAACCCATGGTATCGTATTTGTACAGATCTCAAGTATTTTCGTACAGAAATAGATATTTGACCTAACATTTGGCAAATATCAATGTTGAGCTTGTAATTTCAAATTAACCCTCAAGCATTTTCACCACTTACGGTTCGATTTCGAACTGTACTAAACAAAATATTTAAATAAACAACCGATTTAGTTCACTTTACAACCCTCTATATAATCTGTGTTATAACATTTCAAAGATTCATACATAAGTTACATCTCTGCGACATAACAACCAGGTTACACGCTCCGTACAACATCTCTGCAACATGTCAGCGAAATAACGCACTTGGTATGTCTCCTAGACAAGGTATGTTTGTGGTATATCTCCACAATATAACAGTTACGTTATATGTTACGAAATATTTACTAAGCAGACAAATTCGTTTTCCAAAATGGCAAATATGTTTACTGCCTTACTAGGCAGTGAAAATATATATTTTTTTCCAGTAGATTTTCTTGAAAACTAACATATTCTGAACAACATCCACCCCCTACACACACACACACCCATGTACACATCATTTCCTTATGGCTGAATCACAATGAAACACATCGATTCTTATGCAACAGACTGGAAAACATCTATCTATCCGTGTGAATTGTGTAAAAAATGAGAAAAATCTACTGAGCCTTTCCCTCCCATCCCCCTAACTCCCCCTAACCAACTCGGCCGCCTCTTCATCCAATGCCTATGCTATATTTAGAGGGAATGAACGTATGTATGTATATATGAAGGAATAGCAATAGGGTACCGCTCGAACCGGTAATAATGAACCGGAACCGGAAACGGGACGGACCGGTGCAGTAGTACTGGCGCACCAGACGCCAGAAAAGGCAACTACATTTATATATATATGGGTTCTAGCTAGCTATCCTTAATAATACGCACCAGCTATTACATTCTATTCCATTTTACATCTGCAGTGGCGTCTGACTGTATAATTCAAGATGGAGGGAGAAAAAGGAGTGTTTAGGTTAGAAAAGCGTAGGGGAATATAGTATAGGGAAATGTCATCGAGTCAAGTGTTGAATATGTTGAATTTTATTAGATTTAGTAATGACTATGCAAGAATGGAATGGTACGGTTGGAGAATAGGGCAGGCAAAAAATGTTAATTAATTATTGCAATTCATTAGCGCACGGTGTTTAATCATCAGTGGGGGAGGGGGTTCGTTTTTATTTGTTTCAACAAATTAAAATTGATTACTTTTTATATATGTACGTTTCATCTGAGACAACACGGATATTTAAACAAATTAGCAGGGGCGTATTGGATTAAGTTCAAATATTGAATGTTTACAGATGCGATCAACCTTCCGGTTTGTAAGTCTAGATATATATATATAAAAAAAAAACAGACAACAGTTACAGACCACGAAAGCTAAGTGATATATGAGCGACTTTTGATGAGAGTTGCACACTTTTTCTACACCACCCACCCCACACCTCTAGGCCCCAAAAGTTGTGCTAACTTGTGCAAGAAACAGATTCGATACACTTCGGGAGAATTATTGCTCGATTCTTCTCGTGAGAAATATTTACATTATTTCATATATATATATATACATAAATCTGTACAGATAGAATATATACACTCTGATATATTGATAAGATTATTTTAAGTTATATACGCTTGAATTGATTTGATTGAAGACCCATGCGAGAGATTTATGTCTTATACGAGTTTGTTTGAGAACTTTGTCATTTACTTTCGAAGACATCACAACTTTTTTCTTTACAAATTTAATAAAAACAAAACGTATGCTAATACATCCTTGTAACACCCCCCCCCCTCTATAACGGTTTATATGCGTAAACAAAGCTACTCGCTTTTAATTAGATTCGATGAGTGTATTAATATTTCACCCCATAAAGAAATCGAAAGTAATATTAAGCTGAAATAAATTAGGTAGCACCTGTTCGGTAATTAACAGCGATTTGTTCCTATTTCGGCCCCTTACGCTTTCGCACGCGTTCCACCGTTCGGAATTCCACCATATTTATGGAAGGTAGTGATTTGTGTCTTTAATTATCTACCACCAAGGAATCGATGTCCTTTCGCAGCTATTTTCCCGCCCACAACTGGACACGTGTGCGTGTAACTATGTATATATATATATAACTATCCGGAATAACAAATGCAAATCACCGTATTTGAGTAATGCCCCGGTTCCGGTGTTGGAAACCAGAGGATCGAATCCCGGCCAAACACATATTACCCAGAATGCAATTGCAGAATAATGACGTGCGCGGGCATAGATAACCTGCAGGCTATAGAGCCCCTAGGGGGGGAGTGTTTGGGCGATGTGTATGGTTGCCAACTTAGTCTAAATATACTATCCCTAATCACTGGTGGAATTTATTTAAACGTACGCCACTGACGAGAATTTAAAATCGAGATTTTCAACCAGTGAATTATTAGCGCAATGGAATTCGGCGAATTGTTTTCGCATTTCTGAGCCGCACTCATTAAAATATTTGTTTATTAGTAGTTTAATAATTAGAATTATAATATTACAAATTGATAAACCATATTTGTGCGCCAATATTAACGGGAGTGAAAAAAATTAGTGAAGCGTGCCAATTATTGAATATAAATTTGCAATCATTGTTATTATCCCAGTGTTCAATAGGCTCGGTGAAGCGTCAATTCAAACGGTGCTTTTATATTAAAAGCCACTGACTGTGTGTTAGGGCACTTGTCAAATGTATCGATATTGAAAATTATTCCAATTAACGAAATCGCCAATCAATTAATCAACAATATCATATTTCCTTTAAAATCAAAATACTACGTATAAGAAAGCAAAAACTCCCCATGCCCTCTTATATATTTAGAGTGGCAATATTTGCACCTGCAGTCTGCACTCGTTAGTGTCTTAAATTAAGCAATTTAATGAACCTAAATTAGAACGACCTGTCATCGTTACACAAAGTGACATCATTTTTAACTTAACATCGTCATCGAATTTAATTGGGAATATATTTTTATCGCGCTTTTGCGTTCCTCAATTGACACAATTAAGGAACTGTCGACACATTTTTGATTTCCACCAAAAAAAAGAACCAAGTTTTGCATATATTAAAAAAAAAACATTTTGAACGAAACATTTTCGAACTGAGAAAACCGCAAAATTGTTTTAGTTTTAAAACATTTTTCAACTTTCAAAGCGTCTGATAAACGGAAAGCAGTTTAATGCATGGCCGCCTCTACTAATTAACAAATTCTTTATAATCTTAATTAAGAATTGCTAGATAGGAAACTAATTAATCCCCCCCCCCACCCCTTAGCAACTTAGGTGCCTTATTGTATGTAGAGCGCAATTTTTTTCTGTGTTGAGCTTTATGGACTTTATTCGGAAATAATTTGGCGAGGGTGTTCACATACAGGTGATGAATGAATGAATGCATAAGCGAATAAAGGAGAACCTGCGAATGTTATACGAGTAGTCGTAAGTCGCTTTTGTATTCGCTGTTTATATGCGCGAGTGCTGCCGTTGAGGCGGACACCGAAACCAGACTTTTTATACTATTTTGACATTTTTAAAACAAAATACTCGACTAATACGTTTCGCAGTGCTCTTTGTTTAATACATTTCGTTTTTTAACCGTTTGCTTACCATAGAGCCATGTTTTTTTAAAAGTACATATAGAGTAAAAAGGAATTAAGTAATTATCTTTTATTTATTTAATTTTCACAAATATATACACATCAATATATTTAGTTTTGATGACTTTTTGAGGTGTCGGTAACAATTTGTTTTCGGTAAAGTTTTAAAGCAACACCGTGCGAAGCGTAAAGTTCCTGGTGCACTTTTGCACTTTTGGTGCAAACAAGAAAACTTATTTCATCTTTGTTTTTCAATTTGTCTGTGCACAGTGTGGCGTTTTTGTTTACTTTGAGTGTTTTTGACGTATTAAATTTAAACTTTATAGATACATGGTCATGTGTTGGCCGACGACTGCTTATGATTACAATTCGCTTCACGTTAATCCCAATTCATAGTTAAGCGTCTGGATTTATCTCAATCAAGAAACTAATTTTAGTTAGATATAGTTGGTTGCTGGTCTAATTAGCGAATATTAGCTATATATATATATATATATATATGTAAGATATTATGGTTGTGGTTGCAATTTATGTAGTATTGATAGATTATACAAGTGTATTAATTGTCAGCATTAAATAGGATTTGTGTATATAGTATTTATTAAGTAGAATTGTAATTTAGGTGCCTGACTGCTAATTTATTAAAGTTTGGTGGCAGTGTTAATAGTAGCATATCCCATTGGAAGCAATTGCGTTTTTTATTTTTTTCGTTTTTACAAACTTTCGCTTGGAATCAAACGCTATATATCGCAAATGGAGCGTATCCTTCAAAGAGGACAAAGTTTCACACACACACACACATACACGAGATATCAGGATAACATATATTTACACACACACACACGTATATACCTTTTGCTGACGCCGTATCAAAGTCACCCTGTTTTGGGCACGTATGCATGTATGTATGTATGTATACGTCTCTGTCGTCGATCCCAACGGGATGCTGTGATGAAATTCGGGATTTTAACCATTTTAGACGCACGACCACCCCCGTAAAGTCGACCTATGTATTGTGGTAGAAAGTAAAGGAATGTGTATATCGAGCAAAAAAAAACTTAAATAAATGACATGTGAACATGTTCTGTATATATATATTTATATATATGTATATATATATAATACATGTGCATGTAAGAGACACCTTCACCGGTAGTTATGTTATTAATTTGTTGATAACTCGGTAAATTGGGTGCCTATCTCTTGGGCCCGCGTCGGAGATCGATTCGGAAGGAAATGATGAAATTTCTAAGGTACTACCAGTGGTCTCAAAGCAGTGATACTAGAAAATCATAAATGAAATAAATATTGCACTGTACATACATAGTAAACGTGTTTGAAACTTTTGAGAACGGTTGCTTTGTGCCATATAAATTACGATCAAAGAAGGTTCTTCCGTGACTGTTTTTCCATGCTCGTGTATGTATATATATGTGTGTGTGTGCATACTATATACATACATATACATAGGGGAGGAAAAAGAATCCCTAGTGCGTTTATGTTCTATCTTTTTCGATACATTTGTAAACGTCATCTAAATATTATTGATCACCGGTGGCTTAGGAGCGTTCCGGTGCTACCGAAGCCTTTGTCTGTGTGTGTGTATATGTGCCGTTCCGTTTAGATACTGGTATCATACTATAAATACGCGAATGCGTGCCTACCATTTGCTGTTGAAGCAAGATAATGTTTTATTTTCTTTAAAGGAAAACAAATTACGACTCGCGTCTGCGTAATAATAATTATTTTTAATTTCAATGCATTTTTGTTCGGTACACAACAATCATGTTACCTCTATAGGAAGTAATGAAAGAAAACGAAAAACAACAACTAGATGAAAGAAAACGAGAATATTTCCTGCGCTGTGTGAAAATTCTTTGCACACAAGATATGACAAAACGAATTCTTTTTCCCGTTCCAACCCATAGAAAATATTCTAAGAAATATTTTAAAACTATCTTAAAATCGCCGTGCATCCGAGTATAAAGCTATTTTGTCTAATACAAATATCTACAGTGCCCGGCACTCGACATTCTTATACGTAACACACATACAACAGAGTGTGTGTGTGTGAGAGAGAGAGAGGTATTAATAGTTACGATGACAGTGTTCACTGGTAGGAATAATAAAAATAGTATTTGTAAAATGTTTGGGACTGTAGTTCAATGTTGATATTGTTTTCGTAACGTGGTACAATACAGAAGAATCTTCTTATTAAATTAGGTGAAACGGAACGCTACGTGAACATCTGGCTGCGTTTAGGATGGCAACACTGCGCATTTCCTTGTATTATAAAAAACGAACAAGGCCACGCCATTACCCACCCAGTCGGTATTTACAGGCAATTTTCATACAGTAAACATGTTATCATATTATTATTTATTCGGAGAAAGGAGAGCTACATAGAGCAGTCCTGAAAATGTGCTTGCACACGTCCATTTCCCGAAATGCAACAGGCGTCCGTCCTGGACAGGCCAGGCGAAAACAAATGCCATCCATGTCCACGTCTATTTTCGTTGCCAATGACACATGAAAAATCGGTTGGAAACGAAAAAAATCGGAAAAGCCCAACAGCACACAGTAGTTGAATATAGTAGTTGTTTGGCAGATTGACTAACAGCGCTCCTAGCGGTGATTATTCACACCGAAAGAGACCACGTCACGGCGACCGTCCATCACTGTCCCCGTTCCTTTATTCACACGACGCCACTGGCGATCACCCAACATTATTCTTGTGCTGTACATTAGTCTATCTGGTAGGGCACCACCAACACCACAATAACATCATCAACTCTTTCAAATCCATCGCAATCATTTTGCTAAATAATAACAACATTTCACTCTATATTTTGGGCCTAATCCAAAACGAGACAGAAACAAACAGCGTTTATTCTTCCCCGGTATCCTCGAGTGGTGAGTGATTGGAACGAAGATCAATGTATGTATGTATTCGGTTGCTTGGACTTTTCTCTTCTTTTCAACGGGTAAATCACTAAAGAAATAAGGTTTTATCTATTTGGTTACACATTTCACAAGGGGGACCTTTTTTTTCTTTCTATTTTCGGTTTGAAGAACTACTCGTATTTGTTAATAAACATGGTGAACAATTTTAATTGATAATTGATTAATGATAGTATAATTAATATCTTGAAATAAAATGGGTTTAAATTGAATTAGAAATATTAAATTTAGCGAATGCTTCGGCCGAGAGACGACATGGGCTTTTGCTTATTAGCGATGCTGGGAAAAGGTCAATGCATATAGAAATTAAAATTTCATCAAAAAATAAATAATAAAATCAGTGAATGTGGGGGGCAGCGATGCATGCGCCCGTTTGTCCGGGCAGTGCCATTAGTCCGGGACTTGTAGTTGGTTTCATAGTTCGTTTGACAACGTATAAAATATTCGTGTCTCGTGCCGTGCGCGCATCCCAAACCATGTTCACTTTGAAAGCTCGACGACTTGAAGCTCTTTTTCTATATTTTTATTTCTATTTCGCATCAGCATCATCATACACCGTGCAAGCTGTGCCTGTATGATGGAATATCAACACAAATTATCAGATATCTCTCCCTTTTCCCTCCTCTCTCTCTCTCTATCCCGTTTTCTCGAGCGAACGGGATATACTTACAGTAGTATTTATTTATTTCTATAAAAATTGGTTTATACATTTATTTTTCCTGCGCGCACTGAATTTTTTTTAATTTCCTGTGTTGTGGCAATACTGTCGTCCGTCACCCCAATACGTGATTTGAGTTAATAATTATCAGATTGTGATAACTTGAAACATAATAATTACGTGCCAGAAAAAAAAATTGTTTTTGGTTGCATGATGAGGTAGCGGGTTAATTCCACTGGTATCCTGTTTCGAACCGGGTTCCGGTTGCGCAACTTTAATGAAAATGGTGTTATCAACATCGATGTTTTTATTTCGTCCCCTCCCCCCACAATTGGCTGCGGTTGACAAAATTGGATTTTTTTATTTTGTGGTTATTCAACATTTTCTCTTGATTTATTTACCTCCTCACTAGTCACTAGAGAGAGAGAGAGATGTGTGTTTGAACAGAGGAGGGGGAGGAGGATGATGATGATGGTATAACAATCTTGTCAAGTATTTTAGTTTCGACTGTTGTCGAGTTTCGATCAGCGGTTTCTTTTGATCTGGTTGTGCAGAGTATAATACTGTAAGCAATTTCAGTTTCAGCCTTCAGCTGTCTAGCGCATAGAATATTATACGTTGAAAAACACACACAAACAGTGAAAGAAAACGGCACCGTAAGCACGAAATATATTGGTTTAAATTTCGGTCCCTTTTAAAAAGCCCTGTAACGATAAGCGCAGCTTTAAATCAATTTCAAATCAGTCCCAACTAATTTCAACATGAAACATAAATGCGACATCTCGGCTTACTCGTATCACTCACTACGAAAGCAGAAACAACCTCTAAACGCATTCTCCAAGGAGATAAACTAAAATCAGAATTTCCGGTGTGGTTCGGACGAGTACGGGGAATACTTTTAGTGCTGTATAGCCCCGTTAAATTCTAGATTGATGTTGGTACGCTGTATTCAAGGGGGAGGAACATGTCTTATCCCCCGTTTCAGGGGCAACACGATACTGTACGTACAGAATCGTCAAATGTCACACAGGTGTGGCGTGCGGGTTGAAGTGTTCTTTTTCAAACTACGACCCCTGCTAGAACGTGAGCCACTGAAGTTTATACTCGGTAACTGGAGACACGTTCATAAGAGATGATGGGGAATATTGTATATGGCGGAATACAGGCCTGGATTCAAGCGCTATTTATTATGATACGATTTATACATTACATCTTCATTTTAAATTACATATTGTACGACGTTAAGAGGATACTTTTGAAGCAAGCAAATATTATAAAATATACCAATTTACTATTAAATACCAACATTTTAGGGCATAACCTAACAATGCATATATACAATATGGCCACCGCTGCACACCTAAACTTCTCAATCGTTCATATCTCTGAAACTATTCATCATTTAGGACTGAAATTCAAGTAGTGTATTACTGAGAGTAGTAAGAACCCATTCCCCCTTATAGTGTGCGTGCTATTCTTATACGTAGTGGGGTGCAGGGTGATGGGAATCATTGGTCTTTTGTCTGTCCGTTGGAGTGCGGTAGTTTTAACTGCGTAGGCGGGCTACCACACCTTGACTAACGGTCTCGGGAGTGTTTAGTGGTTTTTGGGTTTGGGCGGCTGGATTGGTTGTGGGGTGAGTAGGAACGCATATGCGGCGAGTTTTCGCAGGGGTGGCCGCAGTTAAGTGTCTGTGGTGTGTCTTGGGGAACTCTTGGTGGATGGCACGATGGCAACGCCTCCATTAGTTCCGTGCGGTTTCTGACCAAACTACCGTTATCTGTTTGCTCAGGTTGATATGAGCGTTTGCACGGCAAAATCAAATGCACCAGTAGTGATGCATAAATATCGCAGATTTGTGCTTGTTGTATGATTTGAAAATATATGCGCAAGTGAAACAATGGCATTAAATGCGAAATGCTGAAATACAGGGGCTACACTGAAAAGTTGGCACAGCCGTAGGGTGAACAGCTGAAATGATTATTAACTAGATGTTTTCATGAGGGCAAACAAACAAGCATCGCATCCATGACAACGCAGGCTCTCAATGACAAAGAAATATCAAGTGTGCACATTTGCATATGGCTTCCAGCTTCCATACCCATAGACTAATAGCGTACTATATAAACACTAGCTAATTAGTAATACATACATACATACAGTTATATTTATTTATAGACGTAAAGTACTTTTAACTTCAAAAAACTGAGTAGGTAATTTATAGACATTAATGGCACTCGGGAGTAATACGATCTCAATAAGACTACAGTTTTGAAGCATAGAGTCCATTTCGGATGTTTGACCAGAAAACCATTTCCAAGTTGCTTTACGAAAACAATTAACATTTAATTTTGAATTTGGTATTCGGTGTGTTGTAATTACATGAGTATGCATTAAGGCCGTCCAGTAGCGGGCCTCAGGCAACGAAATTAAAATCCCCTAGGTAACCGACATGGACAGGGGGTTGTAAATCTTTCATTAATAATAACTGTACATTAAATTCAACATGCCGACTCCAATGAATGTAATAATTAAACAACGCCTGTAACTTTGTAGCGGAAACATATTTGCAACTTATAGATGATTACACAACGTTGCTTTATTTATAAATGGGATACTGTGCATTATTTATGAATTCTAAACCAAACCAGTGTACTGATTTACGCATTTATATTCGCACAAAACACACATTTTGACACATTCAATTGTTAAGTTGCGTGATATGTATAAATGATACCGTAACCCGAATCTACGAACCTTCACGCCTCTTTGATACAGGTTCACATGTGTGCATAATAGTAAACAAAATATTGAGCAATACTCTCAGATAAATCTCGAAAAGCGGCAGCTTTTTTATTTTCTATTCTTTTCTGCCTGCCAATCTATCACCTCGACATGTGTCTACTTCGATTTGTTTACTTTCTTATACAAAGTCATACGCAAGTAACAATCCCCGAAATTTCGCATTCTTTTTGTGCCTATACGTAAATCTAGGCGCACGTTTAGTTTGTTGTGAGGCAGGTTGGCAACACTAGCCATATGCCTTTAACGCTAAAGCTCATATTAGGGGAAATTCATATTCTGTCTTTGTTTATACGTTAGGTAGACAGAGCAAGAATATGAATTTCAACTTGGCTATGCCGAGATTCTGGTGAAAAGAATATAGATATTGGTTTTTGATGTATAGCGTTATAATTGAAGATTTCTTTTAAGGTAATCTAAGTGTTTTATATGTAATAAATGTATTAGTTCAATGTTGAAGAAGTTAACATAAAGTATTTTCGCCGCCGCCGGAGCAGGTAGAGTTTCAAGCGGCGGCAAAGTTATAACCACATAACTAGCGCAAATTTAAATTAATTATCGTGGACAAGTTGATGGAAACTCGCAACTTAATATTATCGCGCGTTTAAAGCGTATTCGGCGTAATATTACTGCGAAATTATTTATTTTAACAGGAAGGGGTGCAACGTATAGGTGAGGGGTAATATATAAATAAGATGCCATGTGTGAGTATATACTATTATATTCAATGTACACTGTTATATGCAAATTGAGTTAGTGTATATGTACAAACATTATACTTGTACATATTAGATGGTACATGATTTTACAGTGTACTAATCGAGTTGTTGCAGCATTTGCGCTTTGCGCGTCCTCTTTCTATGACTCCTAATTAATATTGTAGCTGGTAAAAGCACGCTGGAAAAGCTGTATGTTGTAATAACAGTGTCATTTTATTTTAGTGTAACACTCATTACGCAGCAATTATATTACTGTTTTTATGTTTGTTTCCGCTTTACTAGCTCCAACTATCAAACAATTAAGTTGCGAATTTATTTTCATACAAACATTCCTGAATCGAGTAGTAGCTGTAATTATCAGTAAAATTATCAGGAACTGATACTCGACGTTATAAAGCACCATTCAATTTCTTTTGATGTATACATATATAATTAATGAAAAAAAAAAACATTTCTCAGTCAAATATTATCCAATGCCTGTAATTTTCGAATATTGACAGGCCACTCACCAGTAGAAATGATAAAAAATGTAACGTTAACGATTTGATGTGTCGGGAACCGAAGCCAGGACCAATTTTCCTGTCAATTTAGATGTCAATAACACATTTACACCTCGCCCGAAACCCCTCTGCGAACTGTAAATTTCCATTTTGATAGCTAGTATACCATCTCACCCCATCCACGTCACACATTCTGGGATGGGTATATATATATTTTGCAGAGGGTTTAAATATATATATATGTATATAAAAGTACAGAATCAATACGTCTTTTATTTATTATTTCGTTATTTACAATTTAAATATACGGTTGCACTCGTGATACAGCTTACACATTTGTAAGCAGGGAAATGCAATTTTTGTTACTATGTGCGAATATAGGCACATCGTTGTCGCACTTGACATAAATTCGTTTATAAAATATTCACAATGTCATTTTCTCTTTGTTTAATGTGACAAGCGACAAACAGTCACTGTCACTTGATCCCAGATAGTAATATCATATGATAATATCATTTGTCATTGTGCTTACAGGCGCATATCACTAGTCGCAGCGACACCATAGCGAAACGGTTGGTAAAACTGTGCTGGAAATCGGTACTAGACCCATCATCATACTTCATAGTTAACGATATGTTTAACTATACTAGTGCCAAGAGCTTGTTACTTTCTTATTCGCTGTATAATAAGTATTGTATATAAATAAACTAATTAGTTTAATTTTCTTATTTTAGAAATGGCAGTCTATTGCAGTCCATCAACAGTTCAGATATAAGTGCCGTATCCTCTAATCAGAAGACATCTTCATCAACTTATGGAGGAACCTACAAGGCATTGCAGTTCAATTATCAGTGCCGCATCCTCCAATCAGAAGACATCTTCATCAACTTCTAGAGGAATCAACACTCTACAATCCTCTAGGTTCTAGAAGACTATGAGGAATGAATTAAGACAATCAAATCGTAAGTATTGTTTAAATACTTTATTTATTACGTATGCCAATTAATAATTTAAACAAATATATTTTAAATTTAAATAAACAAACTAATTGATTTTATTTTTTTTTTTCAGAAAATGCAGTCCATCGGCCCCAGCCCTTAATCTTAAGCTCAACGCCCATCCCTCCCCTTTATACAGATAATAACAAATATGATTTCTTATATTCTTGTCATATTTTGTTAAATATATTATTTATTTATAATATATTTAATTGTTATTGGTAAATAATATACTTGTATTACAAAACTAATTGTATATTTCTATTACAATTAATGTATTAGAGTAATAAGTATTACTTTTATGTGGTTTATAATATATTTAACTGTTGATATTCTTATCAATAATAAGGGATTGATATATGTGAAATAAAATGTGCGTGTATCAACGATTTTTGTACTTCTATTACTTAGTTTTAAATAAAAACATTATAAAATATACATGTTATTTATATTATTTTATAATACCTTAAAAATCCTTTAAACTCCTTAAAATAATGTGCTCTTAAGAGCAATTTTTCTCATAACAAGCGACCAAATTAAAATAATTAATTAAAATTTTGAGGTTAGAATTAACCTCAAAATTTTAATTAGCAAAAGTGAGCTGAAATGGTCAAATAAATTTCAAAAAGGTGTAAAATTTTAATTAAAATTTTTAGGTTAAATCTAACCTCAAAATTTTTAAATAAAAATTTGAGGTTAGAATTAACCTCAAAATTTTAATTAGCAAAAGTGAGCTGAAATGGTCAAATAAATTTCAAAAAGGTGTAAAATTTTAATTAAAATTTTTAGGTTAAATCTAACCTCAAAAATTTTTATTCAAATTTTGAGGTTAGAATTAACCTCAAAATTTTAATTAGCAAAAGTGAGCTGAAATGGTCAAACAAATTTCAAAAAGGTGTGAAATTTTTAATTAAAATTTTTAGGTTAAATCTAACCTCAAAATTTTTTATTAAAATTTTGAGGTTAGAATTAACCTCAAAATTTTAATTAGCAAAAGTGAGCTGAAATGGTCAAATAAATTTCAAAAAGGTGTAAAATTTTAATTAAAATTTTTAGGTTAAATCTAACCTCAAAAATTTTTATTAAAATTTTGAGGTTAGAATTAACCTCAAAATTTTAATTAGCAAAAGTGAGCTTAAATGGTCAAATAAATTTAAAAAAGGTGTAAAATTTTAATTAAAATTTTTAGGTTAAATCTAACCTCAAAATTTTTTATTAACATTTTGAGGTTAGAATTAACCTCAAAATTTTAATTAGCAAAAGTGAGCTGAAATGGTGAAATAAATTTCAAAAAGGTGTGAAAATTTAATTAAAATTTTTAGGTTAAATCTAACCTTAAAAATTTAATTAAACATTTTGAGGTTAGAATTAACCTCAAAATTTTAATTAGCAAAAGTGAGCTGAAATGTTCAAATAAATTTCAAAAAGGTGTGAAAATTTAATTAAAATTTTTAGGTTAAATCTAACCTCAAAATTTTAATTAAAAATGTTGAGGTTAGAATTAACCTAAAAATTTTAATTAGCAAAAGTGAGCTGAAATGGTCAAATAAATTTCAAAAAGGTGTGAAAATTTAATTAAAATTTTTAGGTTAAATCTAACCTCAAAATTTTAATTAGCAAAAGTGAACTGAAATGGTCAAATAAATTTCAAAAAGGTGATAAAACTTAATTAAATTTTTTAGGTTAAATCTAACCTCAAAATTTTTAATTAAAATTTTGAGGTTAGAATTAACCTAAAAAATTTAATTAGCAAAAGTGGGCTGAAATGGTCAAATAAATTTCAAAAAGGTGTGAAAATTTAATTATTATTTTTAGGTTAAATCTAACCTCAAAATTTTAATTAAAATTTTTGAGGTTAGAATTAACCTAAAAATTTTAATTAGCAAAAGTGAGCTGAAATGGTCAAATAAATTTCAAAAAGGTGTGAAAATTTGATTAAAATTTTTAGGTTAAATCTAACCTCAAAATTTTAATTAAAAATTTTCTAATTTATTTGACAAATTGTCAAATAAATTTCCTACTAAGGTGTGAAAATTTAATTAAAATTTTTAGGTAACCTAAATAACCTAAAAATGTTAATTAATCTTTATTTAATGATAGCCTGAAAATAAAAAGCACATTTAGAAAGGATCACTTTGTAAGGTAAAGTAAAAAATAGAAGATGCAAGTATATTTTATAATGTTTTTATTTAAAACTAAGCAATATAAGTACAACAATTATTATTACAATCACAATTATTTACAAATTTTGTTTAAATACTTATATTAAGTTAAATAATAATATATAATAAAGGGGGGATGGGGCGCTGGTACTTGAACTGTCGATGTGCAATCGATTGATTCTATGGAACAAGTAAACACAATTAATTAGTTTAAATATTTAAGTATAACTAATATAAATGAAAAAAATATTTGGGGTTGCGATTTAGGAATTTGGGTGAGAAGTGATACTTTGAGGAAGAGAGATCTAAGATTTTTGTTAGGGCAAATGACTCACTTAAATCTGCATAATTGAATGTATTTATTATAATTTGTACTTACATTTTTTAGATAAATCCTGAAAATGATTCAAAGTCCGCCACTGGAAATGAAGTTTGCAGGACTATTACCCCCTGCAACGTCATAATGGCCATCTGATGTTCAACCTCTGCGAGGTTAAAGTATTTAGGGTAGTTGCTCCTAAATTGTGTGTGTGTGTGTGTTTGTGGAAATGTATAAATAATACCAAACTATGGCCGGTCTTAAGTGCAGAAATGGATTACGTTACAAGCAATAAACACTTGCCACATATCCTGGGAAGTAAATAAAAAAAAACATATTAAAATAAGTTTCAAGATGCATTTTCATTGATGGGCAAAGTTGCCTCTTAAGTTACACCTTGAGAAGTTTGCCAACTGAACTAATTAGAACCTTGAAATAAGTCACACGAAAAAGATTCAGGTGTCCCTCAAGGGACTCGTTACTGTGTGAAATACTACAGGGTTGCCAATCTAAAGGAATTGCATTTACACAAATGGGAATTTTATTTATACGCCGTTTTTTTTTTTAATGTTTATTTGTTGGAATTTTAATAAAGATTTTCGTATAAAAATGAAATCTAATTAAAGTCGTTGACGATTATCTTTTAATCAGGTTCGCCAACTTAAAGTTTAATCCCTAAAAAGTTTTTACTCTCTGATGTCTACAGTTTTTTTTTTTTCATTTTTATCCTTTTCACATTTTTTTCTTGCTTTCTTCCGAGTGAAACAAAAGAAAATATTTACTTACAAATAAAACACGACTCTGGATAATTGTTTCATAATTTAGTTAATACATTGATTTAAATATTTGGTTCACAGTACTGTTTTTGACAGCGAAATTCGGTTTATATTTTAAAGTAAACGATTATTAATACCCTCAATTTTAAAATTAATCTACCAATACGTTTCATTGCCAGTAATTATATCAAAACATTTTTTTTAATTGACTTGATTTAATTTTTCTGTTCACACACACATCCAACATTAATAAAAAAAAAACTCTATACTATATTAGGGAAATATTATTATTATTGAGGATTTAATAGATAAGGTGCGCAAATAATATATTTAATTTTATAAATAATAAATAGAAGATATTTATTAAAGTTGTCTAAAAATCGTTTTGAGAGTAGTGTCCCTGTGGTGTCAATTTAGATTAAGTCCGTGTTACTGTCGCAATTTAGAATTTTTAACAAAAAAAAACAATCTTTTAAAAGTTTCAAGTAATTGACAAAAGGTATTGTGCGATACATCTGACGTGAAACTGTGACAAAAACTAATTGAAAACGCAGTTGTGTGACTTAAAATGAAAATTTTGTAATTAAAGTGGGTCCATCGACGCGAATATCGAGTTGAAAATGGCAACAATTGCATTCTGGTGGGGCAGTGGAATCATTGAATGGGAAAGACACAGAGATAACAAGACACACACTCACCGTATGAATCGAATCTTAATTTCACAACTCCATCTGTGCGAAAGACAAAGAACTAATCGCGTTAGTACTCTCCAATAGAGACGACGTCCGAACAATGTCGAAGCGGGCACATTGTCCGCTCGCGAGTATTCGCCAGATGGATTCTCATCCTTTCAATTAACTCGACTAGCACAAAGCGAATTTATTAATAATTGTTAAATCTTCGTCTTGCTAGAGTATGCCGGAAGTAGTAATATTTTTGTGTAGATATTTGAGAGCTACTGATCCAGTTACGCCACTGGGTTTCTTGTAAAGAAAAGTATCCTCAATTCTTGTAAAGATTTTTATATATATGTATATAGTCTAGCTTATAATCCTTGAGAGCTTTCTAAGCCATGCATTCAATAAGATATATATGTATTAAGGTAGTTATAATAGTGAAGACGAGATTGGCTCTGGCTTAGGAGGATTTTAGGAGGGTTATTTGGAGCGTGTTCTATTCTTCAAACTAAATAACTAGTTGCAGTTCAAGTTTTAAATCTGTTTACAGTAACTATTCATAAATATCTGCAAAAAGTAACGCAATATTTGTAGAATACTTAAAATATTTATGAGAGCTGATATCAAAAGCGTTTATGTGTGTGTTATGATTGTTTTAAATTTTGAGTTATCCAGTAAATATTGGACACATTTCCCATTTGTCTGATTCATCGTTCTGTCTTTCCTCTGTGCTAGTGCCGTACGATTTTTCTTCGTGCGGACGTTACCGTGAAATTCTTTGTGATTTAAGACATAGTCTTTTTTTTACTTCACCATCCACTCTTCGCCCCTTACTCGCAGCCCTTTCACATTTTTTTTCTCACTATTCCGTTAGGATTTTTATTATTGCCTCCAAAAGCCAGTCGTCGTTTGGCTTTTACATACACACGAACACAAAGCAACTTTCAGGACATTGTAGACAAAATATCTTAAGTTTTACTGTTATAAGACGTTCTTGATTAGTTTCCCTCCAGACAGACCAGTTGATCCGACGCGGTACGCAAAGTTCCCCTTTAAAAACCCGTTACAAAATTCAAAACGCCTATATTCCAATAATCATCAATTAATACGCAATTTAAAACAGATCACACAATTAAATGCTAAGAGCTTTATTATCAACCTCATCCTTACATCACACACACATGTAGAGGGCATAGACAAGAGTCACAGCGGAAATAATCGGTCCGTTTCCTTTGATATATGCCACATCCGGTTTCGGCGAAGATGCAGCAGAATCAGAGGAAAACAGCGCCAAGCAAACAGAGACGAAATTTCCGGCAGTCTTTTTTTATTTTATTTTTCGCAACATTTTTTTTTCTATATATATATGTTTGTACCAACAACATATTTAGTTGTATTTTACTAGATGTTATCATTTTGATTTATCTACCAAATAACACTTGTGCATTTTGGGTGTGGTCCAGTTCACCCCCCCCCCCCCATTCCCTACCCTGCATCGCCGTTTGGAAATAATAAATGTTATGCTATTATTTTTATATGATTTTCCACAGTAAAGTTGTAATTAAAAACCATTAATTATTTATTTCGCTAATATATTTATACGAGTTACTAAAAGTTCGTCCCGGCAAATAATAAATTACTTTAAATATTTCAACAAGCTATTTTCTTTACAGTGAAAATGTAAATATTGGTAGATATTATTAAAATTAATTTACAACATGTGTGCCTTTCTATACGTACGAGTGCCGTTTATTTTAGTTAAATATACGAAATCCATTTAGACATTACGTTTGTAAATATATTTATTAGTGTTGTAATATGTATATAAGTTCATTTTATAAATGGCTTTTAGAGTCTTATTAGATATAAATATATATATTTTATAAATTTTATAATAAAATAGTGATAAAGTTCCTTATTTTGTATAAATCAACGTTGTGAAAACAGAATTGTTAAATGGTTGAGGGCATTGGTTACGTTTGTAACCACAAGGGATGCGAGTATTAGTTGTAATTTGTGTACGAATCGTTTATAATATTTAAAGATCGTTTTCTAAGTGTATGTTACTGAACTGAATCAGCGCGTCTTCCATTATTAAATCAAACACAGTAGGTCTGCTTTAAAACGTACATAAACTAGACTAAAGCTTGAGAGAGTGAGATGTATTCAAAATGAACGTAAAGTGAACAGAGACAGATTGACGACACTATGAAAATCAGCCCTATATATATATATACGTATGTCTTGGTTCCCCAAGGCGGCAGCGGCAGTGGTAGCGGTAGCAGCGCTAGCGCCAACCGCGCAGCGGCGACTACCACCAACAACACGGCAGCGACGTGGAACATATTTGTTCGGGCGTTTGCCAGAGCTTTTAATGGTTTTAACTTGACGGAAATCTGATTAAAACTTCCATCTTTCCTCACCAGTCATTCAGTAACCCCGCTCGCGCACATCCACCCCCCATTTTTCACAAAACACATACACACACACACACATACATTTGATTCTTATTGCTTAAAACGCCATCAGCTGCCTGATTTATATATTAGAGTGTATAGGCTCGAAGAAAAGATTCAACGTCCGCGACAAATGATAGCCGTACATTTCAGCGCTTTATGGGCCCTGACGTGCACGCACCGCACTGGATCATGTCTACAGGCGGCCACATACGCGCGGTCGCCGTGATATGTTAGGGTTGCCGCTGTGGACAGTTGGTAGCACTGCTCAGTTGCCGCTATTTATAGATGTTTGCGCGGCATCTCTATAGCATTTCAGATATACTTATCTTGTATTTCCACAGCGCAACAACAGTCAATTTAGATAAAACGCGCGGAATATAACACACCTAAACATTTTAATATCAGACGCGCGGTAGTTAATTAATTTGCTGGATTTTCTCGAAAAGAAAATTGAAAATTCAAACGGAAACGTGTAGAATTTGCACGGGATATCCGTGGGGAATTTCTTTGACTCAAGAATAACCAGCTCCTATTCTGATGTGGACGTGGAAATATATAGTTCTACACTAGTAAATCTCTTATTCAAATTACCCCCGAGCTTCTTTATTTCTCCCACAAAACCCCCCTTCTACCACCCTAAACATACAACTTCCGCAAGAGTATATAATAAAATTGACTTCACTTACACAACTTTATAACACATTTAAATGTGATATATATTTTTTAAAAATAATAATAAAAAGAGACAAACACCTTCCATGGCATTTTTTTTTGTTTTTTTGGGGGGCCAAATTAGAAAATATAATTCCAGCTTGTCAGTATTAAAGAATTCCCTACGCCACTTCATGATACTCCTAAAAAAAATTGTATACAGCGTGAAAGCCACGGTGCTGAAAGTAGGGAGAGAAAAAAAAATGTCATATTACGCAAACATGAACGGAAAATGAGAAAGGAAAAAAAAATTATAAAAAAAAAAAACGTACAACGGAGGAATTGAAAATATTTTGTATAGAATAAAAATGTGTTTTGTGGTTGTTTGTTTAAATGTAAAATTGAAATAAAAAATATACAACTTGAAGTATTATTTAAATCGTTCGGGGATTTTGTAAACTTAAAATAACAATAGGGGAAAAAAAACTATGTTAGTATTCTAGTTTGGTTTATATGAGAATATACAATAAATTATGGTCTCATATACCAACAACTGAGCATCGTAAGGAAAATACGTACGAAGATGAAAATGCGAACGCAAACAGAAAATGTCTTGACTTTTCCTACATGCACGACTTTCCACGGAAAAACAACGAAAAGAAAACGACAAAAAAAAACCACAGCAAAAAACTTATAACAAAAAAAAAATAATATCTGGGGTATGCCACACTCGAGAAACTTCGCTGGAAATTTATTTTCACATAAACAAACAGTTCGTTGTCGATTCCTGACACATACAGCGCTCTTTAACTCTAATCACAACTCTACAATTATTTTCAAATTTCGTTAATAATTATTTAAAATACGTATAAGAAAGTTGAGTGCTAGTCATTGCGGATATTTTTAATAACTCATTGCGGAAAAAATATTTTAATAGCTAGGAGTTTTGCCGAAACACAATTAGTGCAATTGTAAACAAATTTCCAATGTTTTCCTAATCGCATTTTTAGTTTATTTGTTTGGAAACTTCTGGTTGAACATCGACGAATGAAATATAGTGGAATGCGATAGGTTGGTTTTATTTGGTCGTGGTTGGCGGCGAGTTTTGTGGTTTGTTATGTTGGCAATGGTAACAGGTTTTTTTTTTATTATTTAGACAAATAATTGATATACCTACACTACTGCAATTGTACACCTATTATATGATTTAAGGAGATTTGATTGTCGTTTATAACTGGTTTCAAAATTAAATTGAAGTCTTTGTGTGCGACTATTATTCCGCAACAGTTGGTAGCATTTAGCATTTCTTTTCTTACAAAATAAGTTCCATTGTTAGTGGTGCGACACAAAATAAAAAAGCCTGAGCTTAATTTTTAATTATCCTTTCGTTACTGGTTCGATGAGTTCTGCGTTGGGATTCAACAAAAAAAGACACAAATTGCTGATAATTGTTGCCGCAATTAACAGTAAAGTATTTTTATTCATTCGAAAATTAAATCTGCTTTGTTTCCACCACAAAAAAAAACCTTTTCGCCAATTGACAACAAAATATCGTTCCATTGTTCAAAAAAAAACGTAATAGACTTTCCTAATGCGCCAGTCCGTCCCTGATGGTGACTTAGAATATAGGGTATGTGTTATGAAGAAGGTATAAAATTACAAGGAGACCAAAATTACTCTGCAGTGCTACATGCACGCCATCTATGAATTACAGCGAGAATTTCCATTTTAACCGGATATCCGCTGCTGAAAATTACCTCCTTACTAGTTCATTCATGCGGCAGTACTCTTACAGTTTCAGGAATTGTGGAACAATTTCATAAATTGTGAAACTACATTTTTTTTTTGTAAACTAATTTTTGAACAAATAAAACACACAAGTTTCAATTATTTATTAACTCCGAAAATAATAAATGTAAGAGTATTAATAAAAGTCCATTTGACCCCTAGTTAAGGTGTGAAAATCAAAACGCTGGGAGTAAGCTGATAAATAGTCGTATTCGACACTCAATTGACCGCAGTAAAATCTTGAAAATAAAAATACGAAAAATATATAGCCCCAAAAAAATATGCTGTTGAAAATTCGGCGGGCCACTTCGTTTTTATACGTTTTTTACACGTATTCTGAGGAAATGCGCGATGAAAAAAGGCATCCACATACATTAGTTGAGCGTAGAGGTAAGGGCGGGTAATCGGGGATGTGATACCCCCTCACAAACGCCAATATAAAATATATATCATCCTTTACTGAAGGTACACATATATATGCGCTAGCGCTAGTGTTCTATTCACACACGAATACGAATTTGTTTTATGACTATTTTAGTATCGCGATAAACTTCAATAATACATATTTTATTACGCTAAACAGGGGGTTGGGGTGGGTGATTACCATACTAAATTGTTTGCAAATAAAAGAGTTTTTATTTCATTATAAATTAGAAATTTTGAGACTACGTATAAGAGAGCAAAAAGATGTTTGAAAGTGAAAGATTGCTGTAATTTCCTGGTGCTGAAAGCGATGAGAACTTCAGCAATTGGTTACAATAATTTATATATATAAATATAAAATAAAAATGACGCTTCAGGGTGAAAGTTGAAAGACTGGAAATTTCAGCGTTCATATTGTAAATGTATATTTAATGAATTGTGCAGAGTATCAAAAAGTTTTTGCCGTGATTAATAATTATTTGTTAGAGTCAAATTAAATATTTATTTTACATCTATACATTTAAGTGCTACTTATAATTTTGTTGTTAATTTTAAAATAAATACGAAACAAACTCGCACCGTCGGTTCTTTTTACACCGATACGAAATATTGTAATCTGCAAATTAATTATGAATCAACTGAAATTTCAATTTAATATTGATCAGGCACAATCACAAATATCCCTAGGACTTATACACAGAAAATGAACGCGAGCTGAATATTTTATGTTGGTATGTATTTACTGCATATATTATCAAAAAACTGTAATAATAATAATAAGTTAAAATGCAAAAATAAAAAAATAAAACAATATGTCAATGGCAGATTTGAAATATATTAATTTTAAAGTTGAGATTTAAAAAAAACTCGAAAGTTAGACACGCGGAAATGGAAAACAAGTGAAGGAAGAAGTAGAGAATGCAAAGGAAACTTTGTTGCACAATGTCCTATTATTTCTTTTTTTTTCTCTCAGTTATTTTCTTTGAAAAAATTCCCTTTGTCAAAGTTTTTTCTGAGGTAAGGTGTTTTTCCAAAATGACAACTTAACTGTGAGTTTCGTGGAGTAAAAGTACCGAAAGTTGGTCGGTGGCACTTTTGACCCGACCGAGTTAGGAATACTTCGTAAATAATCGCGTGACTGTAGAATACAGATCATTAATTTATCATAAAAAGAATTTTAATTCACTGCGTTTTTAAATTCACAGATTATATTTCATGCCACCACCAACAGGAGGAAACCGGGTCAAATAGGACCTAAAGTTAAAACATAGTTTTGCTTCCATATAAATTATTAGACTGTCCAGTTGGACAAAGTGTTATTTTAGAAAATACTTCTGACGCAACTATACCATCTTGGACTGTGATGATATATAAGAAGACCCCCCGGGCAAGATAATGGGCTCTCATCTCATTTCATAGGCGTACACAATGGAAATTATTAATATTTCCTATGAAAATCATACATGATTGGTAAATAAATCAGATGCAATTCTACATAAGTTCGAAAACATATTACGTCTCTAGAGGGTCAAAAAGCTATTTTAAACAAATCAAAATTTATATCTGTGCGACCCAAACTCAAGATACCATACCATACTTTACAACCCTTATCTAATCCGGAAACTCAAGAAATTGGAAAAATACAACTTATACTAGAACATTTTCTTCTTATACGAAGTTATAAGTAAGTATTGACTCCCTGAGTGTGTTATAGGTAGGTTTTTTTATAAAATTAATTTTTGAAACGTAAAATATATTGTGTAATGAATATTAATAATTTCGTTGAATTATTCATAATTTATATTTGAATATCCAATCTAAATACGTATAAGAGAGTTTAGGGCAAGACACAGACGATATTTTGTTTAACTCTTGCAATTTAACGCAGCACCGATCAAGGAAGAACTCGACCAAGACGCTTTTAGATCAAACAAGGGTATGTGAGTGAGGGGGGGGATGTGTGTGGGTTAGGGGCACTCAACAAATCATCCCTTGAAACTATAGAGAAAAAAATCGCTAAAGTTGTTTGAGGAACGGGCGAACCATCACTTGAAACGACGTTTGTACGCCACTGCACCGAGTACTGAAGAGACCATTACGATTCTCCCTGCGGGATATGCTTATGTATCATCTTACGATCGCTAGATCACAGGGACGGCGGTACGATTCGTGGGAGGGGGTCAACTTGCTCTACTATATATGGGAGACATTTCGTAAATGTCCTACAATTAAAATCTTTTGTGTGTTAAAAAATGAACACTAGTGATTTGAGCATGGTTTAATCCGAGTTTAATTTTCGGGGTTGCAATCTAGTAATGTCAAAGAGGAGTGCATAGGAATTCTATTTTATGATTAGTGGATGATTGTTAAGGGTGTGTGTGTGTTGTATAGGAGTGCAAAGAAGAAGTTTTAATACGCTAACGTGAGTCGATTAAAAAATAAAGTAAAAACCGGCAGTATGTGATGTGACCGTGTAGAATGTAATTGAGAGAGATGGACTCTTAAAATGTTATGGACGGTGTCGTTTCACTCACACGTGGTGGTTCTTTTGTTTTCGTCGATTTTGTTCGACGAGGCAAAAGTACGCTGTGTAACGTATACGATACAGGTCTGTATTTAGGGACACTTAACAATCAACACTACTATATAACTAATGCAAAGCCATCAAACATACATATGTACATACAGATTATACCGGTAGATATGCAAAACAACCATAAATACTGATAGATAATCTGTATTGCATTTATATGGATTATCAATTTATTTTGATTTAAAAAGTGTTATATGTATGGTTTGAAGTTAGGAATGTATCATCGCGGTCACGACTTTTAGCGTTACGGGGTCGCGCTTACCGTTCGTGTTCAGTGTCTTTAGGCGATGTTTCAATTGTTTGGTCAAATAAATGACTATTTTTAATAATTTTTTTCTCTCTTATTTTATTAGATAGAAATTTTTGTTTACAATATTAAATAACTCATGCAGTATACAAAAAAAAATTTTATTTTTTATTTTTATGCATGGTTACTTATATAGAAGGTGACAAAGTAGAGGCCGCGGAGATGAGGTTTTTTGCGGTGTGCACGATAACACTAGTTCAAGATGTCTAAAATAAAAAATCTAACGGGGTTTTATTAAGAACAAAATAACCTGGATCGTAAACCAATAAAAAGATAAAAATTTAAAAAAAAACCTAGAAAATAGTGAGAGTTTAAGAATTTTTTTTACATATTTTAAAAATATTTTTGAAAAAGAAATTGATTTTTATTTTTAAAAAATTGGAACATCGCCTCAAATAAAAGCACTATACACGGGACTTTAATTCAATATCTAATAACCTAGTAGCCTAACCAACACTAGTCGAAGGAATATAATTAATAAATAGATAAGAAGGACGCGTGAAGAAAAATGAACCAAAACACCAAGGTTAATTAACATAAGTGGTAGCTAATTAATAAAGGTACACTCTGTATGTGTAAGGCTACGCCAGAGTATATCAGACATGCATATTTCGTACAAGACATAATTCATCTGATGCTCCTGCTTCTATATACCTGAACTGTTTAGTCTAGGGTGGAGATAGCTTTATACTGACGACACATTATTCCATCTCATTACTTTTCTAACCACACACACACACACACACACTAAAGCAGATGGTACATTATGCCCTCTTCTACCCTATGTTCCACATAGACATTTACATAGAACCTGAGCATTTTAACGAGTTTTAATGCCTGAATGTAGACAAGCAACAAACGATAGACTTACAACAATGTTCATGTCAGTTAGGTACGGCAACGCGCAACCAGAAATGGGCGGCACGTGAACCATAGCGCGAGGTCCTTCTATCCTACAATCCTCACGCATCACTCACATGTGGTTCGGTGCGTGAGATAACGTTAACTTATGTCACGTTCCTCCGTTACGTGTTACATACACTTATACATTTACGCTCAAGTGAGCAATATATTAAAACCAACTCACTCGCACTAAACTTATGTCTACCATATTACACTGCTCGTCAGAAAAAAAAACGAAACGAAATCTAATCAAACATATTATATTTTACGCGCGTATTTGTGAATATGTGAGTAAAGAGAGAGAGAGAAAATAAAAACGGCACTTTTGGTTGGTTTAATCAATTGGAAGTAAATAAAATACTATACAGATTACGCGGTGGGATTAAATCTAAGCCGTAAATAAAGTGTTTCAGTGACGTAGCAATGAATTGGTGTTGAGAAAGGGTCAAGATTCAATTGCTACCAATCGATACAGTTCAGATCAATACGGTCTATGTCCAGATGTCTACAACATTATATATATCAGTGATGGCATTATAGAGACACACACATGCGCGTCGGATTAAAAATTACATGAATTTTATTGGTGCGCAATTGAATATAATTTCAGGGCTCTCAAGCGCCCATATAGAATTCAGGCATTCGTTCGCGTGATCAACGTGACCAACATTTTTCATTACAGAAACGTAGCGTTCAGGATACGTGCGAGTTCAAAGCATTTCAGAATGCTACCAGTATGCCTAAATGTAATGAATATGTGCTCGTCATTTACAATCTTATTCCACCTTGCTGAATTATTTCTACGAATCACTTACGCTAACCCACAAAATACTCGTTTAAAGTCATTTAAGAAAACAAATTTTTAAAATTCTTACCTTTATTATCAATAGAGAACAGCCCGATGCCATCACCACCTTTGATGGAGTATCCAACCCTGGAGTCCTCTCCAGGTGGGTCTGAATCTGAAGCGGTTACTTGTAGCACTGAAGTACCTGGTTGCGAATTTTCGGATACCGCACCCGACACTACTAAATCCCCGAACACGGGCGCGTGCAAGTTTTCGTTCACGTCCACCACGTGCACGGACACGTGGGTGCGCGATGCCAACGGTGGCGTTCCCAAATCCGACGCGGTTATCGTCAACGAATGAATTTGTCGCTCCTCAAAGTCCAACGGTTTGGAAGTCCGTATAGTTCCTAGAGAAAAGAATAATTAGTTTCATATGCGCAAACAAAATTACTAAACATACCCGATAAACGGTCAATGGAAAATGCTCCAACGTTATCATCATCATCCATAGAATAAACAACCTCCCCTTCAGGTCCAACATCAGGGTCACTTGCAGTTATAGTCGCCACCACTGTACCAACCGGAAGATCTTCTCTAACCTTGACCACATAAGCTCCCAAACTAAACTTCGGCGCATTATCGTTTATATCATCAATAGTTATCTTCACTAACGCCTCGGAATGTAAAGATATTGAATCAGAAACGCGTCCGCCATTATCAGTAGCGCGGATACGTAATTCGTATAAGTCTTGGCGTTCGCGGTCTAGAGTGTTACATACTAGAAGAACGCCAGATATTGGGTCGACCATAAAGTCGTGGGTGTCTGTTTGTAATGAGTACGTGATTTTTGCGTTGTCACCCGAGTCTAAGTCGGTGGCGTTTGCGCGGAATATAGCAGTGCCGTTCAATGCGTTTTCAGTCACGCGGAAACTAGCTAAAGTCTTCTCAAATTTGGGCGCATTGTCGTTCACATCCAGAACAGTAATTGGAAGTATTTTTGAAGCGGATTTTTGAGGTTTCCCCAAATCATAAACAGATATATTCAAATAATATTCATTCTCTCGCTCTCTATCCAAATACCCAATTATCTTCAACTCTCCCGTGTCTGTATCTAAACAAAACACTGAATCTTCATCACCTCCAGATATACCATAAATCAATTTCCCATTATATCCCAAATCCCTATCTCTGGCTTTAATTTTCACTAACGTAGTCCCTAAAGCTACAGTTTCATTAACTTTAATCTCCAACGGGAAATCCAAGAACTCTGGCGTATGGACATTTTGACCATATCTAGTAGGCATCATTAAAAAATCTTCTTCTCGATGATTCTCATCATTATTCCTTTCAGCAGCTGCTAAAACCTCCGTTAACCTCCTCGCCACCCCAGTATCCTTACAATCAAAAGCGCCCATTTCATCATTCAATATTCTACCAGTGGTGGCAGAAACCTTTTTGGCGTTGACCAAATAAAAATGGACGCTAACAGTATCTGCAAAATGAGTTCCATCTGTAGCTGTTATATTTACGACCCGTTCTGTAGATCTTAGTATATTCAAATCGCAACTAACACTTAAAGTGCCGGAAGTTGTATCTAATGCGAAGCACCCATCTTCATTTCCCGATACAATGCGGTAGCTTATAATATTACCAGCATCAAAATCAATGGCGGATAATGTAATGATTTCAGTACCGGTAGGGACGTACCGTGGTACATGTCCAGTGCAGTCTATTTTCTCGAATTGTGGCCGATTGTCATTGACATCTTTTATCCGGATTGTTAGTTGCATTTCTGTTTGTCTCCGATATGGTAGACCCCAGTCTGAAGCGCGGAGTCTTAAGATATATTCGCGCCGCATACTTTCATAGTCGATGACTTGAGTTGTTTTGACAACCCCGGAAAATGGATCGATTTCGAACGGGACTGGTTTTAAATTGACGATACTATACGAAATATACGCGTTCTCACCAGAATCTCGGTCTTTTGCAGTGACTTTCGTTACCGACGTACCAGGTGGTTCATTCTCATTGATCCAAACTGTTATATTTGATCGATCAAAAACTGGATCATTATCGTTAGTGTCGACAACGTTTATTTTCACTTTCGCAGAACTTTGTTTACGAGTGCCAGTATTACCTTGGTCAATCGCAGATACAGTTAAACTATAAAAATTCTTCAACTCATAGTCTAATTTAACAGCCGTATACAACACGCCAGTATCTGCATTTATATGGAATTCACCACCTTGATTACCACCAACAATCTCCAGATACACTTGCGCGTTTTTACCCTCATCTTTGTCGGTGACTTTTAAGCGAATTAATGGTGTGTTTACGGGAACAGTTTCTGAGACTTTAACATCATAAATCTCTTTGTTAAACACTGGTGCATTGTCGTTTAGGTCTGTTAGTTGCACAGGTACCGACTTGTAGCTTTCTCTAGGTGGTGTGCCGCGATCTGTGGCCCTAAGCTTTAATTGGTAACCCTGGGGAGTTGTTTCCCTGTCGAGGAGCTTAAGAACTTCGATGTTAAACTCGCCTTTTTGGCTAGTCGGACGTATTCTAAAATGACCATCAGGGTCCCCATCTACGATATCTAAGCTTTTAATTTCCCCGTGGATTCCCGTGTCTTTATCAGATACGTTGACGATGGCATAAATGTCCGCGTTGGAATTTTCGACGATGTGAGGTAATCGATGTACGCGGATTTCCGGGGAGTGTAAGTTGACTTGTTTTACGCGTAATTTCACCTTAGCGCGACTTGCTTGGCTGATGCCGGAGCGGTACGCTGCACCGCGATCTTGTCCCAAGACTATCAACTCGTGATAGGAACCGTCATTGAACTTAAGAGGTCTCGTCAGAGAGATAACTCCGGATATAGGATGGATTGCAAATTGGTCTGTTGGCTCTAAGAAACTATAGTAGATTTCTCCATTTCGTCCCAAGTCAGCATCTTCAGCGACTACTTGAACAATGCTTTTATGAACAGGTGTGTCTTCTGGAACCACGTCTTGGTATTCGGTGGGAAAAAATAATGGGTTCAAGTCATTTGTGTCTAAAATCGTAACTTTAACAACTGCATCCGCTTCTAAGACAATTTTATGTTTTCCTTCTCGCTTCTGAGCGGTCGCTCTCACTTCAAGCTCGTATTTGTCTTTGCGTTCACGATTTAACACTGCATTGTTACCAGTCCGTGTTCGTATGAACAAAAAACAAAAGTCTCCGACAATACGTTCTTCAGCTTTGAAGAATTTGTCCCTGTCGCCGCTAGTGATTTTAAATCGAACATCCTGAAGGTGGTGACCTTCTGGCATGGGGATACCGATTCGTTCTTCGCCGGGGGCAGGCGTAACGTATGTTTTACCGACGGCGTTTTCAGGGATTGTGACATTGTAACGTGGACGCGTAAAGCGGAAATCTAACGCGGGAGCGGTTTGCGTATCTAAGGTTAGCACTGTTGTTATGAGTAAGTGTAGTGGTAGAGCGAACTGGAGTCGCCGCATTTTGATGATGGCGAATTAGTCGAAGGCATAGTCCATCTGAAATCACAAATCGTACACATGCAGACTGGGTGACAATGTATTGAAAATTATAGAATTTGTTCACACAATAGTATAAAATGCTGAAAATCACATACTGTATTTTGTTATAAAAAAAAAACAACAATGCCTTACAGAGAGTATATTCAGAAAAAAAATTACGAAAATAATAAAAATAAAATTCTATTCAAGTGAGCAATCGTTATCCTTCTCCCACGCTTCTTTATCCGTTTCTTTCCAGCACACACGTTCCGTATACGTTTAAAGTGCAGAATGCAATGAAACGGAAGAGGTGGGTGTTAGGGGTTTGGCGTGCAACACAGTTGTGGTACAGAGGGGGGGGGGGCAAGCACCAACGGTAACCATTAAACGAACAGTTATTTCCGTTGGTATCGTATCGACTGCGAGCCACACGTGCATTCTGTATTAGACACGGCACCTGCAGAATATTAGTGCATGTATGAAGAGTTGCATACATACATGTACCAACAGCAGTACTAAACCGTTTTTAAACCACACGCGCTTTAGTATATTTAAATCCGAAATGAGGATACTTTATTAATATATGTATATTTCGTGTAAAGTGGAATGTTTTCGTGTTTAGATTACATTTTGGGAACTACTGGGATGTTGTACACGTCATACACATGCAATCCTATACTTTACATATCCCGTGCGAGTGTATATCTATATACACAAGTCAGAAAATCGTATGTCGTGTGAAATTTTTACTTTTTCGTAATGGGTGATTCGTGGAAATAATTTCCGGGCCCGGACATGAGTTGCAGAGCCGCACTAGGAAATGAGGGATGGATTGGGAAGGGGATATCGTTTAAAAATACGTTGACATCAGTAGATGAAGATATTTCAGTTCCAGGTAAATGCAGATTGCAATTAACTTAAAATTGAAACTACGTATGGTGGAAGATGGGGGGAAAATTGCGAGGGGAAATTAGAAATGAGGAAAGGTTTGTAGGAAATCGAAATATAGACAGGCTACTTTTAGGGAAATTGCAAATTACTGAATACTAGCGATTTTTTTTATTATTGTTTTTCTGCAAGGAAATTTGAAGGAAACGACGAAAGATTTTGCAATCAAAAAACAACTTTGAAAATAATACAAATTTCGCGAAATTCGGTTCGAAATAGCTCAAAGTAGAAAATAGTAATCTTCTTTTAATTTCCTGAAAAATCAACCCATAATATCTTTGTATCGTGTTTCAGGCCGAACACATGCAAACTGTTATTTATATATGTATATACGTTTTTTTTCCAATTTCAGTCATGAAATTTCACTGCAATGCGTAACGGTTCCACAATTAGAGGGGTGGACACAATTTCAAGTCCAGGTTAACTCAAACAATTTGAAAATATTTAACTTTAAAATCGAATTCTATTCAAAGTTCTGCATCGAAGTTTGGATATCTTCGCAGTATCTCGCAATAGAATTTATTGCCTGGCCGCCACATAAATCTCCTCAATCCAACCCTGGAGATTGCACACTCCTGATGAAATCACCTTGGCGAAATTCTCTTAGGCCATTTCGTAACTTTTTTTTTTATCAGCAACTCTCATCAAACAATATGCGTCAAAGAAATTTCGATAAAGAAATTAAAACACAAACAAAATATGTTTTATTTTAACGCGATAAAAATAATTTCGTTCCTATTTTCCAACCCCTAACAATACAAATATTCAAATTTCTAATTGTGTGTGTGTGTGTGTGTGTGTGTGTGTGTTTTATGTTTCCGTTTAAATGTTAATTGCATGTATGAATGTACGTCGCGATAAAGAGGGAATTCGTTGTGCACTGTTTTAGAAAACGTGTCAAAGTTTCAGTGGTTCGGCTTCATATTTAATAGTAGATCAAAGTAACTGTTGATCATCTTGTATGTTCTTTGTGCTAGCAATTTGAAAGACATCAACTTCAACGTTCAATTGAACATTGTTCCTTAATTACTATCACAAGGTGTAATGTTATTAAGCTCTACACATTTATAATAGATCCTTGACCTCTTAAATCATTATTGTATGTGTGTGTGTGTGTATGTAAATAAAAATCGCTAGTAATCTATGAAGCATATATTGAAACCAATAAATCTAATATATTCCAAGTATCAGCTTTCCACACTTGTAGTTACATCTGTATATATTCAATTAAATACAAACAAACAAAGTTTGTTGGTGTATGTGAGTCGGTAACACAAGCTTATCAGTGAGGCACGTATTCCTATATAGTAACTCTCCTGTAGGTAAGGTAGGTAGCTGTAGTATAGCTAGCAAACGGTATAAATGGAATTATTAGTAGAAACCACGTCACACGTCCTGGCCCACTGTAGATAATTAATATAAACAATAAAACAAACAGCGCCACTCTCGAGTTATGCGACTGATATTTGTACTGCAAATACACACACAAATATGTACACACACTCACATCACACATTTAATCCTAAGCTTACTCCACAATTTAAACGGCAAAACGATTTCGTGACATTTATTCTAATTTCCGACTAAAAAACAAAAACTATCATATTCATTTTTACTTTCTTATACGCAGTATAAGTGTAAGTATTGTAATCATGAAAAATTTCGATCTCCAGATTTTAACGGAAATATACGTTTTGACCTTCCCTGAATCGATTCCAACTATTTTTAGAATGACGTCCGTCTGTGTGTGTGTCTGTGTGTGTATGTGAGCGCTCTACAGCCCAAACGGCAAAAGGGAAAATTATAAAATTTTAAACTTTAGATTTATTTGTATATGCCTGGCAAGAAAACCTCCTATTTTTGAAAACAATATTCCGACCGGAAGTGCATGTTTACTCTAGTCATTTTTTGCAGTTTCTGCAATTACTCAAAAACGGTTGCAGTTACAGAAAAATTGTTATAGTAAAAATTATAGATATCAGCATTTTGTACAACTTTTATTTGAAACTTTTTTTCTCAAACGGTTCCGGAAACAAGAGAATGGCTCTTGAAATTTCTTCATATTACATTTAATTTTACATAAATCGTATCATCTGCGCCTGTCATTGTTTATCAAAAATAACAAAACAGACTTAAATAATTTGAAGTTTGACACTATATTTATTCAAAGAAATATATTTAGCGTAAAAGTGTTCCAAAGGTCAGAACAGAAAGGTTAGAAAAATAATGAAACTACGATGTGGTTTACCCCATATGCGTATAAGAAAGTTCGGTGCATGACACTGCAGATGTTTTAATAAATAAATACCGCATTTAATCTCAAATAAGGGCAATCATTTCTAACTTATAAAATTTGGGGGGGGGGGTAAAGTGAACCAAAACAGCACCTTAGAGCCCTTGTATAGGGATACTGATTAATTATTACGAACGAAGCGATATTTTTTCTATAAATATCGATGGCTGTTTTAGGTAGATACACAGGGATAATTTATCAGCGTAACTAGCGCCATCTATTGCGTGTAAACCACAGCTAGACACGTGTTTGTAAGGTCTTAACGTGGCACTTGAACTCATAAATTAACATTGTGTTTCCAACATAAAAGAGAGAAAATACAATTTTTTCGTTTCCATGCAATTTTTTTATTTATTTTTTTTGCCGCTCAGTGTTATGATCACCGGGCAATTCATCTTGTGTTTTGTTAGGCTACAATGAAATTGGATCGATACGGATCTGTACGAGATTTATTGTTATTAATTTCAAACCACTTGGACTGAGCATTTTTAATTCGGCGTTAATTCGAACAAATAATTAAAATAGTTTAATAATATTCTCGGTGCTTAATATTAATTATATTCATCACATGCCATGGGCGTACTAGACATTTATCTTCAGGGGGTTATTTACCAGCATCATAAATTATATTAGAGTGTCAGAGGTGGCTAAGGGGGCAGGAGGGGTGGTGTGAACATTCCATATTTCGCTCTGGATTATTGATCTAAATATTCCAAATAACCAAAACATTTAAATATGATTTTTGACTATTTTGTCTACACGATTAACTATATTTTGTATATAAAGAAAAAAACGATTTTCTAGCCCAGTGAAAATGCTTTTACATTTTCCGATGATAACAAAAATCTATTAGGTACAGTTGTGTCGATTGGAAAGGCTTTTGAAATTTTCGCGAACAAAAGAAAATCGACGGAACCGATAAAAAATTACATGATAACTTTTTTACCGTTGAAAAAATCTATTTTTTGACAATAAAAAAATGGAATGAATATAAAGTATAGAACGTCAGATTGTCAATAGCATACGATTTAAAAATATAAAATGACGGCAAATATAAAAGAAAAAGAATTGAACACGCGAAAAAACCACTAATGTCATATTCGCGTAATTCTAAACGTGTGGACATTTTATGTTTATCCCATGTACATTTTCGAATGTCAATAGCAGCGTTTAGAGAATTTTGTTTATTAAAAATAAAAATGATTAAATTTTATTTCACACAAATATTTGCACAGAAAATATATGATTTTATCTAAAGCTGATATTTTGAATTTACACAATTGTGTGTACGAGATGTGTTTTTTCTAATTAGTAATAGCACCTAGAGGGGTTGTAAGATGAATCTGGGTGAATTCAAGTAAATTTAGGCGAATATATGGTAGTCGCGAGTGGGATATTAGCGAGCGCGAGGGCCCTGTTTAAATTTACGCTATTATATAATTAACAAAATATTTTTCCCTCGACGCGTTTGCTAGAAAATTAAAACGCGATTTATTCCCTTCGGTCGACCGTGTATCTGAAAGAACTTTCGCCGAAAGTGATATCTTTTCGGGGGAAAACAACGACTGTAATTAAAAAGTAACAAACAATTTGCGTTCGCGTATCAGGTATATATATAGTGCGTCATCGAGTTTACACCAATTTTTTTGTCCAATCTGAACGCGTCAGTCAGTGTTACCAATATTATAGAAACAAATGTTACCGGAACAATGCGGACAAGGTATTTTACAGGGGGGGGGGGCAACAATAGTTCACTTCGAAACATATATATATAAGTTTGGATGGAACGTCGACAACGGGTAGGAATTTATGGCGAATGGGAACGAGAACTTTGTGATTTTATTGAAACAGAATGATAGTTGTTAGACTAGTAGTCAGTGGCGTACTGGGGGATAGTTTGGCAATTCAAATAATTTGTTTCCTAGAATTTGCAACACTGTGACTGTGAGGCTTGGACATTCATGAAGAAAATTCGAGCCTTATATAGAAGTGGTGTGTGGGTGTGAGGGGTTGTATGTTCGTTCTTATCCAATATCAGGAACAAATTTATAGTTTCCTGGTGGTTTTTGTGTCAGAGCACATTGTGATTGGATTCTATCCAGGTCTGTAGTCAGGGGGAGGGTCCCAGCACCCGTATAGGAACACCGAAAGCTCCGTTAAGCATTATGTGTGTGTGTAGGGAGGGGTGGGGGGTTGTTGGGTGTGTAGTATACGGTGCACAGGGACAATGTTTATTGCAATCCGATAATAGTACATGTTCGAATTGAGTTTTCCTCTCTTACACATCATATATATAGAGTTTCGGTTCTCATCCACTCTGGACGAAATTAAAACGCAAATTGGCTAACTGGGGGTTTGTATTAATCAGCAAACGTGTGCTCTCGCTCAGAGATTTAGTCATCTGATATTTTCTATTAGATATATGCGTGGGTGTATCAGTGATTGATTTATTATTGCCAAGGGGAAGGAAGTACTATAGTAAAAATTCATCAATTCCAAATTGCAACAGATTTATAAGTTTGCCCCGAATGAATCGTGCCATTGTTTAAACAATTAGGGGTGGGTGAACTCAGAAACCCGAAGTGTGTGCAAGTTGAGCAAGTTTTAAAAATGATAATAACACTTATGACGCTTTGGTGGATGGATGAAACAGGATATGATGGTAAAATATAATATTTCACTCACGTACAAATTACATTTCGAGTTCAAGGGTCAATAATTTTGAACCGGTCATGCCACAGCAGAGCAGAGCAACGCTGGGCCGGGTAAGGCATAAGCAGCCTTATGGGCATCGTCGTCTTGGTCACTTACGTTTTCAAATTTCACACAAATTGACTACTACACACATAACCATATTTTCCACAATTCCACCTATTCCCTACTGCACTAACTGGCCCACTAGGATTATTTATACTTGCGCGCAACTTCAGTCAGTATAGGGTGAACTGGACCACAGCGCGATTCATTATAGCATATGTTGCGTGTCTAATTTAGATTTAAACTGACAAATGTGTTTTTAATTTTGTTGATTAAAACACACAATTACTGCATATTTGTATATGTTTTTTTCATATATATATATATTTACAATTCCATAAATGGAATCAGAAATTCCGCAGAGAGCAATTTTAATTTGATTTCGTTTGAAAATTGACAAATTTACATAAAAACAATCAATACATTTGGCTGACTGGTAGGAAGGGCATTTGTGCCGTTTAGTATTTAATAAATGAGTGATTTGTCGCGAAATAATTTCACCATTTGCACTGCGATTGAATCAATTTTTAAAACGGTCTACATTTTTAACATATAGAGTACTCGTACGTACGTATGTACGTTACATGACTGGAAAAAGGGGTTTGAGGGGGATTGAAGGGTGAAAAACCCTGACAAATCTCAAAGTATATATTACGAAATTAGTTCCAGTCGGAAGTTTGAACATTTTTATTTCTTGCCCCGGAAGCGAAATAAGTCGTCGACCGGAGCCATTCAATAGTGCCAACCTTACAGCGCTATAGTACCCTAAGTACTATAAATAAGATTGGCAGTTTTGACCATGTCGACGACTGTTACGTTACAATTGCGATTTTAATCAATCATGAACTTAATGTTCTGAGTTCAGTTCCCGCCGGCACGAATTACTCACACGTAAATTTACGTAAGAAAAATCAGATGAAAACTCACAAAATAACTAGTTTTCAGTTGATTATTTCAATTATTTAAATAATCAAAAACCAACATAAATAATTGTGAGTGTGTGTGTGTGTATTTTAGTTGTATATGTATGTATGTATGCGTTCACACTAACAATTCCCGGTACGATGCACATTTCTCAGACTGCTCGTTACCGGAATCGCACCCTGAGGATTATATTTATGACCCCGGTTAGCCGGGAGTACCCACCCACCATATCTCAAGTCTTACGCCTGGCGCCCATAAGGCTCACACTTATCTAGCGTTTCGCAAGATAAATTGCGTGATATTTTCGTTGATTTTATTAATATTTAAACAGCTCATTTACACGTCTATTAATTACCCACCTTAAATTATCACGCCAATGTACGCCAAATTATTATTAACTATACTTGCGCATATTAAAAAAAAAACAAAAACACCTCGCACCCCACTAACGCGATCAAAATTTATTAAACTTTAAAACTTACGAAACAAATAACAAATACAGTAGCATCAACAAATAAACTAAATTAATAATAAATATTTCACAAACTCACCACTAATTTCAAAGTGGTATTTATTCGAACTGCGCCGCCACTGATGCACGAAAAATCAGAACATCTGGAACGAAAATTACTATTGAGTCCAAGAATCAAATATGCGTCAGACACAAAAACTAGGGTAGGTATAAACCTTCCAAATTAATACAATTTGCCAACACACACACAGCAAAAACCATCTAATAATACAAGTTTCGGCCGTAATTTGAAACTAGCCCCAAGTTTCCTATTATTTACCTGCTCATTCAAAAACACAGTGGCGCACTATTTTGCAACTATATTTCAAATGCCTAAAACCACTAAGGGTGCTTTTATTAAATAAACAAATAAATCTACTCGCTCTGATATAAAGTAAATAAAAACACCAGTAATTAACAGTCTTATAGAAAAAAAAGTGTAACAGAGCTTGCTTTAACGACAAAAAAAAACACCAAATAGTTTTTATAACTAGAGTATTTAACAGTGTAATTGATACAGAAATGCACAACGTTTTTTCTAGCACACTTCAACATTTAACCTTACTCTTAAAAATTTCCACTCCTAGATTTATTGGGGAGGAGGATCAAAAATAAAAAAGTGTTAATTGATTTATTTGATTAAATCAAGCATGAATGTCAGAAACAGATTGAGTAGTATAGCGATAGTAATACATAGTATGGTAATTGAACACGTATTTTGTATGTATGGACCCATGCTCGTGGGCCATGTCGCAAATGGTCGTGTGCAAGTGTCGTGTATGTACCTTCATCATACACCCCTACATTATGATTTATTGAATATATATATTAAATTCCGCATCTTAACCCGCACTAATTACACTGAAATTACAACGCGTAACACACCCCCTTCGCACTCAACACTCATAAAAAACACGGCCTAAATATATTATTTATCACAAATAAACAACATACGTAAATATCTACCTGCATAGCATAAAAGTTACTCACTAATTCGTGACGTCACTGCACAAGAATTCTAATAAAATTGCCTAATGTATCACGTACACTTATTTAGATCAAAAAAACCAACAATTATTCAACTACTTCAGCCACATTCATACACACTGCACCAGATAACTAATTAAATACTTAGCCACATGTTTGAGTAATATAGACGTAAATCTATTTTTAAATTACTTACAAACCGAATCACTTATACACTTTTAAACACAGTCTAACATATTTTAAATACTGATTAAAGAGAGTTTTTAGGGGAGAAAAATTAGTTTCCGGTTAAATGAACAATTTAATGTGTATATAAAATATAAATAATAGGGGTGAGGGATGGGATATTATTAATTATTTCTTATCAATCAATAATACTAGCTTTTTGTTATCGAAACAATGACCTATGCGATAGGTTAACAAAATAGAAAATTTTATAAAAATATATCATAAACTTCCTGTCATTTTGAAAATCTACAGATGGCACCTACAACCATCTCTGTCTAACACATTGTGTGTACACAACTAAGAAACGTGTTCGAACGTGTCTATAGGATCATATATGTATGTAGGTTACAGGATAAATTCTATAGTTATTTATATGATATATGATTTTTAATATTAATTGAAATTATAATTAATAATTCGAAATTTAGGTCAAATAAAAAATATAACCAATGTAACTTTAGCAAAACAAAGAAACCAATAATTAAAAAAATGTTTAAGAATCTAAAACATACTACAAATAAAATAAAATTAAAAACTTACAAGTGAAATATCCTATTTACTAGAATCGAACGTAGCACACTCCGCAATAAACCACATTTCAACTCACTAAAACAATATGTATTCGTTGCAAAACTAAACAAAACTAACATAAATCGATGGATCGATAATCACATGATCTATTTCCAACGTTTTAATGATAAATATACAGTTAAAATCGCTGAAACACACAAACTTATGCACACACACAATTTAGTCGGCCATGATCAACGCTCAACGCTGTCAATGTTATTGAACTAACCGGCGCAGGGATACCAACCGTGGCAACAAGAAACTTACTGCTCCGTCGAACGACTAATTTACATTTTCCACTTGGATTTACACTATAAAATAAACAATTTTCATAACTAGGTTTGATAAATATTTGAATTTAAACCGAAATTTGGCAAATATTAAAGTAAATACAAGCAGTTAGCAATTTAAATTTATTGAACATATTAAAAATAAATCAAATTAGTTTTGAATCTATTTGTTTAAATGAAAATTTAAATTAAATGATTTATTTTTATATTTAATTTATTCATTTACGCACAGGAATAACATATTTGTTAAATGTGCATAAATATACTCTTTGTATATGAGCGTTTACATTTATTATTATTTATATAATTCTTTTGAACAATTGTTTATTAGTTTGATTAAATTTGTAACTAATTTAAATTTATAGAATAAAATAATGTTACCAATCTAGTAAAGTAAAGTTTTATAGGATTATTTGAGTATATACTGTATAAATACATTAATTTGATTACTAGGGGCGAAATTGTAAGCCGTGCCCCTTCGGGACACGGCTAAGGGTGTAAGCTCCCTTTCTTTCGTGGAATAAACACAGTGGCGTGCATTACCAACATATTTCACTAATTAACATATTTGTGCTTTCACTAAACGAGTTTAAAACACCTTTTTGGGTGTGTTTTTTTTGTTTATTTTTAACAAAAAAAACTTTAAATGACTTTACCATGGTTGCTTTTTTTTTTTTACTAAACACAGTATTTTTGTCTATTTGCTACGGCACTGTTATTCAAATCAACACCAAATTAATCTATACGAAAGAGATTGAGATTCTAGTTTGTAAATGGGGGTGGATTTCGGGGTTAGGGAATGAATTAAATAGAAAATGAGATTTTACTACATTCTATGTATAGTGTATTTTATTTATTTACAATTTATCAAAGATGCTATAAAATGGGGGTGGAAGAGGGGAGGGGGGTGGGTGTTATATATATTTATAATACGTATAAGAAAGTTTAGTTTAGATCTTAGCAGGTGATGGTTTTTGTTTAAAATTTTGGTAAATATAAAAATTCTAAAACAGTCTGGAATCGGGAAGCGTGAAATGCGAGTGGGGAGAAAAAAAATCGTTGCACACTTCCATGGGCATCATTAAATGTCAATAAATCACGAAACAATCGAACAATTTCCAAAGCTGTAAATTGTGAATTTTAATAAATATATAACTCGAGCAATACGCGAACGAATGAATGAACGAACGAACGAACGAACACACTTGGCGTTAATCCGCACGGGCCAAATTTATTAAAAGAATTTATTGCCGAATGACACGCCACCATCCATAAAATATTTCCTACTTTGACCCCGCGCTCAACCATTCTTTTATTTCTATGCCGTCTAACACACCCAACACCATCATTTCCAATCAGTTCCCCACCCTAAACACTTAAAATTACCAAGTGTCTTTTCACGTTAATTACCCCATTTCCCCCCAACTAATCTACCCTGAACGAACATTTCCTTGTAACATGTATGGTTGTAAGTAGTTTTATGTATACACGGATTGATTTTGTGAGCTGTATAGAGATTTCTGTAAGGTTTGTATGCGAATGAAAATTTCAAATCGAATCAAATCAATCGCTTCCGGGCCGACTAGTCAAATCCCGTATATAAATGGTATATTAATTCAACGAATGAGTTCGTTTGAACCCTTAAGGCTTTTTAAAAAAAAAGTGAGACCCTTTGAAAGGGTACACACTTGACATTTTCAACCTCTAATTGCTTTTTGTAGCTACAAAGCTCGATGTAAACTGAGACAAAAACATTAATTTTATTAATTTACAACTGATTCCTATCCATAGCTAAACCCACCCATCCTCGAAAAACACCGGTCCCCCATTCACCCTATTACAGCTCGCTGTATACTACTAGCGCAAATCTGATCTTGACAATCCCGAACAATAGATCACTGTCGCCCCTGCACCCCCCAAACCTAACGCACACCCTCGTTAGCCCCCCAGCATTCCCTCGTGCGACCACAGCTAGACTTAGGGGGCGACGCAACTATACGATTTGTCACCAGGGTTGGAACAATTGCGCAAATTAGTGGGACCAACAAATTTGTTTAGCAATATTACGTGTAATTACACTACAGGAATTACTATTGTGACATCATCATCATCATCATAGCGGCACAACGAAATGCGATAATTGATTTGAAATATTCTCAAATCACAGCAAACGTTTGTGGAATGACTAGTAGGTTTCGTACAACACCAACACATATACAAGTATAGCTTATCCTAAGTTATCCATAGAAAGTCGTATTTTATACATACATATCCTTGTCTTGCATGCATGAATGGTAACGTCCCACACACACAGACAGACACACATACACAGTTAAGTTGACCTTCCATGACCCCTACTTCGATCATAATACCCTATAAGTATAATATACCTTCGATAGCCGTCACTCAATCATGAATACTACCTCCAAAAAGGGCTAAATAAAATGATGTTATTGGAGGTCAGTGTTCCATCTTACCCCACCTATGCTTCCCCAACCTAAACCCTATTTGAAAATGACTGTACGCGTACAACCCTAACGGCAAATTGTCACTAACTTAAATTGATGTATGAATGAATTCGATGCGTCGTTTCCCTAACGATAAAGTCATTAAAATTCTTCTGTTATCACTTGTAATTTAACCGAAGACCGGAAGTGATGATAAAAATAAATTAAGCGTCGAAATTGCACGGCGCCCAAATGGGCTCGCATACATAACTATATTAGATGCCTGATAAATCAGTTTTAGTTTTGGTAAATTTACACAGTTTATTAAACTGGAATAAATCAACAACGAATTATTTCTTATACATATACTATATAGGACGTTTGGCGCTTGTCCAATCGGTGGTCAAGCCATAGACGGCCGTGAAAATATGTTAGTGCCTTTAGACTTTTTAGTCAGCTCCCCTATGAACCCTGTTTGTTTTTTTCGCCCATAAATGTTACCAGCAATGATAGATGTTAGTTGGGGAATTTTTATTCCACCAAACGCTAATTGGTGTTTTGATCTATGGTTTGCTAAGCGAAATATAATGTTTCACACGAAATTATATATTTGCCTCGCTAACGAAACACCATTTCGCATCCCACCTCATACAAATAAATAATATTAAATATACTCTATATATAAATATGTATTTATTGACATTGCATGTTGAAAAATAAAACTTATTAACATTTCTGGTCATTAATACCAACATGGCATGTTCGCGAACATGTATAATATAAAAGAAAAAGCCCCTATAAAACATAATTTTTATGTATGACATAATGTATTTTAAATGAATTTCGTGGCATAGTTGCAAGATGACTTATTATTAAATTGATATCAAGAAAGGTTCATATAAATATAGCTATTATTAACGCAACTTGGGGGGGATTTGGTGTTCGGTTGGCACCCTTGACAGGTATAAATGGCCTTATAATAGATGTCGTTTTAGTTATTTTTCAGTGAAGCCGCAACGAATCGATTTTAGTGTATATCTGTTTAAATTTTAATACAGTCAAATAAATTTCATTTACAAACAGTTAAGCCATAAATAAATCGCGAGCTAAATAGCCGAGTAAAAATGGGTGGCGATACATAATTTACGGCCCCAATTGTACGGCACTGGCAGCCCGCAGCCAATAACTGTATAGGTTCAGGTCAACAACGATAAAAATATAAATATCTTCTTGCTTTGATATGCAGATGCATGTTAAGAGTCAACTTATAATATTGAGAATGCTTGTTTTTTCCTGGGGTGGCTTTGGGTGAAAAATGTTAAAAAAACAAGACAATTAAAATGTGAAGATGAAGTCATATTGCAAATAAAATTGCACCGTAAAATATGAATAAATTGCTTACGCTACGAGTTTTGTACGATGAAATAAATGATATATATATACATATATATTTGTTGGAGCATCACCGGTGTCTCGGAAATAATTGCGAAACACACAGCGCATTTTTGTGTTTCTGCTAAGCGAGAACTCAACAATAAGGTCAAACACCTTTATAAACACCATAAGGTGCACTATTATATTCAATGGTTATTCATATCGTTATAGGGATAGTTTTAAATAAATTTTATACCGGCGATTAACTCTTTTAGTTCTAAAACAATAGATTCTTTTATGTAATGTTTTAGAAAGTTTGCCAAAAACAGTACTACGTATAAGAAAATAACAAAGCAATATTGATTCGTTCGGCCTAATGCATAAAAATAGCCTATTCAATATATAGGCCACACACTCTATAAAACTGTAAACGTATCTATAGAAAAAACCCTACATATACCACATACGTACATATATATCCAAATGCACTCAACTGTCATAGATACTGCTAGGGGCGGTGTAGGGGGGGTTGGGTAGTGTTGCATAAAAATTCCAAATATCATGTTTTCATATACAAAATTAAAAAGATTTCAATCGTTACGAACATCCGGAAAAATGCGTCTGATACATACAGTACCAACAACACGCAACACGAGAATTACCAAATATATAAACTACATAGTATTATCATGATTTGAAGCGAGCGGAACATATGTGAACAAAATCAGTGATAAGATATTGATTTGGTCCACTTTACCCCCACCAAGTGATCGAAAAAGTCATGAAGAAAAAGTAGCGGGAAACTAAAATTAATAAATAATTTGTCCCGTAAATGACTTAATTCCGAAATATTTTTAACGCCCTGTCTAAGCCATAGTTGAACGTAATCCTGTATATAATATCATAATTTTCTCGCGCGTAATATTTACGATATAATCTTAGTTCCGTAATGAGATTGCACGTGAAAGGATTAGGGTTACGAATTAATCCATGTTTACAGATAGGCCCCTGGTGGTTTTATAAAAACATCACTCGATTCCCCCCCCAAGTACCCCTTAATGCACCCCGGCCGAGGTAATTAATTCATACAGGACGCCGCTCCCATCTGTGAGGTGTATAAACATAATTATGATCTACAATACCTAAGGGAATTTACTGCAACAACTATATTCAACTAACTATAACATCCATATTGCGTTAAAACACTCGAGGAAATCTTTTGTCGACAAAAATCGAAACTCACTGAAGAAAAAAAAACGATTTGCATTAGACTAAACGATAATTATCTACAATCAAAACTAAAGTTGCACATATATTTTGTTTGGTGTAATAGGGGCTTAAAGTAATGTCGTCGCTGGAACTGCGTTCCGGTGACGTCCAGACTTGAGAAAAGTCACCCGGAATTGTTTCTTACTTTTAATTACTTGAAACATTCGATGTAGCTCTTAATTAAAATGTATACCCCATCGGAGAGTAATACGTAAGGTTCCCAGAATGCACGGGGCACACTTGAAAATGTACAGGATTGGGCTTGGGGGACTATAAACTCGAAACTATTGTTAGATACTCGTAAAAAGTTTACCGACAACTTTTTCAAGACACCCGACTACTTATTGTTGAATTATTCATACTTTATATATTCGTTAACGTGTAAATTAGATAAAACAATAAAAAATATCTACTATAGCGTGTATACGTTCTTATACGTAGGATATTAAAAATATTTCGTTTAAAAAAATTAATAATAAACTAGTCCTACTCTGTGATAAGGAAACCTATTCTAGTCGCAGTTATTATTAATTAAGGTAAATTGTAGCAACAGATAAGAAAATGATAGCAGTTTTATCTGAGTGGCGTTTTTTTTTTGCAACTTGAAAGATCCGCTTTACCCCTATAAAGCGCCGACATAAAAAGTTGGGTTTATTTTTTTGGGCGGATATTAAAATACAAAATGCGTTTACCGCTCGTGTGACCAGCGCTTCTCAAATTATATCACCCGGCAATTGTCGTCACCACTAGAGGGTCATCAGGAGCTTAGTTTAGTGGCTATTCATAAAATATGTAAGAGTTAAGTTTTGTTACGCGTAGTAAATTAAATATCACCTATAAAATATGTAGTGAGTTGATAACATCAGTGGTTAAAATATTCATCAGATAATTTAAATATAAAATATATATATTTTTAGTCGCGTTTGGAAATTGTGAAATTTAATAAAATTAAAAACAGTAATTGGAGTAATAACCATTTAAATTTCAAATGAAATTCGGTAAAATGTTAATTTTGGCGTGAAATGAAAATACCTGAAGCCTGAAAGATGGGTGCAAAAATGAATTAGTCGTAAATGAGTGAGTTGCGCCTTCAGCAGCGAAACTTGCGCTACATATATACGTATATATCATTTTCATTTCTCATATTCCTTCAGATTGACTTGGAAAGTCATTTCAGACGGACGAGTCTTAATTAAAATAATAATAATAATTGTCAACCGGACGCTAAAGGAGCAGTTTATTTTTAATACACACTTAATTAAAAATATTTCCAACACGGTTGGATATTTTTATTAAAATAACACCACAAACATATCTCCTTTGTGCTCCAAGCAACCCTACTAAGCATATGAAATATGTATATATTAAGTAAACAACGATGTTATGACGTCACTAGACAGGTGTTTTCGTAAGCTTACATAGTGAGTGTATACAACATACGAAGATAAAGCTTATTATTTTAAAATGTATATACATGCAAAGATAAATGTATATGTACATATATTATTATTATTAATATGCACAGATGTTTAAAATATATATATAAATGTACCGTAAATGCAAACGTTTCGAAATATATATTAAATGTGTCGCGATGATAATAGTCTCTTTTGTGCGACGTCTAAGAGCTTGTTAACAATGGGCTTGGTGAAGAGTGGCAAGCGTATAAGAGTGTTGAAAATCAAAGGAAAACTTAAATAATATATTTCCCAAGGCTTCAGAATAACTTGAGCGCAGCAACGACATATTATTTTCAACAGTTGAGAATTACTTGAAAAACATAAGGAACACAAAGTCCCCTGCACATTCTTCTGTAACTTTGCACATTTTACGACAAACAGCTCACGTTTAACTACGCTTACGTATTCCGCCATACATTCACCCCCTTATCTTTTGACCATGTTATTAAGGCACGACACTTGCCATAAACTTATTTAGCACAGCGTAAACCTGCGCACGCACGTTTGTGGTATATAAAACGGTAATTTTCGCACAACACGAAAATCTAGCGCATATTACCTCTGCAACGTCACATCACTGAAATATATGTCTCTAGAACGTAATAGAAACATAGTTGACTCATTGTTACATCTGTGGAATGTATCAGAGCCGTAGTTGACTTATGTTCTAGAACGTTTGAGATACGAGGCTTATATGGAATGTTTCAGGGAAATATAAATAATTTAGTGGTGAAATGAATATGGATATTGTAAATGTTTATTAATTTATGTATATAGAGGTAATTTTAGCGTGACGAAAATGTGCCTTATGGTATTAGCATATTAAGATGGCCGTTAAGATAGAGCCTTATCGACGCTAACTGAGGATTTATGTACCAGATATTAAGTCTGTACCCGGAAACATATTTTAGTTTTGACTATTATGTTTCTGTATTAACTACACGCAAAATTCTAGATTGCAACTAGAGTTATTTAATGTTTTAAACAAATATTACTTAAGTCTGGATTAGACTTACAAAATGTTACTAATTTCAGACGATTCTAACCACAAGATTAAGTTAATTTGTTTAGTTGGGGGGAATGAACATTAAATTATGTATAGTAATATATTCGGCTGGTATTGAAATTGAAAAGTGGTCTTAGACGCAATAGAGAAAGTGACTTATCATTATTAAGCAAGCGTTCTACATTATTATTAGACGGTGATACATTTTTTTGTTTCTTGGTTATTTGGTGGTATATCACCGGGGCAATGATTGATAACGCGTCGCGCGTTACCAATCTTCAAGTTTTTATCAGCACACTTAAGGGTCTATACTACCCCAGCCCAAAATCATAAAACTCTTATCTATCATGACGCTGGTAATTTATAGCGTTTACTATATAAATTTTATCAAATTTCACCGCGCGCCTAGATGCAGCACACATATTAACCGACAGATAACAGCTAATCTACGGTCTCTAGCACATCTACTAGGGAATTTTAGTTTATTACGCACAGTTATCTTTCAAGGGGTGTGCTAGCATTGTTTAATGAACACCTTTACTGCATACCCTTACAATTTCTTTACCCCGTTTAGACCAGTGGCGCGCGTGTCTATACACTGTCGTGCACAATTGAGCATTTGATTAATCTAGATGTGGTCAAAATACGAATTTGAATACCCAAAATACATTGAATTTAGTGAATGTACCCGCTTTGCAATAGATTTCCATTCAAAATGTATGTTTTGTGAATAGCCCAACCCATGACTTTAAAATAGCAACAGTTTATGTTGGTAGCTATGCAAGTGCCTGCTAAACCATGATAATAGTTATTGATTAACAATGATGCGAATATCGGAAATTATTTTAGCTAATTCACACTATTATTTTGTTTCAATATTCATGTATAACTAATGCATCACTACTACAGTACCGTACACAAACAACAATTCGTTTTTAGAATATTCAAACCGGAAGTGTATTCCTAGTTACTCATTTTTACTTTCTTATACGCAGTATAAGTAAGTATTGTAATCATGAAAAATTTCGATCTCGAGATTTTAACGGAAATATACGTTTTGACCTTCCCTGAATCGATTCCAACTATTTTTGGAATGACGTCCGTCTGTGTGTGTGTATGTATGTGAGCGCTCTACAGCCCAAACGGCTAAAGGGAAAATTATGAAATTTTAAACTTAAGATTTGTATGTGCCTGGCAAGAAAACCTTCTATTTTTGAAAACAATATTCCGACCGGAAGTGCATGTTTACTCTAGTCATTTTTTGCAGTTTCTGCAATTACTCAACAAAAGTTGCAGATACAGAAAAATTGTTACAATAAAAACTATAGATATCAGCATTTTGTACAACTTTTATTTGAAACTTTTTTTGGCAAACGGTACCGGAAACAAGAAAATGACTATTGAAATTTCTTCATATTATATTTATTTTTACATAAATCGTATCATCTGCGCCTGTCAATTGTTTATCAAACCAAAAAAAACAAAACCGACTTAAATAATTTGAAGTTTGACATTTTATATTTATTCTAACAAATATATTTAAAGGTTAAAACAAATTATAAATTAGGAAAATAATGAAAATAGGATGTGATTTAACCCAAAAGCGTATAGGAACGTTCGGTGCATGACACTGCAGATGTTTTATCGTTGTTTTTGTAAAATGATTTCCTGCTCTTATAGCAAATATTTTAGTTTAGAGATTTTAACGTTCAATCAGAACAGTTAGTATCCCTGTATGTGTGTGTTATATTTAAGAATGAAGCTAATGAGTAAATATGGCAACGTGGTATTAGTAAACAAGAAAATAACCAACAGACTTTCTCATTATTTGCTATATTCACTGCAGTGCAGTAATAAAATCGTGTTGGCCATGTTGCGCGAACACCTTAAGGCCACGTGACGTCACAAATGGCCTAAGCCTACCTACGCACTCATTTACACACGGTGTGTGTGTGTATGTGTGCGTTTTTGTTTTTTCTATTTGTACTTATATGAGCACGCATACATGAATGTAAATGTTTTTTCAATGGATAGTCGTCGTCGTCGTCGTTCGGGGCATTTATGAATGTAAAGTTGACATACTGAAGTGTGTGGGACGTGCATACACACATCTGTAGGATGGTTCATAGAAAAATTCTCATATATATACATTAGATTTTTAAATTTCAAACCTGTAGGTTGGTATTAAGAGTCTGGTTTTATCCTATCAACACCACCATGTGTTTCAATTCATAAACATAATAACAGCGTTAACAATTAAAACCGTATTTATTAATTGGGGTGGCAGGTGTACACATTGACGTACGTCACTGCCTTTTATTATAATCTGACGTTATAATATACCATGACCCCTCGTTGACCTCTAAACACACACACACACACACACTAGGGACGTATATATCTCATAAACACAAATTTAACATATATAAACAACACGTTCATTATAACGTCAAATGCAAATGACCGAAGGTCGCTTACTGTGTTCTGTATCACATAACAAGGGCGGTTCAAGTGGGTACCCAACACGCTTAGATTTTCCCCAAAATTATCCCTATTTTAATTATTTAAATAGTTAAAGCTCAAAAATACTTTCTAAACTCAAAACTGATTGTGTATATATCAAACAGGTTTACGAATTAAAAAAAAAAACTCAACATCCTCTGCTCTCGACATCTCTCGTCTGCCTAGTGCGCTTTGGGTTGATTGAACCCAGTGTTGCCACAAGTCAGGTCACTAAAGTCACTAATACCGTCAATGACTTATACTAGGTGAACTTTTATTAATAAATAGATTCATCTATAAGTAAATTATGATGTTAAATATAAGCCTCCTGGGGTTGGTATAAAACAATTATATGTATAAATAGACGCAGTCTAGCGAATGATTCGCGTAAAATGCTTCAATGAGCGAAAACCCCGTTGAGATATCTAGTAAAGAACTAGTTTTGCATAATTACCAAACAACCCCGCGCGGTGGTGATAATAATAATAAAAAGTAGTTCTACCCTTTGTTGTTTTATTTTTTTTTATTGCAAATATTAAAAGTGTGTAATGAAGTAGTTAAAACGAAAACGTAATCATTATTTTAAGTGCACGAGTGTTTTTTTTTAAGAAAACACTAGACTTTAGTGAGTTGGTAATCATAATTTAGCTTCTTAAAATATTGAAAACGTCTATTGTATTGCGTCAGCAGCCTACTTGATTCTCATTTATCTTAATATCAACATAATTATTCACTTCTTATAGCAAAAATTGTTTAAAAGTTTTTTTACGCGCATAATTTATTATCAGATGTTTTTTTTTGGAGGGGTTGGGGGGCTTGTTATTTTTCGTGATTAATGCAGTGGCGGGAATTGTAATAGTATTCTAGTAGAAATGGGTTGGTAAACGTATTATTTTGCGATCTTATACGATTATCCAAGCAAAAAAAAAACGAGTTTATATAGAACAATCTATTTTTCCATACGAGATGGAGACCGTATTGTGGAATCTCGATTTCAACATGCAATGGAAGACGGGAGAAAATTTTAAATTCAAATGCTTCCCAATCGTATTGCCAGCGGTAGGAATATTCGTTTACGCACTAAAGACTATTTTTGTATTTATATGTAAAGGAACACTTGTTTCTTGGATTTCAAATATATATTAAGTTTTAAGTGTGTGGTATGCTTTGAATTGTATGTACGCGCGTGGTGATATGAGCATTTAATAATAATAATCCTTATAAGACTCAAGTTGCGAGATAGTTGAAGACAAATGCGACTTAATACACCCCTTAATGTCACTACTCATTTATGCCGACTAGGTTTAATTGAAATTTCATGTATCTTTCCTGTAGACGCGTTTAAAATGTCAAACGCACTGAATGACAATTTTCAACTTCATCCATCCAGGATTTATAATCGTTACTAGTTACACCACCGCCAAACAACACCTGGGGGGGTTCTTGATTTTAAAACTCTACTAGTTATATTAAACTCAAATATATTCGTTTTCATATGAATTAAACTTCAAATTGAGCCTACATACAATTTTTAAGTACCACACACACACACACATCCACCCACCCTCAATATAAGGGAACTCATACGTGACTAATCAAGGGGTAACCTACCCTTTAATATAATTTATTATATTTATAAGCACATGACATACAAATTGGGGCTGGGATGCGAAAGTGGGGGGGGAGATATTTGGGATGTACATCCCTGTCAAAGTATTCAACTGTTGATAAAAGGGTGCAAAATATAACGTTAGGGTTCACGCACACAAAAAACTGAAAAGCAGTGGCTCTAAACATATATTTAAACAAGCATCATTTTCAAACACTCACCCTGGAAAAAAGCTCTAGATGTTTTAAATGTAAATTTAGAGAAAATTTCCAGTATCTGGAAACTAATGAATTATACGATACAGAAAATATATATTTATTTATTTTTATTACGTATCTGTAGTTGTTTGTTTGTTTGTTTGTTGTATGTCCGCACATACATGGATTGTCCTCAATATTAGTAATTAATTGTATTGATCCAATTTACCCCACGTTGTGAGTGATTGGCAATATCTATTATATCGATAATATTGGATATATAAATGAAATTACATTTCCGTGTCTTGTGTATTTGCGAACTTTTCTTTGAGTAGAAATTAATAATAAACAAATATAAAAGTGAGTGTTTTTTTTTCTCAATTAATTTACAAAAAGCCTTAGGAGGCAAGGACGAAAAAAAATATATATATACATGAACATTGTGTTAGAGAAAACATTTTGGAGGTTGTTATCCATTCTCACACTTTCGCCCTAAGTGTTTAGAAACCGCTTAAATAATTCATGATATGTGAACCGCGGCGCCGATATAATATGTATTGAAACACCAACGAATTCAAATTTGTTTCCGACCGAATTATAATATAGTTTACGTTATTGTCTATGCATTCCTGCTTGGCAAACGGTTAGCAACGAAAAGAATAACAGCAACAACAACAAAAACAAAATGCGATCTGGTTACAACGATTTGCTCCACAGCGAAAAGTCATTCCGTATAATGAGAGTGAGACAGTGCGCGCAAATTGGAATATGTTAGTGAAAAGTTTCCTTGAATGCAAATACATACATTGGTTACTATATATGTATGTATGTATGTATGTATATTTTCTTTGTCATTTAGAGACGGCGGCGTCGAGTCGACAGATGTTAGTGAATGAACGGAACAATCCTATACTCTGCGTTCCTATTCTGTCATGTAGTTTCTAGAATTGTTTCCAAAATGTCCGTTGGCTATATATGTTTATTAAGATATGAAGTTTCAACTGTTTCAACTAAATCTACATAATATAAACATGTTAGATACTATAGAGAGTATCGTTCAACAAACTCTAATACTAAACTAAAATTGAAATTCTACATTTGCAAATCATTCCCTACAACCATCAACCAGATTAGATACATGTTGGGTTTTTGGGTTCTAATTAATAAATAATAATACAAGTTTTATATTAAATCGTGCTCTTTATTATATCTACGCTTTCGAAAGGTTTATCTCTACGCTTTACCACTTCAGAATCATACACAAGACTGGCCAAAAAGGCTCGTCGCCAGATCTTAAAAATGTCCACATCTGCTTACTATTCTTCTACACATTGGTCCATAAGGCGATGTTCCAATTAAAACAAAAAAATCGATTTTTTTTAAATAATTTTATTCAAAAATATTTTAAAAATATGTAAAAAAAATTTGAAGGTAAATTTCCAAACCGTTTCAGAGATATTTACATTTCCATAAGTAGTAACCGTATTATAAATACACTAAAATTAAACTTTAAACACGTTTTTCTCGAAACTACATTTTTAAAAACGGTGTGCCCCCTAGCTCAAAAACCAATTAAGCTATTGACTCAAATCTTTTTTATTTCATTAACTAACTTATTACGCAAAACGCAAACCGACATTTTGACATAAATATGCATTTGTTCCATTTTTATTCAATCCCAAAGGTCCAATTTTGTGTACAAAAAATATGACTTTTCTTAAACTCACACATTTTCTAGGTTTTTTTTTTAATTTTCAATTTTTTATTGGTTTACGGTCCAGGTTATTTTGTTCTTAATAAAACCCCGTTAGATTTTTTTATTTTAGACATCCTGGACTGGTGTTATCGTGCACACCGCAAAACACCTCATCTCCGCGGCCTCTACTTTGTCACCTTCTATAAAAGTAACCATGCATAAAAATATAAATAATTTTTTTTTGTATACTGCATGAGTTATTTAATATTGTAAAATAATAAAATAAGAGAGAAAAAAATTATTAAAAATAGTCATTTATTTGACCAAAAAATTGGAACATCGCCATAACTTGAAATATGAAACGACCATAAATCTCTTATTAGTGTAACTTTAATTAAAGACAAAACCTGTAGACTAAACATAAACATAATATAGATTAAGTTTTGTATGCATGGATATTTCAACAATACACCCTACACAGTTAGTTCGACCGCCTAATTAGTCTTCAGCTAATATTAAACACCTAAATCACTCATGATATTCGAGCATAAATTATATTTCGCAAATAAATCGGCAATAAATAACAGGAGCATATATGAATTTCACACTATCTTAGTCATAGACTAAGAATAATAATTCAAGTGGAACGATATATTACATCAAGAATATAAACAATACACGTGACTACTTTTATATATCTAGGGAAATTTCAACTTTTCCCTACTTGAGTGCTATGCATATGAAAACTGAAACTGAAACAAATAACTGAAGAGAATATAAATTTTACAACAACTCCCATCTTTGTGACTTCTCAATGTCCCATTTTTTTCGTTTATACGAATTGTTTTTGAAATAAATTATTAAATGGTAACACCGAAGTAGTGTTGAGTACAGTCCTGTGTATTATATATATATATAGTAATGTATCGTCGAGTATTTTTATCTATATGTCTCTCTCTTTCTGTAGAACAAGCTTTCATTTATTCTGTGATGCGAGATGTATAGATAATAAACACCAGTCGCAAAACAAACTTTTGTTCATCATACACCATGCGTGCATTGTATCTGATGCGATACTTTTATGGTGACAGACTTTTAACTTTATACAACAAATATCTGGAAATCAGATTTAAAAAAACACGAATGCATGTGTGCAATGCGGAAATTATATTCAAACTGTAACTAATATTCCTTTTTTTTCCCATTTATTTAATAATAAATGTATAAAGATAGAAAATGTGAGAGTAATGATTTGTTGTGAATAATTGTGTTTGAAATGATTAGAGTGAATTTGCGCGTTAATCAGTTTGGGGGAATCAAAGCAAAAAAGAAATCCGATTATAATCGTTGTGTTTTCTGTGCAAAAGTTTTCATTAGTAAATATAGTTTCACGTGTTACACAAAGGCACTTTGTGAACCGGCACACGGTTGATGGTGTTATTTCGTGGAGTAATCACGATGGAAGCCATCATAGGCGGCGTGAATCAAAAGAACACGAAACAAATGTCGAACTCTCTCTTTATATACAACCCTAATATGCCTACATACCTACAGACGCAAGAAAGAAAGAAACAGAGAGAGAGAGAGAGAGAGACTACGTTAACTTCAGTAATGTATAAAACGTGCATGCGCACTAAATTGGCGCGTCGTCCACCGGAAGTGGTCACCGACATCTTCTATATGCACCAGTTGTGTTTGACCGGTAGCTGTGTATATATATATCCCTGAGAGTTTTATGTATGTATATATGTGTGTGTGTGTGTGTGTATGTGTGTAGATTAGAGTAGGGGGGGGGGGTTAGTAAGGTACCATATATTATTATGATGAATAGCTGTCACGTGATGTGGGACCCCATATATACCTCTGAAGTAAATGATGAATGATTTTCTATTTTTATGATTGTAAAATTATACGAAAAACGATGTTGTAGAAGCCTAATCTAAGTAACCAGTTAATAGGTAAAAGTGCCTAAATTTGAGTAGACGTGGGGGTTAAGTGGGCCAAATCAATAGTCAAGGATGAAAAATAATTCATTGAATAACTTCAACTAGAATAATTCATAAATATCAGGTTACTATTTCACTAATGAATATTTAGTGGTGCTTTAGTGTGGCCGGAAGTGACATCAACGTTGTATTGTTTCAAATATAGAATAGATGGTGTCATTTTATGAAAAATAAACATGAATTAGTTGTGAGTGGTGTTGTTATAGTATGGAATATGATAGTTAATATGATATGCAACGTGGCGCGTTTTTTTTTTTGGGTCGTCGAAATGTATGATTGGTACACGTGGCACGTATGAAAGTAAAACATATTGAGACCTCACACACCAAGAGTCCCGAAGATGCAAAGATATGCAGAAAAAGATGAATAATGAAGGAGCAACGAGTATAGGACAAGAATGGATAGATTTACTCATAAATATTCAACTGTTTTTGCATTTGGAATTAATCATCGTAACCTAATGCATTTGTCTTTTTGATAACGTTCCCAATTTTTCTCTCTCCAAAATTCAATTTTAAATTTATCCTCCCAAACATAAAATATATCTACACCATCCCAGCACTGAACTGTTAAACTTTCAGAACCTGATGGTGGGGGAAACAAACTAATACTACTTTGCAGAAAATTGAAAATGAGTTGCCAGCAAAAAAAAAACTTATTTGCGGTCAGTCAGTGTTACGGATTGGTCGAGTGAAACCTCACTACTGTGTCCCGGATTACGCTCATACACCGTCAACAACAACGCTAAGCCCTTAATCAAGACCAGGAAACCTGATAAGGATCAAGCCAGATATCGAATTACATATATCACGGTCTGATATGAAACATGGGTTTACTATTCACTTTTAACGTATTTCGACGGTCAACTAGACCACTAACGAGTGTGTATATAGAGCAGTGGTATGTGTATTGGAAAGGAAGAGATAATTATAGTTAAATGAAAATTAATTCGGATTTCGTCGGTGTATGAGGGAACACCCAGATGCGCCGGCTATGGTGACGGTGCGGCCTTTGTAGGGCTTGCGTATAAATAAATAAACTCGTGAAATATGTAATGAGAGGACCACGTTTTCAACTTTTCAAATAAATTATTTCCTTAGGAAAAATTTATAATTTTTACGTCCGGGAAATATGTGCCTGTGCCGCCACTCCGAATTATTTCTATTCGATTTTAAATGAGTTTTCACAACTTTCTGAATTAGAATTTATAGATTTTCACCAAAATAAAACTACGAAATTACTATGAAAATAAAGCACGCGGCTACTAACATGGAAAAGTCGCGGGTATAAGTCTAAAGCGACTAAGGGGAAGAGTTTACCGTTTACAGCCCGGAAAATCCGGAAAGATTACACAACTTGAACATCACAAGAGTTTAAAAAAGTGACAAATATATTTTTTTAAATTAAAATTCCAAACGAATACGACCTAATTTTGATATAATATATTTCGTAAATATATTTCGTGTTTTCTTCGTAATATGAACCACATACGTGTTTTCCACACTAAATCGGAGTCGCGAATGGCTTAATTACAGAGTAATTTTACTAATTATAAATGTTTAACTATCCAATTACGAATTTAGTTAGAGAAGTTTCGAAATCTACATCATTCACATATCTGCATGCATATTAATATTTCATTACCTATAAGTTACCAACTAGGTACATACATACATACATACATATTGAAACAGGACATAGAATACTCGAACCACTAATAATTGTGTTTATTACTCATACAAGTCTATAGATTTATCTCCACACACACACACATACAAACAAGCACACACACACACACACATTATAAATTATTACGTATTTTGTGTTATAAGTGTAAAAAAGAAAAACAAAATTAAGGCACGTTTATTTGTTTATATTTGCAAGTTGGAAAAAAAACATTGAGCTTTGATCAAATTTGTTTATGACAGTTGTGACATTTTCCAGGATGAATAGAATAAAAAAAAATGAAAAAAAAAACTAAATAAATCGCATTTGCCAGTCAGCACTGTATTTTGATAAAACATAAATAAAAAGAATGATTTTCTATACAATTTACAGTGGATAATTATATCAAAACACGCCATTTTATATTTTGTGATTTTAGACAGTCTAAAATATAAATTCGCAACGAATTTTCTTATGAAACGACGTTAAAAATACATTAAAACCAAATTGGCGAATGTATTATTATTATTAAATTGTAAGATAAAATTGTACTCAAAAAAAAAACGAAATGAATTTTCTCATTGACTGGCCGATTGGTCCAGATTACCCCAACTAACGCGTGCAAATAGAAGCTTAAAGATGGAAATAACGAAAAAAAAAAATTGGTACTAAAACGATTTTATGCGGCATAAAAAGCACAGATTATACAACATAATAAAATAAAATTCACCATAAAGACCGGTATAGCCAGCGTTAAAGCTTAAAAAAACAATAAATTTTAGTTTTAAGTCGAAAATTTTAATCCGCAAAAACACAAAAAATTATGGGTCTACAGTTCTAAAGGCGCAAGAATTTTAAGGTTGCGGCACACATGGTAACCGCTTCACACATACTAGTTAGACATATATTGCAAATGGTTTGCTAAAAATACTATTTTGGCTAGTGGTGTACCAATTTTAAAATACTGTTTTGACGACCGCCACAGATACCTAACAGAAGGTTAAAATACGTTTTCAAGGTCGAAGACTTGTTTATTGCTTGAGATCTCGTAGATTTCCAAATAAGGAAACCGATTTGCAAAAAGCTGAAATCACTTTCCTCTTTAGTTCAATGAAACACATATGATCTTGTAGAAAATGAAAACATTTTTACTTTTATCGGTTTAGATTTATTTTATATTTTTAGATCTACTTTCTTTAAAATGACCACCAATTAAAATAAATGCAATTATCTATACTATGAATGCAACTGTAATTAGTCTATAGGCACTACAGATTTATTTAATAATAATAAAATTATTATAAATTATGGAAATTAATTTAGAAATATTTAGAGAAAATATTAACTGCCGGCGGGAAAAATAATATATTTTTAATTAATCTATATAAATGACCCTTTCACAATTAATAAAATTACAAACTAAATATGAAATAATATATCATACTTTTGCGGTAGAATTGAAATATCCAAATTATCCAGAATATCTAGTAGTATCACGTATCACAAACAAAAAAATAAATAAAACAAATAAACACTTATCTATTTATTTATTAAAACAACGATAAACCACAGTGACACAATCACAAACAATAAAACACACTAAGGAAATTCACTAAAAACAAAAAAACAACGAAACTCAAAAAAAAAAAAGTTGAACACGCGAAATTTGGAAATTGCGTTAAATTCGCCAGAGCAAGTTCCGCAACCCGCAACACCTCGATACGAACTGAAAGCGCCGAACACGGAAACCAATAGCGTGCAGCAATAGTGCACTGATGTGCCGTGAGGTTGGGTCCCCACCACGGACACTGATCGTCGGTAAAAACGATTATTGACGAGTCTAACCGAGCGAACACACGAACAGGACGTACTACGTCACTGGTGTCCCTAGGTCAGGACTGGGAAATTACCACGGACATTTATTTAAAAATTTTTTCGAAATATTTATACGCGCGCAACACCAAATTATACACCTATCTAATTACGACTCTTTTCAACAAAAAATTGGCAACGAGTCCTATAAAAAAAACGTCCTTTAAACAACCCCGCGTAATATTCTTGATTTTAGTAAAGTTTTAGTTTATAGTCTAATAAAAAATAATATTAAGTAATTAAGCCATGAGATAGACACTAAATTCCTATAAAAAGTCAAATCCTTATACAAGGATTCATAAGCTTCGTAAAAGAGCGCAACTCAATTTTAATTATTGTAAACAAATTAATTAATCAAGGAATATTATATTGATAATAAAAAATCTAAATAATTTTTCGTAAATATATTTTATAATTACTTTATATATTTAAACTAATTTTAATCATTTGCAATGATTTATTTAAAAAAAATTGGCCATAAATAAAAACGTTTTATATGAACTGGTAGTCGCTGAAACTCATTGAGTGCCACTGAAACAGCAACAGTGTAGCCACGAGTGTAACGATTAAATCCCTACTCTATATGATTTAAGCTCAACGATTTAAGCTTTATTTAGCAACTTATAGCAAATAAAGCAATGAAATATCAACGAGTAATTATATTTAATGTTTAAATATAGTATTTTTATATATATTTCTTATATATAACGACATAAAACTAGTAAATGTTATATAGGAACATTTTGATAGTTTGAACTGTACTTTCTGTTTTGACATATGTTTCATCTATCTGTCATTTCTAATAATAAAATACTGTTTTCCTGTAAACTAAAGTATTGTTTATTGCTTGTTTTTGTTAAAAATTTATAAAAATAAGTGAGATGGCTGATCCAAAGTACGCAAACCTTCCAGGAATAGTAAGTAAATAGTTTTTAAAAAAAATCACCCAACCCATGATTTAAAACCACCACGTTTACACTCGTGCCTAAAGGCCTACGACCAACCCGATGTGTATGAAACAACGGATTTACCGGAAGCGGACCAAAAGTCCGACTTTTTCGAAGATGAAAAAGACCCGGTTGAAAATCTACATATAACGGCTACCGAAGCGTTCAATAAGTTTAAAGGTAAGTCTATTGACGGAAAATTGGTGGATTTTTCCGACCGTATTAGTAAGAGGACACGAACGGGATACGATGCCAGATCCGGCGATTGGGAACTCGTCGCCGAAGGCGAGAAAGAAACTCCACTGCAGAAATATCAACGGCTGCAGTGTGAGATGAAAGAATTATTGGAAGAAGTATCTGAGCTGGTAAGCAGCGATAAAGTTGAAGCACAAAATTGCTTAGTTACAAGTGAGCAAGTCGATCAAGCTTTGAAGAAATTATATGATTTACGATTGGAAGATTCACTCGGTTCAGAAATTGTCGGAAATCTAATCGACCCGCAAGGAAATCAAATTAAGTTAGTTAATTTATATATAAATACTTTAAATAAATCCATAATAAGTGTTTTAATTTGAATCTATTATAATTTCAGCAAACTTCTAACTCAACTTGAGCAATTTAAACAACAGTCAATCTCAAAACCCTCAAACAAACCCTTAGATTCCTCCGACCCGGACGACCGCACAATCACCTACCAATTGAAATACAAACCCGAACAAACTCGACTAGCTCAAACGACTCGTTTATCCGAACTGGAGCACCGCCTCCATAAACTAGAGTCCATTTTGGGGGGTAGCTCAGATAAATTAGCTCGATTAGCTCAAGCTACTCAAACCCAAACACTTTTTGACGCTGCCCAGCAGCTAAGCGCAAAAGCAAGTTTGTTAGATTCGGCGCAATTGGATCATATCGAAGGTAGGCTAACAGCTTTACAGCAAAAAATGAACGGAATTGCTGAGAGGAAAACTGATAATGGTGAAGACGCAGAAAAAGACCAAATGGTAAGTTTGATTAAAGAAGGGTTGTACTGTTTTCTTTATGTGAGATTTTTAGATTGTCGAGCTGTATGAGTTGGTTAAGAAAAGTGAGTCTATGTCACAAGTTTTACCGGAAACTATTGAGCGCCTAGTAGCTTTAGAGAGTCTACACAATCGCGGTAAAAGCTCCTAGATATTTATTAAATATATTTATTAATTTTATTTTACATATTTAGCGACCGAATTTAGCAAATCTTTAGCGCAATTGGAAGCTTTGCAGTCTCAAATAACTGCAGGTGTGCAAAACAATAAAGAGCTTTTACAAGGTGTCCAGGAAAGTTTTGCTATTAATTTAGATAATATTAATAAAAGCGTTGTTAGTTTGGATTCTCGAATAAAAGCGTTGAAAAAATAATGTTTGGGATTTTTGCATTTATATAGGAACAAATATTTAAAATCTGAAACTATTTTGTGATTTTGTTGCTTTATAATAATAATATTTATTTAACTGCTTAAATTATTTTAAATTTGGAAGCGGATTTTGAGTTAAAATCGTTTTTAAATTTAGCGAAACTCTAATATTAAATTGTATTAAATAATTAAATAAATGTATACCGAAACAACAACTTATTTCATTTATACTAAACATAAAACACCCAGTACGGTACTGTTTAAAATTTCCTATAAATAATTATGAAACTGTTGCATGCAATACTTTTCTGTTAAATAAATCACAAACACCAAGGCGAAATTTTAATTTCATTCTATTATACGTAGTCTATTAAGAAACTATGGTAGTAATAATTATCTTATACGTAGTAATAAGTATTATGTGAAAGTTCAGTGCGGGGGGTTATAGATGTTTTTGATTCCACTTGTGAAAGGTAAATACGAATAGTGTGGCCCCCGTCGATACGAGCCACCGCTGGCTCGTCAATTCCATTACCTACATTGAAATACAGGTATATCAAAATAAGCTATTCAGTGTTCAACTTAAACTTGTTTGCGGCACCCGGCGAAAAACAATTTCAGCACATTTTTTGGCAATGTCCAACAGTTTAACGCTGAACGTGGGCCTAACAAGTTCTCAATGATTTAAAAAATTTTATTTTAAAAGTGCGCGTTATTATTTTCCATCTAAATTAATGTTCGAAACAATTTAAATATATTAAAAAAAACTTATTATTTTTACGAATTAAATATTATTAAAACATGAATAATAGTATTGTTTAAAAATGTAGGTGTTTTGTGATAATTAAACTATTAATATTTGTGATAACTGGCATTTGTATTTTTAAACTAGATATTTTCGTACAAGGTAAGTTTTTAAATTATATATTTCTTAATAACTAATAAAAAAAAATGTTTGACTGTAATTTAAATCAATTCCGAATAATATTAATTGCAACTACATTCACGTACAAATAAATATATAAGTAAATATATGTCAAGGCATGTTGCTACATAAACCTTGCATGTAAGTTACACATACAAAATAAAACCATAAAAAATGGCGTTTTAAATAAACTAGAATATTGTATGAGTTTAATTGCCAAAAACACCTTTAATAAATTAATAAATAAAAACCCTATATAGAAAATTAAATTGACTATATTGCAAAATTTTTACACGAACTTGTACGTTATTTTACGATAAAATTTGCTTATAACAACGACAATTATTTATTAACCTTGACACTAACTACAATTCGATCTAGCTATTTAAAACATAGTTTAAATTAAATAATATGAATTTAGATAAAGATATTATGATTAAAATACGACATGATGGCAGAATTTTTATTATATACCGTATTATTATAAATATTTTATGTTATATAACGAAAAAAAAGTAGTCAATTACAGCGTAAAAAATGTGCAAAAAAAAAACCGCTGGGAAAATGTTTTAAATTATTATGACTTGTCTGAATGTTAAAATATATATAATAAATATAAAAAATGTTGTACTGGAAAGGCCCAATTTTAATATATTTTAAAGCAGTGCCGGACTGAATATTTTAAAGTGACTTGTATTTTTTATTTTTAAATGAAGATTGACAATTTGTTTGTTTAGATTAACGCAATTGCAACAATAGAAGATAAAAATCTGTTATAAAAAAAGATAGCAAGTCCAGACATCAACATCATAATTATTGTTATAATCTTTGTGGATTGGCAATGTCAATAAAATCTACATATATATTTTTCCATTATGTGTAACTGTTTGTCACTTAAAATGAAGGTTCTTCCCCATATAATACGTGACCTTCGTGTAACATTTAGTTTAAATAAACCACCGACACGTATTTATAGTTTTATTATTGTTTGGTAAATAATTGTGTCTATTTTAGTTGTACAGTTTAGCTACCTCATACTTGCATTCAAAATGATACTTCAATATTTAAATAGTTTTTTTTAAATATTAAAATAATAAAAATTATCAACAATTGCTCATTAAAATTGCTGTGAACATTTACGAGACATAAGCACATATTTGTAACGTGATACTCTGCACTCTAGTGACAACCCTTTAAGCTATTAAGAGACTTTCTTATACGTAGTATATATATTTTCTAAACTGAACGTAATAGCAAGAAATATAGAAATTAAATTCTGGTCCTAAATAAAATAAGCATTACGAAAATCCGTATTTAAAAATAAAATTGTACTTTTCAAGGAGTTATAATCAACTATTTTGTTAATATGAAAATAAATTTTCAGTCAATCCAGTTGATAATTGGGGGACGCCGCGGTGGGAGTTTGTTGGTTGCATCCCGCACTAATTGAAAGTATTATGTAAATTTAAGATTGTAATATAATAATAAAAGAAATCAAGAAGTTAAACATTAGTGAGGGACGCTTAAGCCCCGCCACCTCGTCAAGGTAAACTCCATGGGCTACGTTTAAATATCAACACCATTAGTTTAAATTGAAAAATACATTAAAGATACGCTATAAGAACAACTTCGCATTGCGAAATAAACACTATAGTTATACTAATTATTTAGAACGTTGAAAAAGGTAACTACTAGAATTAACATTTAAACGTACCCCGGCGGGGACCTACCTAACTGAATATATTCCCAACCCCTACCTATCTGAAAGATTCCCTTCCCTACCTATAGTTTATTCTAGTTTTGTGCTAGTAAGCACAGGGCACACACAATTATGTGCGTGCATGTATTGTAACATTGGGTACGACACAATGTTACACGTGGATATAGATGTATCTGTAAGAAATTTGGATTAGAAGGCGAACTGCCAAAGGGTGCAGTGTGCAAGTCTGCTCACACACTGCGAAAACTTTAAAAGGGGGGACACCCAGTTTGCCAGGACTGGGACGTCCGATAACATTAAACCTGCAAGTGTGAAAGTACAGTTAGTTATTGGGGCCCACCAGCTCCTTTAGTGGGTCCTGAGTACGCGATCGAAATTTAACCAACCAACTAACAAATCAATCCGGTTCCCAGTGCACTAACCGTCCCTCGCACTGTCCTACTGCACCCTGGCAATGCAGCAGTAGGCACGAGAGCGGTCAGATACACTGGGCACCCACTGTACTACTAGTAGCACGGATGGGCTTTCTTGGACGATTCATCAGTCGATTATTTGCAACGCGCCAATATTAACAAACACCACGCATCTCATTCTAATCAAATTCAATTTAAAAATTGGAACTAAGTCTCAGCATGCCTTGCTTACACAACATTAGTGCTCCAAGGTTGCATCGATCATAGTTTTAGCAAAGAAACAATATTTATATATATAAACGGAGATTTAGCAAGCAATGATTACACAACATTAGTGCTTCAAGGTTGCATCGATCTCATAGTTAGGACAATATCCACATTTAACCGAGAGATACAGTGGCGCCTAATATCAGCGTTATATCAATTATCTACTATTTATTTGAATTCAATCTATGCAAGTTTTTACAAAATTAATTCGCGACGCGCCCACCCCCGAAACACCCGAGACCCGAATTTAAACCCCAACCAAAATTGCAAACCCGAGAAGCTAAACAACGCGAGATTATTATTTAAATACAACAACGATCTGCCCCCGCAGCAGAACTGCCATACTGGATGGACAGTACGCGTTACCGATACAAAAAAGTACTTCAAACTGTTATTTTCCTCCAGGAATCCAACGGTGGGTGCTCCCACGATGAAAAGGGGGGATATTTACGAATTTAACGAACGAGCGACAAGGAACTAAAGACAATACATGCTCCAACCGTAAGGGCAGGGGCTACCACATATATTTGCAACAAAAGCGCGTGCTCCAAACATATGCAGACATTTATTTATTTATTATTAAATGAACTATCAACAAGTTCTGTAATTAACAGGGGTGGATTGGAACAAAATACTCTCTCAAGTTATACATATATACAATTTTCGTGCATGTGCTATTATTTTAATGACTTTAAATCAATACCATTTAATTAAAAATGGTTTTTTAATTTATGAATATTATTTGTAACAAATTTTATATTTCCCAGTGTAGTTTAACAATTTCTGAATACGCGCGTATTCAGAAACTGTTAAAGAAAAGAAGAAAGAAAGAATAAATAATATAAATACACCCGAAGACAGCGGATTCTCTTTCTATTTTACGACGAATAAGAGAACCACTGACTAAAACGCATGTTCGAAATATTAGGAGTCCAAAAGGTACTCACCAAGTCCAAATCCAAACTTGTTCCTCTCCTACCACAGCTGAAGCTCTTGTTGTTCCTGTTTGGTAGCGAAGCGCAGCGAAGAACTTTATTATTTAATTTCCCGAAATTATTTATTTAATATTTGCACACGAAAATTTTTTTTTTCACTCACTATCACTGATTTTTAAACGGAAATATTTATTTAATTTTAAGACTTTCACTAATACTGTACAGGGGGGGAATGGCATATATTTTACGTAGTTATTTCACAAATAAAAATAAACACTCGCGAACACACTTCAAAAATAATTCACTTTGTTACGAGTACATACATATAAATACATAATAAATACAGAGAGAAAGAAAGAAACTGGGAAATATAAAAATAGCACACGCTAGATAATCAAAAAATCACTTACTTGTTCTAAATAAAATGCAGAGTTGAGTAGACTGGACACCCCTAAAACATTAGCAAATGAATTAGAAATCATCGTAAATAATATTTAAACATAATTAAAAACACCCCACATAAATATTTATTAAACAATAATAATCAATTAGGACCGCCAAGTTAACGAAAATAAATAAAAACAATGAATTAATATACGAATTTAACATGCAAGTGTATGATCTACGAATGCCATGGCTAGCAACGCGTACCTTTCGATAACCAGGAAGTAGATGTTTCATATTTTCGCAAAAATCTAATGTAATCGGTCACCCCGCACAATAAACGTTATAGAATATCAATTAGCAGTCTATTAGTTAACTTTTAACACTAAAATACATATTAGAATCGCGTTTTTTACCCCGTTTTTTATGAATTTAGTTTTAACAAAAATTTGGCCGTGTGGCGTTTAACGGTCGTTCCACGGCACACTACAATAATTATTATATATTAACTAGGTGGTGTTTTTAATATGTATATATCTTGTGTTGAATTATTTTTATCTTATACGTAAAAAAACACACAGAAATATAAATATAAATAATACATATACGTATATATCAATAGTAAAATGAATTTACTTGAAAATAATTATTACCTAACAAGACCAGACGAGACCAGCAAAATTTTTTATATCGGGTGCATGCAATTAACAGTCTATTAGTTAACTTTTAACACTAAGATTACTAATATTAGAATCGCGTTTTTTACCCCTTTTTTTATGAATTTAGATTTAACAAAAACTTATAACCGACGTTCCACGGCACACTACAATGATTATTATTGTTTAATTAAACGACGTTTTTAATGTGTATTTACTTACACAAATATTCTGTATTGTATTTTTACCATCTTATACGTAAAAAATATATATACAAATAGCATATATATACATATATCAATAATAAAATGAATTTAATTGAAAATCCTAACTATTTAACAGTACCGGCAAATACTTTTTATTTTATTTTGGGTGCATGCAATGTTAATAAATAGTGTGCATTCTATATATTATATATGTAATACGATTTTAAAATTATATATTTTAAAATAATATTTAATATAATAAAAATTGCAAACGTAAAAATTTTAACTATAAAATGGCAAATACCGAGTTTTTGAATGAAATAAATCACATGGTATAGTTTAAACAGCCGTAATAAAAATCTGTAATAAGTTATAAAATCATCCTCGTCAGGAAATCATGGCAAACTATTTGTTAATATGAAAATGAATTTTCAAATAAATCCGTTGATAAAAATACGGAAATTTAAATACAAATAATAAATAATCAATAGTAAAATGATAAGTTTTTTCGAATTTAAATATAACTAATTGTTTCCTAACCGGACCAAACGAAATTTGCAAAACTCTCGAGCGCACCAAATTTTTAATTTATTTCGGATACATGCAATGCTAATAAATAGTATGCAAGTGTTCTATATATTCATACATAGTATGTAGTAATATGTAATAAGAATATTGAATAAAATGAGGATTGCAAAAGAATAAATTTTCATTTTAATTATTAAATAAAATAGCAAATATTAAAACAGAGGGAAATAAATTTCTCGGAAAAATTTAAACCGTTATAATAAAAATCCGTGTTAAGATTTCCTGAAAAGAGCAATTTTATTATTGAGATATGCTCACTTCCTCATTTAGAGTTGCAAGCGAGTTGATCTGCATGAGCCGATTTGCGGTTCCTCTTCTTGCACACGCGCACAACAAATGTATATGTTGTGCCCGGGCACATTACAACAAAACGCGAATTGTCTAGTATATATTTAAATAAAATTAATATTGAATTTAATAGTGTTTAAAACCGTTAGCGTTAACAAGAGTCTGTAATTTAGCAATGTGAATGATTGCTCTATATTTGAAAATGTTCATATACTAGTCTACATGATCCCGCACTATGTAGCAACAATAATTTATAGCATTTTATATGCAGACTAACGTTAAAACCGAACTGCAATGACCGGCGGTAGTCATAGCACTGAATTTTCTCGATCTGATTTGGACAAGTTTGCCTGCAAAAACCAGAAATTTGGGAATTAAATTCTATCCCTATATAAGTGGAAAAAAGATAGACATACTCTGTGACGTATTTTTATAACTACTAGTTTCTTATTTAGATGTTTTAACTTGCATAGAATATCTACACATTTAAATCAGGTATAAATTTGAGAAATAAAGTTTTTTAAGACCTAAATTTTCCTTAATCTGTAAAGTTCTTTATCATGGTAACTGTTGCAAAAGTATAGAGCATAAAATTAGCTTTAATTTGATATGCAACAACGATATTGCTGCTCGTGGTAAATTATCAATTTTATATATTCGGGAAGAGAACAATTAGAAAAATTACGAAATTTTAACAAATATTTGTTTCCGATATTGTTTAAAATAAATGCTATTGTTGCTATAAGTTATAAATAAAATATGCATATTAGTATCAAAATATACTCACTCAATAATTTAAAGTTGTATGCGAATTGGTCTGCAGAAGCCGACTTTAGGTTCCACACAATAAATGTCTATGTTTTACCCGACACATATATGTGCATATTTAAATAAAATAAATACCGATATTAATATTGTTTAAAATTAGTAGCGTTTACGCGAGACTCTAACTTATCAATTAGGATGACTCCCTTATATTTTACCGTGTTCCTAAACTACCCAACATTATTCCGCACTATGTAGCAACAATTGTACAACAATTTATGGCATTTAACACGCATTTTTCACGTCTAAAGTGGCCGCCGGTCGCCAGAGAACTGTTCGTTCCCGAACAAATTTGGACAAGTTTTCAAATAATAACCAGAAATTAGGGAATTAAATTCGGTTCCTATCCTACATAAGATAAACAAGGATAGACAATATGTGACGTATTTTTTATATGTATTGGTGTATTATTTAATGCATAAAATATATACATATATAGATTTAAACATGCTATTATCTGTGGCCAAAATGTTGCTAAAATCTGCGGGGTAGTTAATTATTTAATAATAATAGAGTAGAATTTTAGCTTCAATTTGATTAAATATTAATTTATTTTTGTATCTATACTAGAAGAATAATTTATATGGGAATTTCCTAATTTACTTTAATTTAATTATTTGTTCAACATTGATTTAAATATGAATGTCCAATTGATTGATCAGGACCAAAACATTTATCCCAACAATATATAGTACATTAAATAATATATTTCGTTCCAAATGATTTAAAATATTTACCTTTCTTGATCGCCTTGCCATATAAAAAAAAACCCGCGGTTGCAAAATAACTTTCATTTTATTTATAAGCAAAAATACCCACAGTTCAACACTGGTAAAACCGGTGCCTTTAATTCTAGATGACGTCAAAAATATTAGCGGTACTTTCTCGTAAGAAAACAGTCATCGAAGATGAGTTAGGGGAGTCTAAGTTAGCGCGTGTGCTAACTGTGTTAGATTTAACAGCACTAGGGGTTGGAAGTACGCTAGGGCTAGGCGTTTACGTCCTTGCTGGATCTGTAGCTAGATCTGAAGCCGGCCCTGCCGTTTGTCTAAGCTTCTTAGTAGCAGCTATAGCTTCAGCAGTCGCAGGCAAGTATATCAATTTATCAAACTAATAAAAAATTAGAGAAAATTTGATTGGAATTATATTTTGTGTTAGGTTTATGCTATGCGGAATTTGCAGCCCGTGTACCTAGAGCCGGCTCTGCCTATGTATACAGCTATGTTAGCGTAGGCGAATTTGTTGCCTATGTTATAGGCTGGAATTTGATTTTGGAATACGTTATTGGTAAGTTAATTCAATAAGTCGTAATTTACGAGATATTGAACTAAAATTTTCAATATATTGAAACAATATATAAGACAATCACTCATAAAATTATCAACTTCATATCATCAAGGGTTTTTGATTAATAAAATATATTAATAAATTTTTATATTTTGTTTAAAATATATTCGTTGTTTAGGGACAGCTAGTGTGGCGAGAGGTTTAAGTAATTATATTGACGCATTAGCGGGAAATGTAATGAAAGACACGTTTCGATCATGGCTCCCAATCGATATCGATTTCCTATCGACGTACCCCGATTTTTTTTCATTTGTTATCATCATGCTATTAGCCGGTAAGTAAATCAACTACATATTTATTCGCGTAATAAAATAAAACCACCCCCATTTACTATTTAACGCCGCAAACGTGACTAAATATTAAAAAATGGTATTATAAATAATTGAACAAAAATATATAACATATATTTACACAGTCATTTAAATAAATAACATTATTTGCGTTTCGAACTAATCTATAAAATATTGTGAAACAATATTTATACACTAGGGAAAACCATCAGGGACGGCTTCAGATTAATTTACACTTATATTTCAGCGTTACTATCAATTGGAGTGAAGGAATCAACCCTTCTAAATAACATTTTCACAGCTCTAAATCTAATAACAGTCGCAATTGTTTTAGTATCCGGCTCAATAAAAGGTCAGTTTTTATATTTACACAAGGTTAGTTAATTGTTTCACATATGCCCAAAACTGTTTTTTTTTGTAAAAAAATCACGTAATAATCTGTTAGCTAATATGTCCTTGAGAGCAGCAGTAATTTATAGAAAATGTAAATAAAATAATGAAAACATTAGTAACAGGTGACCAAAATATTATTACAATCGCGGAATTCGCATCCAGATTATCGGAAACTGTTTAGAAAATAATAAATTGCTGCTATTAACATTATTTATGTCTGCATGCACACTTTAAAATGACATCAACATTTATGTCGACTTTAATTAGAGAAAGTTACGATTGCCAAATTTAATCGTAAAGACTATTTAATACGAAATTTTTTTTTTAACAGTGTCGTCTCTTATAGTATTTTCTTTACTTAATAAAATAAACGCCTCTAGTTGGGATTTTATTTGAAATAATAATTAAATATGAATAATTGAAATATAATCTTACCTTAAGTGAATGTTTCTTGTAGCTGATGTTAAAAATTGGCAAATCAAAAAAGAAGATATACCAATAGATGTGAAGCATGCTGGTGAAGGAGGATTTCTGCCGTTTGGGTTTGCAGGAGTAATGGCAGGAGCTGCTAAATGCTTTTATGGCTTTGTAGGATTTGATTGCGTTGCAACAACGGGAGAAGAAGCCAAGAATCCCCAAAGGAATATTCCTATCGCAATTGTTTTATCATTATTAATCATTTTCTTAGCCTATTTTGGAATATCTACAGTTTTGACTATGATGTGGCCTTACTATGATCAGGTAAACAATTTACAATAATATTTAAGATTCTACTTCTAGAATTAGAGGACAATATTTATCTACGAAATTTTATTGCATATACGAATTTACCTTGAACTGCTTCTAATCTATATCATATTTATTATATCTGCAATTAGTTATTTATGAAAATAAGAATTCATAATTATTTAAAATACTTAGACTTATTTTTATTTATTTCACAATAAAATATATTTATTTAAAATATCAAACAAATCACACAAGATACAATTCGATACATTTATTATATATAAGTGCAACAAAAAATAGTGAATTTGGGCCACTTTTAAAATCAAAAAATCCCTGTACGTAATGATATTCGTTAATGCCCTTTAAGCAACTTTGGGATTTAGTGCTAATAGTTTCTGTACAGCTGCGTTTAAATCGCCGAAACAAGCTGTAAGCGTCTGTAAATTATCAGCCTCGTTGTTGAACCCCATATTTTTTAAATGCTCCATTTGTAATTTGTATCGTTGTGCCGGAGGGGTGTTTGGATCGTTTTGTGCCATTTGGGCTACCATTTGGGACATGTAACGCGAGAAATTATCGCCGGGGAGTGGGATGGATCCGGCTGTGGATTTAGGGGCAGTAGGTGCTGAAGTACTTGGAGCTGGGGAACTTGTGAGATTGCTAATTGAGCCCAAATTAGGGACAAGTCCTGGTGCAACGCTTTTTAATTGATCGAGACCTTCTTGTATTTGCATCATAGCGTTGACGGCTTGAGGGTTGGCCATCATGCTCATAACTTCAGGGTTCTGCAGTTGATTTAACATTTGTGGCATCATTGATGTTATGTATTGTTGTAAAGCTGGGTTGTTTTGATATAGAGGGTTTTCTGTTACGATTGAAGCAGCCATTTGTGGATTGGCGGACATTGCTTGGAGCATCGCTTGGGTGTAAGGGGCGCTCATCATATTCTGGACTAATTGTGGATTTTCACACATTTGTCCTAACAAACTACTCATTTGAGGATTATTAAAAATCCCATCGGAACTTTTACGCTGCTGCGACTCATTAACTTTCGAACTAGCTCCAGACAATTTCGGCTCTTGGAACGTCGCAAATAAATCAGGCAACGTTGTAAAGTTAGTCGTGCATCCTTCCATAGGATTTGAACCATCTAGATTCCTCATCAATTCTTGCAACATACTAGGATTCCTTGCTAATTCAGCAGTGTTTTTTAACAGTTCTTGATTATACAACATGGTGCGTATCTCTGGATGTCTACGCATTAGTTCTTGCATTTGAGGATTGTTTTGTATCAATTCTTTCATGTTATCGGAGTCGTTCATTAAGCCTTGTACTAAAGGATTATCTAAAACTCGGCGTAAGAGTTCCGGGTTTCCAAGTAATTCAGTTTGTAAGCGATTTTGTAATTCCATGAAGTTTGCGGAGCCTAAGCCTAAAGATTCTAGACCTGCTAGGCCTCCTACAGTGTTTAATCCAAATGGGGTTTGAGTTACATCAGCTGGAGGGCGTAGGGGGCCAGGTTCAGGGTTGCGTGGTGCGGTTTTTATTATTAAATGTATCGTCATTCCTGTTGAAATATATTAACAAAATAAAAATGCGATGTTTAATAGTTCTAATAAGGTATTTCACAGAATGAAAATATTTTTAAACATTGTGCGCAATCTTTAGTTTTCCAGATATTAATAAATATATAAAAATAAATACACCATGCAAAGATGATCTATTGAGTACACAGTCTAACAACCCTGTATTTTGTTTCACACAAAAATATTTTACTGTAGTAAGACTGAAAGATTCCGATAAAGTATACAAATAAAAACAAGTTAGACAAAGAACGCATTAATAAATACACTTGATCTACGGATACATAGTCTAACTAGCCAGTATTTTCTTGCCACAAAAACAAGTTACTGTAGTATGAGTGAAAGATTCCGATACATCACCATATAAAACATTAAGTTAGAAAAGGATGGAGATTGCTCAATCTAGTAAAAATGTATTATTTAGTTTTGTAATAAATCCAAAACGAAACTTCTGGCACCATCTATAGTTATTAATTGTAAACTTATTAAAATATATAAATATGCAAATAATCGTTTAAAAATGTATTTTTATTTTGTCTATATTTTAAAAAAACACTAGATTAATTTATTTTTAATACGATTGTTTAAGAAAATGACTTTTATTTATTATGGAACTTTAAAGTTTATTTTGATAAACAATTAACAGGTGCATAAGAAAGTAAAAAATATATATATGTATATACATTCTTACCTTCTCCAATATTGTGGGTTTGTAATGTGTCATCATCTTCCATCATTTTACCAGAGAAAATCAAACATAAATAATCTGGATCGGCGGTAAATTTCTCGGCAGCAGTCGCCTTAATCTCTCTAATGGCAGCATTCTCGTGAACCTCAATTGCCTGTTTATCTTTAGACGTCTTCAGATAAATAGTAATCTTAGGTCTAGGAGGAGTAACAGCTCGTTCCTCAATTACAGCGTCCACAATAATAGAATCTCCTTTTGGCGACGCAACTAGAGCAACTTCAGGAACACTGTCTGGGACACTTTCAGGAACGTTCTTCACTCCTTCAATTGGTATTGGAGAAGTAGCGATTTCAGTTGTAGCTTCTACAGTTTCTGAACTAACTGCAGTTGTGGATTCAATTTCCTGGATTTGCACCGCTTCTCCTTGCTCAACCTCCATCGAAACAGATTCTGACTATAATCAATTTGATGTCATTGTACAATACATTTAAGAACCATTTAAATAGATTATAGAGGACTTATGAATCTAAATATGTAAATATTTACAGAATCCTGACGCGCCGTTTCCGTATGTTTTCGATAAAGTCGGATGGCCTGTTATAAAATGGATCGTAACCGTAGGTGCTGTATTTGCGTTATGTACCAGTTTACTAGGAGCTATGTTCCCATTACCCAGAATCCTATACGCCATGGCAAATGATGGACTCTTATTTAAAATATTATCGAAAGTAAACGCCAAAAGTCAAACACCAGTTATAGCAACTATCATATCAGGATTACTAGCTGGTAAGTTTAATTAAACTTTAAAGCACCACATAATTAAACACGTAATTTATTCCAGGATTAATGGCAATGATTTTTAATTTACAACAACTAATCGATATGATGAGCATCGGCACATTATTAGCGTACACAATTGTCGCAATTTGTGTTTTAATATTACGGTAACATTTTAAAATACATTTTGCCTCAAAATACCTAAAATATTTAATTACATTTTAGATATGAACAAGACACTGATTACGAGTACCCAATAATCAATTTGGATAAAGTAGCAACGTTTCCCCTATCAATATTCCGAAGTATTGGACAATTATTTAACTTAAACATGAATAAACACCCCACAGAAGCTTCATCCAGTATAACTAAAATAGGAATTATAGTTTTTAGTAAGTTTCCCCACTCTTTAAATGAAACTAGAAATAATTCGAATATTTTTTTATTTTAGGTATTTTAGCTTTAGGATTCTGTGCTATTATCATATTTGGACTTGGACTTATAATCGAGTTGGACACATATGCTTTAACAGCACTTATAATAATTAGTATTTTTTTGATTATAATAATAATAATGATTGCTCGACAGCCGGTCTCATCAGTTAAATTATCTTTTAAGGTAAACGTGCTTTAAATACTTTAAAAAAAAAAATAAACATAAAATTTCTAGGTGCCTTGGGTTCCAGTAATACCTTGCTTGAGCGTAATTATTAATTTATACTTAATGATGCAATTAGACTCGCAAACATGGATACGATTTTCTGTTTGGATGTTAATCGGTATGTTTAATAATTAATTATAATTTAATTGAGTTAATTATTCGTTTTTTAGGCTTCGTCATTTATATCTGCTATAGTTTGAGATTTAGTGAAGAGAGATTGAAAAGGAAGAAGGCTGAAACGATTAAAACGACGACAAGGAGAAAAAGTTCTATACGATCCAGTAAAATCGCACCTAGTGAAGAGCCTAAAGAAGTATATAAAGAAATAACTAGATTTTAATTTGGAATTGCGCAAAAGTTATTAAAGCATTTATATATATTTATGACCAATGTTACATTTTTATAAAAAAAATTATTATTATTATTATTAGTGTTGCTAATTATTATAATCTGTTTGAAGATCTCAAAAAAAATTAATAATCTTATCAAATTATCTATACGTTAATTAATTTAAGCAGTTTATGAATTATTTAAAGCAAATCTGTACTAAATATATTAAAATAAAAACTAATAAAACAAATTGCGTTTTATTTATTTAATTCTAATCGAAAATCGAAAGAAGTGACCTTAGTAGAAAACTGGAGCATAATCTAAATAAACAAATAGTGTGCTAATTTCACGAAAACACAAAATATTTTTGCGACATTACGAGATATTTATCAATGAACAAAATAAAATTATTATCTTTGAGACCTTGGAAATAATCTTTAAAGATTCTTCTATGGAATGTGCGACAAAATGAATTAAAATTGCATTTAAATAATGTTATAATTAATAATTAAAAAAAATTTATAAAAAAAATACCGTACAGGTTTTATTAACTATTAAATAGAAAATAAATATTTAATAGACACATAAATAAACAAAAAATAAATTAAACTATTTTCAAGTAGTTTAAGCTTTAGATAAGCTAATTCAAGGTATATTGTTTCAAATTGATGTAGATATGCTTAGTTCTACCAAATACTTCTATGTGTACGTTTATTATTGTGTCCAGGCGCTTATGTTACCTTAAATAATTGGTAAGGCACTAATAGTGCATTTAATTATACTTTAGAGTATATTGAAAATATTATTTTAATATATATATATTTATTTAATAAGACATTTATACTTTAATGTTTCTTTACAGATTTAAATATTTATTACCCAAAAATCAAAATGAGTACAGCAAAATCGTATTATGGGATTTTGAGTCGAAAGAAGATTGTTACTACTCAACAATTAGCAACAACACAATTAAATAAATGTTTAACGACCTTAGATTTAACAGCGTTAAGTATAGGGAGTACTCTAGGGGTGGGGGTGTATGTTTTAGCAGGACAAGTGTCGAAAAATCTAGCAGGACCTGCCGTAATAATATCATTTTTAATTGCAGCTTTTGCGTCTATACTAGCAGGTAATTGTCACACATATATAAATACGAATTTTAATCATTATTAGAGTTACGAATAAATTAATACTTTTCGGGCAAATTGCTCAATTTTTCGATAAACACAAATTAATTTCCAATTATCAATTACTAGATTATAGATAAGATTATAATATAATTATCAGTTGTTATGCTAAGATCTTTTTATCTCTACTATTACTAGTATATCTGATACGGGTTATTATCCTTTCTAGTAAGTTTTACCATTTTAATGAATTTACCCCCGTTTAACCAATCAGAAAGCGGTAATCTACTAAACCCAACCAATGAGCGAATTGCAATTTAAATAACCTAATAACATTTATTTATAGGTCTCAATTGTTATATTTCAAATAACTAATGATAATTTTGTTTTAGGGTTGTGTTACGCTGAATTTGGGGCACGTGTACCTAAAGCCGGCTCTGCGTACGTGTATAGTTATGTATGTGTAGGTGAATTTATAGCGTTTATTATAGGATGGAATCTTATACTAGAGTATGTGATAGGTGTGTAAATGCGTTTAAATTAATTTTTGGGTGGTTTAAATATAAATATTAATGAGTTTTTCTGGCGTATTAGGGTCTGCTAGTGTTGTGAAAGGTATGAGTACGTATCTGGACGACTTACTAGATAATAAAATGTCGATTTATTTGAAAGAGGCGATGCCGATGCGGATACCGAATTTTGCGGAATATCCAGATTTTTTTTCTTTAGGTGTTACGTTATTTTTTGCAGGTAAATCTATTTTTCGAGTGATTTTATATGGATTTTTAATAAATAAGTTTAATTTGTTTAGTGACGGTTGCGTTTGGTGCAAAAGAATCAACTTTAGTCAATAATATATTTACGTTCGTTAATTTGTCGGTCGTGTTATTTGTTGTAATATCAGGGTTTTTTAAAGGTAAGCCTCATTTTTAATACAAATAAAATTTTTAATTAAATTACTAATTGTATTATAACAAAAAATATTTTAATGAAAAGTTGTCCCGGCGAATTGGAGTATTCCTGCAAATGAGGTGCCAGATAAATGTGGAGAAAAAGAGAATCAATCGTGTGGGAATGGGGGTTTTGCCCCTTATGGCCTCCCGGGTATTATTAAAGGGGCTGCCACTTGCTTTTATGGATTTATAGGATTTGATGCTATTGCAACTGCAGGTAAATTACACAATTAAAATTATATTTTCTAGGGAAGGGTGGTAGTGGGGGGGGAAATTATATACTAATAAGGCTATTTAATGTTTAGGTGAAGAAGCTAAAACACCCCAAAAATCAATCCCAATTGCGACAGTTGTATCATTATTAATTATATTCCTGGCTTACTTTTTTATATCAACCATTTTAACAATGATGCTACCATATTATGATCAAGTATGTATTTTAAACGATCTTTAATGTACGACAAATAATTACACATTTGTTACATATTTAGAATACAGATGCACCATTACCATACGTATTCGAAAAAGTTGGATGGCCTGTAGCCAGATATGTCGTTACAGTTGGAGCTATATGTGGTTTATGTTCCAGGTATTTACGTCCCCCATAAACCAATTAATAACGACTCAAAAAACAATTTAATTTTAGTTTATTTGGAGCCCTATTCCCCTTACCCCGAATAATCTACGCAATGTCTGTAGACGGTTTAATATTCAAGTTTCTAGGCAAAGTCCACCCTAAATATAAAACCCCATTCGTAGGTACTTTAGTAGCTGGTGTACTAACAGGTAAATTATTATTTTTTTATATCAATTATCACAGATAGTTAACAGGTATTTTATAGGTTTTATGTCTTGTATTTTTGAACTCGAACAACTTTTTACGATGATGTCTATTGGGACTTTATTAGCGTACTCAATGGTGGCAGCGTGCGTGTTAATTTTAAGGTATGATAGCGATGAAGACGATAAATCCGAGGCGTCGGTGACTGTGAAAGAGTTTTTTGCACAAATGTTCACCTTTAATTCGAAACAATCGACAAATATATCAGCTGCTGTTGTGACATGGGAAGTCACCTTTTATAGTAAGTCTAGATAAAGTATCGAAATCTATAGGCCATTTCATATTGATTTGACAGCATGGAAGGTATAGGCAATGTTAATCTTATGGAGAAATTTTGTACAATGTTGCCACGTCTTCTATAATATTCGCACTCATAGAATACATATATGTCTATTCCGTTTTACTCAATGAGTAAATTGGGAAGATATTGCAACCCTGTTCGCCATAAGACTACATGCTGCCATGACATGAAACGGCCTATAGTAAAGTTTCAAATGTTTTAGGTGCTTTATGTATGGCGATTGGAGCAATTTTGAGTCAATTGGAGATTGAAATCAGTGAAGGTGAACCCTGGGTTATATCGCTACTAGTCATATTTGGAGTGCTTTTAATAGCGACGATTATATTAATAAACACTCAACCAATTTCCACTAAAAAATTGTCGTTTCATGTAATACAATCAAAAAAATGATTGAAGGCGCTAGATTAAATTGTATATTTTTTAGGTGCCTTTTGTGCCATGGATTCCTGGTTTAAGTATCCTAATCAATTTGTATTTAATGACTAAATTGGATTATATGACCTGGATACGGTTTGTAATTTGGATAGTGATAGGTATGAGTTATAAATTGTTTTTTTTTAGGAGATAAATGAAAATATGTTTGTTACAGGATTAGCGATTTATTTTACGTATGGAATCAGAAATAGTGTGCAAAAACTACAGAAAACTATTATTGAAGTACCTGAAGATAAAAAAACTGATGGTGAAACTAATATGGCGTTTGAAGACGACTGTGAATTAAATACGAAACAATTAAATTAATTAAATCTGATTAAAAAAACCGACAATCATTGTTCATTAAAATATTTATAAAAATCGATCATAATCAGCTTTTTTTGTAAACTTGAAAAATAAAAACAACTTATATTAATCTTTGCGATTATTTCCTCAAAAACAAAATAAGCCTCGCTAAACGCGCGCAGCTGTATTCGTAAATAAACTTTCGCTCATTATATAAAATGACGTAAAACGCCACGCTACTTTAAACAACAATATACCGCTATTTTATTATACATTTCACTATACTAACACACTCAAAAACCGACATGCAAACACATTTACCGTAGCCATTAGATACAACATGCGAATCTAGCAGTTGTGGTTGCAATATGGTCAGATAAACATTCGAAAACACTGCAATAAAAAAAATCACGTTCACTTTAATTTATATAAGTTTTAAGTAAGTTTTTATTAAATAAATATTTAAACAATTGCAAAAATGTTTTTTTTATGATATATAGATATTAATTACGTAAATATCTTACTTTTGGTTTTATATAATTGAGTTATTTAATTGGTAAATGTTAATTAAAAACTGCATTTGAAATCAAAGTACAGGAATTTCCTAATCAAAAAATCAACAATCGAAAAAAAGTTTATCTAATAAATCTGTTATCTTATCAGTGAACAATGGTGGCCGAGTTCAACATATACAAGTACAAACAATTAATTAATATGGTCTGATAATTAGGGCCTTGTATTGACTGATTTACCCAAAAATTAAAGTGACTTAAGTGACATATGTGTGCGGTGTAATTCGGCGGTTTTATTCAGAAATTTTGTGGTGTGATCCACGCCGATTTGGACGGAAATTTAACAAAGAATACAAATCAATTTTGAATTATTTTGACGTGAAACAATTGAATACCCAACAGGTAACTATAGATTTTTTTAAATTTATTTCTTCACATATTTCAAATTTATTATTTATCCCCATAAAGTGGACTAAATTTCACCCACGCAAAATAATTAAGTTTGTATTTAATACGTAATGACTTATATAAATAACTGTCTTCATTTAAAATAATTAATCATAGTTACGCAGTACAGGCTTTAAATTATTCGACGCATGAATCATATTTTGTAGTATAATCTCTTATAAATAAAGCTTTGTTTTAATAAGAATTTCATAAATATAAAGATAAACTATAATTGACGCAAAATCTGTTTTTTATCATTATTAATCCAAATGCATTTGATAACAGTCTATTTGAATTGGTATTTTGGGTAATTTTAGAAACAAAATGAGTACTTGGTGGCAAATATTATCGAGGAAAAAACGCTTAAGCGCCGAATCAATATCTAGTGATACTCAACTAGCTCGAGTTCTTACAACATTCGATTTAACAGCACTAGGAGTCGGTTCTACTCTTGGAGTTGGTGTTTATGTCCTTGCAGGACATGTGGCGAAAGACACTGCTGGTCCTTCAGTTGTTTTATCATTTTTAATTGCTGCCGTCGCATCTATATTTGCAGGTAACCATTTTTATTCAATTATTATTATAAAAAATAAAAATTTATTTTTTTAGGGCTTTGTTATGCTGAGTTTGGAGCCCGAGTACCCAGAGCCGGTTCTGCCTATATTTATAGTTATGTTTGTGTAGGAGAGTTTATAGCGTTTATAATTGGATGGAATCTTATATTGGAATATGTTATCGGTAAATATCTATATGTATATATAATGTATTTGTTATATATATGTATATAAATTAATTTTAGGATCTGCTAGTGTTGCGAAAGGATTAAGTCTATATATAGATGCGTTACTAAATAATACTATGAGAAATACTTTTCGAGATATTGCACCAATCAACTCGTATTTTATGGCAGAGTATTTTGATTTTTTCTCATTTGGAATCACTCTTGTTTTAGGAGGTACAAATGAAAAATAAATAAATAACAAATATCTAATGGTAGAAAAATTAATTTTAGCTGCTTTGGCATTTGGATTAAAAGAATCCACATTAGCAAACAATATATTTACAATCCTCAACGTTTTCGTTGTTTTATTTGTAATCATTGCCGGATCGATAAATGGTAAGAAACCAATCATTTATAAATAATATGTATTAACTAAAAAGACTACAATTTTAAAAAAGCAAATCCAAAGAATTGGACAATTCGCAAACAAGACATTCCCGCAAATATAACAGGAGCTGGAGACGGAGGATTTTTCCCATTTGGAATTGAAGGCACTATTAAAGGAGCCGCTACATGCTTTTATGGATTTGTTGGCTTTGATTGTATAGCAACCACGGGGGAAGAAGTTAAAAATCCTCAACGAGCAATACCAATTTCGATTATTTTATCACTATCCATCATTTTCTTATCATATTTCGGGACTTCAACTGTCTTAACGCTAATGTGCCCCTATTATTTACAAGTAAATCTCGAAACATTTAGTCACCTTTGTACCCTAGATATATGTTAATTATAATAATTTATTTTTTTAGGATTCTGATGCTCCAATCCCTCACGTGTTCGCAATAATCGGTTGGGACATAGCAAAGTGGATAGTGTCCATTGGTGGAATATTCGGATTATGTGCAAGGTATTACTACTAAATATTTAATAATTCACGGTAAAAAACATAATTCAAATAATTTTAGCCTTTTTGGAGCCATGTTCCCGTTACCTCGTATAATTTACGCAATGGCCACTGATGCGTTAGTGTTCAAATTTTTGGGATCAATTAATTCGAAATTCAAAACACCTGTTGTTGGAACACTATTAGCTGCGTTACTAACAGGTACTTTAGTACTTAAACCATAAGATGGGATTTTATTTAGTAATTTTCAGGACTTATGTCAGCGATTTTTAATTTAAAACAACTTGTGAATATGATGTCAATTGGAACACTATTGGCGTATACAATTGTTGCTGCATGTGTTGTTATTTTACGGTAAATCTAATTCATTATACTATATATGGGGGAGGGGGAGGGGTGTTGTGTACTGGTTAAATATGTAAAGTAGCTTTTTGTATGTTTGTCCTGTATTGTCTGCATAGTTATTCTATAAATGATGAAACCACAGAGTGGAGTTACACTTTGCTCCAACCAGGGTTGGATTCCAATGATGAGTAAGCCCCAATAATATATCGGTGGTGGTGCAATATTTATTTAATATATACTCTTTAGAAAATTGTCATAAAATAATAAATAATATTTCCTAAAAGATATACACCAAATGACCTAACTTACGACGAAGACCCTGATGAACATCTCCAATTAGTACCACCAGCGGAAGAGTTCACCTTGAAGAGCATGACAAGAAATGTATTCAATTTTAAAACAAGAAATCCAACTCGAGTCACTCAAAAATTAGTTACTATTCTAGTATTTTTATTCAGTATGTCTCCATAAATTTAATTAGTTCAATTAATAAATATATTTGTTGTTTAGTTATTTTAGCTATAATTGTAGCGCTATGTGCGTCTTTTCTGCAAGCAGAACTGGAAAGAGGCGACTTAACAGCAGTGGTGCCAATAGGAACTATAGCAGTAATCATGTTGATCACCCTGTTATCGATTTATGCCCAGCCTAAAGTCATTGCAAAATTATCTTTTAAGGTAAGCTCAATAAGGGATTTTTATAAAATTACGGAAATCTAAATATGTGCTCAGGTCCCTTTAGTCCCAATCATCCCCGCATTGAGCATATTTATAAACATCTATCTAATGGTAATGCTGGATATCAACACATGGATCAGATTTAGTATCTGGATGATTTTTGGTAAGTTACATTTCAATATATTTGCTTTTCGAAAACACCTAACCCGCTATGCATAATTACCAATTAATATAAAAGCTGGACTTTGCATGTTTTGCACGCTTTACACTTATTTCTTTAAAGGTATCCCTATCTACTTAACATCATGCTTACTATACTCAAAAAAAAAACCACCGACGCCAAACAAATCATCGAAATACGGTATCGTCAACCACAACTTTTCATTCACATCAAACAGCGATACGAAACAGTATAAACTCACCATTCCTGAGATCAGAATCGTGCGACCATCTATAGTGAAACACTGGCCCACTGACGAGGTTCTTCAGCAACGATCTGAAACACAAACACTCAATATAGGAGCGCGAAAGAGCTCGGAGGAACGCGCGATCACCAATGCTGTGTCGGCATTAGATAAAGTTATACTAGAGTCTGAAGATGAGTTGCAGGAAGCTATTAATCCTGAAAATGAATCTAGACAATCAGTCACACTTGAAAGGAACCTTGATGATTCGTATTCATCAGATTCAGGTTCTGAAAGTAGCAAAGAAGTCCATGTGAAAGCAATTGTCCATCAAGAAGATGACACTATTATTACAAGTGAAGAAACTAATACGACATTAAATACGGATATTAATGGGAATATAGCAAATAATACGCAATTATTAAAAGAAGAAACGAAAGCGTTACGAAATGAAGAAAATTTAGAAATTGCAGAAAACATAGACAAAAATGACAATAATATACAATTAGGAGACATTGAAGATAAAAATACTCAAGAATCAACTAAAAATGAAGTACCTCTTCAAGAAGAAGAAGAAACTGAGACTACTAAAACAGAATCCCTAGAAAATGAAGATCTCATGTCCAAAAAACTCGACTCAGAAACTGGTGAGATCTTCATACCTCCCCCACCCCCACTATTAGATTTCTTGCAAAGCCAAACATATTTCCCACCCTCAAACCCAATCATCCGATTACCACCAATATCGCCAAGAACAAGGTACCAATCTTCAAATCCAGTTATAGTGACCCCAAAATCGATTGGAGAAGTTCGATTGAACCCAATCCCAGCAAAACGCGCACGCTCAGACAGGTTATCCAGTATTGGTTCGATAAACAATATCAAACCCGGAAGTAGAAAATTTGAAAAATTCAAAACACAATTGAGCACAATGCTAAAGAAGAAAGAGCCTTTAAAGATACCGGATCGCAGAAGCTCGCCTGAAGACTTGACACCATCGCCTCGAGTGGAAAAACAGGTGAGCTTTGTTGACGTAACGTCGGATCAAAATGAAGAAATTAAAGATGTTCCGCAAAATTTCGGAAAAACGAAAGAATTTAAAGAGAATTTAAATAATCTACTATTGAAGAAACATAATAAAAAACAAGACAAAACTGAGTATGTGCGGAAGTATGACGATAAAGCTTTACCGGTTACTAAAGAAGATGTGGTTAATCACAAGAAGAGAATGTTAGGGACGTTGAATTCGATTAAATTACGAAAAACAGGATTGAAAGGGATTGATTTAGAATTTCAAGATGACAACACAGATGAAGAAAGGCCACCTAGAAACTCTGAAAGTCAAGACGATTCTAATACAACAAAGAAAGAAGAGACTAGGAAGTCTCTAGATGAATTATTTAATCCAATTGATTTAAAAAATGAAGAAACTGTTAAAGAATTGGATGAAGAAGCAGATAAAGAACGGCATAAGGCTTATATGGTGGATACTTTAAAATCATTAAAATTACGAAAAACTGGCATAAATCTAAATGAAGAAAATACAAATGCGAACCCTCTAGTAGTGACGTGACGTGATCTTCGGTGACAGACTAGTATTATAAATTTATTATATTTAATAATATTTAAAAAAAAATCTATAAATCGCACATTTAAAACCCTCAATTATTTGCGGCACACTGGTGACATCTCTTATTACAAAATAAATCTTTCTACCACTTTTGTGCTACAAAACGGACATTGCATGTTATAATAAAACCACTCTTGCTTCCTTTCTTCTATATTCACCAATATTATGAAGATCTGTTTATTCGGTTTTATTTAAAAAAAAAATGATATTATAGTGTAATATTCTCAAAACATATCTTCATATTTGTACAAAATAAACTAATAGCATGATATTTGTAATTTTTTTGATAAATATATAAAATTATTATTTATTTTTGAATTGTTTTAGCCCTTAATACAATTTTTCTATTACAGGCCTGGGAATGTACGGGTGTTATGGATTACCTAATAGTTTACGGAGTTATCAAAGATTAGATTAGTAATTTACTAAATAGTAGTAATATATCTAAGTTTTAGTGAGAATTTAAATGAAGTATTAAACTTAAATAAATAATTATAAATTGTATTATAAATAAAATAATAAGTGTATATTTTGATTAAGTATGGTATTCTTATTATTGGGTGAAAATACAAAAGAGTGTGCTTCGGATATATGGAAAACAAAATCGTAAAGTTGGATTGAAAATTGTTTGGTTATCAAAAAAAAATTGTCAAATTTAAATTTCTCGTTCGAAATTTGTAAATTATTTTTTTGTTCTAGTAAACGTTTGTATTTTTTAATTTGTCAAAAAAAACATGTCGGCCAAATCCGATGCAAAATCGCAAAATTTAACCATAAAGGCGAAATCTCAAAAAGATATTTACGACCAGTACAGACCGCACAGTGGAATCAGGTCTCTCACAAAATGGCGAAACAATTAATGAATGTCCTAGTTTCTGTAAAACGTATTTTACAGATATGAATTATCGCAAACCGAGTTGCATTTCGATGGCGGAATCACCAAAGTACACTTGAAGCACACTCACGTTGAGTATGAACCGGGTCAAGATTTGACCACTCCACCCATTATAGAATCGGTCAGAAGGTACGAACTCTTACTATTTTTAAACACAAGGGTCTAACATATATAAATAACACTTTATTTGTACATTTAATTATTAATTCCCAAATACATACGACTTAAAACATTTTATAATAAACATGACGAAGTGAATTCATTTAACGTCTAATTTTTTTAAAACACATTTCAAACACCGAAATAACCAATTCGATGGCGGACAGAAATAGTTCTTTAGCTTTTTGAAAAATCCCAATCCATATGCCGAGAATCACTACCACAAACATAGCACAACTGTAAAATAAAAAATTACCCAATACAAAAAAACATTTCACCACAAAAAAATGATCATTAATTTTCATCCCAATCAATAAATGAATGATCAAACCATCGAAACACAATACCTGCTCAATATATACTTAACAATTCTCATTGTAATTGAATTTTACTTAAACATCATCACGAAAACTAAAACATCATGTAATTGATGTAACGTTTCGAGTACTGTGGTTCAATAATAAGTATATTTAGTACAAGTTTAAATTCTTAACACTACTAAGCAACACAGGACCGTACTGTATCAGTTAGAGCTTAATAGTTATTGAATTTGATAAGATATGCGAAACAAAGAGGTCGTGGACCGATTTGGGTGTATCCGGAAGAGATAGAAGAAGCGAAAAAACTAGCAAAACAAGGCAATTTAGTAAGAGATATAGCGATTCGGATAAAAGCTCGCGAACTAGAAGTTGCTCGCAATAGTACGAACTAAACATAGATGATGATTCGAAAACGATTAATATTCAATTTATTTAGAGATCGGCACCCATAAAGAACTAATATCGAGAATTGGTCCCAAATGGTATCAAGAGTTGTCCAACAAACAAATGTCCAGTGCCGATGAACTCAAAGTGGCCCTATTGGGGGACTTCAAAGAAGGGACCATCTGGCGGACGCAAGATGTATTCAGAAACATCGGTTTAGTTCTCTGGCCCAATCACACCAAAATAGAATACTCATTAAAAAAGTTTTATAAATGCCCCGTCGAATTTTTACTTTCAATTTACAATCTTACCAAATCTGAAGATGGTACGCGCTCACAAATAAGTGGGCTTTATTTAACATTAATCAACGATTATTTTTAAGGCGTTTACAGTTTGAATGATCGTATAATCCTATCGTCGGTGGTACATCTTACGATACGTGACACGTTAAGAGAGTTACACCTACGAATTCCATCGCCTCCAAGAGCCAAACGGGAAAAACGTACGAATAAAGCACAAAAGTGACACCTATAACACATTTCATTTGTTATTACTTGGACATATCACCTTTGTGCCCCTGTGTATGTAGGAAACATGTTAAAGGGATATGTCACCTTTGTGCTCTTAAAATAGTTATAATTCAGTGAATTATATAATATAAACGTAAACAACATAAATTACACGCGTGGATATGTCACCACTGTGCTCCAAATTGTTAATAATGTATGTTAAATATAAGGTAAGCCACCAAAACCGCCAGCGCGAAAACATAGTAAGAAATCCCCCTATCTGGAACCATTCTTCTTTAATGAACAAGGAGGATGCGAAGGAGTGTACAAAGATACGCACAAACAATGCGCGGAAAGTCGCTATTTTAATTACGTAAACGATATGGTAAGTATTAACAATCGAATTTGTGCGGCCCTACACTCATGTTACGTCCCATAGTACGATACGTATTGGGAAATCCAGGATACTGTATACACGCACAAATTACGTGAATCAAAATATGCGCGCCCGCCGAAAATCCCTGTGAAAAATATCGCCTCGAAAATGGTGCGAATCAAACGGTTTCGCCTCAAAAAACCGTCGTTGTACTACATGGACTGTGAACCAATGCCCGAGCTCAAAAAGAAGAAAGATAGTATACCAGAAGTAATAATCCCAGACGATGGAAAATGTCACTGCGATATGCGAATGTCGCCCAGCTTATTAGAGTACGTCCAAATCTTAAACGAGCACATGGCCCGGATTCGGTTCCCGTGCGGTTGTTTAAGAAACAAAGACTACATAAACGACCCGTGTTACATGGCGAGCAATGTGTGTCCATGTGCGAGACGTGCCCAGGAAGATAACAAGTGAATAAAACTATTTACTCATGTGTCATTCCATTAAAATCTAATCTAAATTCTAGGTTCGAAGCCTGCACTTGTTGCCCGGACATATACAATCCCCAAGGTTGCCAATGTTGTAATAATAGAGACGCCATCATCCAGAATGTCTCAAGCACCCTCGAAGTTATACAAATGGTGTTGGATTCAAACTCAGAACAAATCACAGCTAATATTAACTTGACAAACGAGATACAAAGCATTTTAAACACAAACATAGACGCAATTAGAACTCATCAAAGTATGGTGCGAGCCAGTCAAGAAATCCAGAAAAAATTAGGATCGAACATAGCTACAATCAATGGGTACCCATGCCCTATGTCATGCGGCATCCACGCATATCAAGAAGAAGAAACTGGGGAAAGTGAGGAGCAAGAAGCAGAAGAGGAAATTGAAGGGGAAATTGACTTGGCAGAAATATCAAATATAAACGATACATGCGCAGAGGTGTGTAAGCCTAAAAAACCAGAAGTGAAAAAACGATTGTGTAGTTGTTGCCAGAAGAAACATGATGAAGCGGAAGCTGCTGCTGCAGCAGCTGCTGCTAAGCCTTGGATGGAAGATAGCTTCGATTGGGATGATCCCTACTCGTTGTGTGTTTGTGGCACAAAACCTAAACCATGTCAACCATGTCCGTATTTTCTAGAAAGCTTACAGAAATACAATGAAGAAAACCAAACTGAATACTATCCATGTCGGTGTCATGGAGGTCCTGAAGAAAACCAGTTCAAAATATGCACATGTACACGTGCAACGGAAGATGAAGAGGATTTTGAAGCTAGTGAGGAAGCAGTAATTGCAGAAATTGAACAATATGCTCCAGTGAACGAAGATATTGCAGTGAAGATTGAAGAAAATAAAGAAGTTATTAAAGAAAAAATGAAGGAAGAAGTAAGCAAACCGGGAACAACGCAACCCAGTGCAGCTAAGTTAGAAGCAACAAATTCGAAAACCAAAAAGAAAGGTAAACCTGCTCCCCCACCTGTTCCTGAATTGACGGAAGAAGAACTGGCTGAACAGAGGTTACGAGAAAAATGTTTATGCTACAAAATGTACCAGGATTACGTAGATATGCACGAAAACTGTTTGGATCTCTTCGAAAAATACCAAGAAAAAATCAAACAAGACACCGAAGATCACATTGAAGAAATCGATGAAGTCCGCTGCACATGCAGATCAAATCCGGATTCGTCAGAAAACACAACCACATCAAACACTGTTACAGCTAAATTTGCAAGCGAAACTTGCACTTGTTGCGACTACGAAGAAGATCTAATCAACTACTGTCATGAGTGTATGGGAGAAGAAGAATACATTCCACAAGAAGAATACGATGCGTGCACGTGCACACGCGAACGCCTATTTTTGTGCACTTGCGGCCGCTCCGACTCTAGCATTGATGATAAAAAAGGCAAAAAAGGGAAAAAGAAGAAGAAGAAACGGAAAACCAGCACCCAGGACGACGAAGAAGAGCAAGATGAAATGGATAAAAAAATATTCAAGATTGATAAATTCCCAGAGGACCACTATGACCAAATGGATTTACTAAAAGTGAGTTCTTACATCCGTAATTATCAATATTACTTATATTTATCATATCTATACATAGAGGCTACTCGGAATAGCTTGCAGCTTGATGTGCTCAAACTATTCCGTGTAGACTGTATTTAAATTCGGATCAAATCCAAATTGCTTTGTTTTGGAGAAAAATACGAGTGAGTGGCGGCACTCACGATTGAAAATATATTAATGTATAATATAAATCTAAACAATGTATTTGTTTGTTATGTTTTTGAGGATGTGTTGATTGAATTGGAGAAAGATGGATACCCATTAGCGAAATTGCCCAATTGCCATTTGTTGCCGCACTTTAGGCTATGGTTGGCAAAACGAAGTAGAGAATGCGTTTCGCAAGCGGAACGAACAGAATTAGCGGATAAAAGTAAAACGTTTTGGAACCACATCGATGTGTGTCACCGTAAATTCGAAGCACCCTCATTGGGGCTTAGCAAGAGGACGATGAAGCGACTAACGTGGGGTCGCATTTTCAAACATAGGAAATTGGTAACCGTTTATTTATGACAAATATAAAAATACTAAATACTAAATCGAATGTTTCGATAGCTCGAAGATTCGAAAACTGCACATTACAGGAGATTCAAACAAGCGTGCATAGACGAGGCGCAAGAGTTTTTCTCGTCCACGTATCACTACAAACTACCAAACAAATCATTTCGCGATTGTTTTTTCGCATATTTCCCATCCGACGAGAACCATTGTTACGTTATAAAACCATGGCAACCACATGAATTCCGCCAAATGGTTGGCAAATCATGTTCTTCATCTTAAGAACATTTCATTACAAGGATTCAAATTACTAAATATTCATATATAGATTCATATAATATTTGTCTAAATAATATTAAAAATACATCCTATTCTACCATATTTTTCTATTATAATCCATCAATTTCAGAATAAATTTCACCGGTAAAACTGAGGTTAGAACATGACATTTATCGAAATTATTATCAAAATACATGCGTTAACTTACATTAAAATTATTATTAACAGCCTTCGCGTTCAAATATAAGTAAACAATTAGTTTTTTTACAATTTAACTAGAGCAAAAAGTAAACACAAAATTCGCGTCAATACACTACTCAACGTTTAGTAACTCACACCGAGAAAATCATAGTCATCTATTATTATTTTTATCTTAATAAATTCAATATTAATTATTATTATTAATAGTATAAATGTCGCGGAATAAAATACGCAGAATTTATTCAGGAATAATATAAAAAATACGAGGTGCAATTATATTATCTACTCCTTTAGATTTAAAGAGTATAAAAAAATATGAGCCGCGCACTCCATATAACGCAATGCATTTCATTTGAACCATAGATAAATCACTTTTTTTTGAACATTTAGACAAATTATAGCGGGGAACTTCCGCTCCATGCTTTGGATGGGGACTACTCGTCGATTGTTCACACTCTTTTAGTTATTTCTAGTGTTCATAGATGCCGCCGGTGTTCACTTATTTTCATAAATTTAAACATAAAATACATTCCATTGCGCAACTCGGTTTTATTGATTTTTTTCAATTCTGCTAGTTATTTCTAGTGTTCATAGACGTCGCGGGTGTTCACTTTCTGGAAATAAATATATAATCCCGTTGCGCAACGCGGTTTTTTTTTGATTTTTTCAATTCTACTGAATTAAATAGTTTTTTTGATAGACCTCTCGTTGGTCAATGTATGTATATGTATGAATATATATATATTGACCCCATTTTGAATTTTTTTACCCTAACCTTATAAATGTTTACACATACAACGTATATCAATGCTATTTACCATATACCACCCCTATTATTAATAGTGGTCATACGCCCCTATAATATAATTGAATTATAAAACTTCAGTGCAAAACTACACCAAGGTGTTCTGGGTGCACTTTACATAAGATTAACATGGTGCACCGAAAGTGTTCCGAACAAGCAGTCATCCACGTACTTGACTAAAAATCTTTAATTTGTTTTCTACCCTCATATGACCCCTATCTATTCTATGTCAGTCAGCCATGTTTTTCCAAATCGCATTTAAACTAAATATTAAGTATAAGGTCCGTTTGAGGTGCGGAAAAGAGGGGAATGTGTAGAAAAAAATGGATAATTTGATTATTGAGCTTCTGGACGCCTCTAAACTCTCTTAAAATTAATTAATCTAATGATTTACTCCTCTTATGGAACTTTAATGTATAACATTTAAACACGGCAAAAACAAGGCGGCTGATCATATAGGAATTATAGCGTGCGCTCTTCGGTATCATTAAATTACTAATGCCCCGATAACAAATTGGAAAAAGAATACTGCAATTTTTATGTTAAATATGTTTAAATGTTATTTATTGTTTTTGTTAAATAAGAAAATGGCAATTGAAATTTGTTCTTATTATAATTATTTTCACATAAATCGTATCAACTATGCCTGTCAATTGTTTAATAGAAAAACAAATAAAATAAAAATAATTTGGAGTTTGGCGTTTATTCTAAGAAATAATTTAGGGAAAAAGGGTTCCAAATGTTAGTAATATATTATAAATTAGTAAAATAGTAATTAAAAACACTGTAATTCTTTACTTCACTAAATTTTATTAATGTATTCTAAGCATAATTGAATCAGGGACAAATATCGATTAATGAATATTTCAAAAACTACAAAAAACTAAAATATATATAAGCTTTAAAGTTCCATAATAAATAAAAGTCATTTTCTCAAACAATCATATTAAAATAAATTAATCTAGTATTTTTTAAAACATAGACAAAATAAAAATAATTTTTTAAACGATTATTTGCATATTTATATATTTTAATAAGTTTACAATTGACCACTATAGATGGTGCCAGAAGTCTCGTTTCGATTTATTCTAAAACTATATAATACATTTCTACTAGATTGGGCAATCTCCATTCTTTTCTAACTTAATGTTTGATATGGTGATGTATCGGAATCTTTCACTCATACTACAGTAACTTGTTTTTGTGGCAAGAAAATACTGGATAGTTAGACTATGTATCCGTCGATCAAGCGTATTTATTAATGCGTTCCTTGTCTAACTTGTTTTTATTTGTCTCATGTATCGGAATCTTTCAGTCTTACTACAGTAAAATATTTTTGTGTGAAATAAAATACAGGGTTGTTAGACTATGTACCCACTAGATCATCTTTGCGTATTTATTATCATATATTTACTATGTTATTTTTTCGAAATTGACGCACTAGAGCACCCATTGCTTGTTTTAATTTTATTTTATATAGTGAGCAAATTGTTTTAAAGCCTCATGAAGGAAGGAAGGATGTTCCTAAAAAGCTTAAAGAGAATTACAAATATTTATCAATTACTACGACACACCTTATCTTCATTGGTGGTATATTATTTAAAAAATACAATGCTCCGTAATATTTTTGTGATCGAAGGACTACAACTTATTAGCACTAAGATAAATGGCAATTACTATTGTTCTAAGAAGATTTCGAATTAATTAGATTTCAAGGGAATTGTAGGTCTTTATTTGTATATCTGCAAGTAGTACAGATACATATTTTTTTTTATGCAGAGTTAAGAGGACAATACGTATAAGAGTCCCGAATTTTTATTATTTATCGAGTTTTTAAGCAGTTTCAATAATTGCGAAATTTGTCAACTTCGTCTATTTTCTTCAATTCGAAATCAGCATACATGAATTGTAATATAAAAATATTTTGTGTTCAATAAAATAAAATAATAAATAGTCATTTCTGCTATCAATGCACGTTTAGGGCTATAACTACTACAATTTTCACCCGATTTGACTGAAAATCTATTTTCGTACTAACAAATAGTTAACAATGAATCCTTGAAAAGGGAAATTTTTTTTATTTAAATATGGATTTTTGTTATGACGGTTTAGAGTTGGATATGGAATGTTTAGAGTGTCATACTAACAAATATTTGAAATCGGAAATTGCGGGAGTACAACACTTACAATACAGTGCTATGCCGCACTTATCACCACTGTGCTCTAACACCAAATCAATTACGAACTTATATATAAAATTGATAATTTACCGCGAGTAACAATATCGTTGTTGCATATCAAATTAAAGCTAATTTTATGCTCTATACTTTTGCAACAGTAACAATAGTAAAGAAATTTACAGATTAAGGAAAATTTAAGTCCTAAATAACTTCATTTCTCAAATTTATACCTGAGTTATATATATAGATTCTCTATGCATGTAAATATAGTTAAATATGAAACCAATTATTACAAAAATACGTCACAGGAACGTCTGTCCTTCCACTTATATAAGGTCTGAATTTTATTCCAATATTTCTGGTTTATTCTTGATAACTTGTCCAAATTAGTTATAAAATATCATTATTGTGAGAACCGTCGGTCACTGCAGTTCGGTTTTAATGTTAGTCTTCATGTAAAATGCTATACATTATTGTTGCTACATAGTGCGGGGTTATGTAGACTAGTATATGAATATTTTCAAATATAGAGCAATCATTCGCATTGTTAAATTACAGACTCTTGTTAACGCTAATGGTTTTTAACGATATTAAATTCAATATTAATTTTATTTAAATATATACTAGAACATTTGCGTTTTATTGTAATGTGCCCGGGCACAATATAGACATTTATTGTGCGCGTGTGCCAAAAGAGGTACCGGAAATCGGCTCATGCAGATCAACTTGCTTGCAACTCTAAATGAGGAAGTGAGTATATCATAATAAAAAATTGCCCTTTTCAGGGAATTATACCATCATACGGATTTTAATAATAAATTTAAATTTTCCGGGATATTTGTTTCACCCAGTTTTAATAAGCGCGATATTTGCAATTTTATTTTATAGTTTAAACTAAAATTTATTCTTTACTCCAATATTCTTATTAAATACTGCTACATATGTATGAATATATAGAATACTTGCACACTATTTATTAGCATTAGCATATATCCGAAATAAAATAAAAACGCGTGAAATTTTTGCCGATCTCGTTTGGTCCGGTTCGCTAACAAGTATTTACAATTCAATTCGAAAAACTTATCATTTTACTATTGTTATATGTATATATGCTATTTGTATTTATATTTGCGTATATTTTTTCAACTGATTTAACTGAAAATTTATTATATATTAACAAATAGTTGCCTATGATTTCCTGGAGAGGACGATCTTAATTTATCTTAATACGGATTTTTATTATGACTGTTTAAATTTTATCGTGAAATTTATTTCATTCAGAAACGCGATATTTGCCATTTTATAGTTAGAGCTAAAGCTATTACGTTTACAATTTTTTTTTGATTAAATATTGTTTTAAAATAGATATGCATATATAATTTTAAAATAATACTACGTATATAATATATAGAACACCTGTACACTATTAACATAGCATTCACCCGATATAAAATAAAAAGTATTTGCCGGTCTCGTCTGGTCTCGTTAGGTAATAATTATTTTCAAGTAAATTCATTTTACTATTGATATATACGTATATGTGCTATTTGTATTTATATTAATGTGTGTTTTTTTACGTATAAGATAAAAATAATTTAACACAAGATATATACATATTAAAAACACCACCTAGTTAATATATAATAATCATTGTAGTGTGCCGTGGAACGACCGTTAAACGCCACACGGCCAAATTTTTGTTAAAACTAAATTCATAAAAAACGGGGTAAAAAACGCGATTCTATTATATATTTTAGTGTTAAAAGTTAACTAATAGACTGCTAATTGATATTCTATAACGTTTATTGTGCGGGGTGATCGATTACATTAGATTTTTGCGAAAATATGAAACATCTACTTCCTGGTTATCGAAAGGTACGCGTTGCTAGCCATGGCATTCGTAGATCATACACTTGCATGTTAAATTCGTATATTAATTCATTGTTTTTATTTTTTCGTTAACTTGGCGGTCTCAATTGATTATTAATGTTTAATAAATGTTTATGTGGGGTGTTTTTAATTATGTTTAAATATTATTTACGATGATTTCTAATTCATTTGCTAATGTTTTAGGGGTGTCCAGTCTACTCAACTCTGCATTTTATTTAGAACAAGTAAGTGATTTTTTGATTATCTAGCGTGTGCTATTTTTATATTTCCCAGTTTCTTTCTTTCTTTCTTTCTGTATTTATTATGTATTTATATGTATGTACTCGTAACAAAGTGAATTATTTTCGATGTGAGTTCGCGAGTGTTTATTTTTATTTGTGAAATAACTACGTAAAATATATGCCATTCCCCCTCTGTACAGTATTAGTGAAAATCTTAAAATTAAATAAATATTTCCGTTTAAATATCAGTGATAGTGAGTGATAAAAATGGTCGTGTGCAAATTTTAAATAAATAATTTCGGGAATTTAAATAATAAAGTTCTTCGCTGCGCTTCGCTACCAAACAGGAACAACAAGAACTTCAGCTGTGGTAGGAGAGGAACAAGTTTGGATTTGGACTTGGTGAGTACCTTTTGGATTCCTAATATTTCGAACATGCGTTTTGGTCAGTGGTTCTCTTACACGTCGTAAAATAGAAAGAGAATCCGCTGTCTTCGGGTGTATTTATATTATTTATTCTTTCTTTCTTCTTTTCTTTAACAGTTTCTGAATACGCGCGTATTCAGAAATTGTTAAACTACACTGGGAAATATAAAATTTGTTACAAATAATATTCATAAATTAAAAAACCATTTTTAATTAAATGGTATTGATTTAAAGTCATTAAAATAATAGCACGTGCACGAAAATTGTATATATGTATAACTTGAGAAAGTATTTTGTTCCAATCCACCCCTGTTAATTAACAGAACTTGTTGATGGTTCATTTAATAATAAATAAATGTTTGCATATGTTTGAAACACGCGCTTTTGTTGCAAATATATGTGGTAGCCCCTGCCCTTACGGTTGGAGCATGTATTTTCTCTAGTTCCTTGTCGCTCGTTCGTTAAATTCGTAAATATCCCCCCTTTTCATCGTGGGAGCACCCACCGTTGGATTCTTGGAGGAAAACAACAGTTTGAAGTCCTTTTTTGTATCGGTAACGCGTACTGTCCATTCAGTATGGCAGTTCTGCTGCGGGGGCAGATCGTTGTTGTATTTAAATAATAATCTCGCGTTGTTTAGTTTCTCGGGTTTGCAATTTTGGTTGGGGTTTAAATTCGGGTCTCGGGTGTTTCGGGGGTGAGCGCGTCGCGAATGAATTTTGTAAAAACTTGCATAGATTGAATTCAAATAAATAGTAGATAATTGATATAACGCTGATATTAGGCGCCACTGTATCTCTCGGTTAAATGTGGATATTGTCCTAACTATGAGATCGATGCAACCTTGAAGCACTAATGTTGTGTAATCATTGCTTGCTAAATCTCCGTTTATATATATATATATATATATATATATATATATATATATATATATATATATATATATATAAATATTGTTTCTTTGCTAAAACTATGATCGATGCAACCTTGGAGCACTAATGCCGTGTAAACAAGGCATGCTGAGGCATAGTTCTAATTTTTAAATTGAATTTGCTTAGAATGAGATGGGTGGTGTTTGTTAATATTGGCGCGTTGCAAATAACCGACTGATAAATCGTCCAAGAAAGCCCATCCGTGCTACTACTAGTACAGTGGGTGCCCAGTGTATCTGGCCGCTCTCGTGCCTACTGCTGCATTGCCAGGGTGCAGTAGGACAGTGCGAGGAATGGTTAGTGCACTGGGAACCGGATTGATTTGTTAGTTGGTCACTTCAACTCGATCGCGTACTCAGGGCCCACTAAAGGAGCTGGTGGGCCCCAATAACTAACTGTACTTTCACACTTACAGGTTTAATGTTTTCGGACGTCCCAGTCCTGGCAAACTGGGTGTCCCCCCTTTTAAAGTTTTCGCAATGTGTGAGCAGACTTGCACACTGCACCCTTTGGCAGTTCGCCTTCTAATCCAAATTTCTTACAGATGCATCAATCGCCACGTGTAACATTGTGTCGTACCCAATGTTACAATACACGCACGCACGCAAATAATTGTGTGTGCCCCGTGCTTACTAGCACAAAATTAGAATAAGTATCTCAAATAGTAGGTAGGGGGTGGGCATACTTTCAGTTAGGTAGGGGGTAGGGCCCCGCCGCGGTACGTTTAAAATTAGCTCCAATAATTAAACTTACTCACGGTTTAAATAATAATTTTAATTGTGTAATGGCTCTTATATCGTATCGTCTTTTATCCAAAATAATAGGCCAGAATTTTAAACGTGCCCCATGGAGTTTACCTTGACATGGTGGCGGGGCTTAAGCATTCCTCACTAATGTTTAAATTACTGTAATAATTTACCTAAATATTGCAATTTGTTAGTTATTTAATACTATTGATTAGTGCGGGATGCAACCAAAAACTTCTACATTTAGGGCTACAGCCCTCACAATTGTCAGCAAAATGGCATAAATATTATTTTCATATTAACAAATGATTGACTGTATTTTTTATTTTATTACGAATTTTCGCAATAACGGTTTAAAATGTATTGACTTTAAAGATTATTTTTTAAATTATTTTAATTATTCTTTGAAAAAAAAACCACTCAATTGAGAAACAAAATTGTGTACAATATTTGAATTTTTATTTGTAAATAACATTGTAGATTTATAATATTTTATAACTTTTCATACATTTTTAATAGTTTTAACCAATAAATTTCGTATGAGAACCCTGTACTATTACTTCTCCTTGACTATTTCGGATTTCGACGTCGAGAAACCCTAAATTTTTCCCTGCTTTTTTGGTTTTGGCCTCGACTTCAACTTCTTCGCCAACCGCAACGCCTTTGAAATAACTAAAACAACAATAATTTTCTAACATGACCCCCACTGGTGCTTTTTTAAAACCACTTACGATAAATTCAAATTGATCGAAACACCACCCCCTTCCCGGTCATGGCTCAATAGAGCGATTCCTGATACTATATCGACTAAACTAGCCGAAAATCCACCATGCAAATAACCGAAACAATTCGCTTGTTCTTGTTGCACCGTAAATTTAGCTTTGCAAACTCCATCACTTGCTGTTATGATTTTCACCTTTTCGCATTAGTAATAATCATGATAAAATTTTAATTTGCAAATTTTTAATTCAAATTAACCTCAAATTAAATACCTTTTCCATCACTACATTTTCATACGATTTCGAATTTTTTATAAACAATAAAAATTGTTTCAACAATGCTCCCTTTGTTGCATTTTGCATTATTAATACTTTTATAAATAAAATTACGCCTCAAAACGTTTTAAGTAGAAAATTCGTTGTACTTTGACCCAAGTTTATAATAAGTAATTCTTCTATTTATATGATATCAAAGTTTATTATTTATATTTAAATAAATCCAGGTAAACAAAATTAAATTACGTAATAAAAAATAATAAAATAATTTATTATTAAATGTTTTGTCACAGATGAATAGTATTAATTGGCCATATTAATATAATTAAAAAGACTTATTAATATAAGTATTTTTTATTCTTATTTAATGAGTAGATTAAATTCAAATACAAATAAATTTTAGTTGAGGTATGCGGTAAATTTAAAATTTATTTTAATGTGCAATGGTTGGGAACACTGTAACTGAACAAGTTGTGCTGAGTTGTGCATTTGTTGAAAGAACGTATTATATATGGGTAAATGTCAAAGTTGTGCAAGAATGGCTGCGTATGCTTTTATTGGATCGTGGGAGGTAATTTTCATTGTTTTACCAATAATTAACCATTGATTAAGTTTGTATAACAGTTTGGACATTTATAGACGATGCAATAATTATTAATTTATCAGTTTTAAGTTGGTTATATTGCGAATTTGCTTAGAAGTGACTGCCAAGTAGTTGTTTTGACAGCTGATTACCGCAGTGATAATATTCTTATTATTTAATAAAGAATTAAATGTTAATTCTTAATAAACTACTTATGTTTCATTTATTTTTATTGCATGTCGTTGCTTTTTTTAATTTTAAATACGCAAATAGTTGCTAGTGATTATTTTCTAAATCATTACTTTAAATAAGTGTCATCAAATATCTTATTAAATAAAAGATTTTTTTTTTAAATGCTTAACAATGTATTTCGATGATTTATAAATAAATAATTATTTTTATGAATTTGAATAAATTTGTTGAAATTCGCGCTCCGCGAACGGCGCTGTTTTTTTTTTAAAATAATTTTTATGCTTTTATTTTTACACAAAATTCATATTCTTGCTCTGTTTATTCAAACGCATAGACAGAGAAAGAGCGTGAGTGACTTCTAATAATTAAAATAAATAAAGGATTGGCTCAAATTTATTACGAATTAGGAGTACCATTTAGCGGATGATATATTTATTTGTGCTGGTATTTCAGTACAATTCAGGATTTATTTAAAAAAAAACGCTTCTAATTTTCTTTTCTTTTGTTTGTGGTCGAATAAGTTTTTTTTAATATAATTAATTTGGTCTGTTGTCCGTCTCGCACTTGAAATATACTAGAGGTCATTTATTAATTTTATTTCGATACTCCTTAAGCCGTTTTATTATTTTATACTATTATAAATTCAGTTATATTTAGGACAATAAGTACAATTTGATTACTTATTTTTGTAATTATAGGTAGTGGCTGTTCTTAACAACCATAATGACAAAACAGGTCTTGAAGGGTAAGTTTACTCTTACAACCCTTAAGCAATATATAAAAATTAATTTATTATACAATCCAGCGTGATTAGGTTTAGTTTATGTTTTAAGCGCATGCGCTTTTGAAATATTTTAAATTTCGCGCTCGACACTATATGATCGTGTATTTAGGGTTAGATTCCGGTTGGATGAAAGCGGCGATGTGACGTGGACGGCACCGGAAGAAGTGAAAACTAACCCGCTCTTCAGTTGTGAAACGTATGAAGTCTACAGTACTTCAGTTCTAGGCGTAATCTTACGTTTCGGTGCTTACGCTGGGCATATCATTGAATTTAAAGTATTTCGCTCGTTGTGACATTATTCGCAGACAATTCAGTTTGCAATTTTTCTAGTCTGATCAAATCGAACCACGCGATTCGGTGATTTTAACTTGTGAAGGCTGGTGTATGGTTCAATGTAAGCGAATTACAGAAGAACAAATCGAACCCATCGTAAATCCAATCTTTTCATTATTACCCGCACTAGAAGACAGTTACTTTCATGATTTAAGTATATCCGCCTCCAATAAAAAACAAGTATTTATTTTTATAAATAAATTATTCCGCCTCCCACCCCCTTAACAAATATTTCTAATAGTTTAGAGTTCATTCAACAATACTACAACTTCAAGGGTCGGATTTAGCGTGGCTGTCACAACCGCCGCCGCTCCAAGGACTTCCTGAGGAAGTCCTTGGAACGATTTTGCATTTTTTGTACGCGGAATGCCTACCACCGGACCTAACCGAGGGTACGGCACGGCAAGTTGTGACAGCTGCGCAATCTTATCCTTGTTTAACAAAATTGGTAAATATGTGCCGCGCGTATTTGAAGAACATGGCGCTCAAACAACGTAAGTAGTTTTAAGAGCGGCACATAAAATACAATCGCACAGGTGTTTGGATGTTTAACGAATTCAATTGCAGAAATTATTGGACTTGTGAGTGATATGCACACTTGTGCCAATCAAATTATCGAACATTTTCATAACAGACACTGCCAAAGTGTGTCTGATAATATCACATCGAATCCTGCGAAATTGTGTAATGTTGTTAAGCAATCTGTTATGGAAACAGCAGTTGGTAAGTTTCAGTTCATTTTTCACAAAAACCAACCAAGCTATCAAATCTCACTGAACGTCATTCAATTCTACGTACTTTTATCTATAAGTTTCCCAATTTCTATAAAATTATAGTGTTTATTATTGGGGTTATAATAAAAAATATCCAAATCCAATTAATATTTTTCAATGTAGCTGGTGCAAAACTCTTATTACTCTGTGACCTTTTCACGAAACGAAAAGGTGAATTGTCACGTGAAGAACGTCACGAAATAATCCGTTACGCGCGATCACGTTTACCGATTTTTATGTCGCAATTGCACCGCTTCTTACAAGCGGTAAAAGCAACATTTAGCAACATGTCCGCCACACAAAGACAAGAAGTTGCTACGTATTTAGTCCCAGAGGTATTGGACCCTGATATTTGTATATAAGTCGGTTTATGCAAGACGCAATTTGATTACAGATTGAAATAATCTTGGACACAATATCTGCACTTATTGTCGAAGTGAAAAGCGCGTTAGAGAAAATAATACGAGTGCTTTCGCCTGGGGAAAGCTGTCGAATAAAATCTGGGGTTGGGGATATGTTAGGGAAGTCGTTGAGGAACGTTTTGCATATTCGGGAATTGACTAAATTGAAAAATTTTCATGAACATGTTACTTGTAGTTTGGGATTGCTTTTGCACAAAAAGTAAGGTTACCTATATATTATAGGGTGTTTCGGATGTTTATGAGTTTTTCACATATTTAGGGAGAGTTTTAATGAAATGACGGGGGCGCAAAGGGCTAGATCTGTTGCTAAAAACTTAGAACAACTCATAGAAGAACTTCCAATATTTTTGCTTCGCCTTGAAGAAGTAACGGCAGCGCTCGACGACCGATTAGAGTGGCGAGAGTTTAAATTTTGTTTTAAAGTCGGAACTAGTAAAGTAGTAAGTTTCTCCCACCCTACTACTAGAGCGTCTTATTTATTTTTTTATTCATAGTCAGGAATTTTACAAAAATTGTTATCTCATCGTTCAACTTTAAACGAAGTCATTACCCAAATATGTGATTTGGTTCAGAAGGACTCTTTCACCCAGAGCATGCACACTTTAGGTCTGCTTGACCCGACTGCGAATGCAAGTCAAAGCGGACCGGAGTGTGCGCAAAGACCTGGTGCACGACCTCCAATAAACACTACACCAAAAACGCAACAGGGTTGTAAGGTACGAGTAGGTTTTAGAGTAGATTGAATTGTTTGATTTGTTATCTGGTTTCCAGTTGAATTTAGTTGAGTCTTTGTGCGTTTCGCCATCAGCGAATTGTAGCGCGTTGTCCAAATTAAGTTTGCAATTATTGAAAAGTGGCATTGGCACCGATATGGAATTTGAGGTAATGGTCACTCCTGGGTCTGTGGATGCTTTACACCAAGAGTCTGCGGATAGTGGGACAGAAACTCCTGAAGCAGATATTTGTACTATTCGAGCACATCGGGTCATTGTCGCGGCTAGGTGCGATTGGTTCAGAAGAGCTTTACTTAGTGGTATGCGAGAAGCTATTGATAAGTACGTATAGGATATACAGGGTGTAACAGCGAAACGAGCTACCTCGAATAACTTCTATGACATTAAAGATACAATAAAATAGTATAAGACAATCTTATGTAGGACCAAGGGGGACATCCAACTATGAAAGAAAATATTTTTTTAAACCAGTGGTTCTCAAGCAACAACACAAAGTTATATTTTTTCAAATGAGATGCTATATATTTTTTAAGGCCATTCGATAGAGTTTTTTTTTCTGAATTCCATTATGTATTCGTTTTATACCCTTACATGAGTAAAATATTGAGAAAAATGCGATTGAAAGTTAAATAAATTTTGTCTTTATAATTACTTTTCAGTAGGCTATGAAACAAAATTGAGCTTAAATACATGAAATTATTTGTTATTTACTTTATAACACTATTTATAAAGTAAATAACAAATAATTTAATGTATTTAATTTATGTTTCGTTGTATTTAAGCTCAATTTTGTTTCATAGCCTACTGAAAAGTAACTATAAAGACAAAATTTATTTAACTTTCAATCGCATTTTTCTCAATATTTTACTTATGTAAGGGTATAAAACGAATACATAATGGAATTCAGAAAAAAATACTCTATCGAATGGGCTTAAAAATATATAGCATCTCATTTGAAAAAACATAACTTTGTGTTGTTGCTTGAGAACCACTGGTTTAAAAAAATATTTTCTTTTATAGTTGGATGTCCCCCTTGGTCCTGCATCAGATTGTCTTATACTATTTTATTGTATCTTTAATAACATAGAAGTTATTCGAGGTAGCTCGTTTCGCTGTTACACCCTGTATATATATAATTGTAAACAATACAAATTGAGTTTCGTTTAGGAAAATAATAATCCATGATTCAAATCCGTTTTTATTTCGCACATTCTTGGAATATTTATACAGTGGACGTTTGCGGCATTCTTTACTAACCACAGATCAACTAGCAGAGCTTCTCTTGCTTAGCGATAGGTACATCCGCCAATTAGCTGTCGAGCATTTAGTAATATTTATATTCTAAAAGGTACGAAGTCGATTCATTGAAGCAAGTCTGTGAATATGCTTTACGATTGAACATGGACGAAGAAAATGTTTTATATCTCCTAAGTATGGCTGATCAATTTAACGCAACTTTATTAAGAGTAAGTTAGTGGTAAAAGGGAAGTGGGCACAAATATAAATGATATTTTTAATAGGATGGTTGTTTTACGTACATATCTCAACATCCAGAAGTAGCAGACTCTGAATTGTTTTCCGAGCTACCACCATCACTACAAACAGAAGTTTATGAATTAGTGTTATGGGCAGGACCTCCACGCAAATCAACAACAACGGAACAACTACTACCATCTACCGGTACACCTCCAAGTCCAACCGACTTAGAGGACACTGTTGATATGTATGGGCGAATGCGTTTTGGTCCCAATAAAGTAAGTTTACTCTATTTTTTTTATGAATGATTCTTGTATTGATAATACAATTATAGATTGAACTTCCATCTGATACGAGTGCACTAGAGGAAATACCGATTCCGCAAGACACTGCTCGTTTAGAGTTATGCCTATCGCAACTTAGAGATATTTTAGGGGATGAAGCACCTCGAGAGAAACTTGTGCAGTTTTTACTAGCTGCGGATTACGATATAAATCGCGCTATTAACTTTTACTATTCTAGTATGTCCCAGTAATTAATTGACATTTATTCGGCACAGTTGACAAATGCGTTAAAAACGACTTTACAGGAATTTCATTAAATAATTCATAAATTCGTCTCAATTGAAATGAAATTGAGATAAAGTCCAGTTTCAATTGTACATAGAAATATTTATGAAATGTTAACATTTTTAAAACTCATAATTTTTCATTTTCAAATTTTTAGAAATCGATAACTCACAAATATCTTAAAAATTCTAGTCTCTTAGTGATAAATTAACTCCTCCAAATACGCCCACACTACGCCATGCGGCAATTACCGCTGGTACTCCCCTAGTGACGGCCCTGTCTGCAGCTTTGCTGTTTTGAAACTTGTGATTGTTTTCGTATTATTTTATTATTAATTTTTGATATAAGGACTGTATTATTTTTGCATTTTGCGTAAAAAAAACTGCACGAAAAGTATTCGTTTTTCTCATTGTTTTATAATATTTATTTCTTTATGTATATATATATAGGAGTACTATGCTGTTTTGTTGTACGAAAATATGTTACAAATATAACGAATAAAAAGATAACAAAATTGACTTTTGAACAAAAATTGACTTACAATTCACTGAAGCTTCTAAAAGCCTCCAAAATATAACAAAGAAGTACATCAATAATAACAGTAAGTTTGCATATTTATCAATTTTAATTAATTCATTTTTAATAATTTATATCTAGAATATGTATGGTTTAAATGTTTAAACATTGTTGAAAAGTTAACATTTCGTAACGTAACTTGCATATTTATCATTTTTAATTAATATATTTTTAATAATTTATATCTAGAATATTTATGGTTTAAATGTTTAAACATTGTTGAAAAGTTAACATTTCGTAACGTTAATATTTAATATTGCGTTACCAGTGCGCGCAGGGGTGTATTTAGGTGGAAATTAGTTGATATATAGAAGTGTCACGTGCAGTTATGAATTTCAGGTATTTTTTGAATGATGTATGCGAACGAGAGAGCATGTTTCGCTATTGATTTCTTAAGGAAATTGCAGCCAATTATTTTCATTATTTTTTAATGAGTTTCCGTTCAAAAATCGTTAATTTTAAATGAATTTTCGGGTAAACGTTTTTATGCGTCACAATAATCACTATTATGAGTTAATGTTTTATAAAAACTTAATTTAAAAAAATATATTTGTTTATATTAATTAACTATTATAGTGTTATGTTGATGTTTTTTTTGGGGTGGGAGGGTTAAGAGGTAATAATAATAAGTAATATAGTTAGGGAAAGATGTGTAAATATAAATAGAGTAAAATTGAGTGTGTTTCGCGTTAAAAAAGGAAATCTGACAGTTATTTTCATCGCCATTTAAAACGATCAATATATAAAATATCTCGAGCAGCTGTGGTGCGCATGCGTGGAAAATGGCCAGGGTCTTATAGCGAATACAGTTCATTTCTATACTAGCTACCAGCGGTAGCTGTGGTGCATGTTTCGACATTATCTCAAATACATTTTATTTTCTAAACCAACACACACATACACATAGCAATTTATTTTTATATCGCTTCTGGCGAACCAGTAAATAGTGGCTACCCTAACCTCATATATATCGTCAACCATTTTATTCGGTTACAAATGAACAAAGTGCTTTAAGTGATTTTTGTCGGAGTGTGCTGTGGAGATTTTTAGTTATTTAAGTTTACGAAACATTTCCAAAGTGTATGGTGTGATTTCTATTTGCCTCGGATGTGTTTGACATACTTCATTTCTGGTACGTTTCTCCTTTCTTTTCTTCTTATCTTCAAAATTTACTCTATGTTTGTTTGTTTGTTATGTATGTATGTACAATCTATTCCTTCGTTTTAAAACTAAACGACATTTATTATTGTATATGTTTGTATATTTTAATTTGCTTATGTTTTGTATTTTTATTCCAAATCATATAATTCATTTAAAATTCCCGACTTATATGATTTGGAATCCTAGATTAATCATATTTGTATGTTTTCTTATAATAAATAATGTATACACTACTTATGTATTATTTTATATATACCTTAAGCTTTATATATAAGTTATCCAATATTTGTTATTTTTTATAAAAATCAACATTTGAGAGCCTTAGCTTATTCCTACGTAAGGAATGTGGTTGAAAAAGCGTTTAAAATATATTTTTTTTACAATTTATTGATTAAAAATCTAAATAAATTTCAGAAAATTAAAATATAGTTTTCTAACGTAACAGTTACGCCCTTTAGGCTTGTTGGAACAACCGATATGTATAATTAAAAAAATATTTTAATTTACGATCGCGAAATTTTATTGTGCTTATCGGGTTATCTATTTTTGCACAAATATAATTTAATTTTAACAACTATTCGGGTCTGTATTGCTAATTTTATTTCTATATTTTTAAAAATTAAATGGGTTTTAAGTTGGGTTACCCAAACATTTTTTGGTGGTAATAATTTATGTTTTGTTTGGGTAATTTAGGTAAATCTGTTGTGGTTCGTTTTTTTTTATTGAGTAAATAATGACGTACATAACTGTGCAATTGGTAACGTATAAGTTGATACAATTGGATTTTTGTTGCAGCGGGTGTCCGGCCTGTCGTATGCCGGACTGATTAATTTGTTGGGGCAGCATTGGCTGCCATGATGGGGTGGTGGGCACATGGCCCCATGGAGTTCGGGTAGAGGGGCGCCGTAGTGCGCCACCCCCGGCTTCACACAACCAACCACCTCAAACGTAATAAAATTATTTAAAAAAAAAAAATCTTTTGCAACTTCATATTAATCATCAACATTTCCTGTTTATTACTAAATTACTTAATACATATTTTTAAAATCGTTTCAATTTATAACTGACATTTTCAACCCCTAAAAACACACTGCAGTTCTTCAGCACCAGGATACCTCGCTGAAGAAGCTCTCCAGTCATGGATGCCTCTGCAGAACGATGCTACAGGCCTCTAGCCTTCGATAAGGTAACCATATTAAATAATCTATTAAAAACATAATCAATTTATATATGTGCCGCTCGCTAATAGTAATAGTCATGTTTTGCATTAAAAATAAATTCCGGCAATTATTGTTTCAAAAGAGTCATGTTTATATGAGTTCTTTTTCATTATACTCTTGATGAAAATTCGGGGAACTAATCCACCCACGTTTTTCTATATCAAAAGAAAATCGAAAAAAAAAACACGCGACTAACAAAAAGAAAAAATTGCTGCCTCATCAGCAGCTAGGTCTTTAGCAACAGTTCTATTATCTACAGCAAAAAAAAAAACCTCAAAGAAGAAACACATACTATCATTAGTTGGCAGTACTGTGACCTAACATATTCTACGCTAATTTTTTGTTAAACAGTCACACACAAAAAATTCTACGGAAAAATCTAATTAGGGAACGAAATAAATCTTATTTACCCCATGAATGTGGTGGTAGATAACCCCTTTACATTTTTGATATATTTTGGGTCAATTAATTAGTAAAATTTGAAATTATGTTTTAAAATGAAGAAACTCAAAGTGCTTTTTTGGAATAATAATAAAAAACGTAATGAATAGACGTTTCGTTTAAAGGAAAAAGCCGACGCAGTTTCCATCAAACGCAGACTGTTGATGAATCTTTAGAAAATATATCAATTGTGACGTGAAGTTAAAAATGTTGAACATGTGTGTGAAAATGGTTCGAATCCCGGTCAAGGTTAGGCGATGATAACTAGAAAATTGCTGAAACGACTGAAAAGCCGCACACATTAAACAATTCCTAAATCAAATTCATTTGTTCTACACAGCTCGTACACAAGCATTTTTAGTTGGTAAATTGTGTATCCCCTTACGCCCCTGCATGTGAATGGCACATTCCGCCAGATTTTATATCTACGAGGACGTCTCCTCGTGCAGGCTGCAAGGACCAGCAGATCCTGAGCTTGTTGCCACGGTCTTTAAGCGCCGCCCAGCTTACAGCGTTGCTATGTCGCTGACTCCGCCCTTTCCTATGATCCTACGTTGCCAAGGCGGGCATAAATATATGTATTAGTATTTTTGGATACTTGTATGTGTCGAAAATATATATATATATAAATGAATTTCAACTAATGGCTGCATACGTTGTTTTAAACTCCGACTATTGACCTATTTCCCCGAAAATCAGCTGTCTCCGTCGCTTTTACAGATGCTATAGAACGCTGGACTTGAATTCGCACGACGTTATAACATGTCGTCAGCGGTCCTTCAATGCTCCCAGCAGGACCTGATGTGCGAACAACAGAGAGACAGTTGGATAAAATCGATAGCACCAAGCAGCATCAGGAATAGCTCTTTCTCAGGACATTCCAGCGAATCAATTGAAAACAGACGTCTCGCAATTCTACATTACCCTCTCAAAACTCAACTACCATAAATAACACACTGCATACTCACTCAAAACAACCACAATTACGCTTAAACTGACCTCTATATACATATGATATTTCTGGTGGTTATTATGCGTGACACATAAGAAGCATTGCAGCTAACTTCATTAAGTGAAATCTATTTTTGTAACGTAGCGAATTTGGTTAGTTCAAGTTTATGAATTGAACATTCAAGGCGAACCCGAAGCTGATGATGACTCAACTGGGTAACAATACGATTTCCTGCGCTGAGAAATATCGGTAAACTCATGGAAAAATCCGGGAAAACCAATCACACGATTTCCCGTCATAAAAACACTAGCGCAAATTTTTTGATTTATTCGAACTACATTTATAAACTACCTTATAATTTATTACTTAATATAAACAAAACAATACGTCCTCTAATCTTAGTAAAACAATGACGTCACATCTACAAATATTATTTCAAATTAACGGTGATTGCTTAAATAAATATTGAACTTTAAGTTTTGTCGCAATTAATTACCAAAAAAAAAAAAATTAATACAGGACGCGTGCTTGAAATTTGCACAAATTCTTAGTCAATTTATTGTGTAATCTAAAACAGACTTAAAGCTGCTATGAAATATATCTTTGCTGCTCCAATAAATACGTTCTACTAGCGTATAAATAATCCCTGAATAACAAATGGTCCCAAGTGAACTGTGTTATATCTTTTTTTAACGTTTTAAATAAATAAATATTGGCGTCGGAAACATAAATATACTTATAGAATATAACAGTTTCGTATGAAAATAGAATCCATAGGTACTTTAGGCGAGTTGATTTGTAACTATATTCATTACAAATCGCACATTTATTCACTAACATATATAACCGTGAAGTTAGGTTTTTAATAATTCGGGAAATAATTCCACTACTAAATTCAAACCGGAAATTTCGGTTATAGAGCTTTGCAATATCTATAGGTACCCGAAACTAACTTAAAATTTATTGATTCTGAATGGGAGGGACACAAGTTATCAAACAAACTTGTTCGGGCTCCAGAACTTTCCATCCCCCCAGTCGCTCTATTTATGAAAATCATTAAATTAACTATTTGCGTCTCAAATGGCACGATGCGTTTCAAAGTATCACTTAAAACTCCATTAATCTCGCAAAAAATGTAAAACACCTCCCGGGCCAGTAAATCTTGGTCGCGACGTTAAAATCCCTAAAAAAAAACTTTCGCAAAAGTACCAACTGTCAGGCGGAAACGAAAACATAACTGTCCCCAAGGATCCCGCATGATATATTAGGATGGCTACCACTGAATTTATCGTTCAAACTATAAAAACACTTACATATCTCTACTACTAAGTGAAAAACTAAACATATACCACACATATTACGTCATCTTAGTATTTAGGAGATTATTACACTAAATAATACCTTAAGGGCTTTATAGTTTTAATCACACTTCCGAGAGCTACTAACTTATGTATGCGTTACCACTTTTGTGTTTAAGCCTAAATGTTCGGCACATTTGTGCCGAAAATTATTTATAAGTTTGTTTCACATGAATTGTATCCCGATTCTGGTATTACATGTTTACGTTTACTGCTTTAAGTATTTAGGAGTTTTAGCAACTCTATACTCTTATAGTGTCGATAATATGAACTATTTTGATTTTTTGACAGTTCCAGGATCTGTAGTCGAAACCTTGATGATTTGGTTCTGGTATTTGAATGTATTGTATGTGTACAGGGGGGGTAATAGGGTTATTATTAGTTGACTAGACAAGGGTTTGAAATGTTGGTATATATAATGAAACAGTGTATGATTTGATTAGTTCGATCATAAAGCCAGCTACTGCCTACAGCACCGAGCGTAATTGCATTTAAACCATCGATAATACATACAGCCAGCTAACAATCACATACTGTCATTGATATAATTGATATATGTATGTGCAGTAACGCTATTTATGTAATAACCTTGACACAATGCATCGATGCACAGATTCATCATCGGTGGCCTGTGCTCGCAAAAAAAAACCGGTGGCAATTTTCCAGAAATTCGAACATTATCGAACTAAATATTTATGTTACAGTTTACCAGTAAATAGATAATTAATTAGCGCGCAATTTAACTGGTTCATCATTTACGGTTTACAGTTAATAATAAAAATCTTTTGAGATTTGCGGTTCTTGAGTTCAAATGAATGTTTGAGTTTTGTGTTTAAAAGTTTTTGTGTACATATTTTAGTAGAGAGGCGTGAAAAAAATACTCTTGTAATTTTTTTTGTCTGTAGCCTAAGGTACGAAAAATATTTGAGAGTTTTGCGGCAAAGTGGGGAAAACAAAACGATTTTCTTCCAGTGAAACACACTGTCAACGACAGACGGGGGTGCACTATTATAAAAGGTCTTTGTTTGAGTAAACGAAATAAAAATGGACTTCCGGTTGTTAGTTTTAAATAAATTAATTAAGTTTAGTTAAATGGCACCACACATATATGGGTTTTTATTTAAACAAATGGTGTGTTTTTTTTTAAATTTTAGATGGAAGGTCTCGTCAGAGAAATGCAAGATCCGGAAAACGGAGTTCCGGTCCGAAGTCAAAAGCTCTTTCTAACGTCAATACCATCAGCGTTCATGGGTGAGTCATTAATAACTGTTGTCAAATGAACGGTTATAATGAACGAACAATTCGTTGTAGCCGCAATGAAGTACGTTTATATATCGAATTCTTTAAATACACTACAGGCATTTACTCGATATGTTCGAACATTCGAGTTATGCCAGTAATGAGAATGTCGTAGACGTCATACCAACATGTTCTTCGGTCGTATATACGTACGAAGCTATGCCCGATTACCAGATTACCCCACAAACCATCGATTACTTTTAATAAACGAAATATGTTTTCTAATATATATTACCATAAAATGATTAATACGTAAACATTTATTCAAGATTTGGTGCAAACACACGTCTGGGTCCTATGATTACAAACGCAAAAGCCTAAATTAATTAATTGGAATTATAAAACAATTAGTGCGATACCTTGGGCCGTGTTGATGCATAATAATCCTTAAATAACTGCACACGTGCCTAGAATATAATTACATATAAACAACGCAATATATTCACACAAAAATTAACATCTTGAAAATCATTAAAAAAATTATCTTAAGTTTACAAATGTTTATTTGCACCATCACACGGTGGAGTAGATTTGTGTTTATACTTAAAGATCCCTCATACATAATGGATCAAGATTTGAATATGAACTCAAATATATTCCACTTGAATTATTTCGTAGGCCACGCCTATATATTGATTTTTAAATTTGTTACAACAATTACGCATAAAAGAAACAACCCCCCTGACTAGTATTACTCTTATTCTAGGTTACGATCTAATCGAATGGCTAATGGAGCGACTTGGAATCGAAGAGTCAGGTATGATCAGTAAACTATTATTTTATATGAATTTGACTGCAATTTATACGCGAACGCGTCTCTGTGAAGTGAAGTGCATTCGTACGTCTTTTAAGTACGCTTTTAATATGTATGTTATTAAAGTGAGATTAAATTCAAGTTGTTGAACATTCATATTTACGAATGTTTATATTATGAGTACGTTTATATCTGGCGTAGGAGTAGTAAAGAGGGTCGATGAACATAAAACGGGTATGAACGTTGATGGGCTATAACGAAATTCCAATAAGTCGGATCGTCAACCGTACCCCTATAGCAATCTGGGTTTTTTTTTAAGGATTTCAACACCTTCTTATATTTCATTCCATAAACTATATACAACCCACCCTAAACTATATTTCGTCTACTTGAACTATATATAGAACGCGTTTATTTATTGGTATCGACTTGTAATATAACCTGCGAACCCTAATATGTAACATTTCTTCCAGCAGAGGCCTTAAACATCGCCAATCAAATGTGCCAGTACGGATACTTCTTCCCAGTCAGCGACTCCAAGAACTTGGTTGTCAAAGACGATAGTTCACTATACCGTTTCCAGCCACCATACTACTGGCCCTGGCAGCAACGCACCCCGGACAACGTCGAATACGCCATCTATCTAGCAAAACGAACACTTCGCAACAAACAACGGCACGGTTTAGAGGAATACGAACTAGAATCCCTAACAAACCTTCGCAAAAATCTACAAAACAAATGGGATTTCATCACACTACAAGCTGAAGAACAGGTAAGCGACCACATTTGATGAATCAACCCATCAAACCCTTAAAGTACGAAAATTATTTCCCGTGTATAAATTGCGTAAAATATTTCGCACCAACCCTGTACTAGAATATAAATCTCATCTATACCGTGACTAGATGCCCTAAACCGTATGTTGACGCCCTTATCAGCGCAGATTTCCACGAAACGGTCCCTTATCACTCGCGAGTTTTGTGTTTATGCGGTTATATATTACAGTATTTAGGGGCTATCAACTCGGCGAAAAGGCCCCCTAGCCTAGAATTATCACTGGATTCGCGTGATTTCTTATATTTGCGTCGCACATATGCCGTACACGAAAACGATAGTGCAATGGTCACATTTGCGTGCGGTCCAATTTAAACGTCCTAATTGTCTGCTCGCATGTTAGGGCATATTTGTTTTTCGTATATTATTTCAAAAAAAAAAATTGTTTATATATTTGTGCCCTGACCCAAAATGTTTCGAAAACATTCTTGTGTTGTGTACAACACTAGTTTGATTATTGAAGGTGAAATTGGCGAAGGAGAGGAAAAAAGGCGACAAAATCGTTAGTGATAGTCAAGAACGTGCGTATTGGAGGGTCTATCGACCTCCACCCGGATTCGTTTCCTCGCTGGAGCAGTGCCCAGTGCCGAACCGGCCCCGGAACGGCACCCGGCCCCGACGACGGACCCTAGAAGACTGCCGGAGAGAGGTGTGCTTTTATATATATATATATTAAATTAATATTAAATTGGTTAAACGTAAATTGGGTAACTATTATAAAAATATATTAATATTTCAAAAAGTTTAAAACTTATTCGTCTGGAAATTTGATTATGAAGTATTCTCATTAAAATTAATTAATTTCAACCCTTAAAGTTTCGCGTCATTTAACGACAATTGTTTCTTCTCCGACGCGAATAAGCGCACTTTTAGTATTGATCCCTAAGTTAGTTAGGCAATTCAAGAATTACTGTTACGGAATTTAAAAACGCATCTATGATTAGGTGGACTTGTTGAAAAACAGCCTATCCAGAACTCGGGTCAAAGTATCCCAAGCTCTGGATGGTATGCTCCAATACGTAGACACCTACGCGGAGTATGACCCGCTAATATCGGGTACGCAGCCCTCAAATCCTTGGGTCAGCGAAGATCTAACGTACTGGCAGCTTAACAGTCCTTTGTAAGCTTTGAAAACTCTGCGCACAGTCACGTGATCATATCTGCAATTGTGTATCTATAGGGTTGAAATGCCGACGGAGAAACGTGTTCGACGTTGGAGTTTGTCCATGGAGGAACTGGTCAGCGACCCCACGGGTTTACATGAGTTCACTGCTTACCTCCGCAAGGAATACAGTCATGAGAACATCCGGTTTTGGATGGAAGTGAATGTTCTTCGACGGTCTTCACAGAGTCAAATACATCGAAAAGTATTAGAGATTTTCGAGTTAGTATTTCGTGGTAGTTTTTAGGACGGGGTGGTGGTATGATTGTTTGGGTGTTTCCAGGGAGTTTTTGGCGCCTGGAGCTCCTTGTGAGATCAACATTGATGGTAAGACGATGGAGAAGGTTCATCAGGAGTTGAAGCAACCTTCTAGATTTACGTTTGATGCTGCTGCGGAGCATGTGTATACGTTGTTGTTGAAGAAAGATTGTTACCCGAGGTTTATTCGATCGGAGCACTACAAAAGTTTGGTAGCCTCTGGTATACAACCTTCGCACAAGAAAAGGTATAATAAGTGAGTCTGTTCGGGGGAAGAATTTTGGTTTTAACGAGTGGTTTGTTAGGTTTTTTGGGTTCGGTCCCACAAAGAAAAAGACTTCAACGACTTCGGCGCCAAACCCGTCGCTGCTGCAACAGCAGCCGACGCAGGGCTCCGCCGTCGGCTGTGGGGCCCTATCGCGCCGACGCGGAAGCGACCGAAGTCTCTCCGGATCCGCCCACGAACTCGCCATTTCCGGTGTCCGAGATTCTTCGCGTGTGCCACATTCACACAGTCAAAGTAACCTCAGTGATATTCCATACAGGTACGTTTGCATTCAACGGACATTTCTTATTACTTTACTTTTATACTACTTGGAATTTGGATTCAAAGGGCAAGATACAAAATTATTATATAAATAAAACATATTATATACATACATATTATTGACAAAGTGAATTAGCATCAGTCTACAATTATTTTTGCATCACTTTGTCAATAAATTAATATTTATTAAAAAGCATGTCAGAGCATGTGCTTCAGCAATGCGCGCGCCATTTTGTTTATAATAAACGAATCTAGGTTTCTCATTGGGTGTTTAACATCATATTTAAACGTATCGTTATTTGTTCGAAATATACGTCAAAAATTATATAAGTTACTTATACGTATTCCGATTGATTGAAGTGTGTATAAACGTTATTTTTATTGTTTGTTTGTTTTTAATATTATTTTTTTGATGCGTTAAACGTAGGGTTTTTTTCTGTGGTTATTAAGTTGGTGTACTTACAGGGGTGATCTTCCGTGCCAGAATAGTAAAAGACCGACTGCAACTTGGCAGAATTTGTAAGTTGGTATCACTGATTTTGGTTTTAAATTTGGTTTTTGTTACCTCGAATTTGACCGAAATTTGTATATTTTTAACGTTCTTTCATTGTTTTCCCTCCAAATAGGTGTTGTTCATGTTTTCGGAATTTGTAAATCGATGTACCTTTGCACTTTTACCTTAATCAGGGTCCTGTATTTTGGTATTTTTCTACGAAAAATTGCGCTTTAAAAGCACTAACCTTAAATCCAAGTTGGAGTTTATGAGGTGGCTGATACTATTAATACTTTCTTCCAGTTTATAAGATTAGTAAGTTTACACCAAAGCTTTTTGAAGCTTAATCGTGTATATGAATTAGGTTTATTATTTATTATAACATTTTTTTTCATTTGGGGTTAAAATTGAATTTAACGAAATTGAAGTGGTTTAAAATTTGTTTTAAAACGCTATAATCGCTAAAGTTAGCTACAATTGCAATTAGCGCATAGTTTAACGTTTAATAAACAAGCCTCTAGGGTGCTCAAAATAGTTCTAGTTAGCACAAGCAATACAATTAGCGAAAATATTAAACAATAATTAGAATCACGATTTTATTTAGAATTTTAGGCGCACTATTCATATGTTTTTAGCGCTATTTTAGCTTCATGCTTATGTACACGATTAAATTATTAATATAAATTATTAACAATTATTTCGAATCAAATAATTTATATTAGTTGAATTTCATCAATAAATGTCTGTGCTTAAATGTTTAATTTTAATCCACATCCCTTAAGTCATTAATTGTGTATTAAACATAATCATCAAATGACTTTCGAGATGATGAACTATTTGTGTTCCGCATGTGTTTGGTAATGATGATTGTGTGTATTGTGTACTACAGATAATATTGTGCCTGTAAAGAAAAACCGAATTTTTAGAGCACTATTTTGAGTAAATATGCTGTATTCAGTGTTGCCACCTATTTTGATTATAATTTTCGCCAGGGGCCTATTTTCACATGCATTTCCAAACTGTCAACTCAATTCTGACATCATGTTTATTTGCGATTTTATCGTAAAGCACTTCACACGCAACCAGATGTCAGAAGTGCTGTGAAAATTCGGTGCTGCATGTCTCAATGGGCCCCGTACTTTTTTTTGAAGACAATTAGTATGATTATAAATTTTTTGACTATTTAGTTCTAGAGTTTCGAGTTAAACAGATAACATTGTTTCAGCATATTTATTCTTTTAGTGGTCTGTTTAGTGATCCAGTCAATTTTCACTGGCTTGTATCTAACATCTTGATGCACTTACATCTTTTCACTATCAGGTACCCTTCTATATACATATCTATTGCATATTGTCTATATCTATTTGATAGTTACGCTTACCCAAAAGGTCAGTGTTTGTCTTTCAACTATTTGTCTCCTAACCACTCTTACTGCTAAACTGTTTAAAATCTATATTTCCGTTGCACAAATACTGCTAAATAAATGTGGAGCTTCAACTAAAAGACAGACACGACCTGAATTGCTGATCCAACACTAAACCCATTCCACTTAGCCCCGCTCTATCAATCAGTTTGAACATCAGGGAACCCGAACCGACCCCATCTTGTGGCATATGTCCGTGGGACGAACCATCCTCAACATCTGAATCCGAAGTGCAAACTCGCGTGAAGAAACCCAGCATCGCTGTCAATCCAGGCGCGTCAACATCCGAAGACGTATGTCCTTGGGAGGCCACACCACCACCCATCACCAATGAAACACCTGCATCAGGAAGCACTTCTGGAACTGCTACATTAAGCACTTCTGCAACTACTATAGGAAGCTCAGCTACTACACCAGTTAACATTGATGAACTTCCAACAAATGAAGAAAAAGCCTCCCCAAATAAATCCGCTCTGTTGCAAAGAATGAACACAAGTTCTATGGAACAAGAAAGACCTAAGTATCTAGATAAATCCCCAGGAGCTTTGAATAAAAGCGCTGGTTCTTTTGAACGAATCTCAGAAGCTTCAGAACGTTCCGACCACAGTTCAGATGTATCTGAATTAAGTTTTAGTACTACAGAACGAACTGGTTTCGATCGAACTCCTGGAAGTACGGAGCGATTATTACAGCGTCCATCAGATAGAAATGAGCGACCATCTGGGTTTGATAGGGGCGGGGAACGGAATGCGGAACGAACAGCGGAACGAATCGCGGAACGTGTCTCAGAACGGAATGCAGAACGCTCCCGGCAAGCAGCTGCAGCGTTAGATAAGTCAACTGAGAAACTATCAGATAAATCGTTGGAGGTTAGGTCGCGCAAGAATTCAGCGCAATTCGATTCGGGGAGTTCATCATCGGATATTTCGTTAGCAATTGCAGAAGTATCGGATAGATTTCGCCGGAATTACGGTCTTGCAACGCAGTTAACTTTAGATGGTGATAATCGCACGAAGAAGTTAACAACGACAACGTATGAAGTTCGTAGAGCTTCGGTTTCGATACCAACGAAATTTTCATCGAGTTCGTCTTCGAACGAGGGGCGACCCAGTGTGTCGTCGTTCGAAGACGTAACTGCGAACTCAATTGACAATAATGCGAAAGCTTTTAAGAAATCGCAAAGTTTAAGCAAAACTAATTCAGTGACGGGTATTTCAGCGCCGATTATAAGTGTTAGTTCTATTGTGGATGATGTTATTGTTGACTTGGAAGAGCCGACCGGATGTTACAGGGAGTCATCGACCATGGTTATCATGGCACCGCTCGCCGTACCGGATAGTGAGTCACCATGTAGTGAAATTGCTCCCGAGTTACCTGTAGAGGAACCCAATTTACCACCTTTAATTATCGAGCCAGACGAAGACAGCCAAGTGGACGATGACGATGAAGCAGAAGCGATCGCAGTTCCCCAAACTGATGATACTGACGATAGGGGCATCACCTCAGATGACAAGGATATCTGCCCATGGGAAGACGAGTAAGTGCAAAACGACTCTCAAACTGTTGAGCAGAACTCCTCAAATATAATACCTCGTATTGATACTATAACTAGCATTAGCGACTTAGAATCAATCAAATATATAAATTAAGATACTGATTAAATAATTCATAAAGAATCGAAATAAACCTTCATAAATCATTAGTCTAGTGTACATAATTAATTTTAAACAAAATGAGGAGCATTGCTCAAAACAGTTTGGGAACAATCAATAGATTTCGATGCACTGGTTTTTAACTCAAATCATCAACCACAAACAAATTTCTTTTGACAACAAATGCACTAAATTATTTTTATGGTATTAATCGACATTCATAAAGCAGTAATCGGTATAATGGCAACACTTTTGACAACTTAATAAAAAAACAGCAAACAATAAACTTATGGAAAGAAAATGGCGCCGTTAACTCTGTTTATTTCGCAGGGAAACGTGTAAGGTTGACTCACCATTTGTGAAGACTTATGCCACACTTGGTTACTTATAAATAACATATACGTAATAACTTGAAATTAACAAAAAAAAAACAAAAAAATCTTGTTCTCTACTTATTATGAATTAATACTTAAACCAACCTTGTCTCAAATTGGCCCCCCCTTACAAAATAAGGATTAAACATAATGTCTGTCCCTACCTCTAATTGTAACTTGTCTGTGGTCTGATTTAGGTTTGGAATTTTATTTATTTTTAAAAATTTTAACATCAGTTTGGATATTAATATATATATATACGAAATCATTTAATTTGTGTTAATCAACACAAATTATTTTGCACATAAAATATAACATGTGTTTCAAACAATTCGTACAGTTAATTATTATTTTAAAAAAATGGTAACTTTAAAGTAAAAATATGACTAGTTTATAACTATTATAAAAAATACCTCTTAACATCTAAACAATATTTAATTGAGACACAAATATGTATTAGAAAAATTATTATTTATAACATTTTCAATTGCATCGTAATTTATTCAATTTATTTGAGAAGTTTAATAATATATTTATGAATACAGTTGTTGAAATATTATTACTTGTTTTTGACAAATAAATATAATTTCAAAAATATTGATAATTAGAGTAATCATCATCATACCATTTTACGACAAATAATTTAATAAATATATATATAGTAATTTATTTATTAAATAACTATTTACATATTTATTAAATATATTTTTCAATCATTTCTGTTCATTTATGTTGATTTTTCATCCAACTACAAATATTTTAGTTGCGCTAAACAAATATTTAGTTGCGCTAAACATATTTAACTCCGATATAAAATACACTAATAATATAATTGAAATTTTAAAATAAATACTAACATCAATAACTAATATGAAAATCCAATAATTATCAGATATTTCTTAATAAATATTTATTGCAATTGACGGGTTTTCAAATCAAAACACATTAAAAGGGTTTAAATATAGTAAACAAATCAAAAATAAATTCGTAAATTGAAATCAAATTATTTATCAACACTTCTAAATATTTACTCAACCTAATTCACATGAAACGCACTTAAATTTACAAAATGAAATAAAACCCATTACGAAATTCTACCGGTCTCGTCTCAAATCGCGATAGTTGACCCGTATCAGGACCGTACCAATGAAATCGTCGACGGAGCTTGCTGAACTGAGCCCTTGGTTTGCCCCCGTTCACCATTGCCCTCGTTACAGTCCTTATATCCGATACTACCACGATGGGGCACAACCGTTTATCAATTCCTGTTAAATACAAAAAAAAAACGGATAATTTCGAGTAAACAGTTCTATATATATTTATTGTGAGTAGTATTTTTTGTCATATATATATATTTAATAATAAGAACTATGTCTATTAAATTAACACAAAAAAAAAAGTTAAAAATTACCCACAAAAAAAAACGCAGTGATTTTTTAGGACTGTTTAGAATTATGAGTGTCCTATAAACACCTTCACACTCAATAATTTAGATAAATTGGCTTTAGGAGAGATATTAGATACGAAAAATCACTACACAAAAAAAAAATAATAATGTCCATGTTTGAAAGTTGTATTTTCTTTTTGAAATATTACACTACTAATAACAAATAAATATTCTTTACTGTGTAAATGTTTAAAAAATAAGTATCCAGAAAGCTACTAATATAAATAATTATATTTAAACTATATATTAACGGCGATATGTGAAAATTATGTAATAAATGTTTAAATGTTTATAAAACGTAGTTTAGCTTTTAAAATCACAGATTTAGCTTAAAAAACACAAAAAATCGAATTGTTCTCACTCGTAAATTTCCACGATTTGATATTTAACAGATGCTATTTTCGGCTTTTAAATTCACTAATACAACCCTGCTTAAAGAAACTATTAAGAAATATCAATTATTCCAAATTAAATAACACTCAAATGATAAAACACAAATAATCAAAACTCATATTATATTTTTAACTCATATATATTATAATAGTTTTAACATTTGAAATCATTACATTTTCAACAATTAGAATTAGTAAAGAAATGCACAAACAACCACGCACAAAATAATACATTTTTGATGTGTTTTTCATTTATTTAGTAACTTATTATTGAGTTTCAAAACGCTGTCAAGGTTTCGATTTATATTTAATATCTTGTTTAGTAAAATTGGTAAATATATAAAAAGTATATTTTTATATATTTATTAATAAAGATTGAAATGAAATATTAAATATTAAATCAAATAAGGAATTATTAATATTCCTTTGAAGATGCTACGCACAAAATAAATTATTATTTACGTAAATATATACTTTTATATTTGTTTTATAAAAGACATTTATTTTTAAGTATATTTATTTATTAAACAACAAACACGCACAAAATCAAGTGTTTCTTAAACTTTAGTTTAGTTTAGTTCAATTTTGAGAACTTTATTAATAAATATATTTACAGATTAATAATTACAATTTATTATAACAACTGTTATAAACTAGTCATATATTTATTTATTTTAAAAAAAAAATCATGACCAAATTATGGAAGTATTTAAAACAATTTTTAAAATTCTCTATTTATTATTTAGTCAACTAAATAAGTAATATAAGTATGAACAATACCAATTTTGAAAAATATTAAATTCTAGGCATTATAATGTATAAAAATCACAGGGGTGGCATCAGAACAATTTTGTATTTGTTGCCACCTCTGAATATTCAGGCTGCTTTTAAAATAATCAAAAAAAAAAAACTAAAATTGACTGTTTAACATAAAATTCCTCTAATAATAATAATAACTAAAAATATCCCTAAACTTTCGCTTGATCGTATATTAAAGTATTTAGGGTTAAGTCGCCTAAACGGGCCTACAGACTTACCACAAAAATAAAATAAAAAAATACCAATAATCTAAAGATAAGATTATGTATTATAGAGTATAAAAAAAGAATAAAAAAAAAAACAAATGGCCTATTATGAAATAGAATCGCTTATAAATCATTTTTTTATTTTTTCCAGTTTTTTATTCATTTTTGAGATAGGTTGTGATACAATTATTATAGAATAAATGTTTTTGTATTATCGTAAAATTGATGTAAAAATTAATATAATACGTCTACATTTATGCAATGTTTTGTGCAATTACGTGCAATAAGTTGCATAAATATAGATCGCATGTAGGACTTATTGCTTAGTACTTGACTAAATGCCATATATTATAAATAAGTTTAAATATTAGCAACAATTGAAAATTCTGTTCACAAATAAATATAATTTAATCATTAATCTTAAAAACAAACTGAAGAAATCCTGTATATAATCAAATTTAGATCACATAAAATTTATTTTTTGGACTTATTTTCACACAAAATTAATACTAGTTTAAAAAATAATGTCACTTATTTTAGGACATAATCCAATTTACCTATAATAATTAATATTATAATGTGACTTATTAAAAATAATATAATAATTCATGGAAAAGTCTAAAATGTTGGACAATTCGACAAAAAAAAAAATTCAATGTGGTATAGTTGTTACACCAACAAAACATATTTGTTTACAATTTACTAATTGTTTTCTGTTAATGTTTAACGAAACCCTACGTAAAAAAAAAATCTATAATTATTAATTGCTTGGCGTTTTTGGGAAAAAAAAATAATCAATCTTCAAAATCAGATTAATACAATATATAGGACATAGTTGATAATGATTACAAGTATTGTAAATAGTTTTGTAAATTTAAACTTCAACAGAGAAGAGAAACCAGAAATTTAGGGTATTTTGTGTTTAGTTTGATCATTGTATCCAGATATAAAAAGTCCCTAGGATTATACAGAATATTGTTGATGATAGAAGTATAATGTTATATGAATTAATGTAGAATAATGCAAAATAAAATTACTTAAAATGTTTTTTTGATCCTATCAATTTTATTATTTCAATTAAACATATTTTAAATTTTGGGTCTATGGAATTTATTAAATATAAAATTTGGGATATTTTAAATTTGGGATAAATTTCGAAATTTAATACAAGTAGAACCATCTACCGGTTGGTTTAAATAGTAATGTAGGATTGCGCAGTGAACTTATGTGTGTACACGTGTTTAAAAATGTATGACAGCTGTTTGTGTGATTACTCTACATTTCAGGATTGAAATGCCTTTTTCTTGAAATGTGTGATGAATATAATTATAAAGAGTTGTTAGTAATTAGGAATAAGTTCATGTGTTGTGTACCAGTGCAAGAAATTGGATTGAAGGTATGTTTTTCTTTTACAATTATCGTATTTAACCTTAAAACTATTTGGATACATGTCAAATTTCGGGTGAATCATTTTCGAAATTAATAATTGTATGTGTCATCTGTAGATTACTTAACTAGTATTCTATTATTTGTGCACTTATAACTAGTTACAGTTTGTGTGAGTTCTATTTGGTGTAATCAGTAAAATTTTTTGTCGTAAATGTAAGTGAAACTATCGTTAGTTTTTATCTATTGTAGTAGTTTATCATTATTTATTATTTCTTTGATAATTGAAAATATTTATATTAGTTTTATAATATTTATTTTTGTCAATTTACAGAATCTTCAAAACAACTTAACGTGGGACGCACAACAATTCTTACTAAACCAAACTGTTAATAATAAACTAATTAAACACTACCCTATAAAACAATCGTATCAAAAACTATTTCTAAAAACTTTAATATCAGTGCTTGAGTTAAATTCTAATGAAATTCATGATAGTTTATACCAAACATACTGCTCACTTTTGAACCTAAAAGACACTAATAAATATAGTTTCAAACATTATTGTGTTAAAAACGAAATAATTACTTTAAAAGAGAATAAAAATTTTATATCCGAGGGTACAACAGGCCTTTGCAGTTGGCAAGCATCTTTAGCCCTTTCAGAGTATTGTTTGAGCAATTTAAACTTGCTCAAAAACAAACAAGTTCTAGAACTAGGCTCCGGTGTTGGTTTACTAGGAATTACCGTTGCGTTAAACTGCCAACCAGCGTCAATTTACTTAAGTGATTGCCACCCAAAAGTACTAAAAATACTATCAGAAAACGTGTTATTGAACTGTACGCGCCGCGAAACTATCGAATCGTGCGCGAAAACTGTCACAGAGACAATACGCGCGCGTCGTGACAGCGAAACTATCGAAAAACGTGCGCGTTTCGATAGTTTATCACTATCATCGTGTGATTTGACTCAAACTATCGCAAGTGATTCGAAATCTAGTGATAGTAAACTATTGAATTGTGATCGTTTATTGGGTGTGCAAACTATTGAATCGTTTGGAGTAAATGATAATAAACACTGTGATGATAGTTTGACTGTTATTTCGAAAACTACTACAAATTGTAGTGAAGTGTATGTTTTGGACTTGGCTTGGGAAACTATAGAGGAAAACCAGTGCGGTTCGTTACGACCCGATGTTGTGCTAGCAGCTGATGTTGTTTATGATAGCAGTGTTTTTAAACCATTGTGCAATGCTGTCAATTATTTCCTGGATTTGAATCCAAATTGTCAAGTTTTTTTCGCCTGTACTGAAAGAAATCCAGACACTTTGACCGAGTTTTTGTCTTTATTAGGTGAGTTACTTCTATTATATTATAGAATTATTTATAATAATCGGTTTATATATATATATATATATATATATATATATATATATATATATATAATAAATTTTTTTAATTATAGAAACCAATAAATTAATCATCCAAGAAATCCCATCACCGACATCTAAATATTTTTTCTGGTCAACTGAAATTCCAATTCGGTTTTTCCTTATAACGTCTTCTTCTTCTTAACTGGTGAGTCAATTTAATATATTTATACTACTAAATGGCGAATGATTCTACGAAAATATGGTTTGTTATTTAAATAAAATTGAGTATTGTACGCCACTGAGCTGGTTTATATTGTCGGCGCCACCCCTCACAAAAGGGCACTACACCTTATCGCGTCCCTGTCCGCGTTGCCCCGTTTTTGACCGGCATACAACAAAAAAACTGCTTTAAAAAAAGGTTGCGTCTTAGACACTTAAAAATCGAGTTTAAAATAAAAACTACTAAACAGATATATACAAAGGCTTGTTAGGATTTAACAATTTGATATTTGTTAATAATAAATAATAAAATTGTGTTTTGTTCACACGTTTGAAGTCACGTTGGCCTTATTTCGTATTGTTTTTGTATTCGTCAGTTTAGTGATAAGTAGAGCGTGGACACTAAACAAAATTGACATTAAATAAATGATTCCAATCTGCGCAGTGTTTGGTTAAAAAAAAAATGTTGACAAAAATCGTTGCTCTGGCGGCCAAATGAGAGTAATCCGAATAAGTAATCTAATATGTACGTACCACATTTAGTTAGTCAATTGGAAATGGTGTTACAGTTACCAAGTCAACCTTAAAATAATAAATATAGAAAAACATATGATGTTCGGTTTGGAAAAAAAAGTGACAATGAAATGGAAATAAGATTCTATTTTTATTGTAAAAGAGAAATCACTGCTTTATTATATGCATGAATCAGGTTATGTTTTTTTTGCGTAAATGTGTATGAGTTTTCTATAACTCGGGATGACTGTAGTAGGCGCCTATAAAATGACGGATTGTGTGGCGTGTCCCAATCTCATTTAAGCTAACCAACCAGTCAATGATGTTGCGTCGTTGGCGGACAGCGCCGCCGGCCATCGGCGGTACGTAAGTAAACTACAGGGCGCGTTCATTTCAACACAAGAAGAAAACAGCGCTCCGTCCCGCGCACCCAACTTTGCTTGTTTAAATCTATGGCTCTCGAGCTCTTCACCTTCTCACACAATGATCCGGACCGCCGAGGTCCCCGCGCCTGGGGACCTCGCACGGGGTGTACGCGGGTACCTAAACGACCTCCCAGTGCGAGAGACTTGTTACCGTCCAAACACATGAGAACAATCCTCCACGAAAATATTTCCACATAAATCGAATAAATGTAATCCAAATCGAATATTGCATCTTGAATCGATTTCTTTAACCCATAGTCGCTCTAACCGAGTTTAGTACATAAAGGGATGAAACTAGTCTTCTTAAACATATCTAGACGATTCAGTCTATTGTTAGTATATCCGGTTATATGTTTTTTTTGTCTACCTTTATTGTATTTTATTTACAAGCGTATTCATTCATTATTTTGTAGGTAGAAGCAGGTCTAAACTTGTTCCTAATGTAAAATGGCTGGCTCTTTTATTTTCTTTTGAGTTTATTTTATTTGTATTTCTCTCTGCTTGTATTTCATTTTATATACGAGTTTCTTTACAAATTTAAATATTACAGTTGAGTTCAGGGGCGGACTCTAAATGGTAAATTGCTAATTATTCGCCCTAAGGCTACTAAATTTAGTTGTTCAATTACTTCTTAGTTGAGTTATACGTATTTTATTTAGTTGAGAAATTGCTAAATTTATTTATTTTATTACATCCAGAGTAACTATATACATTTTATAATATTAAATATATATTAACAAATTAGTGAAATTTTTTTTATGGTAAAAAATATAACTGAAATAAAACACATTTTTAATAATTTAAACTCGGCTTAAAATTAAAATAATATTTACCTCAGGGTTAGAAATATACCAGCATTGCGCGAGTTCATAAGCAACTTCACATTGGTCTGAACTAAGCACTAGAAGTAAAAAATAATTATTCCTAAAAGTACTCATAATGAAGTAAATTTCAATTACTTTCATCTTTGCATTTATTAACAGTAGCTATAGTTGGGTCTTGGTATCTCGGGGGCAATGTAGCTATTTGTTTCATTGTAGAATCCATATCTAATTTACCATTTTTCATCTATAAAATAATCCATAAATAATCGATAAACAATTAAATATTATTGAACAAAAGTACATACAATTTGCAAAGTGTCGAAAACACATTTCATATAACACTTAAGTTTTTGATCATTCTCAAAGCTCCCTTTATGCATTGCGTCTATTTGGGCGCCAGTTACTTTACTCTTAGGTTGGCAGACATTACGAATTAAATTCGCAGTCGATTTCATCTGTTTTTCAGTCATCTACATACATACACACATTAATAACAAATTAAACCATTTCAAGACTGTTTTAATACTTACTAAATAAACATCTGTTAAACACAAACTCAAATAAACAAATAATATAAAATACTTCATGATTTAAACTTTAGAATCAAACACAATTGTTAGAACTAATTCGTCAATAGCTTAAAAGCAACTTTATATAGTTACCCATTGCAAATTTTGTTAATAACAATTTTAAATCATTGTTATTTATTTAAATTAGCATATATTAATAATATATGATTATCAATTATGTTTTGAATAAAATGTAAATACATTATTATTATTCAAATTATTACTTTATATATTTCTACAAATTTTAACTATCAAATTAAATTCAAACATTTCTAGAACATTGTCATAAAGTAATAAAAAACAAGTTTTTTTTTCAAGTATTGTTGACCCTGTTGCACTATAAGGTCAAAATATTATTAACACAAGGTCTGGGACAGTTGACAGACCTGTTAAACTTTAACCTCGAGTTTTCTAAAAAAAATGTAATATATTCAATCCTAATAATATTAAATTGTCATTGCTTTGAGACACCGCCACAATTTCTAATATTAATTTATGCAGTTTTAGTATTTGTTTAAATAAATATTAATTGATTTGGGCTGATTTTGATGACGAGAAAGTTTTCTAAATAATAAATTAATAAACACATCATGTATATTTTGTATAAAAACGTTCGTTTTTATGCTTATGTGTATAGATAAATATTTAATTTATGATTCAATAAATGCAGCTGAGTGCGTGAAACGAATATCCCGGATATCACGCGATTTTTTCTATTGTAAACGTGACTTTTCTCCACAAATAACGCATAAATTAATAGAATCATGTTTATTAGAAACACCTGCGTCGAGTTAATTGTTTATTTATTACGATTTATATAATTTAGTATGGGGTGATGTGGACCAAATCGATATTTAGATGTTTAATTCTGTTTACGTACTTAAATATGTATATTTATTAATAAATAATTAACGTAAATGAGGAAATGATTCGGCAACCTTTGATAAAAAAATCACGAACGTATTCGGTTTCAAGGTTTACTTAAAATGGTAGTTTACTTAAAATGGTATATTGAATTGTTAATTAGAGCCAAAAATGGATTAGTGATCTTGGATATGATTTCTGTCCATTTTTAGGATGTAAGGTTGTTTGCCCAAGTATATATGTCTGTATAGAATTTACAGATAATTTTAGTGAGACGCGGAAAAAATTGGACAGTTTATGGTTTTGTGTGTATGTAAAAAATACGTGATGCTCTGTAGGCACTTCCTGTCATTAAATGTGCCGCTCATTCATAATAGTACTAGAGGTCATTTCAACCATGCGCCAATAGTGGCTAATTTATTAAACTAAACTTTAAAAATATATATATTTTTGAATGATTTATCCACACCCCGGTGTTAGTTTTAGTTGGCGGTAAGTGCGGCGTCGCTCGTCGCCAACTATTTTAGTTCCCCGCTTTTAAAAAAAAATTAAGGATTTTTGTGCGCCACTGGTTGTGCGTGCATGCGTGCATGACGTACCCATAATTTTAAAACCGCGCGTTGTCTTTGTATACCATTTCTTCGAATATATGATTACTATTCACCACTAAACTTTAGCTATCCTGTGCATGTATCAACAAATCAAACATGGACATTATTATAATAACGTTTTATCTTTTATCTATATAAAAAATATGTGCTTAGATTATTTAATATTTCCTTATGTCTTATTCGTCTTCGTGACCACTCAATTCATCAATTTGCCCCAGTCACACCCACTAATATAGTTCAGACGCTCATTAAAATCATCAAAATCCCATTCTACATATTTAATTACTTTACAATTAGTAATTATTAAACACATTTATATAATATAACTAATTCGTTTTAGGGGTGATTTAATAATAGATAAATTACAATCATTAATAAAACTATTATAGGTAATTTTATAATAATTAAACATCTGGGAGTTGTATTAGGCCAAGCGAATTATAACTGATTAAGTATAATTGCGAATTTTAATTGTTTCGAACAAATTTATGAGTGGGCATTTCTTAAATTTATATAAATTATTGTATCAAGTTAAAAAAATTATTTTTACAATTGATACAATTATCTTTAACGTTTATTTATAAATTATAAATTCCTGATAAATTGTAAAGTAATATGGCGTACGTGGGTTTAAATATAAACAATTATAATTTTTTTATTTTTGCCTTATTCAGAAATTCAACATATTAATCACTTATTAATTGATATTTCATTTAAAATTCCTGATAAGAATAATTGCTCATATAACTCAAAAACGACTCATATTGTTAAGGTGCATTCGGTGCTTTTTTCGGGGTTACTCAAAAGGATTTAATAGCAATGCCAATTAAGTGGGGAATACCGTGTTATTAATGATTAGAAATTGAAATTTGTTTATTTCTGTGAACATGTTTACAAATGAATGGTCTTTCGTTGGAAGAACAAGTGTATTCACTATCATTGTTTTTTTTTCCCAGACAACAACATGGATTCGGTTTACAAACCGAATACGATCGAAAGTAAGCGATTGTTTATAAACCAGTGCATATCTAACTGTAAGATTATAATTGCCTTCCAAACATTTTGATTCTCTTAATATTTACTAAAAAAATAACGCAAATTTCAATTCCTTTTAGAGTCTAAACACCCTATAGAATATTCAATTTTAGTTATATTTATTTTTTTAAAGTTGTTAATTTCCTACTAGCGGGTTGCATATGGATAGGGGTTTATTGGGTATATTACGTATTTATTCTGGAATTCGGGTTTTATGTATATTAATTAATTTGTTGTGAGATGTAAGACACTTGTACCTTAGTTGGCTACACTGTTCATAAGTTTACAGAGTATAACAGGTGTGGTACTGCTGGTTTTATGCCGTTATAGGTGGGAGAAATAATGAAGTGTAGTAGGGGAGACCCGTCAGTAGTGCAGTAGTACAAAAGTTTTGTGTTGGTAATCATTTTCTTTCGTAAGTCGCGCGTATACGTCCTTTCGATTCCTTTGCTTCTGTATCTATTATTGTTTATATTTGCTAATTTAGTGTTTATATAAGTGATTTTAGTGATATATCTGTACAGTTTACGAGTTTTTTTTTTATATATAAAATTGTAGTAGTGCTTTTGTGAGATTTTCGAACTTTCTTTTTGATTTTCAGGTAATTTTAACTTTAGTATATTTAGAACCTAGAAAATATATATTAAACACATTTTCCTTATAAACCTAAATTGTACGTATTTTTACAAATTAATTTCTAGAGACTTTAACGTTACATCAGAACACATTTTAATTTATTTCTACAATTATTATTAGTTGTAAATAATAAATACACATTTTTCTCCTATAATACAAAATTTATTTATAACAATATAACAATTTTTATATATTTATAATAAACCCCAGGTATAATAGTACCTAAAATTTCTGAGAAAATAAACCTTGTTGCCCTAAAATATACCTTTTTGCTACTAAAATAACTATAATTTTTTTGCTCACATTTACACCAAGGACTTAAACAGGACGATATTAAAAACTTAACAGGATACCTCACCTTTGACTAATAGTATAATTAGCACTTAAGCGACCTATTATTAAATATTTATTTACATAAATATATGTTTTTAAAGACATTTTTTTTATTTTATAAACTGTGTATCCGGTAAATAAATTGCAATTAAAAATAACACCTTGAGTTTACAATTGTTAGTATTATCTGAATCATCAGACATTTCGAATACGAAAATAGTTAAAAGCCACTATAAAGGTTGGTTTACACAAATATTGACAAAACCGATCTTCCACACTTAAAATATGTACAGTTCATGTTTTTAATTGTTAAGTAAATAATCAGCCCGCATTTTTTATTCATTTACAGTTTTAGATAAGCTTTTAAGTTTTTAGTTTACTTAGTTTGTAATTGTTTACGAATTAATTTGAGTGAAAGTACAATTGGTGTGCCTCAGGTGATTTACAAAGTTATTCGAAAGAGTAACAAATCCCTATTATTACACAAAGATGCATCTAACCGATTAGAATTCTATTACGTAATTGTTAATATGGCCATTATTGCTTCATGCATTGCACATTTTGTTCTTTTGTCCCGCAAACTAATTAATATTCTAAAATTCTCAAATTAAGCTTTAAATGTTGATTTAGGGAGTGATCAATTGTTATTCGGCGATTGTGAAATCGCAATTGGTGTGAATCAAAGTGGGTTATTAAGCATATTTATAAGTAATAACCTTTTGAAACAGATGCGTTTCCAAGGTACAGGTATTATTTCTCTCTTTAGAAAATAATTGTACAGGTGTTTAACAGTTCAAGGATAACTAGATCTATTGCAAATAATTCTGTCATTGTTTTTATCATTAAATATAAAAAAAAACTATATTTTTTCCTTTAGAGGATGTTTATTTATTTATTTATCTAATTACTTGTTTATATATTGTGTGCATTATATCTTCAAGGAGACTTGCTAATTTCGAGATTTAAGGATGTAAAGGGACTCTAATTGGGAATAGGGATTGGTTGAAGATTGTTTTGGGTTTTATTGTGATTTAAAACAATAGCAACCATAATTTATTCAACAATTGACACATTGTGTGCATTGTTAAAACTCATAAACTCATGTTTCGTTATTGTATTGTTCCAAACTACGAACAAATATTAAATATCTTATACGATTATAAAAAAAAACTAAACATTTTGAATCGTATAGATGTTTCTTAGAAGTGAAGTACTATTTTAGATGATTTGTAATAGATTTCAACCATTATTCGAATTAGTACTAATCATTTAGTAACGGTAGTTTACGAAAGCTAACTTAACTATCCAATTATTTATATTGTAAAGAAAACCACCGACAATTTAAACAACAATGCTATTATTGTTTAAACTATTGTTTCGACTAAATTGACATCCTATTTTTTTCAAAACACAAAAAAGGAAATTACAACCACATTTTAACATATAACCTAAAAGTACAATGCCACTCATATTCTATAACTAATTGATTTTCTCAACAATTATTTCGGTACTATTTTTTTACACTGTTACGAAATAATCAATAAACATTTATTATCGTACTAATTTATAAGATTAAACAAACTAATTAACGATTTTTATTAGTTGCATTTATTTATTTTGGTAGTAATTAAATCATTCTAGATCATTGTAAGCAACAATGTTTCCAGCTTACCTTTTATTAATAACTCAAACAAATATAGAAACAATTGTGAATTGTAAATAAATAATAATCTTATAATAATTATTTAAATATTCCTATCAAAAACGTGATATATCAAGTTACGGATTACAACAATATTTTTTTTTATCTTTAATAATAACTACACACATATAATTACTATCCAACATGTTTATATGAATCATATTATTAATCTTTGCATATTCTATTGAGCTCATGTATAAATTAAATTTCCATATATTTCCATTTTTTGTTTTGCAAACCGACAAAAGTTGAAAACATTTTACAATTTTGTCAAAAACGTCTCAAATAATTCTATATTTAATGTATGTATTTCATAAATGAACCACAGAACAAAAGAAGTGGACATACAAAATGATACCAGTTAAAAATGGTACGCAGGATGTGACGTCACAACACGATACGCTACCTTAAACATACTAATCATTGGCACACTATAGACTAAAGGTATACACTACTTAGTATGGGGCACTAACCTATTAAACAATAATTAAATAATTGTTTACATGTATGTACCAGGAAATAGCATATACTTGTCGTTAAAATTCTTTTTTATGCAGAAAATGTCTTAACATGTACATATATACTAAAATGGTTTTTATGTTTGTCTTGTTTCCCACAATGCAACATAAAAGTGATCGTTAAAGTCTTAGAAAGAAAGTTTAATTAACAGAGAGAAATTGATTGATTTTGTATATTTTAGGGGTTTAAATTAATGGTTTGAGTAAATTATTTAAATGTTGACAACGAATGAACACAGTAATTTTTAGTGAAATGCATTTATTTATTCCTAAAGCGTAATAGCAATTGGTCTAATCTAGATTTGTAGGTTATTGTCACTCTCTATATATATATAAGCAATACATGCTACACCTAAACCTACGTGATTCTATATTTCTGCATCAAACATTTTTTTTTTTGTCGCTAATTTGACCTCGATTTACCTAATCGATTCTGTTTAGAAATTTTTCGAAATTTATACTTTCATTGCCAAGAGAACTTGACATTATATTTATAGAAATGATCGGAAACGATTTTACCTCAAAAGGACAATAATTTTCTGCATAAATTACACAAATTATTATATATTCATAGTCGCACATGTTTGTTTAAATATTGATAAATTAATAACTTTCTCGTAACAACTACAGTAAATGATGTAATTTATTTTAAAAATTTAATTATTAATATCGTTGACATTATGTCATTTCGAAAGTTTATTATGTGAAATGATTACTCTATTATATGGTAATTTATAATTATGTTTTCAAGTAAAACAATTATTTATAGATATTTTATAACAAATTGTTTTATTTCATACGTCATTTCTTTATTAATTATATACTATAATAAATATTTTTTTAAACATATAAATATATATTTAAGTCGTTACAGGTTTACAGATATATTACACCATACAATTCAGATAAAACCAGATGTTATTTTTTTTTTAATGTGCCTCTGTTGTAAGACGTTTCAATACGTTAATTGAGTAAGCTTTAATTAATTAACGTTAATTGCGTAAAACCCGATTGGATTGCAAATTAGTTTGAAATCGCTAAACATTGGATAAGAAAGCAACTTTTTTTTATTAATAACTGAACACTAATTTATTGCTAAGTCTAATATTTAAACTTAAACACTTAAATATTTAGCGTTATAGCACTAATAGTATTAAAAATAAATTTTCGTGGACTTTTCTGTCGGTTTATCAGATATATTCGTCAACTTTGAACATGAGAATCTTAACATGGGAAAAAGTACACTTTGTTTTGTTTTATAACTGTTTAAAAAAAACTAGACGCTTCCTGCTACACACCGAAATTCGTAACATTTTAAAATTCTTTATTTTAATTGTATGTTTTTATTCTTTTAGATTTTTTTTTTGTGGGAGATGTCTGAACGGCGTGGAACTAAAGCTCTGGAGACTTGGTGTCGACGTATGACCGATGGTTATCCAGGCGTTAAAGTCGAAAACATGACCACGTCTTGGAGAAACGGTTTGGCATTTTGTGCAATCATACACCACTTCCGACCAGATCTAATGTGAGTTTATTATTGATTTATTTTTCTATAAATTGTGTATGTAATTTTGAATATACGATACAGCAATGGTTTTTGATGGTTAGTGTACCTATACACCATATACCGTTAGCAATAATTGTAATGTCTGTGTGCTGTGGGTCTTGAGGCGTTGTTTTTGCGGAAGTAAACTGAATTAATTGTGTAAAGGAGTGTTTATCGTGTATCTTTATATGTTTATTTCTGATATTCATCGCATCAATTGTTGTTTATTTGTAATTATATTTCTATTAAGTGTGCAGTATAGTGATACTTTTTTTTCTTTCTTTGTACAAGACATATATAATTGTGGAATTGATTTTAAATCAAATCCTGATATTTGTTTGTATAAATTAGTATTCTAAGTTGTGTTCGAAGTAACAGCAATTGACTAAATACGAGGCTTACAGCTATAGTAGTGTGCAAAGTCACGTTTTAAAATCGTGAGTTAGCTAAACATCACGCTATCACGCATGTTTGCCGCACAAGGAAAACGCTTTTTTCTTTTTTTTATATATATATATATATGTATTCAAAAAACTTAATGCCCTTTTATATTTTTATATATTAATAAGTGTTTGGTTTGTTTTAGTGAATTTTCGAAATTGAATAAAGACAATGTGTACCATAATAACAGTTTGGCGTTTCGGCTGGCCGAACGGCACTTGGGCATTCCGGCATTGCTGGATGCCGAAGATATGGTCGAATATGAAGTGCCTGATCGTCTATCGATTCTCACATACTTGTCGCAGTTCTACCAAGTGCTCGCTATACCACAAGGTTTGTTCCAAAAATTAATCACTAATTTACATTCTAGTTATTTTATACTATAAAAGTGTAATTAGTACAAAAATAACACTTAAAGTAGCAAACCCACTTTAGGATTAGAGAATATTCGCAAATGAACATTTTATTACTAAACTATATAGCAAAACCAATCTATATTTTAGTTTGTTTGTTTTTTTTTATCGTGAACTTTCTCAGTTGAAAACAGGTTGATTTTTTCGGTAAAAGTCAATTTCTAAAAACTTAATTAGGACCGGATAATTTAATTTTAATTATTCGCTTTTAAATAGACCTGTACTTAATGTCAACATTTCCAAAAATAGCCTTTCTTTTCATTTAATATTTTCAAAATTAAAACATATTTAGTTATAAAAAAAAAGCAACAATTATAAACAATCATGGTTCCTTTATTTAAACAACCGAAATTAATTGAGGATCAAAAGGTCGTTTATAACAATAATAGTTATGCAATATGAAAATTAAATTTATTGTTAACGAAAGAAAGGAGTGCCTAGGTCGTGTCAAAACGGCCTTCAATTTGATTAAAACATCGAACACTCATAGTGATTGTGTTTACCATTTTTATTATCCCCCAATGGGATAAATGCTTAAATAAATACTTAATAGTTAAATATCACTACAAAAAAAATAAATTGCCGTTTTTGCTTTAAGCAAATATCTATATAGTTAATAGTAACTTCCTAATAAGGTCTATAAATTAATTCGTTCTTTTGTTGGTTATACTGTATATAAAAATAAACATTTTGCAAATTGTCTTTTAAGAAATTACGGTATATATCAATAAAAAATGAACTTAGAGCGTGATAACGCTATTTTTTCGTATTATTTCGTTGAATTAATTAGCTTCTAATAATTAGCTTAGTAACTGTAGCTCTAGCGCTAGAATTAAGAACTAGCGCAACTATGTTCATGTATCGGTCGCATCTGGATGATACTTATATATTTTGTATAAGAAAGTAAAAACGTATTGTTCATTGATTAGGAGATAATTTCGTATAGTGTCGAAAGAAAGTCTTTGTGCGAACCGGAAATTGAGATGAGTTGACCAAAATGGCCATCTGTCCCAAGTGGAACGACCGTCCCAGACAGACGGGAACCCCAGTCTGTTATTACTATAAGTTGAAAGCGTTCAATAACCTTTTGTCGAAACCGCGAATAGTGAATATACGATGCATCAATGTCTTGTGTATTATTATTATTAAATGGACAAAGATTCTCGTCGTTTCATCATCAAGCCGCATACATTTGGTTGGTTGGTGATGAAACTACTAAAGGGTCGTTCACCATACACGTTAGACACTTTCACTTCTTTAGTCATACTGTCTATAAATTATTGTTTTTATATATACCATATGATATATACTCGTTAAATCGTTTTATAGACGGTTAAGTGATCGATTTCTAGTCTCACAGATGCGTATTTCATTTTCTCAAAAATGCTCGATTCTAAATTGAAGCAAATCCAAGAGTAGTGCTTAAATAAATTTATTTTCTTAATAAATGATTGCACAATTTGATTTAGGATTTTTTATTAAATTGAATGAATTGTCGAGTGCTTAGTAATAAATAGTTATGCCATGATATTGCAAAATATATACGGCCTTTCTAGGCCGTACGGTTAGTTCCCAATAAATAAAAATACGTATCGATAAATCTATAGTCAATATATTTTGACATCAGTCATTAAATATTAAGAGAATGTGAACTATAGAATATTAATAAACTGACGTAATCATATCTACACAATTGAGTAGGGTGACTCGGATTAGTCATGGACGCCTAATATTTGTATGATTTATTAGTTTTTAGTGTAAATGTGCAATCTGCAACGATATGTAACTGGACTGAGTAGATTTGAACTCATAGGTCAGACGATTCATTACGTTGTTTGCGTTTTCTTATACGTATATATATATATATTTCTTAAGTTGTGTTCACACATGTATGTATGTTTGCAGTTCTGTAAGGCTGTCGGCCTTGTGTGAAAGTTACGGTCAATGACCATGCGCAGAATCGCCACTTAATTTTTTTTTATCCATATACGTATATTTGACACATATATCGATATATGTTGTTTAGATTTTCTAATACATTATTTGTTTATATATTTCTATACACAATATTATGACTCGGTGTAGAATAAATTTATAGTGGCACCTGTGTCTATTTATTATTGCGTTTTTACTTTCTTATACGCAGTATAAGTATTGTAATCATGAAAAATTTCGATCTCGAGATTTTAACGGAAATATACGTTTTCGCCTTCCCTAAATCTATTCCAACTATATTTGGAATGACGTCCGTCTGTATGTATGTGAGCGCTCTACAGCCCAAACGGCTCAAGGGAAAAGTATGAAATTTTAAACTTAAGATTTGTATATGCCTGGCAAGAAAACCTCATATTTTTGAAAACAATATTCCGACCGTAAGTGCAAGTTTACTCTAGTCAGTTTTTGTAGTTTCTGCAATTACTCAAAAATAGTTGCAATTACAGAAAAATTGTTATAATAAAACTTATAGATATCAGCATTTTGCACAACTTTTATTTGAAACTTTTTTTCCCAAACGGTACCCGAAACAAGAAAATGGCTCTTGATATTTCCTCTTATTATATTTATTTTTCACATAAATCGTATCATCTGCGCCTGTCAATAATTTATTAAAAAAGAAAACCGACTTAATTAATTTGAAGTTTGATATTTTATATTTATTCTAAGAACTATAATTAGTGTAAAAGTGTTCCAAAGGTTAGAACAAAATTATAAATTAGTAAAATAATGAAAATGGGATGTGATTTAACGGTGATTTTCGGTGCATGTCACTGCAGATGTTTTTATTTTATTATTATTTATATTTAAGTCAATTCGGGGAGTTTCTAAATAAAAATTATCCCACATATGTATGTACTATTTAATAAGCAACACATTGAGTTGACCGGTTTTCTAAACTTGTACTTAGTACAAGTATTATTTTTTATTTTCGTTTTACCAGTAATGAAAACAGCTGTAAAAAGCCTGTTTTCAAATGAACGGCAATAGGAATAAAACTGAGGGGAAAAAAATCCAAAATGAAACGAAAAAGAAAGCTACAACTCTCTAACTGTACACACATGCACCTATAACAACTCGGTGTTTAACACATCACACTCATTATCGCTTGTAGCCACAACACATTTTGCAAGATTAAAAACAGGAAATATAAAAAAAAAGCTCTCGTAGGGTTTCGAAGAAATTGATATGATCCAGTAAACTAATACTTATTTTCCTAAATCTTTCCCACACACAATAGGGGAACAGTGATTCTCAAACAGTGGTTTAGTCATATAAAGGGTATAGATTACGTTATTTGATCCCATGGGAACTATAATATAAAAAATTACGCACTTTATACATATAATAAATAAATGAAAGCCGTTTTAGTTAAGTTTATATAATTGTGGTAAATAAGTCCTTATTTTGGGAATGATTGCACTGATTAGAGTTTTCTAGTTGAAGTGTGGGAATTTTTGTTTTACGCTAAAGTTAAATATATTCCTACGTTTGTATCGTTGCATAACGCATTCTAATGGGTTTTTAACGACGCGTTAAGCATATGATCAAAACGAAAATGGTAATAACAACCATTGTTAACTATAATTTTGTAATTCTCATCATGAAATTACTTCAATATTATTAAACTCAACTTTAAGTTTCAATGCGACTTATAACGATACCAACAAATATTAATAATTAAATGTATATTTTTATTTTATTAAATATTATATTGAATTATATTTATTAGTTTTTTATTTTGTATTTCAGGATCATCTTCAAGGATAGTAGCGAAAAGACCCGCTGTAGTGACTGATCGGGGTCTTGTAACCCCGACGTCAAGCAGCCCGCCTACTAAGGTAAACACACCCATTTATTCATACTATATAAGACACGCCCTTAACGCTGAGCCACGCCCTGTTACAACAACGCCCATTTTATCATAACAGCTTCTAACTTTTAGGGATTTTATGCTTAATTCTGTTTTCATTATTGGCTATAATGATATAAAAATATACAATTTTAAATGTCGACCAATTTATTTTAAACTATTGACTAGATATTCGAGTGTTTATTTATTCAAATATGCCTGGTAAATGAAGTGATTGTTTATCAGTTTCGCATTTCCGGTCGTTTTACCCACAATTCTAAGTAGTTGTGTTACTTCATTCAGTGTTTGTAGTTGGTTTTATAAAGTCATTATTTATTGCGACTCGGAATATGTCATAATTCACATAAAATATACTTTTATTTTTCGTATTGTGTCATGTTGGAAAAGTAATCTTACAACTGCTTTCAATACAGTTCACAGTAGTAGTGTTTTTTTTTTATCTTGTTGTTAGTGAAACTTTAGACTTATTGTAGAGATCCTGAGAAATTGAATATGTACTGTGTTCGTTCGAAAAGAATTGTAGGTTTGTGTTTTACCAGCTTTTTTAAATCGAATAAGTTTTATCATTTACGAGTCACTGTTTTATAAATAATAGTTTAAGAAACAACAATAATGTCTAACTCGTACAGATTTTACTAATTTTACTGCAAAATTCTATTAATAATAGTTATAAATAATTAATCAACAAACAACTTTTATGAATGATACGTCTGTAAACACATTAATTTAATTTGAATATAGATATCCATAATATTGATTTTTAAGAAGAAATATATCTATTAATAGATTACTAATTATTATTTAAATAACTATATTATTTCTAAACTAAAATATGATTACATATTAAGTGACGATTTTTTGTAATATAATATATAGAGTATAATATAATATATAGAATTACATACATGTTATATATAAGTTACATGTATCCAGGTATCATATTTAATTTATACATAGACGTAATGTTGTGGTTATTATTTATTTTAGTAACATATCTATAATAGATTTTCGTTTAAAATACGTATATTTTTATATCACCAAAACAGCCTAGACATTTTTTTCATCTATGCATGTGCCATATTTTCAATTTATTTGTTTGTGATATTTTCGTGAATATTAATTCGTAAAACCGCCGACAGATCTCTTATAGAAGCATCGATTACGCAAACTCGTATTTATTATTTTGTTTTCTTTATTTTTGTTTTTGTTTCTAATAGGAGGAAAGTTTGGACATTATTGGACAATATAAGCCTGAAATATTCTGCTAAAGGTAAAGTTGATTGAAGATGAACCAACATACAATGCTTCATTTTTTACCGCTTTTTAGCTATTTTAGCGATTTTCAAATTGGTAACGGTGCTATACATAATTTATATTTATTTCCTAAAACCATATATATTTTTTTTATTCAATACAATTAATTTATTTTTTATAATTCAATTATACAAATATCTATATATAAATTTAGTCTGATTACCTCCCTGTTCTGCCCCTATTTTTCACCCTATTGCATGCACTAGTAAATTAGTTTGGCCTAAAATCAATAAAGAGGTGTTTTTTCTACAGTATATTTTCAACATTTGAACAAGCATTAACTTAGCTTCACTTATTCGTTAAGTATCACAAAATACTTAAGTGTAAGTATACTCTTAACTAAAAGCGTATTTTACAACAAAGTGTAAGTGCAAGGTACATCTTTATTTTGTAAAATAGTTACCGTAGAAAAATTCACGGAATTTGTTTATTAGTTTTTTTTAATTATATTAAAAATGAATACATTTTTATTGTATTGTATTTTAAAATTTTGAATGTATACAGGTATTGTATTTGTAGTGTATATTAATAGTTTAATTAGAATTTAATATAAAAAAGCAATTTTCTAATATGTAGTTCATTGTTTCTTTCGCAGATGGCAGTGCGGCCAGCAGGCATATCCGGTGGTGCATTAGGTCGCCGTGAACCTTGCGCCATATGCGCACTTCCGGTGTTTCTGGCCGAGAGGCTGAACGTAGGCGCAAAACTCTACCACCGAACATGTTTCCGGTGCGCTAGATGCAAGAACCAACTATCACTAGCAAACTGCTATGAAACAGAAGATGGACAATATTGTTGTGAGACTTGTCCGGATGAAGAGGAAACTAGCGCTAAAGTAGCGAAATTTGATAGCACCAGCCATACATTTGATAGTTTAGATAGTAGTTCAGCTACAAGCCATACTTTCGATACAACTGTAGATAATTTTAAAACACCATATAAAATTGATAGCTTTACCAGTAATAATTCTACTAAGAAATTAAATGATGAATTATCTAAGTTTGATAGTTCTAGTGATAAATCCCCTAAATTTAGTAGCTCGTTTACTAATAGACTATCAAACTTTGATAGTTCGTCACCCAAGTTTAATAGTCCTATTAGTAATAAAGACCCTGATAGTTTTGAATTGAAAAGACAACGTTTAGATCAAGTCAGAAATCGTTCGTTAAGTGATGAAGAAAAGACAAAAGGTCTTCAACAATTTGAAGATGATGAATATAGCGCTAGTTTTGAAAATGCCTTGGAAGAAAAAGTCTATGAAGATGATAGTTTGTTATCAAAAGCGAGAAACACATTCTTGACTTCACATTTATTAAATGAAGATCCATCTTCGATTGAAACAGCTGCAATTTCAGAAACTCTCATAGATAACTCAACATCAGAAATAAATATTCTACCAGAACATCTTACAAAACCTGCATATATTAAAGAATCCGCCACATTTACAACTGTTCCTCCAAGTGCAACAATCAACCAATTAAATCAAATTGAAAATACTCCGCCGCCATTACCATCGTCAAAGCCACCGGATCCCGCAAGTCTCACAACGATATCACTAAGTTCAGCCTCTCCGTCGGAACCTTGTGTAAATAAACCTTCAAATACTAACCAGCAAATTCAAACAATCAGTGATGAAACCACCAATTTGCGAATCAAAAATGCTACCAAAGATGATACTACTAACAGAAGTTCACTGGTTAAATCGCGAATGTTAATGTTTGAAGAGCAAACTAGCGATAGCCCCGCTAGTTTAGATCATAAAACTAGTATTGTAACAAAGTATTTCAATAATAATTTTAGTAAAAAGGCTGATAATAATGTGCCTTTAAATATATCCGAAAACAATTCAAGCATATCAGATAACTTAAATATTAGTACAAAATTGACTGAAAATGTTTCAAATTTAGAAGATAGTTCGCCCATTCTATCAAATACATTTAAAAATGATCAGAATAATGCCATCCTCACCGAAGGAGAATGTGGAATTATGGTAAATTTCACTACAGGAACATCAGAAGGAATAAATCCTGTACTTAATAAAGGAGACATAGGTATTCTGTTACCTTTTCCTAAAAGTAATTCTCAAAATGTTGATACAGAATCTGTAATTGGAACAGTATTATCCGTAGGAGAGTCAGGAATTATTGTTGAGTCTCCCGACAATACGGATAAGAAAACTGGAGCTGCTGTAATTGCTATTGGGGATTCAGGAATTCTGGTACCTCTGATCCAAGAATCTAAAGATAATACAATTGAATCAGACTTGAACAGTATAGAAATTGAAGTTCCGTTATCTGAGAACTTAGAAGTAAATGAATTAGAAAATTTGCAAACACATAAAACTGTATCAGAAATTTATGTCCAAACAACTGAAGATATAACTCAAACTTCTGAAATAAACATTCCTGACACAACCTCAAACTCTGAATGTAATAATCAAGATTCTTCACAACTCCTTATTGAAGATTCAAAACAACCATCTACAACTTCTGTATCTGAAGATGCTTCTTCAAAACTTGATCAAGATAACCTGTCTACAAATGGTGAAATTATACCTGAAGTTGGAAGTTCATCTTCTTTATGTGTTGAAGTTGAAAATTCATCTTCAAACGCTGGACGTGAAGATACTTCTGAATTAAGTATTGAAGTAATAAAGCCTGTGCCTTTAAGACGAAATCTTCTAGACAAGACTTCAATAATAGTAGATATTTCCTCAAATCTACAACAATCAGACGAAATGGCATCATTGGACGAATCTCATTCTAATAATTCTGTAACTCCACAATTAGATGATAGTGATATATTAAATGATAGTGATATGAAACATAAAATATTAAGATCTGATAATAATAGTGATAGTCTAGATTCTAATTTAGAAGGGAATTCTTCGCCGAAAGTACATCCTCGAGTAAAATTTTTAAACAAATCTTCATACGATAACTTATCAGATCAAACGGAAGTGTCGATTGATTCAAGTCTATTAGATTCGACCAAATCGGATATATATCCAGATGATTTGAATCCATTTGGAGATGAAGATGAAACGACAGAAACGAAACGTTTTGTAGTTCAAAAGTTAATCAAACCATCAATAGAAGATCTGTTTTTATCACCAACTGCAAATCCAAGACGAAAGAAATCTGAACATCGGAAAAGTAGCAATCCGTTTGACAGCGATGAAGATGAGGTGATAGTGATCAAACCACCTTTACCGAAGAAACCTGGTGTAGTGAAGAAAGTTATTGAAGCCCCGAAAATTAATTTGAATCCGTTTTGGAGCGATGGAGATGAACACAGCGAGGATGATATTGCGAAACCTGTTCCATTACCGAGAACAAAGTATGTATTTTTTTTAAACATTCATACTATTATTTTCATATATATTATTTAATTCATAAATTAATTTTTAAATATATAAGGCTACTCGGAATAGATTGAATCATGATATGTGTAGAATTAAATATAGTTACTTAATATAATAACCCGTGTGAATATAATAAAAAAAACAAAGCATCTTTCTAATTTCATAATTGCAATTCAATTGTAATATTCTCTATTAAATTTAATTAAGTTATAAATATAAAAGTTAATTTCAGTATATTTTGATAAGTTCAGCTATAAACAACAACTCATAAAACCAATCATGTTTATGTTATGTATAAATAAATTTAAGTGTTTATAAGTTTATTTAAAATATAAAAAAAATGATCAAATTAATTTATATTAGACCACTGGGAACCCCTGAACCAAAACCGCGTCGCTCTGAACTCTCAAACAACTCAGACAGATATAATTCAAACTCGTCTCTATCGAGTTTGAATTCGAGCTTTGGGGGTCCATCTCGAAAGAAGAAACCAGCGCCTCTTCCACCATCAATTCTATCTATATCACCGCTGAGTTCAAAGCAAACAAGTCCTTGTTCTAGCACTGTAAGTCATAAATCTATCAACCATCAAAACAAATTCCTCATGCGCTACTTTCATTCTAGCATCAATCACCACGATTGACACCAAAGTTTCGTAAAAATCGCAAAGCCCCTCAACCCCCTACATTTTCAACACCTTTTACGAAAAACCAAGTGTGCCATACCACCACTAATATGTCGCCGATAACTGGTCAATCGGATTTGGTTACAACACCAGTTACCGAACCACTCAACGGTGATCCTGCCCAGTTGAGTGAAACACAATATTTCACTCCCATTGGGAATGTAACTGGAGATTTTGAAAGTGAAAAAATAAATAAAGATGAAAAGAATCGGAATCGTCAAAGTCAAACGATCCCAAGTGAGTTATATTTTATTTTTTAAACCACTCAACACATTTTAAATTGACTATTATTTGAATTTGTCCAGAAATACATAATTATATATTTAAATAAGCAATTTCTAAATGTGGTATTCATGATTAAATGATTTTCTTAGGTCCTGTTAGCGATAGTGATGACTTATCAACATCTCCATCAATTGATAAAAGCATGCATGGTAAATGGAAGCGTAAAAAGGGGCCAGCGCCTGCTAGGCCCGTTCCACAACGCCGACAAATAAAACCCCTGCCCCTAACAGAACTCAGACGAGAATTAGATATTATTGAAATGCAGCAACAAGGTTTAGAAAAACAGGGTGTTAAATTAGAGCAATTAATTAGAGAAAAATGCGAAGGACCTGATGCTACAGATGGTAAATCTTACATTTTTTAATTATTGCTCAACTTTATTTAATAATGTATATACATTTTTTTTTAAATAGATACAGTTCTTTCAATCGAAGTAGAAGATATGGTACTCGAATTATTCGAATTGGTCAACGAAAAAAATGAGCTATTCCGGAAACAAGCTGAATTAATGTATCTCCGGCGACAGCAGCGCCTCGAAGAGGAGTATGCTGATTTGGAGTATCAAATTAGATGTCTTATGGATCGACCAGAACGGAATAAAACGGATACGGATAAAGCCAGAGAGGAAGAGTTAATAAATCGGTAAATTGAATTATAAATTAATTTAAAGTTGTTATTTATATATTAAATAATTCTCTTTTTTTGTTTAGATTGGTGGAAGTTGTAGAACGAAGAAATGAAATCGTGGAATGTCTTGAGATGGACAGAGTTCGCGAGGCTGAAGAAGATCACAGCATCAATTCGCGTTTGAATTCACTGGCGTCAAAGCGTGATGAAGAAAACTTGCTTGCTACCCTGGATACGCCTGTCAAATTATCGAAGAAGGAAAAGAAGAAGATGAAGAAAGATAAGAAAATGAAAGAAAAAGGGAAAACTTTGGATGTTGATAAGGATATTGATGAATCTGAGACCAGCTTAACATCTTTGGACAAGAAGAAAAAGAAGAAGAAATGGTTCCTACATTAATAACATCCCTACATATACGTTTGATTTATGTACTTATTTACCCAATACGTCCACTGTTTTAATTATATACATTTTATTATTTTTCTTTTATTTTTATATTCGATTACTTCTCGAGGTTTAACCCTTACTATTTACGATGTATTTTTTTTTTGTTAATTGCTCTGTGTTACAAGTAAAATTATTATTTCGTTTTTTTTTTTGGGATTGTATAAATGTTTATTTAATAATTTTAAGAAGGATTCTCTTAATGTTCAATTTTTTATATAAATATTGAACTGAAAATGATTTTTTTAAAAACGTAAACTGGTTATCTTGATTATATTGTATTAAAGGCGATGAATATGAAACTTGTTTTTTATCATTCAAGAACTTAAAAAGGTTTTTACTTTCTCCCGCCTCATCTCCGCACTTACCCCATGAGTTACCTATAAATATGGTAAACTAATTTTTTTAGTTTCGAAAATTGATGCATTGGTGCACGCACTGCTTGTTTTAATTACAAGGATATTTTATTTCTGTTCGAACCTTCCGTACACACAAATTAATGAACATACATAACACGAGTTAGTAACCTGTTGATACCTGTTGAATTTTAAATAAAATAGACGTAATTCATTAAATAGACTTGATTGAACACCAACGAAATTTATTTCAGTATCGTTTCTGAATTCGGTCGAACATGTTCGGAGACGTGACGCGCGCGTAATAAGATTTACTTATCTTTCGGGTTTTCGGGTGCGTTTTAAATATCGGGCGTTAAAACGTGAACTGACTTTCGAACATTTGTGTATTAAATAAAGTGTGTGTAAATGTAGAATGTCTTTCAATCGTGAAAATGTTTGCAAAAATATGCGTTGATATGTGCTATGCCAAAATTTCAAATCGCCCCCAAGTCATTTGTTTTTCAATTTACACGCCTTACACTAATATCAGTTGACTGCTCGAACTTTGAAGACCTGTGGTAGTACCACCATTTACTTGGTAATACGCGGCAGTCTCTTAACATATCTAGAGTATTGTTGTGTTGGGTACTGCACAATGGGGTGATCGCCACGGGTTTTTGGCTCGCGGTTTTGATTGATTTACAGACAACACATATACTATACATAGCGATGACTTGGGCAAAGGGCCATTTTGCTATTGCGGCTACCTCATACCTTGGCATATATTTTAATTTAAAGTAGCGGGCGAATGGCATTCTTAGCAAATTGTGTGCGAGCAGGGCGCCCAATGCAGGAAGGAAGGATAGGAAGGGAAGGAAGCAAGAAAGGATGTTACTTACGATCCATTGGTGTGCACTCAATATCGTAGAAGCAAAATATCCTTGACGGTTAGCTAAATATATATGTGCATGTCCTTTCACCGTAAAAATTTTTACAAATATGGGTTAGATCTAAAATTTCAAATTGCTCCCCAAGTCATTTCATGCATGGACAAGGGGCCATTTTGCTATTTCGGCTACTCCATACCTTGGCTATTCTGTGTTTCTGTTTGTTTTTCAGGTTCATTAATCAATATTTTATTAAATATATTTTATATTTTTTCAGATTCGTACAACATACAAATTCTTCAAGATTGCATTAAATATTATTAATAATCCATGTTTCTTTTCAGATTGTTTAATGCACCATTTATATTTAATAATTGTTCATTGTCTTTCAGCATTTGATTAATCCGCGGATTAATCTGATTGTTTATACATATTATTTGATCCTTTTGTAATCACTGGGTTATCCTTATGTGTTATCATTATGTGTTGTCTTTATGTGTTATCATTATATGTTAAATAATAAATAAAGGGACTTGATTGCTTAGAACAGTTTGTTCAAAATGCTTTTCAACCGTGAAAATTAAAATATTTATTGCTAGAGGTTAGATCCAAAATTACAAAACGCTCCCCAAATTTATTTTACAATTGCAAATACGAGGGTTAATCGGGCAGTCTATTCTGAGACCAGAAAAAAATAGCTAGTACACATTGCTTGATTAGACATGTCAGTCTCTTGTCACAGCTTAATACAGCTTAGAGGCTGGGGTGCTGGGTATTGCACAATGGAGAAAACTAATACTTGTGTGGGTTTAGAATGCCATATTAATCCACATATATTTGTGGCTGTAAAATGGGTTAATAGGGGCTTTTGCTGTTGCGGCTACCTCTTTGGCATTCATTTTTCTCGTTTAAGTAACCGATGAATGGCATTCAGAGCAAACTGTTTTAAGCACAACGTAGTTCGTTCCTAGGAAACATTTATTTCTAGGAACGACCTGGCCCGTCCCTTCACTTAAACGCGGGAACGGGTCGGGTCTCTGTCGATGTGGAGGCGACCTTGCCGTGGTGACAGAGCTTACGTACTTTCGGATCATTTACGAAAATATAGTAAAATACTTATCGTAAACGAAACGAAAATGCAAACTAACAGGCTCCACACCATTCGTTATTATTTGGGTATGTATAAATAATATATTTATAATATTTCTGATGTAGAAATTTAAATGTTTCTTTATTTGACAATATTATTATTGCTATCTTTAGTATTGTTTATTGCTTGTATATTTTATATATAATTAAAATATGTTCCTGTACTTAATAAATAGTAGCAATAATTTTTTCAATTTTAAACATTATTTAGATATGTATAAACAATATATTTATAATATTTCTGATAGATATTATTTTATGTTAGAATATTATTATTGCTATCTTTAGTATTGTTTACTGCTTGTATATTTTGTATATAAATAAAATGTTATTCCTGTACTTAATAAATTGTAGCAATTATTTTTTCACTTTTAAACATTATTTGGATATGTATAAATAATATATTTATAATGTAAATTGTTAATAATATATGTATATGTTTATTTATATGTGTGTATTTATTAATAAATACGGCCACCTTTTAAACATTGTTTGGATATGTATAATAATATATTTAAAGTGCATTCCTTTATTAATATATATGTTTATAAGTATGTATTAATTAAGAAATATAAAATATTATTATTGCTAACTTTTGTGTTGTTTATTGCTTGTATATTTTATATAAAATTAAAATATGTTCTTGTACTTAATAAATAATAGCAATTATATTTTCACTTTAAACATTATTTGGATGTGTATAAGTAATATATTTGTAAAGCATATTGTTAATAATATATGTATATGTTTATTTATAAGTATGTATTTATTAATAAATACGGCCATCTTTTAAACATTGTTCGGATATGTATAAACAATCTATTTAAAATGCATTTTCTTATTAATTTATATGTTTGTTAACAAATATAAAATAAACTAATGATGTAGAGAATGTTATTATAAATTATTATTGCTATCTTTAGTATTGTTTATTGGTTGTATATTTGTATATTATTATTAATAAATATGAAATAAACTATTGAAATCATATATAAATTGTTTAAGTAAACCCTAAATAATCCTTTACCAATGCATCCTGTAAAAAATATTTAAAAATTAATGAATTTCCTCCGCGTGGGATCTAGTGGCGAGAGGCTGAAATAAAATAGTAAACAGGGGCGCCGGAAAGAATATTTAAAAGGGGTATTAAATATTAATTAAAATTTTGAGGATTAACCTAAAAATTTTAATTACCTTATTGAAATTTATTTGACCATTTGAGCTTACAAATACTAATTAAAATTTTTAGGTTAAATCTAACCTCAAAATTTATAATTAAAATTTTGAGGTTAGATTTAACCTAAAAATTTTAATTAAAGTTTCACACCTTTTGAAATTTATTTGACCATTTGAACTTACAAATGCTAATTAAAATTTTTAGGTTAAATCTAACCTCAAAATTTTTATTAAAAATGTTGAGGTTAGAATTAACCTAAAAGTTTTAATTAGCAAAAGCAAGCTCAAATGGCCAAATAAATTTCAAAACGATGTAAAATTTTAATTAAAATTTTTAGGTTAATTCTAACCTCAAAATTTTTAATTAAAATTTTGAGGTTAGATTTAACCTAAAAATTTTAATTAGCATTTGTAAGCTGAAATGGTCAAATAAATTTCAAAACGGTGTAAAATTTTAATTAAAATTTTTAGGTTAATTCTAACCTCAAAATTTTTAATTAATATTTTGAGGTTAGATTTAACCTAAAAATTTTAATTAGCATTTGTAAGCTCAAATGGTCAAATAAATTTCAAAACGGTGTAAAATTTTAATTAAAATTTTTAGGTTAATTCTAACCTCAAAATTTTTAATTAAAATTTTGAGGTTAGATTTAACCTAAAAATTTTAATTAGCATTTGTACGCTCAAATGGTCAAATAAATTTCAAAACGGTGTAAAATTTTAATTAAAATTTTTAGGTTAATTCTAACCTCAAAATTTTTAATTAAAATTTTGAGGTTAGAATTAACCTCAAAATTTTAATTAGCATTTGTAAGCTCAAATGGCCAAATAAATTTCAAAAAGGTGTGAAATTTTAATTAAAATTTTTAGGTTAAATCTAACCTCAAAATTTTAATTAAAAATTTTGAGGTTAGATTTAACCTAAAAATTTTAATTAGCATTTGTAAGCTGAAATGGTCAAGTAAATTTCAAAAAGGTGTGAAATTTTAATTAAAATTTTTAGGTTAATTCTAACCTCAAAATTTTTAATTAAAATTTTGAGGTTAGATTTAACCTAAAAATTTTAATTAGCAAAAGTAAGCTGAAATGGTCAAATAAATTTCAAAAAGGTGTGAAATTTTAATTAAAATTTTTAGGTTAAATCTAACCTCAAAATTTTTAATTAAAATTTTGAGGTTAGAAATAACCTCAAAATTTTAATTAGCATTTGTAAGCTGAAATGGTCAAATAAATTTCAAAAAGGTGTGAAATTTTAATTAAAATTTTTAGGTTAAATCTAACCCCAAAATTTTTAATTAAAATTTTGAGTTTAGAATTAACCTCAAAATTTTAATTATATTTGTAAGCTGAAATGGCCAAATAAATTTCAAAAAGGTGTGAAATTTTAATTAAAATTTCTAGGTTAAATCTAACCTCAAAATTTTAATTAATATAAGGATTATTTACGGTTTAATTAAACAATTTATATATTATATCAATAGTTTATTTCATATTTTTAATAAATACACACCTATAAACAAACACATACACAAATTACGATCAAAATGCATTACAAATATAAATAAATATATATAAACAAATAAATCATTAACATTTCTTGAAGAGTATATATGGAGAACAAAATGCATCATAAATATAAATAAATATACATACAAACAAATAAAGCATCAAAATTACTTAGAGAACAAAATACATTATAAATATAAACAAATAAATAATTAATATTGCATAAAGAATATACATTGAGAACAAAACGCACTATAAATAAATATAAACAAATAAATCATCAATATTACCAAAAGAATATATAGACAACAAAATGCATTATAAATATATATAAACAAATCATTCATATTACTTAAAGAAACAAATACCATATGTATTTAAAAGAAGTAAATCTAATTACTGAAGGTATAAATGATTTGAAAGGGTTTGTTGACAAATAAAACAACATAAATAATATAATTTGACTAAGTTTTTATTGCAAAATAGACAATACATTTTGGGTATGAGAACTGTCAGGGAATAACTAATACCAGGAAGGAACAAATACCAAATGTGAATAATATTTGGAGTTCATAAATACAAATATTACAACTTACCACTTGGGGCTCTACGAATAAAACAGGCAGGTAATTCAAAAAAGTCAAAATTTATTTCTTCACTTTTTCGTATAACTTATTTTATAATAAATTGTTTGGGTTGTTATTACAGAAATTAGGGGAATACGTAATTTAGAATCGTAACTTCTGGAAAAACCATTTATTCTTGCCAGACTTGTATCGTTCTTCGAATTTGACGCGCGTCTGGAACTTGGCCTTCTTCCTCTTCATCGGGTCCTTCATGTCCTTTGCACTGTACTTTTGGTCAAGGGCTAAATCGACCGAGTACCGGGTGGGCATCAAGTGATTATAATTCATTATCTAAACAAAAAAAAACCATTCAAAACTAAAAACATAATTAAATTTACTAAATTATCCAAGACAATTAACGAAATAATTTTCTACAAATCTTTATAATTTACAGAAACATCCTACAGCTTCAAATTAAACTTGGACCAACAGAACAATGTATACAAATAAATATCTTAAAAAAAGTGCTTGAAGTAAATAAACTATATATATATATATATAGAAAACGTGACTACAGTATTGAATTAAGGGTAAAAAACAAACTCACTTTGATGAAAGGCTTGATTTTGGACCTCTTGTGCATTTTATTTTTGCCCATACGTTTATGGACTTTCCTAGGATACCGATCAATGCCAGCTACCATCGCATGTCCGTACTGTTTATCTGAAGTTCCATCATCGAAATTCTTCATGATAACAGCTTTTCTACCAGCGTAGCGCCCGCTCAGCACGAGCACCACTTTACCAGATTTCATAATCTTACCCATCTTGTCGCTGGAACACAACAGAAAAACAACTCAATCAAACATCACACTTCAACACGCTCACATATAACACACATATATAATCGAGTTACCCAAATATACACAGTTAGAAAATACAATAAACCGAAACGTGTACTGAACCTCAAAATCACCACGTACTCGTCCGCATTAAAACGAAAATTACTCACATTTTCAACCAAATAATCAATGAAAACAACCACTCAACTAATAAATAACATCACAATACTTTAATATAACTCAAAAATTACACAGATATTAAGATGATTACAGATTAAATAATATACAAAATAAAATACTCACATTGTTTATCGACGACGTTAAAAAGAAGCTATACTAAGCACCGCCAGGCGGTGCAAGAATCATACTGTCAAAATGCGTTCTTTCAACCACTCAACCAACGTGATAAATTCGTACGACCAATCACAGTTGAGATCAGTACAAGTAGTCGTAAACGAACGATTCTGATTGGTGGATGTATAGAAAAGATCGGAACAAATCAAACGATTTACTGTAAAATGTATATTTTAATGAAATAAATTGTTTAAATTCATAATCAGTCCATTTAATAAGATATGTTTTCACATATACAGTACATGTAATACAATAACCTATATATATTTTTTTGTTTTTGTTTTTATTTATTTATATAATATAATAAAGATATTTTTTATAAGGTACTGATATATCTAATTAATGGTTAAAATTATATAAAGAACAATTAGAATGAAAAAATAAATTGGTTATTTTAATAATTTTTTTTTATTGAAATAAAAAAAACATCGAAATGAACTTCGCCATGTATGGTCCGAAACCATATTTGTTCAAAAATCAGTCCGCATTTTTTTTTATTTTCTTTATTCATGCAAACTTCATATTGCAAATAAGTTCTATCTAATCCTAAGGTTTGTAAAAAAAAAATAACGTAATTGTCGATTTCGGAAAACTGCGCTCTAAATATTTTATAAAAATATCTACGTAAATAAAGTAATTTCGCAAAATGAAATAATAACAAATTGACAGTTTGGTCATTAGAATTTCATAATTTTTAAATACCCGCATCAGAAAATTTGTATCTTTTTTTTTTACTCAAAAATCAACTCTCAGTTTCCCAAATAAACAATTAACATTATTTTTAATTGGTAATTTTAAAACTCTATTTATGTAATTGGCTGGTTTCTCATGCAGTCCACTTCATCTAAATCAATAATCAATCTATATTAGACCTAATCTAATTGATTGTTTATTGAAATTCTATTCATAAATATATTTTTTTATAAAAATATATTATACGTACATGATATCATGTTGGGGCACTATTGGCATGGCTGCATCTGTCACGTCACCACTAAGCTCGTCCAAGTCACCACTTTCATCCGAGACTGTTTGTAAAGGATAAAAAGCGCTTCCTAAGCTTGGTTTTACCTAAACAAATACAATAATATACTCCCGAGTGTGTATGTTTTCCTCTAAATTGAAGAGTGTTAAAATTAATTCCTAACCTGATTTGAGTCGCCTACGGGATGTAGTGGGTAAAAAGCGCTTCCTAAACTAGGTTTAAGTTGAAAAGTAACGCATGGCTTTAGCGGACAGTAGTCGAATTTGGTCAAATCGGGTCGTTGGTGTCCGTCTTCTAAGAAGCGTAGATTTACTCGCTCACACCCATCTGGTGGTTCTCGCGCTAGGAAACGATTGATGTGAGGAGAGGTGCCCAATTTGGTGCTTTCTTGATCAGGCGAAGAGCCTTGGCTACCTTGTTCACTAGGAGGTGTAGAAACATCTAAAGGACCTGGTATTAGCGGCGAGACTGAATCACGTGAAGGGGGACCTAAACGATTAAATATATATATATATATATATATATATATATATATATATATAAAACATATTTAAATAATAAAATTAAAACAAATTCTCACCTGATGATTGGCAACTGCCTGTTAAATCTGAAGTGGCTGGTGTTTGAGTGTTTACAGATCTCGTTGACCTTAACAAATCTGCTAAAGGTGCTCGGTGACCCTCTGGTGTAATTTGTTGATACTACCACACACATAATTTTTTAATAAAAAATATTAATTACATAAATGTATATAAGTCACCTTATCTAAATCACCGCGATCTGTAGAGTTTGAGGCACCCGCTTGAAGTCCCCCTTTGAGCACTAGCCTTTCGATTTCCTGATTTAAACCCTCGATGGAACTACGCATTGGAGGCTTCGCCATCGGCTTCACCGTTGGTATATTCACCGGACTCGCTTTTGTGGTTGTTGGTAATACAGATGTCATTGAGCCAGTTTGTGAACTTGTACTGCATTCCGTAACGTTACCAATAGACGTCTGTTGAACAAACCCATACGACGCAACCATTCGTTCCCGATTATTGCCATCTTTTGCAGATCGCTGCAACCGCTGACGGAATAATTTCTCTAACTTATCATCAGTTACTGACGTTGGTTCTGTTGTTAACCGATGGATTTTTAAACAAGAGGCTGGATCTTCTGTCTATATAAAGAATATTCAACGCGTTTCTATTAAGGGATCATTACGTCACAAGAGTTTAAAAATTGTATAACTAGGTATACAATCAAATAAATGTTAATTGTCATACCTGGGTGGCTTTGTTGACCTGCAGTAAGCCACTATGCATAAAAAAATTATCCCTAGGCCACTGTCCTTTCAAATATATCGTGTCTAAAGATGCAGTCCTTCGGATGACGTTCCCATTACCTACGCAGGCCCCGCTTAACGTTTTCGACTTAGCTAGAAATCAAACCCTAATTTATTAAAGGAGATTCGAATAAGAATTGAAAAACATACCAACAAATATACAAATATCAGAGTGATACATTTTTAGTAAAATGATTTGCTAAACTGTTTTAAAGTGCAATGAAAACTTAAATATTTCCGCACGAACGTGTTCAACAATGGTCCTATTCGGACGATATACTAAATATATAAATAATAGCAAAATATATTGTTTACAATGTAATACTATTCGGTTTCCTTTGTTTATGCAAATAGGTATTTGTTTAGATAGATGAATAATCGTAATATAAATAAAATCACACCATAGTTTTGATACGCAGTGTACAAATAACAAAAATTTCATTCATGTCAAACATCTAATTTTATATTTTGTTTAAATTTAATTCACTCCTACCCACCGGAATTTGTTGGCTAATTTCGTATATGAGTACATTTAAAGTACGACAACATTTTGAAATATTCAAATGTCTTATCAATTGTGCGGTAACAATTGAAAAAAAATTATCAAACTATTATTGATAATTTTTTATATATATATACAAGTTTATGTTAGGTATCAATTAATTGTATAATTTAAAATTATAGACAAAGGGCCGAAATATATATTTAAAAAAAAATCTTTATTTGTTAATTAATTAACAATTAAAAATAAAAACAATTATTTTTGAAGACATTTTAGGAATCAACTATTAATAAATAATTTATTTATAGACAAAGGATTATAATAAATATGTTTCCTATTTGTTAATAAAATTGTAAATTGTTTCACCTTTATATGTTAGGGATCCTGGACTCCGTTGTCCAGAAGAATTATCAGGCGAAGCCCTAGTCTTCCACCCCGAAGTGGGACTAAGCGTCGGGCTCTTCCGCAACCCGGTAGAATGTCTAAGTAACGAGGACATCGGAATAGTAGCCCTCATAGGTCCTTGTTTCACAGGCGAATTCGTTTTTCGAACTTTTGTTGTAGACATTTTCCCCGCACACTTCTCACAAAATTCGACGTAAATTCAATCAAATTCACAAAACACAATCCGTACATCACAGCCAGTTCGTTTCTACACACACTCAAACGCTCGAAAATCGAGGTAATTGGACGAAATACGATGTATTTTATGTAGAATTCGTCATTGTTAAGTGTCATTTGACACTTCTCTTCTTCAACTTGTCACTGAAGTATATTTAGACAGTGTACGCATGTTTTTGCGCAACCTCGAGTTGTGATGCGCATTCTTTTTCAAGCTACCTCAACTCCAGTTAGATAATTACACCAATCACAAACCAGAGATTGTGATCTTTGTTGTAATCGTGCGTTTTCATTGGCCACAAGGAACGGAATGCTCCTTTGTTTGTGGGCGAAAGAGCTTCGCTGTGATTGGTCGTTCAGGACGTCACGAGCATGTGGTACAGGCGCTGATTCAAATTTACTACGACTTTTATAGTACATCACAATTTGTTGTAAATCAATTATAATAAAGTACATTTGTTTAATAATCTTTTATAAATGAATTCAAATATAATAATTAAATTGTTTAAACATAATATGTGACATCACGATCGACATTATGGGCAATTTTATTGATTAGAAAATGTATTAAGGTTAAATAATAACATTAATATATTTACTGATATTTTTATGATATAAAGTACATTATATACACAAATATTCATACAAAAAAGAAAATATATGACTAGATATAACAAAGTATACTAAATAGTAAAAAAACATAGATGACCACAAATAAAATATATTTAATTGTGGTGGAAAAACAAATTTCTTGTAGAAAAACAGATATTTACATATATCACACAATAATTTTAATATTTTTCAAACGAAAAAAAAAAAACAGCACACAAAATTAAGTACATGAATATTTACAAAAAAAAATGTTTGTCCGAATTTTTAATTTCTTTTTAAATAAAATATATTGGTGAAAAAATACTGTAAAGGTACTTATAGGAAATAATAATTAAAGTTCGAGGTTTTATTACTAATTGTGATAATTTTGGCAGTATAAAACTTTTTAAATTTAAAGTATATAAGGCGGTCATAATTTATTATTAAAAAAATTGACTTAATATAAAAAAAAATGAGGCCACATAGAAATGAGACGAACCCAATTTTAAAATATATTTCGATTGGGTTATTAGATAATCTAAATTTATTGCTGTATCTATATAGACAAATAGCCAATTGGAACTTATCACTAAACAAAATTGTAACGAAAATTAAATCTAGAAAATCACAAATCAAAAACTGAAAATTTCAAATTAATAAAATTAATTGAAGTACATTCGTTAAATAAGTTAAAAGTATCACACTAGTATTATCAGTTAAGATATATATTTTTTTGTCAATGAACCTCAAATTAAAAATAAAATGGCCGGTAATAATAACTGTAAGTAAACGCGCGAAAAAATGTTACCAATATCGATATTTCTTAATACAATCATTACCCAAATCAACAACAATAACATGGAAATCATTTGTGACCGCAATACCACTCGGTCGTTTCAATTTCGACTCGTTCGAATCAATGGCGGCAGATATGATACCGTCTTTTAGGTTAAGGACTTGTAGAAAATTTCGACCCTTCTCGGATCGACTGGCGAGTACACGTCCACCAGAATCAACTACAATACCACCATAACGACCCTTGCCTATGACAAATAAACCATTTCTACCGCTTCCCATATTTCAAACTAACCAAAAAATTTATTATTATTTTAATGGAAAACAACCTTAGAATCCATTTCTAACCATATCTAGTTAGGATCAAATTTATAATATTCTAAATCATACTTCAAATCATATATAGAATAAAAATAAGAATTAAAAAAAAGGTAACTTACCTCTAGGTACAGGTATATCTTGAGTAAAATCACCTTTACCAGAAAAAAATTGTATTTTAGTATCCGCGACAGCTATTTCGCCCGCGGGTCCCACCGTCACGGATGAAATTAAATTAAAAGTGCCCTTTTTACCTACCTTAACAAAACAAAAGCCCAAATATAATAACACATTATATAAAACATATAAAAACACTTACTTGAAATAATATCTTCCCTTCCGAATCAAACACACAAATACAACTTAACCCGTTATCCGCGACTAAAATATGCCCATAATTCTTATCAACTGCAATATCAATAGGTTCCTGAAACGCATTATAAGTAAAACTCTTCAACGTGTTGCCATCTGTAGTCATTTCAACAACTTTCTTCGTCCGCCAATTAATCACCACCAACCCATCTTGGGACACTGCAATGCCGGTACAACTACGTCCCAAAAGTCCCTCATTGGTTATATGTTTAATGAACTCTAAGTCTAAACTCAACACTTTTATGCGTGAATTTCCAGTGTCAACCACGTAAATGCGATGGTCAATATCATCGATTGTAACCGCTACCGGTTGCGAGAATTCATCTTTACCTGAACCACGCGTACCGTAAACGGTAACCGGATTGTTGTGTTCAGTTACGTCGAAAAACAATGGACAATCTTTGATTGGTCGATCAAAGACTGAGAGTTTTACTACGTAACGACCTGGGGTTCTAGGTCTATAAATTCATTTAGAAATTACTTTTTAATTTTCGTACTTAGGATTTAGAGTACTGACCTGAATTTAATTTCGTATTTGCCATCTTCAAAATCGATTATTCGTGTATCTAGTTGCGTAGTGGTGGATGGTTCGGAGTAGACATCCGCTGAAACTGGGTCGCCACCGGAAGTGCGTGGGTCGCCGTGATAGTCAACTGTTTTTAAAACTACGATTGTTTCTAAGCCAGCTACGGCTGGTGTTTCGTTGATAAACGCTGTGCATAGGCTAGGAAATGTTGTGCTAGTTCTAACTTTACCTAACTTAGTTAGTGATTGCTCGATAGTTGTGAAGCTATCGTTGTGTGCGAAATCACACGTTAAAAACGCGTTCTCTCGCGGTTCACCTAACATAGATGCAGCATCTAATTTTTCACTCAAACTACCAATTCTTTGCGTTATATTTCGAACTTCAACTTGATATTGAAGTCCCTCACACTCTTGTTGTACCTTAATTAATTTAAAAAAAAAAATAGTACTTTCAATAAAAAAATTGTTTTAAATTGTGTACCTTATTTTTTTCGGTTTCAATTAACCCATGTTGTTCCTCTAATACTTTCCGTTTTTCTTGACACGCAGAGATCACAGAACTCCTCATCTCTTGTTTCCGTTGCTCCACTAGCGCCTCAATCTGCGCAAACGTACCGCTCACCTGATCCAAGCAGCGTTCTTTCGCTGCATCTAATCTCTGCAACTCGCGTGCAACACCATCTTGCGCTTGCGACAACTAGAAAAGCCACCAATCCTAAACCAACCCCCCCATCTCACTGTAACGTCACCACTTACTTTTGATAAACACTCATTCGCTTTATACAGAAGTATTTCCGACATACGCTTTATGGCAATTGAAAATGGTATAATAGTATGTTCACAACTAAGATTCACATCGTTATGTGAACCACCTGTGCACAGCGTACAAAACACAGTATCGCACGTTTCGCAAAATAATAATTCTTGATTTATGTGCACAGAACATTTTGGGATTACTTCTCTTCGTTGCCGGGACATTAAATCTAATAACTAATAAAAATTTGTATTATTTTTAATTTCAAATTCAAGGGTATAATTTATTTTGTTTATACAATACCTGGTTAACAAGAAAAGAAGGCGGTAAAGCCGCCACACCCCCTCTAGGTATATTAATTAATTCCCGGCATATAGGACACCGAAATGTCCCGGTGTCCCGCGTCTGGGACGCGGCAATTCGTGTTAAACAATGCAAACAAACTGTATGTGAACATTGAAGCAATTTAGGAGTATGTTCACTCCCATCATAAATACCTGTAATTAAATACAACATCAAAAATAATCTATATTCAAACATACTAAAGAAATTATATATAGTAACGCAAGACTATTATTTAATATACGAAATTTCACCGGGAATTGAACCCAGAATCGTTAATTTTATAGAATAAACTAATCTAAGCAAGACATATTCGTTAAAAATAAATCACGTAAATGCAAAACATGCGTAATGTTACATTTAGAATACTTCATTAACAATTACCCGTCCACATGTGGTCTGTAACAATTAAATAAATCATTTAGACTTACGGGAAATTAATAAACAAAGACGCAACAACGAAAAAAATCTATATCTCTGTAGTGTTTAAAACTCAATAAAAAAACGTTCCAGAGTTTTGGTTTACTTACATAAACATGTGCCGCAGGTCAAAAAGCTCTCGTTGAAGTCTTCATAATTTATCGAAACGGTTTCGACTAATGTCGAACTCATACTAGGCATTCTTTCGCCCAAACGAGTTCTGTAACAAAAGAAACATTTTTATTTAGCGTTTATAATTTCGAAATAGACCCTTTTAAGTCATGATACTGGGACGCCTATGGCGACGAATGTTACTACTGCAACTCGTACCCTGTTATTTATATATTTATATAATTATGGTTAAAGAGTTATGGTTTAAATATTTCGTCAACATTTTTTTGTAAACGATTTTATAGGCTACCCTGGCTCAATTCCGAGGTCAAACGCGGGTAATACAACCTGTCTGGCTCTCAAGTTCACATAGGGCAATAAACTCATTAAAAATATCGCAATTCAAAATTGTTTTAAACACATTTCGAGCAAACGCGGTCAAATATTTATATTTACGAGTTTATTTAAACGATTTATTAAATATAGATATGCAAAATATTAATTAGTTAAAACAATTAAATTAATTACTAAATTAAGAAACAATTCCAAATATTTATAGTAGCAGAATCCTTATTTCGTATAGTGTAGACATGTAGAATAAAAATGATTGGGAATTCTATTAATATGCATTTTATTTTATCTATTTTTGATAAATTATTGATAACCTTTGACCTTCGTCAATACAAACACCCAAATATAGATTTAATTTAAAAATAATTATTTAAAACCATTTAGAAATAATATATTACAACGAAACGCATTTTTATTATCTTTTACAAAAATATATAAAAAGTTCATCTTAATTCTAGAATCTTACAGATTCTAGAACATTTATAGACTATATAAACATTTTTATAACAAAAAGTTCCAACTTAAACTAATATAAAAATAAAATAACAATTGTATCTAAATACTAAAAATTCATTAAAAATATATATATATATAAAGTTGGTTTGTATTTTAAACCAAGCTTAAGTACTTAAATATATTATGGCACCCGTAAAATATCCCCAAGAACTATCAAACTATTATTACAAACAATTATCAAAAACAAAAACTGTCAAATTTGGTATAAAATTGCATTTAATTGTAACAATTATTAGTTAGTAATTAATTCTATATTGGCATCATCAACAAACTCACTAAAATCATTACTTCTCCCCATCGTAATATTTTTAGTTTTCAAAAATAACAAATAGACTATAGCTATTAAAACTATCAAAACAACTATCAAAATAAACACTTGCAATATCATATTTCCTTTATTAAAAGTACGTATTTCTTTCAATTGTTTAATAATTTCACTCATATTATCAGTAGTACTTCTAGTACTCGGAGTAGTTGTAGTACTACTCGGAGTAGTTGTAGTATTACTCGGAGTAGTTGTAGTACTACTCGTTGTAGTACTTGTACTAATCGTAGTAAATGAAATACTTGTAGTACCAGGAGTACTAGTAGTAGTTGTAATATTAGATGTACTAGTACTACTAGATACTTCAGTACTAGTAGAAATAATATTATTAGAACAAGGAATACCTTTATAATTTTCTTGATTATTCATCATTTCTAAACTCAAAATATGAATACTTTTCGCCTGGAAAACGTTACATATTTCCTCTAATTCAGTGCAAGTCAACCCATTATTATTCAAAATTAAATATTTCAAACTACTCAAATCTGCCTCTAAAACATTCGCATCCAATTTACTCAAATAACTCGTATCAATATACAACGTTTCTAAATTATTTAACACGAAAAACGTACTGCGTTGCAATAAATTCAAACGCAATTTAGATATATCTAACAATTTTAAATTGTAAAGATTACTAAACACACCCGTTGGTAGTTCTGTTAACGAATTACCTGACAGTTTCAAAGTAACTAACTTCGTAACAGTTTGAAACGTGCTCGCATCAATGGCGGCCAATTTATTATTTTGTAAATTTAATTTCTGCAATTCAGAAATACCAACAAATGTACCCCCGTGGAGGGATGTTAAATAATTGGATTGCAAGTTTAAAATTTTACAATTCGGCATTAAATTAAACGCGTTTTCTTCAATAGTGAAAATACCACTATTTTCCAAATTTAAACTCGATAGTTTTAACAACCCTATAAACTGACCCATTACGATTGTTTTAATTCGGTTGTAAGACAAGTCTAAAGTGATTAAATTCGCTTGAGCATCAAACGCAGCAACTGGTAATTGAATCAAATAATTGTTTGATAAATTTAGCGATACTAACATTGCTAGATTAGTAAGTGTAGGAAGTGTGGATAGTTTATTGTTGTTTAATCGCAATTGTTTTAAATTATCTAATTTATTAAATAATATTACATCCAAATTCGACAGTATATTATTATCTAAATATAACTCCTCCAATTTACTTAAATGCTGGAATGTTTTTGATTCGAAATTTGATAGTTTATTGAATGAAAGTTTTAACGTTTTGAGTTCGTATAGATTTTCGAATAGATTCGAATCGATTTGATGCAAGTTATTGTTGCTCAAATCTAGATTCGTGAGCGCAGTGAAGTTTTGAAGTGAGTGATCTTCGAAAGCGTCTAAATTACTGTTGATTATTGCTAAGTTTTTGATTTTATTAAACTTATCTAAGTCAGATGTTTGAATGAGTGGAATGCGGCAGTAAGTGCATTGTATACTGGTTAAGTGTGGGTTGAATATAAAATCGGAAATCGTTGAGTTTTTGTTACAAAACAATTTATCGGTGTCGATATAACATTTATTTAAGATTAAATAACCATGGGTGTTACATATTGTTGGTTGGAGTAATGATAGAAGAACTAGTAAGAATACATGGGGGTTGGTTTTGTAATTTTGTTGTTGTCGTGACCTTGACAATTGTGTTCCCAAGTTACCCGAATCCGATGTTACCCGAATCAGATCCGATTGACTGGCGCTACAGGAAAAAGAGGAAAAACTACAGAAGAATAGTTAAAGAATAGATTATTTAATAGTTATTAGGATTCTGTTACTCAATACACTTGGAATTATTATATAGTTGTGTAATTTAAATAACAGTTGGAGTTAGATGCGCTAATATTTATATAACTTAAAATAAAAAAAAAAACTTATAATATAATTTATGGAAATTATTTTATATAATAAATATAAGTGGAACAAAAATTGTAATTATTTTTAATATTAGTAGTAAATTTTAAATTTCTCCATAAATGTTTTGGGACAATCCTGAATTACACGAGCGGTCATATAGACCACATATAAATCGCATAAAATTATTATAAACAATTATATTTGGAAATTAATGTACAAACTTACTGAATCGCAAATCTCAACGCTTCCATGTTCATATCACAATAACATCACACTTTAAAAAAATAATAAAAAAAACCACGAGTGTAAAATACGGCAAATATGTAGGAATAAATTGTTTTAAACACATTTACAATTACAAACAAAGGAATTCTAGTCGCGTTTTACTGTAGAATATACGTCGGCTCAGTGTAGTCGGTACTGTATACTGGTTGCCGATGAGAACGTTGCTCGACATGCGTAATAAGTTCAAGCACAGCTGATAAACTGCAGTTGGCAGTGGCGGAGAATGTTCACAGGGTCCAAAACACTAGTAAACAAAGCTATTTAGGGCCTCACTCACCACAAAAAACGAACCCAAATTTACGAGCAATACAAGCATACATAAAAATGTTGGAGACGAATCATAAATACAAAAATAAACAAAGAAAATTAGCGAAGATAATTTTGTTTGACCCTAAAGTCAAACGGAATTCAGAGGCGTAGTATATTTAAGGGCACTTCATTGCTTTGTAAATAAATAAATGTTTTAAAGTCAAATATTGTTCGTAACTTATTATTTTTAGGTTATATATAACCTAAATTTTGCATGTTAATAAAATAGATAATGAATTTAATTACAAATAAAATTAACAAAAAAAAAGTGTCATGTGTTTTAAAAATTAGCAACATCCGTCAAATAATTAATAATAACTCCATTTTATAAATTAAAGCATCAAATATAATTAGTTATTTATGTCAAGGGTGGTTTAAGTTCAATTTAGTTTGTAATATATATATTAAAATTAATTTACAATTATATTACATATCCGGGAGTATGTTAGATGAAAATTTAATTTCGTTTAACGTTATACTACCATAAAACACAAGTGGTAGAATCTTAGCACCAGGTGCGTTGACTACTTTTTACAAGGAATTCCCTATCGGGATTTGAACCCTGGATGCATAACTGCCAGTTCATTCACACCGAAACATTTATATGTTTCAAATAAACAAAACATAAAAACAAAAGAAATTTATTCTTATGCACACAATACGAAATAATAGCTACGCCTTTTTAGGAATTCTTCGATTGTTTTCAAAATCTGAACAGAATTCCAAATAAGTTTCATCCACACTTAACTGTCTACCTTTTAAATAACTAACAATAAAGAATAAGAAGCTTTTAAGATGTTTTATTAATAATTGCCTCGAATTTTAGTTTGAGTACTTCTGCTAGTAGAAAGTTCAGTAAATCTAATCTGGATTTTTACTGTTGTTAATTCGTGCAGAAAACAACTGACGGTTTAATATTATTATAGTGTTACGTCTAGGAACAGCAAAAGTAATAAATACTTTCTTGTATATGATTAAGTCACGTATGTGTGTGATTAATACAGGAAATATTGGGTACGAGTTTATAAATCAAGCTTATTGTTAGACATAATTTATAATAAACATATTTAATGTTTTTATTATATATATATATTGGGTCTATAAGACCCCAGGGTCGATTCAACTAATTAGGAAAATGTTGGTGAAATTATGTGAACAAATTGTTAAAAACAAATCAATGCATCGAAAAATAGAGAATGCATTATTGAAAAGCATTTGCGCATTTTCTTTTTTAATGTTTACTTATGTAGAAATATCTAACACTATTGAAAAGAATTTAAATATTTGTTTATGAAATTAGCAATAAATAACTTTTACGACATATTTACTCCAAAACAAAAAAAAATATATATATAATTACACATACGGAGAAAATTTATAAAACAATTACGTGCCACAAAAAAGGCACTATACTCGAAAACCAACAAAGGAATTGACGTCATTCAAATCCCTAGACATTTATCTAAACATCTAGGAAATTTCAATCCATTCACACATCACATTCAATATTTATTAGATCAAACGTAAAAGAAGCAACGTATAAGAATTACTTACAATAATGGGCAACAATACATTTAAGAATGCACCAAACGCTGTTAATAAACATTAAAGTATCGATTTTTTAAAATCCAATATAGACCAGTCCAGTTCCTAGAATAGTTTGTTTTTTAGAAATATTTATAGAGTTTCGTAGTATTTTAAACAAATAAACGCTAGTTTCGATGATGTTGTTTGGTATTGTTTATAACAAAGCACGGCACACTATTCACGAATACAATTTCTCGAACAGCTGTACCAGCCAAGTCCACTTGTGTAAATGGGTGAAGGGTGTCGTATCTGTTTTGTTTTGATCACCAGCTGTTTTAAACAGTGAATTGCAAACATGTCGACATTTCAATTAAAACACCAAAACCACCATTCTATCAAACATACACACCATATATATCAAGGAAACAAGGTGGTAAAAACCCTTCTAGCGACACATAACAAAATAGTTAAAAATATATATTCATATTTGTTTCGTAAATATAAACAAAGAACGTGATTAGTGAAACATTTTGGTGGGCGCTGTTGGTTTAGTGTGCGCAGTCCACCAACGCGGTGCACATTTAAAATCGATATTTAGCGACCTAGCTGGCGTCTATGTACCCCTTATACACCCCCAACAAAACACAACCCCTAACCTATCTAAGAGTCGCCAATAATTGAATCAAAGATTTATAAACAAATTAACATTACAAAGCGACAAATACCTTTCATTGATTTCTGCCAGATAGCGTCGTTTTAAATCTTCAAATAACTCAAAATCCATTTAAGAATCGTTAAAAACGCAAACTACTAAATTATTTTTTTAATTAAATACGTAAAAGATTTAAAGTAGTGTTTTCGCTAAGCTGGTTAAGTCGAGACTAACCTTAGCTTAGTAAACTAGAGACATATCAGTATATCAGTGGCGTAGATTAGTATATTAAAGGGGCATGTGAAATATGCGTAATAAGATAAAAATTTTGTCATTTATTAAATTAAATTTCGACTCACAAATTTGTGTATTTAATAACTTATTATTAGATATATTTGTAGATAATTACGCTCAAAACTATATTCCGAACGTAATGTAAAAATATCCCGGAAGTTAAAACATTTTTGTGCTTTTTACGATTTAGCCGTGATTTAAATTTAGACTCAAATATTTCGTTAATTACTACATCTTTCAAAATGCTTATATATATTTTTTTTGTCTATATTATAATTAATTACCAAAAAATGTCACAATCATAAATCCCCTAAATATGGGATGGCATTTATTTCCAAACCATAATTTAAAAAAAAAAACCCAAACTAATTTTCCGAAAATAAAAATTTCTAGCAACTTTAATAGCATAATATTTCGCGCGACCTTAAGCTCCGGTTACAGATAGAACAATAGGCTTATGTGCGAATTTATACAATTGTAAACTATAGCCGTAAAAACCGGAAGTGAAAATAAATTCAGAATAGATGAGAATGTTACGCTCTGCTTAGCGTCAAGTTCACGACCGTGTCTTCAAAAGTGATATTTAACACCCTGAAGAAGATATATAACAAACAAAATCACTCAAGTCCATCAACCATATTTAATTCCTAATACGGAATCGCAATGAATGCCTTATAAGTTCGATACTATTTCGAAAAACAATTTAAACACATAATAAAAATTAATCTCAATGACAATTCTCACGATTTAACAACCTTTTATAGTACTATTGAATCATGGTTGCCAACACACCTAGTCGACATTTCTATAGAAAATAATAATCAATAGTCATTGTTTAATAACAATAGCTCAACTAGTATTATACGAATTGGACAACAAGTTGTTGCTATAGAATTATTTACATGTCCTAAACAATTAAACAATTTAATTTGAGTAGGTGATTTACCCTGAATATGACCCTGTGTTTTATGTGCGCCACCATTTAGGTCGGATTATCTATTTAAAACTAGACCCCTTTTAAAAATAACCCAAAACGACGGCTATGTGTAAAATGCGTTTATACATATATAAGAAAATACAGATTCTATAATTAAACCAGGAAATGCAATCGATGCAGAGGTCATGTTGTTGCTAACTTATAAATTAGTTTAGTTTATTTCAATTTCGAGAGAAAATTGTTTACGCGAGAACATTAAATAATAATCAAAATTGGGCTCGTTATATATTCTCGAAACTAATTTTATAAATTAGTTATTATGAAACCATTTATTATACTTTAGTTATATAACACGAAAATAAATATATTTAAAAAAATAAATAAAAAACTATACTTTAAATTAATGTTCGAAATTTTTTTTTATGATTGAGGAGTAGAAAATTATAACGTATAAGAGAACAAATTTGGTGTATGTAATTATTTGTTATTTATGGAATGAAATAACTATAATTTCCAAACGGTACTATCGAAAATAATTGTTTTTGGAACTTCCCAATTAAAAGAAATAGGTGAAAAAAAATTGATAGAAAGTAACAAGTTCATGGTTGCATTTAGTGAAGCAGAAAATTAATTTTATTTCAAATAAAAACTATTTTAATTAAATATTTCCCAAAAAAAAAAACCATTAACAAAACAAACAATTGTTTACAATATTTGTACCTACACTACTAATTAAACAATAATCTAAAACGCTGTACACGAATTAATCACTTAAATATTTTATTATATATTGTAAATAGCCAAATTGATTTCCACTAAAAAAGCATGTTATAAACAAAATAAACATTTGCATACAAAGACAATAAAAACAAGTGACCAAGTAGAAGTCACTTACCTTCTAAATATATATAAATTCCCGAAAATACGCCAACGCCAATACTTTTCATCACACAACTTATAACACTCGCGAAATTTGCTTATACACCTGACATGATCATTTATAAAAACTAACACCACTTAATACACAAATAAGTCCAAGACACAACACACAAAGTTGAAAAAACTGTCTAAGAACCATAAGCCACATACCAACCTAAACTACGATATGTACTAGTCAAGATACGCAAGGCAAATGACCGATAAATAGCTAGGGAATTGTTGCGTAAGGTGGCATCACTAATCAGTGCTTACACAAGAGTAAAAGTAAACAACACAATCATACATCAACAATCATTCAATATATCACATAATTACAATAACAAATCAATCATTTCTTATCTTAATTGTTTTATATATAATAAACATTAAGTAATTTCCTCTAATTGTTTATTTTAGGGTTTATAAAATATATTTTTAAAAGATCGTTTTATAGTAGTGGTAACACTTTAGTTTGACAGCTTACACGTCATTTTAAATGACATTTCTAGTTTTTAACCATAATAACGTCATTTTATCATTAACAACTATTGAAAACGTCTAGTGTTTTAAAATTGGTTTGATTTTAAATTTAACAAACTGGAACGCTCAAAAATGCGGAGGGCTCACGCAGGGAATTTGTATGAGCCTTTGCCTCAACAAGGGAATGAAATCGAAGAAGAGAATGATCGGATGACTGATCAGTTAAAAGATAAAATTCATGCACTGAAGTCGCTGACGATTGATATTGGGAATGAGGTGAAATACCAGGATCGAATGCTGCGCGATGTGGACGACGATATGGAAAGGACTGGGGGTTTTTTGGGGAATACTATGAATCGTGTGTTACGATTAGGGAAAGGCTCGCATAATTATTATATTGTTTATTTATTTTTGTTTGCTATTTTTGTATTTTTTATCTTGTATTTTGTTATTAAATTCAGATAAATTTTGTTATATTTATTATATAAATAAAATGTGCATATTATATATTAAATGATTGGTCATTTATTATTATTTACTAATAAATATTTATAAATGTATTGTAAATATATATAACTCAAAAATAAATATTATTTTTAAATAATTTCCAAATACTTTATTACCCCAATGAACAACCCTGCCAAATTATAGTATCAAAGTATTCAATTATTTAAATTTATTTTTATGGCATCACTGCATGTTGATATGAAGTGTTATTATTTAGTAAATTTTTTTAAAACAATTAACTAACAATGAATAGTGCAAATCCAGTAGATGTGCTTCGAAGTTCGCAAAAGGATGAACAATTTACGGATTTATATTCGAACAATTTGTACGATATTTTTAGGTTATGGGGGTCGAAATTAACTAAACCTATCAACCCTATTTCTAATTTCCTCTACTATTACTTCACTTCTTTATCAAACTTACAAACTTTAGGGGAAGAATATACTGGTATTTTACGTATTCGTAAACAAAACATTCCTAATAAATTGGTAAATTATACAATTAACCTCAAAATTATTTTTTTAAAAATATATATTCTAGGTTAATTTAATTTGGTTATTATTATATATCGGTGGAGATGATATTTTAATGAGTGGTTTAAATAAACTCGAACGCCAAATAAAAGAAAATGATTCGATGACGATAAACGCAAAAACGAAAATTGTGAATTTATGTAAAAGTATTAAAAACAATAAAGATGTTTTAATTCGGTTTCATCAAGCTGTTTTTTATTTAAATGGAAACTATTATAATATATCAAACCGCTTAACTGATATACGATATGTAAGTGTGGTTTAGTTTTAAGTGAAACGAATTTATTTATGTGGTTTATTTATAGGTTTTTTTGAGGAAATGGATGCAAGATGATCAATCATTAAAAGCATTCCGACTTTTGGGACATGTTTCAATTTCATACCTGATTTTCGCGGTTGCCTCAAAATTGTATCGGAATTTCAAAGAAATAAAACAAAACGCCAAGGAGTTAGAAGTCCAAGAAGAATTACGGACGTTCCGGCAAGATCAATGTATTTTATGTACTGAAGTCAAAAAAAATCCGAGTACTCTACCATGTGGACATGTATTTTGTTGGGATTGTTGTTTTAATATTGTTAATTATGATCTAAGGTGTCCGAATTGTCGGGAAATATTTCAGCCGAGTCGGATAATTATGTTACAAAATTATTAGGTGTTTATTAAATAATAAAATATAAATAAATAGTATTACTTATTCCTAGTTATCCGATTTCTCTGTAGTCCGAATTGCACTATTCATAATCTGAAAATTGAGTTAATTATAAAAATAATCCCAAATATAATTCTTGTTACCCACTACGCAAAATAATTAAAACACTTACAAAATATGTATAAAGCTTATAGGATAAATGTGATGATTAAACAATAACTATGTTTAATTATTGTTTATTCATAAATAACAATTTTACATTTGATTTAAACATATACTAAAATTACCCATTCAAAAAACACTAAAACTCAAACATACCTCATATACTTTTTTGAATATTTCGGTGAAAAATAGTACCAACAAATGTGTCTGGAAAATGGTTCCCCCAAAAATTGGGTGTCTACATATTACAAAAATGACCAAGACTTTTATTTTTCCTGCAAAAACGTTTAAAATTCTAGTTTGAAAAATATTTTTATTTTTTTTTTTAGTTGAAAAATTGACGAGTTTGCCGAAAAATATAAGCATAGTTTTTTACGAATTATTTCAACAATTTACCAAATTTGGTTATATTATTAAATCCCGAAGAAAAATATCGATTCTTATTTATTTACAAGTCAATAAATTTTAAAATCACATTCATACCAATTATTTACATATTTGGAGAATTTCCACTCAAAATTTGATATTGTTTGTCCAAAAATTACGATACAATTTATTAAAAAATCTTGAGTAATAATACAATAACAAAAACAGCGAATTAATAAAATACCGAATTGTTACGAAATATATTTTAGGTTAAATATGGCATAAGATTTTTACCAGGTTAAGTACAGCTTGACCTTAAAAACACCAAAACAAGTAAATTGCAGTTGAGGAATTTTGTTAGTAAAATTTACGTAAATATATAAATAATTTCCGGTTTAGATAAAAATACATTTAATAAACAATAATAACTTACTTATTGCTCCATATTACACATAAATAAAAGAATATTCTCACATTATACTTGTTTGTATGCACATAACCACACCATTACGAAAAAGTAAGACACACAACATGAAAATATACACTGTAAAAATGACATTCCGTTATCTATTGTCAGTCATGAGACGAATTTTAGTTTGAATTCAACGAAGACGCATCAAACTGTATTCAAAAATTATTTTTACGTGTAAAAATCGCTTTTGTATTCGGTTTGATATGTTATTCGATTTTATTTAATATTTTTAATTACCCTCTAAAGAACAATCATTTAAATTATCTTAAAATTAATGATAATAATATATTTTGTACAAGAATACTGTCCAGTTACGTTGAAAAATAAATTATGTAATTGTTATTATTATTAAAGAACAATTGTTACTTGTCAAATAATTATTTTCGCGTTTATTATATATACAAGATGGCATCGAAACATCTTTTAAAATGGCAAACATGCAACTCACATTTGATGAAGTAACAACTGAATTTTAAACCAAGCTTAAATTTGTAAAATAAAGGTTGATTTTACTGCAGCTGTAAACAGTAAACTTAATCTAGATTTGTCCAAACTTAAAAGCCTTTAACTAGATAAAAAAGAGTTCCTAAAATTTGAAATAAATGAAGCTAGAAATTTCAGAAACTCAAATTTCGACTATTAAGGCTTTTATCATTGCTTTTAACTCAGAATAGTCTGATTATTTTTATTTTAAGTTCAACTACTTAAACCTGTCACAGTTAAATAGTTAAACTAGTGATTTTTGTTTGTTTTTTTTTTATTTCGTTGGTATTTTATACCATTTATAATAATAACCATTTTTGGTTTAAATACATGAAAAATGCGTTTTCTACCACAGTCAATATTTGGAACGTGTCAAAATTGACACTAATTAATATAAAATAAATCACGATTTTGTTTTTATTTTATTGGATATTTTATTAATTCTAATTATGATTTTAAATGCATTTTTAGTGCTGCAACATTTAATATTTTAATTAAATCGTGATTATTTTATAACGTTAACGCAATTTAAAATTTAACCACTCTCTAAATTTTGATTTTACAATTCAAATTTGTGTAACCAGTACACACAAATCAATATTTGATTGTTTGTCTTTGACAGTTTATAGGTTAGAGAATAAAATTGCGTCATTTTGTTTAATCTCAAATCTGTAATATACAGATTTTAAGTGTCGATTTGGTAAAATAAAGTTAATTTTGATTTAAATATTTGTATGTACCTTTATGGGAAAGGTGGCCGAATTGCACAATTAAATACGATGCAATATTTCTTTTTTTTTATTAACTTTATGTTATGAGAAATTTGCGAAACTAATATTAATACTACGGCAAATAACATAAATACAATTGATATTTATTGAAAAAATTTATTAGAAATTGCTAAAAAGTCCAAGTAAAGATTCGAAGTGTAAAAAAAATGGCGACCTTTCTACGAGTAAAACTACGGAAAAAAAAATGGCCAATGTTTTCACAGCCACCAAAAAACTCACAAATACGTTTAAAAATTAAAATTTATTAAGTAATAAATAATAACACTTATTATTTACGATTATCAATCGCATTATTTTGTCTCTTCGATAATCTCCAACAATAGCCGTTTTAGACTGTCTAAACCTGTCAAAAATCCACCGTCAGGGCCCTGGTGAACAGTCGTAGTAGAATTTTGTGACTTTTTAGCAAAACTAGTATGCGCAAAATCAATCATTCGTACGTCAACTTGGGGCAATGTGGACACGCCAGTTCTACGCGTCGAGTTAGTTGAGGTTGAAGGTATCGTTAATAATCTAGTGTCTTTTACTTTAACTTTAAGTCGTTTAGTAACACTCATATGTGAAACAGTCGATGATAATTCATCCTCGTCGTAATCTTCTTGGGTGGGTGGGAATTTTAATTGATGGCGGTTCCGTTTTGAGCCTGTCGCCGTTGTGACCGGGCTACACGGCTCAAAATCGGAAGTATCGTCCGCGGAACTGCCCTCGGTAAAACGGGTCGACATACAAGAACATTCATCGCTACTACTATTTGAGTATAACATCCAAGAGTCTACAGGGGACGAAGTTGTGATTGTAGGTATATTATTTGGGGGTGAATCAAGAAATACTGTCTCTTCTGAAATGGGGAAAAAGTTGTTTTTAGCGCCTCGCGCAGCTGCTTCGCCGAATCCTGGAAACACGATCACATGAACATGCAAAACGATTTTCATAACTCAAAAAAAAAAAAACCCCCAAAAGCACCGCTTAGCTATGATACTAAAAAGCACCCTAAAAGCCCGCATACACCTGAACGCACATATTTTTATTAAATCACACTCAAACATACCCCTATGGTGCGAATCTCTGCTTAGTTCTTCATGCGTCGTATGGAAATCCACTGACGAGTTACTGATATCCGCATCATAACAACACGGTTCTCTGCTCACGTGATGTTCGGCATCGAATTCCCGACTGCAATCCGGATCACAATAATCCGTTGTTAGAGAGCTAGAATAGCACGTTGTGTCTGACGGTGAACTACATGCACCTTCATATACAACTAATAGCGAACTGTAACCAACAAAAGGAACATACTATAAGAACCAGAATATTCAAACTAACTAGTGATAATTGTCAATTAATATTTTTGGTGTAAAAAGCACTTACCAAGAATAGAACCGGTAGCTGCTTTGTTTTTCGATGACTCTCCTAAGCTGCTCCAATCTCGCGATAACTTTATGGATAACAGACTTCCGGAGGATGTAACCATTGTGGAAAAATTGGTGTAGCGCTTCTTTGAAGCGTTCCTCATTTAATTCCCGACCCCAATATTTATCTCGTTTAACATAGTGATCATATTTCGTTTGATACACTTGCATACCGCATAATCGTACACCTAATGAGGCAGATGTGCTAGCAGCACATTTGGCAATTTGTTTGCTCTTTTTCTCAGCGGAAGCATCGTCGCCGTGCTGCCTAGTGCCCATCTTCAAGTCTAAGATGCAAGGGTTGCTATAGTGTGACGTTATGTTCTCTAACATTAAGAAATATTGCTTATTTGTGTTGTCAGCTTGGGAAATTGATTTTAAAACTTCTGAAGGGTTGCCATTACGATGAATTTTCATTCTGAATCAATGAAAATATATTGTTAATTACGTTCCATTCAAATGTTCTGTGTGTTGTGGGGTGGTAAATCTTACTTTAGAACATCATCCCGTTTCCTTTTCGAGCCATTAACTTTCGATCGGGAGCTCTCATCACGGAAACTAGGACTGTATCGCTTCTCCCATTTGGTACCACTGCTATGTGTAGCCTGCATAACTCCTGAAACAAATGTACAATATCTAGGTTAGTTATCAGCTGTTCACCGGTGGCCATCTTGGTATCCTTAGAGCTAACCTAACATTAAGTATAATATTGCTATTTTAAACATTGATTGTATTAGTTATTAAACTTATGCCAAAGTTATAATAAATAATTTTGATAGTTAAAGTGATTTTTTTTAATAAATTCATGAAAGGGATGAATATTATTTTGGAATTATCAAAGCTGGTTTTAGATATGAAAATGATTAAAAAAGATTAAAACTTTTACAATGAAAAGGACATTACAAATGATTGAAAAAACAATTCAAAAAAATTTCACAGAAAAAAATGTAAAGAAAATCGTAGCCTATACAGTCTCGTATATTATCAATAAGATAATGAGACAAGCCTATATAATATCTAATGTACAGAAGAAAGACAGAATTACTTAGATTCCATACAAACCCAGAGAGCAATCGTGTATGTTCGGGTTTTTTCGCGCGTTTTCGCTCACACCACCATAAAATCGTGTCTTTTCTCCGCGCCATTCGGAGAACGGTGGGCGTGACTTTCAGTTAGGAATACAACGCTCCTATTGGTCGAATCCGTTGCGTGCCATGACACAGTGAAGCGCGCGCACTCCTTGGATTTAATAATAAAAAACAAGGAGACATAGATTGCCAACTTAGCGGACGATTTCAAAAACGTCCGACTTTCAAAAGGGCCTTAATATATTTTGCTTTATTGTTTTGTAGTTTGTAAGGTATTTTAACGATAATTATTCTTATTAAAAGAGTATTATTATCTTAATGTAAATATAATTTCGAAATTTATTCACTAGAAACATAATTAATATTTATAAATAATTATTAATGTGTGTTTGTAATTTGCATATATTTACTTTAAAATAATAAATATTTTGAAAAAATTTACCCAAAATTACAAAAAAAAAATCGATTTTCGTAAATATATAAAATGATACTTACCTCTATACACTACCATTTTAAAAATTCAATATTTATTTTTAATTCATATTTAAGAAGCCTACAAATTTAAAATCCTAACGAGCATTTTAATTTGTTTAATACACGTTACCTATTTAATTGTTAAAATATATTACAACGTAGATCGCAATATTGCAAATTGAACATGTTGCAAAAATTGTTAAAAGAAAAGTTACTTTCTCTTATAATTTTTAACTGACCTAAATATACGATTATTCTCCTAAATCCGTTCTAAAACTCAAGCATATATAAATTTCAAAACGAAACTATATATTCATTATTAAAAACCGCCATTTTCTAGATACGACCCTGTCTATTATCGATTTAAAATTCCCGATAAATAACGTAATAAGTAAAAATACTAATACAACTTTCTCTAACTCAAAGTCATTAATAGGTTTAACACATTTATGATTTAAAAAAAAAACACACAAAGCATTCATGATAAACAACCACAAATAAACGAAATCAAAAATGAGTTAATAATAGCGCTAAAATGGTACAATTTTAATAAAAATCACTTTTCAATGTTGAAACAAACCAAAAAAAAAAACACTAACGCAACTATAAAATGGCGCGTGTATAATATAGAAAATGGTTTGTTTCGTTAGATTCCGTAGTACAGTCAGTGGAAAAATTACTTTTCAAACACTTTATTTGTAGTATCGTTTCAAAGTACATAACATATAATAAATATTTCGACTTAAAGTTAAACTTAAATATTAAACAGTCAAAAAAATGTCAGTTTTATTTCTCATTGCAATGGTTATATCTCTAGTTAAATACTTACAATATTATTATTGACTTGAAGATTATAAAACAGATTAAGTTTGTTTAATAAAAAAATCAAAATTAGAAGTGTATTTTAGGTTATTGGAGTTCAATAGAAACAAATTAGCCGGAACGGATGTTCAGATGTCAAGTACAGGGACCTAAACATTTTCATGACATTCACTAAGGTAGTTAACCAAAAAAATGTATCTGACAGTGAATTTATTTTTGACTCATTCAAAATATATGTTTTTTTACTCGTCTGTAGATAAGGTATGCCAATAAAAAGTGCCAAAAATTTACACCTGTCGGAATTGGCATGTGGTATATGAACACGCGAAATATATAGTGCGTTCCTCGTGCACGGTGCAGTGATTCATTATATACGTTCTTTATTAATAAATATTACAGATTAATAAAATTAAATCTATAATTACGAAGTGAATGTATTTTAAGTAAGATGTTTTTGAAAATTTGTTATTGATGTTTATAAATATATAAGAACGTCAAATTGTGCTTATATATATTATTTATTTTAATTTTACGGGTCATTTAAAATTTGGCAGTACAAAATAATTTTGTTTTATAAACTCGAAGTCAATTTTATTAACTAGGATAAAACATTGCGAGTGTGTTTAAATGTGGAGTTAAATAAGTGACATTTTTTCGATGGTAATTTATTTTATTACAATATATTAAGAGTTTATTTATGTTTAATAGCAATTATATATTGTTGTAATAAAATAAATTAAATATATATTTATGGTAAATGAAAAGAAATTTTTAAATTAAAAATAAAAATGTAGGATCACCTGCAGTCGTGATAGATGTAAAGGTGAATAGTAGAGAATGAATGAAATAAATATGAACGATATGATCTTACCTTTGTATTTTGGTACAAACACTTGTATCTCCCGTGGTAGGTTTTGATAAAAATCCAGCTCTTTGTAGTTCAATGGTTTACATATTGTTGACTGGTTCAGAAGTAGCAATCGTGTATGTCCTCCAACCTTCAAAAAAAAAACACACATATAACCTAAATAATAAAAAAAAACTATAAATCCAGTATAAGAATCAAAATACATGACGCTAAATTTAGTTTTTTATGCGTTGGAAAATCATTTACCAATGACGTTTAATGTGTTTAAAACTTGTCAATGTAAGATTTGGCAGAAATCTCGTTAATCACTCATTACTGTCTAGGTGTCTGATCTAAAATTGCAACTATATCTAATTATGTAAAGAAATACTGCCAAACTGCAAAACCACGTGGTAGCTTAAAATTAAACTTGGAAATCAAAGTAGGCTATACGCAAATAATTTTATACAGTTATATAATTAAGTAGTGTTTTTACTTTTGTATTAAGTATTTAAAACAAATTGAATTGAAATTCGTTGGTTATATATAACCTAAAATATTGACGGATTTTAGGGTTGTTTGTGGAAAATCGTTTTTAAGTTATAAATAACGTACTTGATTGTTTAATGGATGGAGAGCTACTTCGTCGTCGTCGGTTTCGTTGTCTTGGTGCAAATGGTGCAACAATTCTCTAGGTTGTTCCGCATAGTGGTGACGTTGTTGCGTTACAGAAGTGTCAGAATCTCCCATACCCCAATCGGCCAAAAGGTACACCATGCCTTGTAGTACCCGCCACAAATATTATAATTGAACAACAAGTGCAAAATTGTTGAGATGAAAAAAAAAATGATGCACGGCGCAACCTTTATTCGAAAATTTCACTCAACACCTGCAGTAATCTTGTAAACAGAACCAACTTTATATTTTCATATACACACGTATTATTTACTCAATTTATGATTGTCAAAAGTGATTGATTGACCAAATAACTAATTAACTAATAGGGTACCTGGTATAAATTTGTATAAATTCCAGGAATTAATCAAGGTTTGCGATTTGTAAAATAGCTTGTATATAAACGAATTTATTCAATAACAATCAAAATTCTCAATAGTAAATTGATAATTATTAATTATTCTTAAGTCTTGGGATGATTTGGGAAATCTGTAACAAAAAAACATATATAAATCACAGTTTTATAAATTCGTATATATATTTATAAATCTATAAAAACCATAGTTACAAATCTATAAACAATCTAAAATGAACATTATATAAATAATCGATTCATAACTCTAGAAGATTTATAATGAAAATATTTAAAATTTATTTTCAATAAATAAGAATTTAAATGATTTATAATTCAGGTTGAGTACTTTAAGTAATAATTTATAAGTAAAATTACCAATTGGTGAAATAAAACGCGCACTAATCAACTCGATTCGATTTAAAATTGACACTATTCTCATTAGTGACACAAGCAAAATGACACTGGAATTTAACGTAACGTAACCACAGTAACTGTCAAACAAAAAATTCGCAGTGCAAGTCCGACATGCAATGAGCGTAAAAAGTGTCAAAAATCTGGTCAACGAAATGATTCACGTCGACTCAATCGTGATTTTCTCGAAAAGCACGTGTAAATATTGTACAAAAGTCAAAAAGATCTTTGAGAAAACCAAACAAAAGTAGTAATGTTTTGGGATAACAAAGTCCAAGGAAACGGTGGTAGCACATGTCTTTATAGGTACACCGTTTACGAAATAGACAAACGGCGCGATGGCGAGAAAATCTTATATGTTTTGGGACGCCTAACCGGACAACAAACCGTACCCAGGGTTTTTGTGAAGGGCAAATGTATTGGCGGGGCCTCAGAAATACAACGGTTAAAAGATGATAAAAAATTGGAAACTATATTACGAAAAGTTTCCACATAAATATATTATTAACTCCTAACAAATTTTAATTATTCCATCTATTAATCATATACTTTAATCATTATATAGTATAATACTACATTGACAATTAGAAAAATACTGCCACCTAGGTTTTTTTAGAGGTGTTTAAATTTGAGGTTAGAAACAATTGCAAACACTTGTATATAATTATAAATCATGTAATAACTATAGAAGATTGCGTCATCTTTGCAAATAAAACACTATTATCTTTATTGTACTTGCAACTAATCGGATTTCACTTTCATGCACTTGTACCAACGTAAAGGTCAAATCTATGACATGGTTTCTAGACATTGTGACGTTGCTTTGCTCTTTAAATGCACCAGAAAAACAAAATTGCAAATAAAATTGGAACAGCTGATCTGTGAGTCACTTATAAGTCGATTTATAAACAAAAGTCACTTAAAAATACCCTAAACTCTAATCAGTATGTTTGTGAGAAATTAGTCACCATTTTAAAATCATGCCTAATAATTAACAATATATAGTTAAAATTGTTAATTGTTTTTTTGTAAACACATTTTAAAAGTAAATAATTACTAAGTCAACATATTTAAATTTACCTCATTTAAAAACAATATCCAAATAAATTATCATACATTAACACCTATTGTAAAAAATTCTCCTAATCATTCCACGTAATCGTAACGGAATTTACAATAAACAATTGAACAAAATGAGAATCTAAAATTATTTATTCATTACTCAAAAAATAATAATAAATATTTTTTTAAATGCTTGTTTACTACTTTTTATATTGAAAATGATGAACTTAATAGATAAAAGATATTGTTCTTGGATTATTATTTATAGATATCTAAACAATACGAATCGATTATTATTATTAAAAAAACAAGCTTTATCGATTTTTTCCCGAAAATTTTACATATATATAACAAAAAAAATATTAATTATGTGCAGGTGTTACAATAATTGTTTATTGAATTTATTCACTGTGGAGCTAAATGACACGCGTGTCACTATAATTATATATGAGTTAAATGCATTTAGAACAAATAAGAGCTGATTTGGCGATACATAATTACATAACAAACCACATATGGACTATTCGCACTTAAAAAGTATATTTGCGAAATCAATTTTAACAAATAAACACATTTGATAATTTATATCTAAATATATTAATGTGAACATATTATAAATATTATCGTAATTCCCATAACAAATAGTATAGATATTAGTAGAATGTTATGATAAGATTAGGGACACGAGTCAATAAAAAGTTAACTTACATAAATTGTGTATAAAAATACGTTTTTGTAGTAGTATAACTTTTCAAAAAAACACTAAATCACTTATATAAACGTTTGTTAATAATAAAACAGTTATAAATCACTATAAAATCTAGTAAAAACACTCCACATATAAATGTTGCAACTTAACCTAATGTGTCAGCTGTCATTGTGCAGTGTTCTCAACGAAAGCAACATAAAATTCCACTAATAACCACAACCACGAATAACGAAAATCACTAAACCAGTTCATTGATTTTTGAAACGTATAATAATAAAAATAAACACCATATGGGACAACATGTTACCTATTTGGAAGTCAAATAGTAACTGAGTTTCGAATGAGAAACTCTCATCATATGCTTAAGCGATAACGTCATGTGTGACGTCATACACATGGCGGCTATTTTGTTTTCTGAATGGAGGCCAAATCACACTAGTAAAATATGATAAATAGCTAGTTGTTTTTGTATATTTTTGGCATAGAATTAAATTATATTAAAAATAATATTTAAAAATATGTTATTTTATATATTTAGGCGTGCTTAAAAATAGTTAATCGATTTTAAACGACGTTATTTGGTGTCTTTTTCAAATATATTTTTGAAACAAACTATACATTAGGAGTTATATGGAAAATTTTCTTTAAAATAAATTTAAGTATAACTCAAAAACTAGGCACTGTATCAAAAAAAGTTTCGAATAAAAAATGTTAAGTTATATTTAACGAATACTTTATGACCTATAGATGTTTTCGATACGATCAGTAGTTTTCGCGAAAACAATTTTTAACGATTAGGATCTTGTAAATGATTTTAAAATACTAAGTTATTTTAGTGTGGGTATATGCATACTGTAGTCGCGGACCGGATGTAACCAAAATAAGACATAAGTTATTTCTATAACGAAAGTTTAATAAACAAATAATTTCGACAATACAATTTATTGAGTAGAAAAAGATTTACGCTCCATTTTACTCCCCATTTAGGGTCAATAGTAATAGAAAATTAATATTCATGGTGTGATTAAGGCTTGTAAGAAGATAAATTTGATTAAGTACAGGCCTGTTTTCGCGTGACTGAAGACTTTCGTGTGAAAATCCTTAAGAAGCCATGAACTTAAATATAAACGTGTTCAAGTAAACTTAAAAATAAATTGATTTTTAAACAAATTGGTTTATTATTTAGCAACGTCACTAAATATCCAATAGAGATTATTTGATTTAGAATTATCTTTCAATAACTAGAATTAATTTTAAATGCAAATTTGGGTCACCTCGTAAAACACAAATAGATATATTCATATATAATTATTTATACATGTGCAACATTGGGGCATTACCATGAATTTATTGTGTCTACATTCTTAATTCCGAAAGAAATATAAAATTATGTCTTATATTTTATATGAGTAATGAAAACATTGATAAAAAAAAATTAAAATAATATTTGGCGTGGATATAATTAGTTAAATTTTTTTTTCTGGATGAGATTACATATTTTGTTATCATGATAGATTGCCCTTGAATTTGTACACGTGGCGGTATATTTAGAGTGTGGAATAACGCACTGAATATTAATGGCGAAGCATTAAAAAAAATGTTGATATTTATCAATTTATAGCCCTACATACAAAAACATTTTTAAAAATATTTACACTCTATAAAATATTCAAAATATATTCAGAAACATTCTAGATTGTTTACGATTATATTTAAGAATGTGGACATATCACCTTTATGCACTAAGAGATGTTAAGAACCTTAACAATACTGGCACAATTTCAAATAAATTTATTAATGAATAATGGGTGCAAGAACGAGGAAATAATTTATTCAAAAAAATAGAATCACTTTCTCCGTGACCCAAATCGGGATTTCAGATGATATCCTGCTTCCGGTTTGTTTAATTAGCTTAAGTAACAGTGTAAATTAACATAGGGGTAAATTGAAGATGTTTACTATTTAGGAGTATTTTCTACAAATTAAAAACCCCCCACAAGCTCAATCTATTTTGAGCACAACACGTGTATTTAGTAAGTATAAATAATATTTGCTAAGTAAATCGTATTTTGTTTTGATGTTAAGTACGAAATTAAATACAGTCCAAAAATATTTACTATTAATGCAAAAATAAGCGTTATATAAAAGTCAAGGATCTAAGCTACAAAACAACGTTGATATATTTGAGCAAAATAGGCGTGTCAGTGACGTCATTTCGTATATAGTGACGCATTTTATTTGATTTTTGGCGCTAAATCAAAACTTTAAATAAATAACTTGTTTTTTATTCAATTAAGATACTTAACGTGTTTACTTTTTATAAAATGAGTATTAATTTACTGATTAAACCTCTAATTATTAAAAGTGCTACATATATATAAATAAATATATATATAGAATATTCGTATTTTACTAAAATGGTGTGACACTATGACGTCACTATGTCCTTAAATAGTTAATATAATTAAAGCTTGTATACATAATTGTTTGATATTTAAACAAGCTAATAATAATATTGTAAAGTAAATATTTTATTAAATGTGAAATTAGCCTTGGTAACTAATTTTTTGTAGGATATCTGTAAATTTATTTTTGTTTTAAATAATAAATAGTTCTTAACCAGAAAATGATAATAAATATAGATAATACGACTTAAAGGCGTCTTTGGGTATGTACCCAAGGACGTTTCTAAGCCTGGATTGAATCGTATGATTAACAAACCAATTCTTTTAAGCACTAGTGTACACTAAACGCGCATATATCTAACTGAAATTTAATAGTGGTATATGGCCTTCCTTATGCAGTGACATTCAATGTTTATATAAGTGATAAAACCTCGTACAATTGCGGCGTTTCAATTTATGTTTACAGTTAAACAAATGTGTCCTTATATATTTTTACGTGTTTTTTACGTAAATATATTAATTATTCATCGATTCTAAACAAAACTATTGCACTTATAGGGACATTTATTAGGAGTTGTTGATATTCTGTTAATAATTTTATGTGTATGTTTTGTACAAACAAAGTTATTTTCTTTTTAATTTTTATAAATACCGACGCGAAATTGTCAAGTTGGCCTTGTAATACTTTCGAAAATTAATAAATTTATGTATTTGCGAAAATAAATTATTTACGCACTTATTTCAAACCCGGAAGATGTAAAATTGCAATAGTCTGTATACAAGTTAAATTTATTAATAAATGTCGACGATAATAAAATACAAAATTTTAAATTGGGTTTTTAAGAGTACGCAATTGTAAAATACAGTAATAATTATTTGAATGATTGAAATTGCGATTATAATTGATGGTAAAACCACACAATTGTTGCACGTGCACAAAACGTAATAATGATGTCACTATTAATATATTATTTATTTAAAGACATTTTTAAACTGTTTTTTATATATATTAATACAATAATAAATAAACGCGTTTGTTCCAAATGGTATGGACATTTTAAAAAGATATTTTTTATTATTATTAGTCATCCGAAAATATCGCGACCTTCTCTTGAAAAATTTTATATACGGAGACAAAAAAAATACAAACACAACTCAACCTTTTAGAATATAAATAAATGAATAAATCTTTGTATTTTCACAAAGCAATAACACCTGATATAAATAAACATTAATTTTAAACCCTGCCCCTGAATAAGATTGCGCCAAATATTTGTATTAAATGTTTAAACATATATGGGAATTTAGTTAAAACTAGTTTCATTTGGTTACAAATCAAGGAACTACTACAATAATGACCTTAGTGACCCATATATATCATTTTTATATCGGGTCAAATAATTCGCATGATCGCATTTGAACTTTACACCAATAAAAAATAGTTATACATGCAATATAAGTACGTAGTATTTCTTATCAATGTTATCATTACGAATTGACTGCATTTCGTATTTAACAAACTTACACATGGCAGCGAACATGTTAAAAAGCATTTAAAATGATTTGAATACGTCCAAGTAATTTAAAAAACCCAAAAACGAATAATAATAGAATTTAAAAGCGAGAATATCCAAATGTGTTTTGATCTAATATCAAATACTAGCTCTGTTCTATTATAATGGAAAATTCCATTACTCAGTCCCAATGCATTTATTATAAATTAAACCCTACTTAGTATCAAGTATTTACTAAAATTCCTAGTCTATCTCCTCTAGAAACTACATTAGTAGCTCTTAACGTAACTTAGACCTCTTAACTATTAGCTAAATTAACAGTTATTATATTTGTATCGTGTAATAAAGACTGTGTGTTAGTCATTGTTTAAAATTTTCCACTAATTTTGCAGTTTTTAAAAAAAGCCCTAATTAAGTTTAAATTATTACGCATTTAATTTCTTTATTGAGCCCTAACAGTTTAGAAATATTTAAAAATCAACTAAACTGAGTTTAAACAAATTAGTCAATTAAATAAAAAAAAAGTGTGTAAAAGATAACTGTAAATCAAGATGTGTTTCAAGAACAAATAAACAAAAAATTGTCATTGTACTAATAATCGTAATATAAACAAATCAAAGTTAATAAAAAACAAAAAGCGATTTAGAAATCGATTATATAATTCGAGGTCCTGTGTAGTTGAGCTAAATATATAAATAAACTGTAAAGAAACTCGAAAACTGATCGATTTATATTAGAAATAATGCGAAATAAATAAATTTAGTAACTATTAGTAAAGTTAAAAAAAAAAAACAAATTGATCGCATGATTCTGTTATTTTAAAGTAGACCATGCGCTACAAATTCACGTCGCTTGTGTATACAATTAAAATAAGGTGGATAAAAGTGAAAGAAATAGGGGACAAACAGTAAAATTGAAATAATACATCATGAATTACCTGAAGTCAGCTGAGCTTTTGGGGCGCGTTGTCAAGTTGACAAATCCAAGGCGATACAGCGTTGCCGAACGTCACAAATGTACAGAAATCGATTCGATGCACTTGCTGTGATTTTCACAGAACTCACAATTTAAACACTGTTAGTGTTGATGAACCAAAAAAATAATAAAATAATAAACACTTATATACAGTCGATTCGATCACATAGCACTAATAATACACAAATACTCAACAAAGAAAACTCTACGACCAAGTGAAAGCAGTGTATGGTGCTTAAAAATGTTTAAATCAATCATTTAAACAATTCGAATCATTTTGTTTTGAATCAAGTGTTGTTTTACGATGGTTTATATCGAATTTGTTACCATATTTGGGGTAAATTTACTAGAATTTATAGAGACAATTTGTAGCATGTGTTCTCCCAGCAAAAGACTGATATAAACTGCTCGAAAAAGGTCTCCCTGCTCTCGACTAGGAGGGGGGGTAATACGTGACTTGCGCGTTCGTAAAGTTTAAAATGATTTATATAGAACTGTAACTACAAACAATAGCGATTGTTATAAATAATTGCGCGCCATGTTGCTTACAACATCCACACTTAAAAAAAAAAACACTTGGCAATATTTGTATTTTGAAAATGATTATTTTCACTTCCGCAATAAATAAATCCACCTAATAAATTCAATATTTAAACACAATTTTTAGTCATTATTTATAGAAATTCAAACACATTTTCGTTGTTTCCAATCTATTTTTGTCGAAAAGAGTAATGAACTGTACTTTTATTATTTATGAATTGAACAAAAAAAGCTATTTATAGCTTAAGTAAATTCTTATTTTTTTTTTATTTCATACACCAAAGCACAAATGTGATATGTTTTAACACAATAAAGTGGCTATTTTTTATGTACCCCGAAATGTTTTGAAATAAATAAAATATAGAGTAAAAAATAAATGTATTCGCTTCGACATTTGAAATTAATTATAAATATGATAAACATCAAAATACTAAGAATCTAACCTTGGCAAAACATAAAAAATCACTTATTACAGCCCTGGTAAACCCGCGAGACAGCAGGTCGCCTCATACGAAACCAAACTAATAACATAAATGTATTGTTAATTTGATAACATACGAAGAATACATAGAAACAACCTTCAAGGTCACAATAATAAAATGCCTAATCGAGATAAATTTAAATTATATTTTTTTAAAGTATATTAGACACTTTAAAACCCATTATTTCCCTAATTTTAATCACTCTTGTGACATTATCTTTTTTTTTTTTAAACATATGCATTACATAACATAACAATAGCAAATTTAAATAAAGCCTGATTTACAACGGTCTAATTCAGCTCACCTAGAAAAATATTTAAATGACATTCACTATGTTAATTCTAAATATAAACAAAGCCTTTCATATCAAAACATTAATAAAATCAAATGAATATAACTGAATACATTCCTGTACTGCTAGAATATTCAATCAAACATTCCTGGAAGGAAGATATTTCACATCCAGGAACTGTTTGAATATATCTGTAATATCAAACAATTTCAAGGAAGTGGTATATATATTTGCCATTTCCTAGCAGATAATTTTATTTATATATACACATTAATAATATATTTTCTATTATTAATAACTGTATTCTACCACCCCACTTTATATACTTTAATTAACAGATAATATAAAATGAATGACAGAAATTATTTACGTAAAAAAAATGATGTAACTGTAGTTAATTTAGCAACAAAAATCAATAATTCTATTATTGAAATAAATTCGTTTGTTCTCTAAGCATCGTTGAAATAAAATTACTTAGTTTCATTACCGAATTTAATCAAATTAGAATAATAATATGGTCCCTAGTCACGAATCGTCTATGCTTATATAAAGCTTATAAGCATATTAGTCCTTGAACTTATCCTTAAAAGCTTTCGCCGTTCCTACATGCGTTGGTGGTTGATGTTAGAGTAGGCGTATAGGAATTGTTTTTCCAATTTATTTATTCCGGATATTTAGACATCTAATATAGATAAATTCAATATGATATATACGCAAAACATATTTAATTTTATATAAATTGCAATAAATTTTTAAATAGTCTGGTGGTTAGTATTATTATTTAATATATTCAGTTCGTGTTATTCGAACCATAGGCGAGCCAGTCACGTAAAGTTGGTTGCCTATGGTAACTCAGATTTCGAATGACGTCAATTTTCCTAAAGATATTCAGGGGTAAAATATAAATAGTAAAGTACTTTTAAAGAGATACTCCATTTAAAAAATAATGTTTTAGGCAATTTATCATTTAAAATTGGGCAACCAATGTCCTATAAGGGAGCTTTATAGTTGCTGACGTCATAGCAAACCAGACAAAAGTGGGGATATTTGGAACTGGTTCATACATATACGAAAGTTTATTACGTAGAAACATCTGTGGTCACCATGGCAACCATTTCAAGAGGTGGTTACAGGAATCATTGATTATCTGACGAGACATTGGCCGTGAATTTCACTAGGGCACTACATTGGCGCAGGTGGAGATTTTTCTAGGAGAGATAGAATTGGCTAATAAAAAATTTACCAATTTTTTATCCGAAAACTAGGCCAATATAAGTTTTTTTTTGGCAATGAAACTAACACAAAAACTTTTTTTATCGTGACTAATATTTAAGATATGTTGGAACAAATCCAAATATACTTCTTAACTTAATGTTTTTTTTTATGAATTGCTTTGCTCTTGAATTTTTTTAAAATAAACACTGGCGCCGCATGATTAATTCATTTTAAAATTCAAACATTTTTAAAAATATCTTAGTTTTGTTTGGCGTCGAAAGATATAATATTTTTACGTTCAAATGAGCGCAGTTTTTGATAAAATATTTATTCAAGTACATTGAACTTAATTCAGGGCAATTTTAATCAGCGATTAACTAAATCATTTCTCCCCTTATAGACTAATCGAAATTGGAATTGTTACGCTACATTAGGGTGGATACACCTCGTAACTAACCTTTACCTAACCCAAGTCTATTTTGGTCCTAGCTAACATACAAAATGAAATATTTAGACCAGTTCATTTTCAGAAAAGGCGATCAATGAAACGGCTATTGCTCCACGATTTCATTCATGAGATTTCCCAACTAGAATTTTCATTCAACCACCACATTGCGGATTCCTTATCCCAGGACCGTAACTAACAATTTTTAAATATCTACCCTAATTCAACATTCAATATTCCCACAATTAAACCAAATATTTGTATATAATAATTAAACTTGTAAATAGAATAATTATTTATATTTATGGACGTGTACAATTTTAGTAGATAAAATTCCTTTGTTTAAAATCCAAACTGGATAAATACGTGCCCAAATTACCAATCAATAAATTGTTATTAATTACTTATCAAAATACTGTTAAATAAATATTGTTTAAGAATAAACTATGATAGCATTTTACTATAAAAGACAATTGCACTTTTTATTAATTATAATAGTACATACTAAAACATATTAAACATGTTTCTAAAAAGTTTAGTAGTCAGCGCGATTTGCAGCTATGTTCTGTGCAGTTATTTAGCAAACGCATGTGATGTTAACTGCCAAATAGTCCAAAAGGGCCTTTTAGCAGCAACACCAGTTAAGGGCCAACAAATTACGTACGCTAATAACACAAGGAGCTTCAGAATTCCAAGTAAGTACTTTATATATTATTTTTTATAAGGCAAACATCTAAATATTTTTGATTTACAGAAGATGATTTATATTCTAATTATGGTGATTTGGTTCACTTGACTTGGAGCGCACAGGACTCAGTGCTGTTCCAACATATTTATATAAACAAATATGAGAGATTTGAACAAACTGTTTTGTGGACTTTTAGAGCGAGAGGTTTTCAGATTACTTATATTAGCATATTGAATTTGGGACGGCAAAGAGCTTATTGTAATTATATATCATCATCTACGTCCGAAGCAGAAGCTTTATTGACTATTCCAGCGAAAGTTGAATGCAGAATGAATATCGCTGTATATGGAAGACCAATTATAGTTTAATAAATAATTATGTTTTCAATTTATAAAAAAATGTATTAATTATTAATTTCATTTGACTAAAAATTTCGATTCAAAACTGCTTGTACTATAAATGTCTTTATATAAGTTTATCATGTTGTGTCAATAAATTAAAGTGATCCTTCTCAAAATGTGTTTTTTTATTATTAATAAAATAGATAAAAATATATTTATAATGATTACGAAAGTGATGATACTAATCGTTACCTACTTTATAAGTATATAATTCTTGATATCATAAATAGATGAATAAAAATGTATTAAAATACTCTGAAATTATTAATATTTAATTAGCAATTTATTTTAAAGCAACCAGAGACGGATTAAGGCTTCTACTGTTTTATATATATATATATATATATATATATATATATATATATATATATATATATATATATATATATATATAGAAAATAAAAAAATGCTAAGAAAATTAAATAGTTTAAGGCCCCATTTATATATATATATATATATATATATATATATATATATATATATATATATAGAAAATAAAAAAAATGCTAAGAAAATTAAATAGTTTAAGGCCCCAAAAGTATTAAGAGCACAAATTAAATATGTATTTAAGAAACATTTAGTGAATTATTTATATAAATTAAATGTAATAATTCTTGGTACTTTTGTAGAAAAACCCGATGTAACCAATATTTAATTTCTAGAAATTTGAAACAATAAAATATATTGAATTATTAGAACTTGATATGGATCAAGTGGCAAATATATCGAGATAAGATAACTGGAACTAATATAAAAACGCAGGTGATGTTCCAGAGTGTATCAGTTGATTTTTGTCAAAGTTATCAAAATGATGAAAATTGTACTTGTATCGTTGGCGATTTTAGGAGTGGTTTACGCCGAAACCTCCTTCGAAAAGGTTGCTTTGGGACGGGCAATTCCAGTCCAAGGTGTTGACTTTGTAAGTAAACATTTTTTCATTGCAAATACATAAAGTGGTAATTATTATTTTTTTTAATTTGATATTTAGGAAGTAAGTCATCCAGCTCCAGTTAAAAGTGCTGGAGTTTTCGCAGTTCCTCCAGATAACGGTGGTAACTTTGGAGACAACTTGTGGCGCGCCAGACAAGCTGGAGATGTTCTTTTAACTAGAGAGGTAAGATGATTTTCTAACGCAAAATATAAACCTCATATATATAAATTAATTCTTATATATTTCGACAATAAAGTCCAAAAATGTTTACCCTATATCTATAATCCATCTAACTCAGATAATAAAATAGTGTCTCTAATTCTAGGTCCAGATTAACGATTACAAAAGCGGCGAACAAGAATTCAAATGGAATGCCAACTTCCCCGGCAAATCTATCTCACACATCCGCTTCCTCAACATTGGCAGACAACGCGCATATGTTGCGAGCATTTCCGCTAATGGTGGCTCAACAGCATCTGCCACTATTCAAGTAGCATCAAACTACCAATTCCGACTAATGATTGAAGTTTACGGCAAATAAACATTACAATTTTTGTTAAATATGTATAAATAAATTTAAAAAAAATAATAATAATAATAAAAACATTTTTGTTACTTAAAACTGAACATAATTTAACACCTATTCCATCCTAAAATCCCGATTAAACACAATTAAAATTCATATAACAGCCTCAAAAATAATTATTTATCCAAAATCACAAAAATATTTAAACAATTTAATATTAATTAATTAAAAAATTACATATATACTGTAACAATATTAAAAAAAAATCTATATATATATATATATATTTAAAATAAATACAAAAACGACCACGCAATATAATAAATAATATCAAAACAAATGTGTTGGAGCACTAAGGTGACAAGTCACAAATCCTGCTCCAGGAACCATGAGAGAATTGATTTTGTGATAACAATAGATTACTTTAGTTTACATATAAAATAAACCACAACATAAATATTCATGTAATCCTACATAGAAATTAGTAGAAGCAACATTGTCTAAAATGTTGAAACAAACTCTAATTGCAGCTGCATTCATTTTAATATGTGGCGCTACTGAAGATGAAATATGGCCTGAGTTTTCTGAATTGAATTTAATTCATACATATCTACAAGAAACATCAGTGCCATATTTTGATAATAAGAGTTCCGAAACTGAGAACGAAAATTATGGGGACATCATTTTTGGGTTTAAAGGCACTAACGATATTCTATTATCAAGAGAAATATTATATTTGACCCTATGTAATCGAACATATATGAAGAAATGGGTTGGAACTAGTTCTAAATATATTATTAATCATGTAAGGTAAGGATCACTACATGTACTTTATATGTTTACACCAAATTAGAAGATTTAGATTTATTTTCCTAGATTTTTTAATCTCGGTCGAGAAAGAGCGCATTTTAGTAGTTTTTCTATAAAAAAATACACTAACTCAACTGCAGAAGTTAAATTCGTTATAGATAGCTTAACTGAACCAAGAATCTGGTTAGAATCTTATGGACGCAATGGTAATTTTTTTATAGTATATATTCAAATTAAAACGAAATTAAATGGTTTTTTATTTCCAGGAAGTAAATATATGCCTAAACCATGGTTTTTATTTTTAAGTATTATGTATGTGTTTCAAATTATATTTTAAAGTATATAATTGTTATGTATCTCATATTTGCACTAAAATGTCGCGATTGTTTATTTAAATGTATTTTGTAAATTATTTGAGTTAAAATATGTGTTTATAATATTTATTCAATAATTTGAGCACTAACAATTATAGTTTTATCAACGTCAACACTTGAGAAATAGTTCAATCAATCAATTATAGATATACAGATAGGATGTTTGAGTATTTTGTAAATAATTCATGGAGGCTTACGTTTTTTTGTTAAAAGCTATGATAGTGTTTGTTTACTTAATTTATGCTTGGCATTGAAAATGTATTATCCCGAAAAAATGTTTAAATAAAAAAGGCAAAACTATTTGAATAAGAATCGAATACGTAAATATTGTTCAACAAAGCACGGATTTATTGTTATAACAATAATAAATAGTAAAAATAAATAAACAAAATTGTATAAATGTATTTATTATTAGTTTACAATAACTATCAATGCATATTGGCATTGACCATTGTTTGAGTGCCGCTAATACTTGTGGCGCAACCAGGACAAGTATGTAATGTTTCATGTATGAAAATATCGCAATCTAAACAAAATATATTTTCACATGATTCGCACTCATAAATCTATAAACAAAACAATTCAAAAACTATATAAATTGTTAAGTTAAGAAAACTTACATTTTTATCTGTTTCATTCAACAGTTTTTGGCAAGCATAACAATGTTGTGCTTGGTTATTGAATGTGATCTCTTTAAAATTCCCAGCTGGGAATAAATGGTGGTACGATCTAGCTAAATGGGGCGCTGATACTAACGTTAAACCACAAGCTTTACATTCAACTGGTAGTTCACAATATTTACTGTAACACTGAGGGCAATAATAGCCGCCAGTTGATAGTTTACATGCGTCATCAATACTATCGACGTGGCTAAATAAATAAATAATTACAAGCAATTGGGACTATCTTAATTGTGGTTAACATACCACATACACATGGTAAGAGGTTCTTCTTTTTCTTCTTGTGCCATATGATGCGGGAACCCCATTTTAATCAAGGATGATTCTAAACATATTGCAGCTGGCGGAGGATCAACATGTTGGTACAACTGGTCTTTATAATGTGAATCGTCTAGGATTACTCCATATAAACCAGACGTTTCTTTGCATAATACACGACATACATGTACTTCGGCCGCGAGGCCAATTACAGAACACCGTACCCCTTCTGATTTTAAAGTCTAGAATGTTTTTTTTAATTTGAAATAATTTTTTAATAATTATTTGAGTATATTACATCAATGGTTATATTGATGTCGGTGGGGTCGCAAGTTGTTAAGCTTCCCATGATAACTAGGATTTCCCTACTTGCATGGGTTGGTAGTAATTTGAGAGCTTTTAGCGCTAATTCTAAACCATTTTGTAATGATGGTTCACCGATTAAGCTAGTTCGATTTAGGCCTGCTAGGGCTTTTGCATGTTTTTTCGCATTTCCGGTCAAGTCGCTGATTTTCTCTGCGCGTTTATTATGCATTACAATCAAACCTATTTGGCTGATTGGGTTTTGATCGAAAAACTCATCGATAAACCCCTCTAGAAGCTAAAATCTATTCATTAGAATTTACTTCTAGAAGAGTATATTTATTTAGCAATTCAGGATAAGGAATACAATTAAGTAAATATAAAAAAGTGTAAGTGTATTTAAAAAAAATGATGGATATAATAGAGAACTAGAAATTGGTTTGGATTGGTTTGGGAACAAAGAATGCTCTTAAAGTACCTTTAAAGTACATAATAATCTAGTAGGCTTCAAATCCTGATTCGACATGGAATCAGAGCAATCTATAATAATAAATAAATGGCGCATCATTCCCAATTTAGTGTTCCCAGTCTTTTCAGACTGTCGTTTCCGTTTAGCTTTTTGGATAATATCCGCCACTGACGCCTCCAAAAAACCATCGGCATCCTCTTGAATAACCTCCCTTTATCAAATTTCAAATAAGACCCAAACATTTTATGGTTAACTTAAATATTAATAGACATACCATGTTTTTTCGTAACCCGTCTCCCACCGGTATTCTTTTGGGTCATCTTCGTCTGCCATTGCACTTATTTAACAATTTTTCACAATGAAAAACAGCTAAATAGTCAAATATTCAAATTGTAGTCAAAAGTGACAGACAATGTTCTCAACCTTAGCAGTAAAAAACACCCTAAATATTAATAATGCATACATCAATATAAATCTTAAAGTTTATATTAATACATTATTTGTTATTTTATCCTAATTTAAGAAAAGTTTAAATTATAATTTTCACAATTATTTTTATATTAAGCAGTTGGTGAACTTTAAAGGAAATTTATTTATTTATATAGTACATAATAAACAAAAACTTTCGTAATGGAAACTTGTAAAAGATAATCCTATCAATTAGAATATATATAAATTATAGCCATTCATTATTTATTTATGCATTCCACCTCTTATCAATGCCGCAAATAACGATTCTGCGCACTAGAATTGCGCGCAAGAACTGCGCGGTAAATCAAATTTTCTAGGTACCAACTGTTGAGTTCTAAGTTATTTAGATCATAATTTACATCTAAATCTTCTTCCCGAAGATGTTTCAGCGTTTTATTGTTGTATTTAGGATGATAATTAATATTTAGTGCTAGCACTAAATACTAAATTATAATCAGATTAAGCTCAAATAATTTTCCAGTGCTTTATAGTAACTTTAGTAATAAAATAATTAAGCTTTAATATCTTATCTTACAATAAATGTTGTTGTATTGTTGAAAACTATTTTTTATTATAAGAAAATGTTATTTATTAAATTGTATCGTTTATTGAAATTATAGTTGTAAATATTAATATATATTGATGATTAATAACTAAAAATATTTGAAATATTGGGGCATTCTTTTAATTTATGGCATGTTAAGTTATTTATTGTTGAAATAGATAATAATGGGTTTTTGTTGAGTGATGGAAACCGCAAAAAAAAAACAATTGATTGAGTATTTTTATCAATAATTACGAAACAATTGACTGATTATATTTGTTTGTCATTTTGTTTATTGTGTTCCTAACAATCTCAAACGAAACGTTGACGTTAATTCTATAAAATAGGATCGATTTTATTAGTTTTGATAGTGAAATTAAAATAATGTCAGTCCGAGTTCTATTTTTATATTTAAAGTGGATTAGATGTTGAGCAGTGAATCGCCATATTTAGACCCAAGCGCAACGCCAAGCCACATTGCATTCTGGGTATAGTGCGTTCTATAACGGTAAGAATGCTTTCTTTTTACTACTTTCCTAAATATTGCGTCAAAAAATTTTAGATCATGTTTCCAAACATGTCCTTGTTTAAATGTGTTGTCAATTTTCATCGAATTTGATTGATTTATAATCGATTTTAACCGGGTTTCAGTTAATTTCACGGAAAACTAGTTCGCGATTGAAGAAGAACCCCCGTCTATCATACAGCCATCTTGTGCATTTTGAGTGAGTAAATTTCAAAGTAATTTTTAAAACTAACTCCTAAACACAAATAATCATAAAAATCATAAATTCTAACCAAATAATTTCGTTACTTGATCAAATATTTATGCTACTGTTACATTTCCATATTGATTTTCATATACAAATCAGTAATTAGTTTACATTTTACTTACAAATCTATATAAAAACAATTACTTAAATCTGACTATTATGAAGTATAACAATTATATGTGTTACATATTACATATTTAAGCACTCCACAACTATTTTTTATGGATGAATATAAATATAACCACAATTTTCCACTAAAGCATTGCTGGCAGGAACGTTAATTTAATTGAAGAATCATGATTGTTATTAAATGATTTTGTTGTTTTAACATTTATTTGTTTAATTTTAAGTCTATGTTTGAATTAAAAATAAATATAACCTAAGTTAAAAAAAAGAGCGGGATTCTTATTTTATAATTGTTTTGGTCTATTTTGACTATTTTGGTAGGTTTAGGACGCAACCCTGGTGGGGTTTTCTTTAGCTATGGAAGGGGATTCGGTTGATCCGTTAGAGCTTAATAAGTATCCTAAAATAATTAAAGGTATGTCTAGTTTTTTTTTATGTTTATATTAAATTTGAGTAATTAATTCATATTTTAGAAGCACAATCAGAACTGGGTAATTTAGATATATTAGTATGTGGACAATGCCATATGGTATTCCATTTTGTGGAGCAATTCCAGGACCATCGTTTGATGGGTAATTGTTCTGGAAGCTCCAATATACGCGAAAATAATATTGTAAGTATATTTATATAATTAAATGACGGTAAAATGGTATGTTAACTTTAATGATTGTGTTTCACAATTAGAATGAATCAAAAGCTCAAGTGTGGGCATTTTTATTGTGGAAAGGCGCGCAAAATTTACAAGATAATGAAAATTCATGGGTGATTTATCAAAGATGGTGTAAAATGGATACACATGTAAAAGAAGCGTGGATTGTTGCTGGAAGAAACGTTCAAGTTTTTACCAAATTAAGCGCGGCCAAAATGCAAGAAGTTCGAGCAAAAACGGTTCGTAAAAAACTACAAATCTAAATTATTAAAATAACATTTTTATTTATATGATTTAACATTAAATAAACAAATCACCAATAGTTATTAAGTATATAATTGTAACTTGCGTTTTGTTACAATAATTGTTTATTATTTAAATTATAATTATGTGTATGTCGGTTAAGCCAACATTAAAATAAATTAATCATATGTGCTAATGTTTCCTATTAGCACAAATATTGAATTTCTTATTAGAAAATTGAATCAAAAGTAATTCGTAATGTTTAATTAGGGACGGCCTAAAAATAACATCTCCGACGACCCTCTTGAAGAAGGTGAAATAAGTAAGTATTTTTATTTATTTGTTTCCCCTACAGAGTAATACATGTATAATTTTTAGAATTCTCAGAAGATCCATTAGCTGATTCAGATGAGCACTCTGACGGCGAAAGTGAACTAGACACTGAAGAAGAAGCCGAGAAAGAAATGAAGAAAACTAAGAATAATAACGGTACTCTACTAAGCGGAAAATCAGATGAAACTGATGAGAAAGAAGATATTTTAAACGTCGTCAAAAAAATCCAAATGACTGCTGGCGTCTCTATATCTGCAGCACCTAAAGTATTTACCAATTCAATTTTTGTACTAATTTTAACTAATTGTTTTTTTTTAATTAATAGAAACTACAATCAACCGTACTTCCGGTTAGCACTGAGAAAATATCCCGGCTAGCAAAACGAACTGATAAAGTAAACAACACCGAAAAAGAATGTGCCGTAGAGAAGATATTAGCGAAGCGTTTTAATCCGCGAAGGAAGCTTCATGAATATTTAATCAAATGGGAAGGATGTCCACAGTAAGTGTATAACCCCTCCTCCCTTCCATATACTTTAAACACAACGTTAGTTTATAGTTTAAATTAAATATATATTTAACCAAAGTTTTATGTATTTGTTATTAATTTATTTCGAAATGTAGAAATACATATAAGACTACTCAACTATATTTATTTTATTACACCGTACCCTTTTCTTAACCATCGCCAGGGACATATTGAGTAACAATCATTTTATTAGTGAACAGAATACGTGGGAGCCTCCGAATCATTTAGACACATGTAAACATTTAGTGGAGGCGTTTGAGCGAAATCTAGCCAGACAAAAAGAAGCGAAAGCCGCTGCTCAAGCTGCTCTAGTACGACAACAACAAAAAATCCAAAACGCTAAACAACAAGCAGGCCCCAGTGGCGTCAGTACTGGAGGGTAAGTCTACCCACCCCCAACCATATCTTATAATTTCAAAATTTAACTTGTGTGTGGTTTTTTTTTTGTAGTCGATCTCAAAGAGCAAGTAAACAACGTGCGTTAGATCAAGTGAAACAATGGTGCGGTAATATTAGTGACCGCGACGATGATGGTGGACATAAACGAAAAGCAGAAACAGATTCGGACGATGAGTTGGATGAGAAGAAAATCAAGATGGAAATGGATTCTGGTTCGGAAGATGAATGGCAAGCGGATGAAAGTGAGATTGATCGACATACTTCAATTGGTCGGCCGAAAATCTTACAGAAAACTACTAGTGTGTTGAACGGTATCGCGAAGAAACAACAGATGACGGCGAATGAAGTTGCAAGAAGTATTGGTAAGTTATTTTTAATAAATTTATAAATACGTGGATTTAATTGTTTAGTGATGCATGACGGTATGAGTACGCGACAATTATGACATTTTATTTATTATGTATAGGTTTATATTCCATTTGATGATAGTAGGTAGCTTCATCTTGCTGCTCAATGGCTAGTTTTCAAATTATAATTTTCGGTTATGGAATATGAATGATAGAGTTATTTGAAGATAATTGATTTTAATTTCAATATTTCGTGTCCATCTTTTGAGTTCCTGAATCACCTTTCCAGGTTCATTTACCCCAAAAATGTTTCCCCTAAATATATCACGATTAATATTAAATAACAATCGTAAATATTACAATATATTTCGGTACTATTCTGTTATAACTCTATAAGAAGCTCTATACGTTTTATAAACTTAAGAAAATCATAAACATTTTTATTTATTTTTTTTTACTAAAATTTAGATATGTTTGAGCAGTTAATAAAATAGGTTATATATTTGCAGATGGCATTTCGTGTTGTTAAAATATTTTCTAAATCGTGATTATGTTGTGCAATATTTTGTTCTGTTTGATCCACAGGTCTAGCATCTCCAGACCGTCCCAACTCACCCCCCGTCTTCCTTGCAAACTCAAAAGGTGTCGTCAAAGTCTACAAAAACCAAATGCCCAATCTAGCAACCGGCGTTTATATAATGTCGAAAAAAGACGGCATCGTCAAACTTGAATCATCGTCTAACTTACTAACGAACTCAAATGCCGCAAATATTGTCCGCGTACAAAAGTCAAACGCGAACGCACAAAATATAATACGGGTCGCCGCGAAAAGCGGTCAAAGTATGTCGCAAATCGGTCACGCACTAGGCCAAAGTTTCAGCCACACTTTAGGGCAAAGTTTGGGCGCGAGTTTAGGTCAATCACAAGTTGTACGAATGGTACAAAAAGGCGCGTCATCTGATAATGTTCGTTTATCGCCGGGTATGAGCCGCTCCGCATTAATGACGAAAATAAGCCCTGGTCGTTTAAATAGTAAACCACCGTTAAGAGTAACAGGAGTTAAGGAGAGGTTACAAGCACAACGAATGCAAATCGGTACTCCTCAATTAAAAGTTGTTAGAACTATAAATAAGCCACCTGCGTCTGCTGAGCCAATCGCTCTGGTTGCTGCAGCAGTGCCTGTGTCTGCTGCACCAGTGCTTATGGCACCTGCACCAATAACTATGGCACCTAAACAATTACCCTCCCCAGAGCCTGAACCAGATTTTAAATCCGAGTCGTCTGAAGATGAGTTCGATCCGTTCCCGAAAAATCTACCACCAGTTGAGCCTGATTCCCCACCAAGAGAATTCACTTTAGACCCCCTCACCGGCCTCATCGTTGGCCAGGCGGAAGGTGAACCAGAAATGCAAGAAGTTAAAGACGAAAAACACGACAAAGAGGATGGGTCACATGATATGCCTTCACTCATACTACCCGATCCAGAAGAAGGGGAACAAGAAGAAGAAGGCGAAACTACAACGATTACACTACCGGAAGGGGAAGAACCATTAATGATTACTGGAGAAGATGGCGTTGTATATCAAGTAAGGAAACAATTTTTTTTAGGTTGTATTACGCAATATTAATAAAACATTTAATATTATAAGGTCGCTGGACAAAACGAAGCCGGACAAACTCTCCTAGTTGCTCAAGGCGCAGATGGTCAACAGCAATGTGTATATGTTACTACAACAACAGAAGATTCTCAAACTGGGGTTTTAACTTTAGACTCAGCAGTTTCTGAAGCCTTAGGCGCTGAAGACGCAACAGCTGTAAGTGTGGTTGTTTAAATAATTTAACTATAGTTTTGAGCATATTTTTTACATGTATACAGACGGAACAAACTGAACAAACTACTGAAATGGAGCCCCTAACAGTTCAAACAGAAATGAGCGAAGATGATGACTCTAGTTCTCAAGTCGTTGCCCAATTGGTCAAAGCAGAATTACCATCACCGGGTAAGTTATAAAACTTCCAAAATGGAGGAAACAATTTAAATGTGCGGGCTTTTTTTTTAGGTGGTACAAGAAAAGTAGTACTATTACTCCCAGATGGTAATCTACTTATGACTGAAGTGGATGCAGAACAATATGCATCGTTAGAACTCGATAAATAATTTTTATACCGGGCTTAACTATAAATTCCATTTTAAGTTGTAAGAATTGTGCAAAAGTTATATATATTTATATTAGTCTTACATTTATGTAAATTCAATAATATTGTATCATTTCGTTGATTTAATTCAAACATTTAAAAAAAACAAAAACACATCTCTGATACATTTACAAAACTACGTAAATATTACGTACCAGAGATGTGACGAGTAAAATTGTTAGGCATTAATCCGCGATGAAAAAAAAAAAACGTGAATCATTTTTATTTATTATAAGGTATAAAATACAAATAAGACATAAACTACGAATTGGTCAATTTTAATTTTCAACATGTGAACATAATTTTATTTGCAGTATTCTAAAGTATCTGTCATTAAAATGTATTTACGTTATTAAATATAAGTTTAGTTATTACATTGACTTGTTTTATTTTAAAATATTTATAATTAAGAAGGTTTCGAAAAAAAAAACAATTTTTTTTATTTGTGAATTATTTGACAATGTCTTGACAGTTTACAAATTATGGAACCGATTCCATTAGTTCCAGAAATAAATCTACAAACATGTCCAGATACTTCTCATATTTTACGGGAGGAATTCCAGGAATTTCTATCGCGCACTTCGTTCCCACCGAAAATCGCAGAGAATTTAGACAAATTTAATTCGCAATTCGAGGAGTTAAAAATCTGTGGGTCAGACGTTCATAAAGTGAGAACAATTTTTATTTCAATGCCATAATTCAAAAGTACGATTCGCACATTTAAAATTTATTTTTAGGCTAATTTAGACCTAAAACTAGATGACCAAAACCTAACTTACGCCGAAAGGCAAGTCATGACGCCACAAGTACAATTTTTACTGGATGAACCCACAAAATTCCCGGTGCAAATCAATCAAATCTATCAAGATATTGATGCGGAAACAATAAACAAATATTCGTTGATTCAAGTTCGGGATGTATTACCACATATTACTGAAAGAATACTTGGTATTTTCTTTAAAAAAGTAAAACGACAATTGAGTAATTCGATTTTAAAAAGATGATAGGTACCCTGATAGTAATAAACTCTTTGAAATACCGTGTAAAAAAGCTTTCGGACGACAAAATGAATTAGATTATATAAAAAAAGCGAAATGTTCATTCGATTGTGATAAGAAACGAAACAAAACGGATAATTTTGAAGATAGCTGTGCTGATTTAAACAATTTAAAAAATAAAGATTGGTGCCCTGAAATCTCGTTCAAATACGTTAAAAAACCGAGTGAATATATCGGAAAAACTGTTTTTTCTGCAAAACCCACCGAAATTATATTTGATAATATACAAGAAAATATTCGGTATGAAGTAAGTCATTTTATTACCCGAATTACATGAATTCAATACAGCTCAAATATATTTAATAAAAATTTAGAGACAATTAAATCTCCGAAATTTAACTTCAAAAAGCCAAACGTTGACCACGCCAATTTTGTCACAAAATTCGAAATTTTGGTACAAATATATTGGTAAAAGTTATAAAATCGCGCCGGGAATGTCCGCTAAATTTTCGGTACGCTTCAAAACGGAATCAGTCAATGATTTCACAGATACTTTATTGATAAACGTAATCGGTTCGCAAGTAATTAAAATTAACTTAGCTGCAATTGCTGCTAGGCCGGTGGTGAAAGGTTTGCTTTGCAAAATGCAAAATAACATAACGAAAATCAACGAAATGGAACCGGAAAACGATATTTTAAATCACACAATCGATTGTGGCACTTGCCTGTTTGGGTTGTGCACAGATATGAAATTCGTTGTGCAGAATTTTGGGCATAAAGCGCGGTTTTTTATTTTAAGCGAAGAAACCTGGATTTCACGTGAAGTTGATGTATTTATTTAACATTTATTTGAAACTTAAAAAAGCTCATACATATATTTTATATTTAGACTCTTTCGGAATCTTTACAATTAGTTTTAAAAGATTTTTCAATAACCCCAGCATATTTTGAATTAAAAGAACAAGAGATAATTGAGCTAATTATTGATTTCCACCCAAGTCGATTCGGATTATGTTTGGATAAAATTATAATACTTTGCGACAATAACAGCGTGAAAGAAATTGATATTATCGGCGATTGTCTGCAGTTTAATTACGATTTATTGATTTTTAACGTGATTAATTCGTTTATTAATAATAATATATACAATAAAATATATATTTTTTTAGATTCCTAAAGAATATTATTCATGTTCGCAATTTTTCGATAAAGCCAAATATAGTATGAATTTAGGTACTGTTTTTTATGACCAAGAAGTTATTGCTAATTTCTCTATTTTTAATGCAAGGTACTATACTATATTTCGTTCGATATAATTATTTGAGTGTATTTTATAAATTTAGTAAATCAGTAATACAGTTTGAGTGGAGGATGGAAAAATTTAAATTTTGCCAAAATGAAAAAACGTTCCCTATGCTTTTCGACTGGATCACATTATCACCAGGTAGTGGATATTTTGAGGCGTTAGCCTCAACGAAATTCGAAGTACGATTAAAAATGCCTACAGAAGATATCGGAATATTACTATCAATTTTTAGGTATTTAAATAAATTAAATATGAAAATTTTATATATTATTTAATATTTTTTTAGTTTGTTTGTGGTAGAAATACCAGAAATATGTTTAGATCCTAGAATGAATTTCGTAATTGAATCCCTAGAAGACTCATTGGTAAAACTGTTTAAAATATATTATTTATGTCTTAATTTAATTCTAATATTTAGTTAGTAAGTGTGAAAGTTGAAGATTTAGAAATACAAGCCCTAACTGAAACGTATCCAGTGGAAATAATCCCAGAAGAACTCGAATTTGAAGAATTATTACAGTAAATATGACTTGTAAAAATCTATTAAAAATAAATACTTTTTTGAGTGATATTTTAGATATAATATACTTTCACAACCTAAAGAAGTAATTGTTTACAACAATTCCAATTTTAAAATGACCTTCAACTGGATTATTACCCCAAAAAAGTGTAAAATTGAAACTTGTATTAGAGTCGAGCCTCAAGATTTTGAAATACCCTCAAAAGAAAATCAAATTTGTAACGTTACTATTAAACCAAGAAGCTATGACAATATTGAAGAAATAATTAAGTATGAAAGTATTACTAAGTCTAATGACGTCATAAGGAATATTCCACTGGATTTGTTTGAATTAGATTGTCGATAAATAACTCATATGAGAAACAATATATAATTACTGCCAATACAAGGAAACCAAATATACATGTATCACAACAATTCTTCAATTTGGGTTATATCTGTCGAAATTCAACAGTGGATTTAGAATTTACAATTTACAATGACTCGAAAATTAAACTAGAATGGCATATGCTTGAATATAGATATGATTTCGAAAAAAACTCGTTTACTGAAACGAATTATTTAAACAAAATCAACAACCAAGGCTTTCTATGTGGCACAACCGACTGTTGTGATGTAGTATACAATTTAGATACTAGTGTAAGTAAGAGCACAATATTGACACATCGAAATAATCATCAAATTTTAATTTTAGATACCTAATCTGTTTTTCTCTTTAATAATATTCTATACAGAATATAATGACATTAAAATCCAAAATGATTTTGTTTTAATTATTGCATCAATTGAAGAGCCGAATATCTCGATAACGAATGAGAATGATAAGGAAAATATTTTCAAATGCGATGAGAAATTTTATTTGAACGAGATAATCGTGCGTAAATTTTATTTGAATAATAAATCCCCGTTTCAAGTGGATTATGTGTGGGATGAGCCGTTCGGGTTCAATGCGAATTTAATATCGATCAATTTCGATGAACAAACTGGAGAAATTGAAGCGTTTCGGTGTAAAGCGGTGGAAATCACAATGGAATTTCGTAATATTGGGAACGTATTCGATTTTTATATACCGTGCAACGTGGAAGGCTTGGATTCGTATATTTTCTTGCAAATTTGTTGCAAAATACGCGAACCGCATGTTGTTGTTTGTATGCCGAATTTGGATAAGTTCCGATGGCCCTATGTGGAATGGTCCGAAATGACAAATTTAACTTTACCCGATTTTGGAGAGGTTCGTTACATTTTATAGATTTAGGAGTATAAATTAATGAATATATAATTTTAGGAAGAAATGGAAGATTTTCAGTATAAAGAAGATGAAGAATATTACGATTATCAACCAGTTCGCGATGATTTATTAGCTTATTTGAAAACAATTGAAATTGAAGATGAATTTGAGGAGAAAGTCGTATTGAGTGAATATACAGCGAGTAGTTCGGAATTCGGTTTAGATCGTTGGATTTTCGCGGATTTCGAACCGGATATTGATCTTTTAACCGACCACGTGATCGAGTTTACGAATTTAAAATGTTATGAGGTCTATAAAAAGACTGTTGAAATTACAAATAATATGAATAACTCTTTGGCGTTCGAAATACATGTAAAAAATTTTAAACCAAAAGAATTTCATGTGAAAAAAATCGATGAATTAATGGTGGATTTGAAATTAAAAGCAGACAGTAAGGACTTTAATATTTAATTTTTCAATCTAGTTAAATGTTTTAATATTTAAGCGTCCTATAGTCAAAGATTGGATAAACATGGAATTTTGGTGATTGTAAAATCAAATAAATGTGCTTTTGACTCGAATACAACAACTATGATTGAAATTGAAGTCTACGCAGAAGCTTGGGGTATTTATTTAGAAGAAATTGGTATTGAAATCAACAATTTACCAACCTTATACTTGAAGTTAGCTATACAAGTAACGGAACATCCGCTACAATTTGTCATGATGTTAAATAATAAACCGGAAGTAGAAAACCAAATTAGGTTGTTTCAAATAACTAAATAAAACTAGATTTATTTATGTAATAATAATTATAGATTTGGTAATTTGAGTTATTGTTCGGAATCAATTACTCAAAAAATCAATTTACGCAATAATTCCGTGATTCCCATAAAAATAATGTGGCATGCATTAACGAAAAATATGATCGATTTCCCGAAAGGCCACATCAATATTTTGTTCGATATATTCAATTTCGAGTGGCAATATAGTACGAAATGCAAAATAAAAATTATTAAATATATTGGGAAAGAAGAAACATCAACATTCGATTTATTTTCGGTATAAAAACTAAAATTTATTTTGAAAGCTTTAAAATTAAGTCAATTTCTAGATTGAGCCTAAAGAAATGTTTATAAAACCGAAACAATACGCGTTCATAACAATTACATTTAACCCGAAATATTTCGAAAATAATTATGAATATTGCGATATTAACGCCATTTTAATTGGAAACGTTTATATTCAAGATAAATATTGGTACTCTTATTTATTATTACTCAAACGAAATAGTTAATAATAAAAAATTAACTCTTGTAGTAATTATTCGAATTGTTTACGTCGAATTCCTGATAAATATTTGAAACCAATAAAAATGCCATTGAATGCCAATATAGCATATCCTGAATTGGATTTGAATTATGTGCAAGGCAATACCAACGTGACGATCGCAATCAATGATATCGTTAACAAAACAATTAAGAATTATGCGACGTTGCGTGTTTTATTTAAAAATAATAATGCAGCTAGTGTTTTGGTTGCTGTGAATATAGAGAAACCGTTCCAGGTTATGTCAGTCAAGACCGCCATTACTGAGTCGAAAAAAAATGGCGACCGTAATGCTCTAGTTATGCCGGGCGATTCGTTGGAAGTTGTTTTAAAATGGAAAATAAGCTACCATTTGTTGATGCGATTATGTGATTTGTTTTATAAAAACATCAACAATCATTTGGAAGATGTTTATGTGTTGGATGAAAATTATATTTTAGTGCAACGTTTTTTGTATTTGTACCAAAGATGCGATGTTATGAATTCGGTTGGTATGACTCTAACCATACTGTTCCCTTACGTGACTACGCATGTAGCGTTTGTGGATTTCGATGAAGTTTGTTTGGGTACTTTTAAACAAATGACGCTAAAAATATTAAACCGCACAGGTTTGTTTATTAATTCAACTTAATAATTGTTTGTTTATTAATATTTATTTGATTAGCAACCAAGACTTGGATCCGAGTGTTTTTGGAAAAGCAAAAAGATTTCAAACTCGATTTTAGTGAAGGGTATTTAGAACCTTACACTGCACAAGAAACCTCATTTTATTTAAATATATTCTTCACCCCAAAGTATAATCCTAAACTAGGTTTAAAAGTTTAGTTTTTTTTATATTTTTTAAATTTTTAGAGATAATTTTCTATTTACTGATACAATAGTAATAAGAACACGTCTGCCGCAATACGAAATAAAAGTACCCTTATATGGGAAAGGAACATTTGATGAGAAATATTTATGTAAAGAGATTTTAATTGAATAAATTTTATTATTATTTAGTTTATTTTTTTTATAAATTTCGCTATAAAAAACGCAATTGAATCTACAGTTTGTCCAAATCTTTGGACAACTTGTAGTTGTTCTAGTGTCAAGTTAGTACCTGGCCAACCAGGACCACCAACTATAAGCTCAGATATCACTAATTGTAATTGGTTAAATGTTTCTAAAGCCCAAGCAACCATACCCTCATTCTCACTTAGGGTAATTGTACAAGTACTGTAGACTAAAACCCCACCTGGTTTTAGTAATTGTACAGCCTGTAATTTTAAATAATGTTTGTTAATGTAATTAAAAATATTTAAAAGTTTGTTTACTCACATTTTTGAATAATTTCCTCTGTAGTGGTACGTATGATCTACATACCTTATCCGAAATTTGGTTAAGTAATTGCGGCCTTTTCCCTAAACCACTACAAGGGGCGTCTAATAAAATTTTATCAAACATTTCAGGCGCAAACGGGGGCCTTATATCTGAATCAGCGTTTATGAATTTTAAACTATCGTTACACAATAGTGTTGAGTCGTATGTGAAATTTTGAATGCAAGTCAAACCGAAATTTGAACATTTTTTATTTAATATATCTACTTTGTTTTTAGTTTTATCTATACCTATTAAAGTTCCCTACAACATTTTATTTATATGTACAATAATATTTTGATATTTTAACGGAAATATGTGTAAATAAGCACTTCCGGTTTGAAATTTTGGCTTACTTGGTTTTGCATAAGAGCAGCAAGGTGCGTAGTTTTATTCCCAGGAGATGCGCACATATCCAGTACGCATTCGCCAGCTTGGGGGTTCAACACATGCCCAACAACAATGGATGGAATATTTTGGAGCAAAATAACTCCAACAGGTAAGCAACTCTCATTAAAATTCGAGCAACCGGATAGTGCATCAGTTATTTCAATAGCTACTCCACTAATAATTAACAATATATTATAACTTCATTTAAAAAAAATAAACTTATTAACTCACTTGGGCCTTAAATTCTCTCCATAAATTTCATTACGCACCATTTTCACAATTCCATTCGCAACAAATACTTTTTCGGAACACTCATATATTTTACACAAACCTTTCTTACATTTCCGACTTAAATCAACATAAACACTAACATCATCCCCAACTTTCGTACCTTAAATATCACAAATATAAGTCAAAAACAAAAGTCTCTAAAATTAATTATAAAACCTGTCTGCATTGCCATAACACCAGGGGCAAATACATTGGCCCCCCGTAAAACCGCTGCACCACATTCCGCATCAACAATAATCTCCTTATCTCGTTTATCTAGATTCAATTCATCATCTCGAAACGCTTCTATTACAAGTACATCCGGTAAAATGGGATGAACACTAACTACCGGTACAGTTTTATGATTCACTGCACAAATCTACAAATTTCGTTATTAAAAAAAAAACATCGGAAATTTTAATAAATTAATTACCTCAATTAAAGCACTAATTATACACTGTTTCACTATTTGCACTGATTTTTTTAAAGTATTAACTCTAACGGTTGTAGTTTTCGGAGTTAAACAAAGCCATGATAAAAAATCGTTAAAATCTATAGGAACCTATATAAAAATATATATATTTAATTATTAATTTATATATAATTCAAAAGTTAGGGGCCGAAATTAAAAAAATCGCGCCTAAAATACGTACTGGGGTATTTGAGGTACTGTTTAGGTTAAAAATCGTTGTTAAATTTAACTTATACGTAAAAGGGGTGACCGGATATGCCATATTTAGGCTAAAAAAGTATTTAATTAAATGTTTAAAGCATGTGTAATGATAAATTACAACGCTCTTTGTGATATGTGGCTGTTTAGCTAAAGAGCTAGTGTTGCCAAACGAATAATGAATTACTAATATTTTGACTTGATTTAACTGTAAATATATGAGATATTAATGAGATTTTTTGATATTAAATATTTTATTTTGTTGTTTTTTAGTGTATATGTGTGATGTTAATGTATGAGTGGTGTAGTTTTGGGTATGTGTTTGGGTTTTTTTTGTGGTTTTTAATTTTTTTTAAATTGCTTTGGGGTTTTTGTGTGAAAGGTGTGGTAACAGTGCTCTTTTAAATTTGTCACGTGGTCAATAATGGACCAATCAGCGAGCGCATTTACTCCGATACGTGGCATGAATGCTCTTTCTTCCACGTCCGCCATATTGACGGGTACAGCAACTTTTTGGGAGCTGATTGGGTTAATGTATTAAGCGTATCTTTCATACGAAGCAACGCAAATATTCTTTGTGAACGTAAGTTTTTGTTCGTTTTCTATACCAATTAACAGTCAATTGAGCAGTGGAACAGTCGAACACGGTTAGGTTTATGCGTATTTACTGTATATTTATAGAAAATACACATAAGGGAGGAGACATTTCTGACATTCGTAAGTCGGCATTTGTAGAACACATTTAAAAAATTAGTATTTTCACTCAATTCAAACTAGAAATATCAGCGCAAAAACGTCCTACAGTTTAGTGCTAGTGGTTTTACATGGTTATTTATGTGTTTATATGTGATTTTAAAACGTGTACTTAAGTTTTGACGTTACTTAAAAATAAAATTGACAAATTCGTGGCAGGTATTGTGCAGGTGTAATTATAACGGTTTTTCATTTTTCTGGGTTTTATTGCGTTTAGACACTTTTAGTTTCATTTATAAATGTGCAATATGTTTTAGAATTGTGCGAATGACACGTTTCGGTTTTATTTCATTTTCAAATTTTAATGGAAATGACGTAATTTTTATCAAAGTTCTGAATTGAATTTCGTATTTTTTTTGTATTAAAATAAGAAAATGCGTTGTTGAGTTGATTTTTTTTTCATTGTGTTTTATATGTTTTTTTTTCTGTTGTGTGTTGTAGCGTGAATACAAATAAAAAAACTTCAAGATGGGAAATATGTTTGCGAATTTATTTAAGGGCCTCTTCGGCAAAAAAGAAATGAGAATATTGATGGTAGGGTTAGATGCGGCTGGTAAAACTACAATTCTATACAAACTAAAATTAGGAGAAATTGTGACGACTATACCTACAATTGGTGAGTTTATTTATTTTCTCTTTTTTATTTTAATTGTTTTGTAATCTTATTGTACTGATTCAACCATGAGAAATTCTTATGCAAGACCACGACACCTATATTGTACCTAACCTAACTAATAAACATACTGTAATTTTATATTTAACTCAATTTTAAACTATAAGTCTAATATAAAAAACCGATACAGTTTACTGTAAAACGCAGCTGTTAGTTTATTTTATATAGTTTAAGCACTTTTAGGTATATTTATAATATACCCCCAAAAATGCCTCCAAAAATAAATATTTAATTAGTTATTTAAACAAAAATATTTATTAATTATCGTTTAAAATTGATATTAAACAATTAAGCTGAACTAGATAGATAAAATATATGTAATTCCGGTGACGTCATTCATGACGTCATCTTATTCAAATAAAATATTCATAATATCTAAACAAAACTTTGATATTTTCATGAAATGATATGAAATTTCGGGGGTGGTTGTGAGGGAAATATTTAAAAGTTCAAATAGTGACATTTTGTATAAATCGAAATTCGAATACCAAATTGGTTCAATATTGTGTAAATGAATTCAAGGATATTTGTGAATCATAAAAACTAATTAAATTGTTTGTGTTTTTTTCTTAAAAAGGTTTTAATGTTGAAACTGTCGAATACAAAAATATCAGTTTCACGGTATGGGACGTGGGTGGTCAAGACAAAATTCGGCCGCTATGGAGACATTACTTCCAAAATACACAGGTAAGCAGAATCCAATATTTATTATTATTAAAGTGGGTTTGTTTATAAAATTAATTTTTGTCACCTAACATTTAGATATGAAACTGCTGATAAAAATATTGATGTTTATAATCTGATTTGTTTTATTATTAGCCACTGCTATTATAGATCTATCTCTTCTAGAAATGACGCAAACACTTAAAAATTAATTAAATATGTGTGTGTATGTCTACATATGTTAGAAATTTCGTGTATAGTATTACTACTAGATAACTAAACTGAGTGATGCAATTGGTTTTAAAGGGTGGTAAATTGATTTATGTCGTTGTTCCGTAAACGTAGGGCCTAATATTCGTAGTAGACAGCAATGACAGAGAGCGTATTGGCGAGGCAAAAGATGAACTAATGCGAATGTTGGCGGAGGACGAACTGCGAGATGCGGTCCTGCTGATTTTCGCCAACAAACAAGACCTGCCCAACGCGATGAACGCCGCAGAAATCACCGATAAATTGGGCTTGCATTCGCTCAGAAACCGAAACTGGTACATACAAGCGACATGCGCAACTAGCGGCGACGGCCTGTACGAAGGCCTTGACTGGTTATCAAATCAATTGAAAAATGCTAACCGTTAAAAACAAAATACACAACAAACATAAAACATACAAAAAAAAAACTCTATAAAACATTAAATTATGCAAAAAAAAAGAGATAAACAAAAAGTCGTTGCAAACACATTTCAAAGCGATTTTTCTTCATCCCCCCCCAACTATAATTTCCAACCCATTTCAATTTGGAAAACTTAATTAAATAATCTTTAAAACACATTTTATCAATTAGTTCTGATTGCGGTATTTGCAAAAAAAAATTTGAGGTTAAATCTAAACGGAAATGTAACATTTTGCAGTTTTGTTTTAGTTCCAATTTTAGGTTAAGTTTCGTTTGAAGTTTGAATCAAAACACAGCCAATTTGATTGAATTTTTTATATTTATATCCAGAAAACAAGTACTTTATATTTTAAATACAGATTAAACAGCGTGGTTTTTTGGTTATTTTTGTAATTTTTAGGATTAATTTTTTATGATTATAATTAGAACTGCTTGTACATAATTTCAGTTGTGTTGGAAAATAAGGCTGTCCCATTTAAGAAAAATAATTATTTACATTACAGTATAATAAAAATCCAATTTTCTTTGGTTTAATTTCAATGTAAAATGTAAATTTTTATGTAAAAAAAATGAAATAAATAATTATTTCGTTCACATTTGATTTTTTTATTCATTTATGGCAGCTTTTCATCAAGTTTGAGGCTATGTACAGATGCGTTTTATTCACTACATATAAGGATAAGTATAAAAAATTCGAAACGAAACTTAATTTTAAATCTATTTTCAATTTAAAGTATTTGCCAAATTGTTTAAATACAATTTACTAGAGTTTTGATATTATTTATTTAAAATGTCACTTAAGTAAGGGTTAGTAGCATTTTGTCTTTCAACAATATGGCGGATATCCGCATAATTTTAAAACGAAATATGTTTATTTACATTTTTAGTAGTTTTCAATTTTAAAAATGTATTAATGTTTTTATTAAATCTTTTCGGATTTTCTCCACCGTATTTTTTTTTTGAAGATAAATGACAACATGTGCGACATTGTGATATCGAAATATATTTTGAATTTGTTAGTTTAAAGAAACGATTTAGTAAAAATGTTAAACTGATTTTTGGAATATAAAATAATAATAATAGATAGTTTATAATTTATATATTTTAGAAGTACGAATTAAAATAACCGAATTTGAGTCTTGAGTACTTTTCGTTAGCTTAGCTTGAAATTTCGGTGTATTATTTTCGTTTTGCACTACCAATACCTTGAGATTACATTAAAAAAAAAAACATTGAAAATATAAATAAAGGTGTTGGTTTCTTACGATTAATTTGTCTTTATTGTGAGAAATTTAATTAATGTATGACTGATTTTATTTTTCAATCAGTTATATCGACATTCCTAATATTTAAAATCATGCTGTGTATTAAATAAACTAAATAAAAAAATTTATAAAATAATCCTCCATTTTGTTTTTTGTTTACTGTATAGGTAGATTAGTGATTGATTTTTAAACTATAAAACATACAAGAAACGTTTTTAAGATATACATAAACATTAAGGATTTATTCATAAGTCATTTAGATTTCTCTCAGAGCCTTATTGGCTCTGGTATTATTAGTTAGTTTAATTACAAATATAATAAAAAAATAACGAACAAAAAAAAAACCTGGTTTTGACAATGTTAAGATGCGAATTTCTGTATGAATGTATAAGAATCATGTGAAATATATTGTATTTGTGCTTGATTGGTATATTCATCTTTTATTATTCCCTTAAATTTCCCATTAAACGTATTAATTAATAAATAAAATATTAGATTTGTGCTTAATTACTTTCTTATACGCAGTATAAGTATTGTAATCATGAAAAATTTCGATCTCGAGATTTTAACCGAAATATACGTTTTGACCTTCCCTGAATCAATTCGAACTATTTTTGGAATGACGTCCGTCTGTGTGTGTGTATGTATATGAGCGCTCTACAACCCAAACGGCTAAAGGGAAAAGTATGAAATTTTAAACTTAAGATTTTTATATGCCTGGCAAGAAAACCTATTTTTGAAAACAATATTCCGACCGGAAGTGCAAGTTTACTCTAGTCAGTTTTTGCAGTTTCTGCAATTACTCAAATATAGTTGCAGTCACAGAAAAATTGTTACAATAAAAATTATAGATATCAGCATTTTGTACAACTTTTATTTGAAACTTTTTTTCTCAAACGGTACCGGAACCAAGAAAATGGCTATTGAAATTTCTTCATATTATATTTATTTTTACATAAATCGTATCATCTGCGCCTGTCAATTGTTTATCAAAAAAAAACAACAAAACCGACTTAAATAATTTGAAGTTTAGGATGTGATTTAACCTAAAAGCGTATAAGAAACGTCGGTGCATGACACTGCAGATGTTTTGTGTTTGATTTTTTATTAATATTTAAGATAGTGTAAAAACATCGTAAGAGGGTGTGTTATAAAATTGTAAGTACGGGACTGCATTATAGCATACATAAAACAATTGTATACATATTAAATAATTTTAAATTCCATATTACTAATAGCGAGATTTGTTTATAGGACGCAAAATACGCGACACTATTACGGTCATTGCTCTAGTGAGCTTATTATTAGCAGGTTGGTATTAAGGTGGGTTTTAAATTTATTTTAATTTACATTATAAATGATTGAATTTTTTTGTCAAAAATGTTCTCGCTTTTGTTAATATATTTTAATAGAAAAGTGATTTAAAGTAATGTTTAACATGGAAATTGAAGGTCTATGAGTATATAAATAGTATTAAGTGGGAATTTGAGCTAAGACGACCCTGTAGTATTTATACATTACACAGTACGGATTTATTTCCAATGTTATTAGTGGTATGGTCGGTTACTGGCGCCAAGCTATACATAAAGTTAATTTTGATTTACTGCCCTAAAAATATGAGGGCACCAAACATTTTGATAATTTTCGAAATACTATTTTTAAAATACTCTTCAATGACAGATATAAAAACGTAATTGACCTAATTTTTTTGTTTATTTTCGCAAATCTCTTTTTTATATTTAGAACCCAACTACAAAAAATTACTAAATTATTTTCATCCAATATATATGAGATATATATTAGAATAGGTCCCTAATACGGTACTGTGTGTTTCATTGTTGCTATAATTCACTAGACGTCGACCTCGAAGCGTATTTTTATTTTGTACCACCCTGTATAAGTAACACTGTAGTGCCCATGGTTTGATCAAAGTACTTATTATTCAAATTTTTCATTTCAAATGAACAATGTAGGAGAATTGATTTTTCTATTGTTGTAACAATAGGGCAAATTATAATATACATTTTCAAGGTTGAAAAAATATATATTTTTTTTGAAATATTTATTCAAATTTTTAATCATTTAAGGTGCGTTTTTTAATAAATATTGATTAGGGCATTTTATGTTTAAATTTGATTTTGTACATTTGGTCACACATTTAAATAAAACTGACGTCACAAGTCGATCTTATCTCACGTAAAATTAACACACAATAAAATACTATACACTATGAATGAAATACAAATTCAACACTGTTAAAAATGCGGATATGAAAACGTATGCAAGACATGCCATAAAAAAAAAAAATTACTGTCGCATCTGGGAAACTTTAATATATGATGTCATATTCATTTTCTAGATTTTCTGATTCAACCTAATGTTCCTTATACGTTGTAATAAATAAGTATTATACTCATAAATAAATGTCGAGATTTTTAGACCTTCCCTAAATTTAAGTACGAATTGAGTGCAGTGTGAGTCCAACTCTGTGTGAAACTGGACAACAATCCAGAAACTTGTCCATTTATTCAAACGCCTACAGACACAGTGTAATCATGCTATCTCGCTCGCACAAGACGAATGAAATGCATATATAACAATACATTATGGTCCAGACAGCGACAGAGATCCAAATAGAATGTCTGACAATAGCAGAAGTGTGAATTGTGGCGCCATCTCGGCCCCAGACTTCATTCAACGAAAATTTCTTAAAATCCGCACGACAAAAGCCCCCCCATTTTACAATGAATCATTTTTCGGTTTTCATCAAAATAAAAGACCGAAATAAGAATGAATTTCCGATATATTGTACACGAAATAATGGCGGTATCTCTTTACTTAATTCGCATTCTTAACAACAAAAATATATCGCTAATATATCAAAACCACAAATATTTTATTATGAATAACATTCGAAGAATTATCCAAACATATTTTTTAAATCCTTCGAATTAACAATGATTCAAATTAAATATGAATTTTTTTTTGAACCATAAATCACGCATGTAGACATTTTGCAAATCAATTTAAGAACTACCTGCAAATCTAAGAATACCTTTTATTACAATGCAATTAATATGATTTATGTAAAACTGTCGTTGAGTAGTAAATAAAATGGTGGTACGGTCCTGGAGAGGGGTCCGCATAGGAATTCTTGCGGTTCATCTGTTTTATTATTGTTACAAGTATTGTGTGTGTCAACCAATGTATTCTGATGCGTGATATTCGGGCGGCAATTGTCTCCGAGCTCAAACACATTCCTGATGTCGTTCTGTGTTAATATTAGGGTTAACCTCCAACACCTTTACCAGTTACAAGTTATTGATATTGTGGTTTGTTTGACAAAAAGCACACTAGGAGAAATCCATCCAGATTTTTGCTAATTAATCCACAATATTCTAATGAACGTCTTATAAGGTCATTTAGTTTAAAATCCTGAACATGGATGTAGAAAAAGAATTTGATGAGAAATGAAGAATCAGGATTGTGGAGAGAAATGGATTGAATATCATGTGGGACAAAGATAGAGTACATTCACACCTACAAGTTAACGCCTACTAGTGTAAATAAGGCTACTTTCTCTGGTGTTTTTTGAATGGACATTCATAAAAAGTCAACTGAATGGGTTTTGAAGAACGACAATTACTCAACATTCAAACAAATTGTGTTTTATTTATTATGGTTTACAATTTTGGTTTTACAATTTTTTTTCTTAGTGGTACCAACCAAAAGTTTATGAGTGTTGAATTATAAATCTGCAGTATGAGTATAGCAACTAACAAAATAACGCTGGTTATGGAATTTAAATAGGTGTTCATTCACGCCAACTAAGGAATCTCATTCATCCGTACGCGTCAGTGAAACAGCGTGTTGGGTCTATAGTGTTGAAAATATGTTCACACCCAAATCGACAACAATTCCCTTTAAATATAATGGTAAAAGGTACTTTAAAGAATTGAGTCCCGAAAAAGAGACTTGGAAATATTTGCAAATTGGATACAATAAGCCGCATAAGAATAAAGTTTCGAGTACAGTTTCGTCACACCTATGCATGTATAGTTCGAAATTTATCAATGAATTCGTGTCCCACGCGTTTAAAATCTAGTTTCTGTGCGGCGAAATGAATTTCGTCGCTTGCGGCAGAAAACGCACGGTGTGGGATGGGCGTAGTGTAACAAACTAGGGGGTTAAGTGGACACCGAATCGCAAACGAATTGTTTTTGATTTAATTCGTTTGTGGGTCGGTTGGCTGTGGCTTATGTAGCTCACCACTGTTTAATGGTTGAGTTGCGCATGCGTGGTGGGTCATACATAATTCATAGTGTGTAGTGTACTAAAAAGCGCATTTTACTTGTGCGAAAGAATGTTAAGAATGCCGCAAAATCGTGACACAGATACAACGTAATAACCAAAATGCGAACAACCACAATGTTATCTAGATGGTTCGTGGCGGAATTACTAAATGGTTGCTGAGCGAAGGGTTGCTATATATATGTTGCAAGACGACGGTGTTGCTGCACGTGTATAAGAGGAGTTCCTTTGCATCTGATGCTAAGCACGGCACAGCACAGCCATTCATTAGTTATTTACACGCCTTCGCATATATGTATGTTGTATTATATTGAACAACCGCGACATGCAGAACAGGTATCCACACACACACAACGAGGCGGCGGCAATACACATTTAGGTGGGGGCGGGGGCACATTGACCCCTGTTCCCAAACGCCCCCATATGCACCGCCCATGTATAATACTTTTCTCCTTATATACCATATGCAGCAGAAAAATAAACCAGATTGGTTTCTACTATATATATACATATATGTATTTCATATATTACAACTATCATTTTATTACAACTATACCCAAATAAATAAAATACAAAAAAAAACCAAAACACACACACACACTCACATAGACAAACAAACATACATACAGACGTTAGTCCAAAAATGGTAAAATAAGTAAAAAAAAGTTAATCATTACCCGTTTATAAATTGAATTAAATAAATAATAGAAACTAATTAGAGATTTTGATGATGTGTTTAATGCTCTGTAGATTAAGAGTTTTTTTTATGAGTTAGGAACATATTTGTATTTAATATGTCTGTGCGTGGAAATGATATAATTTAATAGTATTAACTGTATTTTTGTAATTTATTGTAATTTGACTAACCCCTGGCCTGCGTTGACATTATTTAGCTATTTGTTTATAAATATAAACATAGGCGTTGCATGTGGGGGTGTGCACCGGGGTCAATGCGCTTGTATGTGCGCTCAAACATGGCGCTACCTGTGTTCGTACGTAGGCTATAAGGCCGTAATACCAAAACGAGGTGCATATAAAAATATATGACGCCTTTTCCCATAAACGGGATCGGTAGCCTATTTACGAATGCACTTGTGCAATTCTCACTAATTTTATTATACGAGGTAATAAGAAAGTATTGTGATCATGAAATAATTCGATCGTGAGATTTTAACTACTTTAGTGACAAATTGTTTAAAAAGGTAAATTATTATAAATTAGTAAAAATAATAACAAAAAATATATATTGATATGTATATTTGGCCATAAACGCACGTTAATAATTACAGTGTTTCTTATTGCGTCGCGGTGGGAGTTGGTTGGTTGCATCCCGCACTAATTAAAAGTATTAAATGCGTTTAACATAGTAATATTGAAGTAAAATATGAGTTTAAGTTGAGCATTAGTGAGGGATGCTTAAGCCCTGCCACCTCGTCAAGGTAAACTCCATGGGGTACGTTTAAAAAACAATTATGTTAGTTGAAGTAAAAAATAATGTACAATGAGAACGATACACTAATAAATATTAGAATATTAATTTTAAACGTACCTCGGCGGGGACCTACCTAACTGAATATATTCCCACCCCCTACCTATCTGAAAGATTCCCTCCCCTTACCTATAATTTGAGATACTTATTCTAGTTTTGTGCTAGTAAGCACGGGGCACACACAATTATGTGCGTGCGTGCGTGCGTGTATTGTAACATTGGGTACGACACAATGTTACACGTGGAGATTGATGTATCTGTAAGAAATTTGGATTAGAAGGCGAACTGCCAAAGGGTGCAGTGTGCAAGTCTGCTCACACACTGCGAAAACTTTAAAAGGGTGGACACCCAGTTAACCAGGACTGGGACGTCCGAAAACATTAAACCTGTGTGAAGTGTGAAAGTACAGTTAGTTATTGGGGCCCACCTCACTCCTTCGGCGGGCCCAGCGTACGCGATCGAGTTGAAGTGACCAACAAATCAATCCGGTTCCCAGTGCACACTAATCAACTCCCGCACTGTCCTACTGCACCCTGGTCGTACAGCAGTAGGCACGAGAGCGGTCAGATACACTGGGCACCCACTGTACTACTAGTAGCACGGATGGGCTTTCTTAGACTTGGATTCATTAGTCGGTTATTTGCAACGCGCCAATATTAACAAACACCACGCATCTCATTCTAAGCAAATTCAATTTAAAAATTAGAACTAAGTCTCAGCATGCCTTGACTACACAACACTAGTGCACCCAGGTTGAATCGATCATAGTTTAAGCAAAGAAATTATTTAAATTAAACGGAGATTTAGCAAGCAATAATTACACAACATTAGTGCTCCAAGGTTGCATCGATCTCATCTTTAGGACAATATCCACATTTAACCGAGAGATACAGTGGCGCCTAATATCAGCGTTATATCAAGTATCTACTATTTATTTGAATTCAATCATTGCAAGTTTTTACACAATTCATTCGCGACGCGCCCACCCCCGAAACACCCGAGACCCGGATTTAAACCCCACCAAAATTGCAAACCCGAGAAACTAAACAACGCGAGATTATTATTTAAATACAACAACGATCTGCCCCCGCAGCAGAACTGCCATACTGAATGGACAGTACGCGTTACCGATACAAAAAAGGACTTCAAACTGTTGTTTTCCTCCAGGAATCCAACGGTGGCTGCTCCCACGATGAAAAGGGGGGATATTTACGAATTTAACGAACGAGCGACAAGGAACTAGAGAAAATACATGCTCCAACCGTAAGGGCAGGGGCTACCACATATATTTGCAACAAAAGCGCGTGTTCCAAACATATGCAGACATTTATTTATTTATTATTAAATGAACCATCAACAAGTTCTGTAATTAACAGGGGTGGATTGGAACAAAATACTCTCTCAAGTTATACATATATACAATTTTCGTGCACGTGCTATTATTTTAATGACTTTAAATCAATACCATTTAATTAAAAATGGTTTTTTAATTTATGAATATTATTTGTAAGAAATTTTATATTTCCCAGTGTAGCTTAACAATTTCTGAATACGCGCGTATTCAGAAACTGTTAAAGAAAAGAAGAAAGAAAGAATAAAACATATAAATACACCCGAAGACAGCGGATTCTCTTTCTATTTTACGACGTATAAGAGAACCACTGACCAAAACGCATGTTCGAAATATTAGGAGTCCAAAAGGTACTCACCAAGTCCAAATCCAAACTTGTTCCTCTCCTACCACAGCTGAAGTTCTTGTTGCTCCTGTTTGGTAGCGAAGCGCAGCGAAGAACTTTATTATTTAATTTCCCGAAATTATTTATTTAAAATTTGCACACGACCATTTTTTATCACTCACTATCACTGATTTTTAAACGGAAAAATATTTATTTAATTTTAAGACTTTCACTAATACTGTACAGGGGGGGAATGGCATACATTTTACGTAGTTATTTCACAAAAAAAAATAAACACTCGCGAACACACTTGAAAAATAATTCACTTTGTTACGAGTGCATACATAATAAATACAGAAAGAGAGAAAGAAACTGGGAAATATAAAAATAGCACATGCTAGATAATAAAAAAATCACTTACTTGTTCTAAATAAAATGCAGAGTTGAGTAGACTGGACACCCCTAAAACATTAGCAAATGAATTAGAAATCATCGTAAATAATATTTAAACACTATTAAAAACACCCCAAATAAACATTTATTAAACAATAATAATCAATTGGGACCGCCAAGTTAACGAAAATAAATAAAAACAATTAATTAATATACGAATTTAACATGCAAGTGTATGATCTACGAATGCCATGGCTAGCAACGCGTACCTTTCGATAACCAGGATGTAGATGTTTCATATTTTCGCAAAAATCTAATGTAATCGGTTACCCCGCACAATAAACGTTATAGAATATCAATTAGCAGTCTATTAGTTAACTTTTAACACTAAAATGCATATTAGAATCGCGTTTTTTACCCCGTTTTTTATGAATTTAGTTTTAACAAAAATTTGGCCGTGTGGCGTTTAACGGTCGTTCCACGGCACACTACAATGATTATTATATATTAACTAGGTGGTGTTTTTAATATGTATATATCTTGTGTTGAATTATTTTTTATCTTATACGTAAAAAAACACTCAGAAATATAAATACAAATAATACATATACGTATATATCAATAGTAAAATGAATTTACTTGAAAATAATTATTACCTAACAAGACCAGACGAGACCGGCAAAATTTTCTATCTCGGGTGCATGCTATGTGAATAAATAGTGTACAGGTGTTCTATATATTATATACGTAGTATCATTTTAAAATTATATATGCATATCTATTTTAAAACAATATTTAATCAAATAAAAATTACAAACGTAAAAGCTCTAACTATAAAACGGCAAATATCGCGTTTTTTAATGAAGCAAATTTCATGGTAAAATTTAAACTCATAATAAAATCCGTGTTAAGATAAATTAAGATCGTCCTTCATAGGCAACTATTTGTTAATATGAAAATAAATTTTTAGTTAAATCAGTTGTAAAAACATACCCAAATATAAATTCAAATAGCATATATACATAAAACAATAGTAAAATGATAAGTTTTTCGAATTGAATTGTAAATACTTGTTACCGAACCGGACCAAACGAGACCGGCCAAAATTTCACGCGTTTTTATTTTATTTCGGGTACAAGCTAATGTTAATAAATAGTGTGCAAGTGTTCTATATATTCATATATATATATATATTGCAGTGAAGAATAAATTTTAATTTAAACTATAAAATGAAATAGCAAATATCGCGCTTTTATCAAATTTCTCAAAATGTAAACCGTCATAATTAAAATCTGTAGTAAGGTATAATTTCCTGAAAAGGGCAATTTTTTTTATTAAGATATACTCACTTCCTCATTTAGAGTTGCGAGTTGATCTGCATGAGCTGATTTCCGGTTCCGATTCTTGCACACGCGCACAATAAATGTCTATGTTGTACCCGGTGCACTACAACAAAACGCGAATTGTCTAGTATATATTTAAATAAAATTAATATTGAATTTAATATGGTTCAAAAGTTCATAAGAGTAATTGCGCAATACGGATAATTGCTCTATATTTCAAAATGTTCATATACTAGTCTACATAATCCTGCACTATGTAGCAACAATTATTCATAGCATTTTACATGCAGACTAACGTTAAAACCGAACTGCAGTGACCGACGGTTCTCACAATAATGATATTTTATAACTAATTTGGACATGTTATCAAGAAAAAACCAGAATTATTGGAATAAAATTCAGACCCTATGTAAGTGGAACAAGGATAGACGTTCCTGTGACGTAGTTTTCTAATAACTGGTATTTTATTTGGTACTATATTTACATGCATAGAGAATCTATACATATAAATTTGAGAAATGAAGTTTTTTAAGACCTAAATTTTCCTTAATCTGCAAAGTTCTTTTTTATCGTAACTGTTGCAAAAGTGTAGAGCATAAAATTAGCTTTAATTTGATATGCAACAACGATATTGTTGCTCGCGGTAAATTATCAATTTTATATATAAGCAAGAAGCTTTGTGATATAAGTTCGTAATTGATTTTGCGTTAGAGCACAGTGGTGATAAGTGCGGCATAGCACCGTATTATAAGTGTTGTATTCGCACAATTTCCGATTTCTCGACAGACTAATTATTGTTTGCTTTAATATTAATTGTAATTGTTTATAACAAAGTATTTATGAATTACAAGTAACGTTTAAACCATTGTCTATATTTTATTTAATTACATTTCAACATTTGAATGAATCAATTAGTTTTCTGCCACCCCATTTTATGGGAATATGAATAATGTTTGAATGTAACATATATTTGAAAGTTAAATATTTAAAGTAATTGATTTGATTTTCTTATTTCAGAAATTGCAGTCTATTGAAGTTCATCGGCAGTTCAAATATCTGTGCCGCATCCTCCAATCGGAAGACATCTCCAATAACTTTTGGAGGAATCAACACTTGACAGTCTTCTAGGTTCCATTATAATAAATGTATTAGAGTAAAAAGTATTACTCCTATATGGTTTATAATAAATATATAACTGTTGATATTATTATAAATAACAAGGGATTGATATATTTGAACTTGATTTTAAATGAAAACATTATAAAATATAGTATTTTAAATTACCTTAAAAATCCTTTAAACAAAAAATTTATTAAAATTTCACACTTTTTTGAAATTTTTTTGACCATTTGAGCTTACAACTAATTAAAAATTTTAGGTTAATTCTAACCTCAACATTTTAATTAATATATGATACCCCTTTTTAAATTTTGTTTAAAGCGCCGCTGTTTACTATTTTAGTTCAGCCTCTCGCCTCTAGGACCCAAGCGGAGAAAGATATGAACTAGCATAGTAAACAGTGGCACTGTAGAAAAATTTTAAATATTAATTAAAATTTTGAGGTTAGATTTAACCTAAAATTTTTAATTAAAATTTTGTGGTTAGATTTAACCTCAAAATGTTAACTAGCAAAAGTAAGCTCAAATGGTCAAATAAATTTCAAAAAGGTGTGAAATTTTAATTAAAAATTATTGTAAAATTTTGTAGATAAAATGTGTTATATTCCCGTGACTTTCATTTAATATTTTGGCAATGTATAAACGCTGGCGTGCGGCCACACTGAAAATTGTCCAAGCGAATAACCGCTAATGAAGCGCCGCTGACGTCCATCGGCGTCATTAATTCGCACAAAGTTACAACGGACAGGTAAGTAATTGGTAGAGAAAAATATTACAGGCTTATGTCACCGTGATATTTAGACAAATGTGTATATTTAGTAGTGATATCAAACCGAATTTATATAGCTAAATTTATTCTAAGATGTGATCTTATCTATTATTTTTCAAATTTTTGTCTTAAACTAAAATTAAATTTATACGCACATCACCTCTGTGCTCTAATGATTGCAAATAATAATTGCGATTTGTTTAATAGTCCGTGAAATGAATATATTCATTATATTATTTATTTAACGGTTGATAAACACGAAAAAAGCGCCTTAGTATTATTTTGGTTTCGAATCACTAAACCTAGTAACAATAGACTTGAAATTGAAGACCTTAACCCTCCAGTGGTGACGTGCGAAACATGAGATTTATTTCTTCAATTAATATTACAGAACAACAAACTTTAATAAGTAATACATTTATAAACTATGTTTATAATTTTAATATACATCGTATTCATGTTGAGGATTTAACTAATTTTTTTTTTGTTTAGCTTGATCATACATAAAATAGTTAACAAATTTGTTTTTTATATGTTGATAATTAGTCATTGATTACATTAAAAAAACGAATAGACACACGTGTTTGTTGTACGAAATAGATAGCATCATTTCGAATTATAATTTTATAAGTTTTGAGTGACGGAAACTACGAAAAATGACTTGCTAATTAAATATGTGATGTCAATATCTTTAAAAAGATGTCTTTAATAGATGACTCACACACACACAATGATCTATGATCAAACGTCTGCTAGATCTATAAAGGATCCAGTTTGATAAATTAAAGGATAATTAAATTTTGTATTTGGGGTAAAAGGACTATAAGTACTGAAGTAATTTGAATTGAAACTTATTTATGAATTTATTTGAATGTTTTGAATATTAAGAGACTGGAATTGACATATGACGAATCGTTATTTAGATGATTGAATATCAAACGTAGATCAAAAATGATGTAATTCGATTCTTTGGGAATACCTAAAAAACATACATACAGGATATAGGACATGGATGAATCAAACGATTCCATAAATTAAATTTTATATAATATGTATGTATGTATGTAATAGAATTTGTAACGAATTTAGTGAATTTCAAATAAACTATTTATTGTAAGACAACGTTTTGCATAACGTAAAATGAATAAACAATAATACGGATGGAAAAACAAGAAAATACATCTGATGTTTATATAATAAAAATACTAACAAGGCGCCAATCGTTTGCCAATGGAAATATTGAAAACATATCAAATATTATTTATATCAATGCTTAGTCATATAAAACTCAACTGATTTCTAATTAAAATACCTTAATTAAAAATACTTAATTTAAATGATTGTCGTTAGAAAACCGCCGCGCCGATCCGCGGCGTACGTGTCTAATGTTATTTTTTACACAAAATAAAAACATTCTGTAAATAAGTGTTAAATCATAATTATGCTAATTTTCCAGACAATTATGTGCATAAAATGAGCAAAGCGTAAAAGTGAAGGGAGACACTGAATTATATACTATAGATACGATTTTATAGATGACTCAAATATTTCTATTGCCGTTACTTTGAACGATAAGCGATAAGCGGTAACCAAATAATCGTTACCGGCGTATTACCGGGTTTTTCCCGGTTTGTCCGAAATCACCAGGTTACCCACAGGTACCAACCAGTAGCGCTTTATAAATGGATTACAAGCGTAATTATTACCCATCCTCTCCCCCAAACAGTCAATATGTAATTAGATAATTGTTATTCTTATACAGATTCTTATTAGTAGGGGTAAACTGGACCAATCAATAAATCAAACAAATTTTCGTATTTATTATATTTGTTAATAATAATTCAAATTTTTTTTCTTTTATATATTAATTTGTGATCTAAATTATTTAAGAGAGCCCGAATTCTTTTAACACGATTTATGGTAATATGTCTTTGTTCTCGTAGTAAATGACTGCATTTATGTGCGAGATTATGTATACGTATAATTTGTATATTCAAAAAACGTTTTGACTTATACAAGCTGATGTAAGTTCGTCGTAATAAATATGTTTCATTTGAGTGTTTAACATTCTGGGTGCGTTGTACTGAAGACGGTACTGCACACCTGTGTCCACCAGCGGTATTAAAATAGTCATTAATCATAAATTAGTTCAAAAAAAAACTATCGTTTTATACCAAAAATTGGTTTATTTCATAATATACAATTATTTTTTGTGTATTTGGAAAACGGTGTACAATTGACTTCTAAAGGTAGGTATACACGTCTATACACCTTCTTAGAAGATTAGTATGGTTATATGTTTTTGTTTGAAAATCCTCGACTCTTTGACATAGTCACGTTTTCAAAGGATTCTAATTATCCGTCAACTTGTTTCTCCATCTTGTTCGCTTAACAATGGCGTTCGGGCGCAATTGTGACACGTCCCAATCGTAAAACATTCGTCCCATAAATATAATTGAATATATAGAATCTTAAAACCATGAAATGGGATCATACTCATTTTTAGTTGCAAATTAAACCTGTGATCTAAGTCGTTCTAAGAACATTTCATTAGTAAATTATATACAATTGTATAATTGTTCTGACGTAAAGAGCGATTTTTAACAAATTAATTTGTATATCCTGAAAATGAATCATTTCCACTGCGAACGAAGTCTATTGTAGTCAAAACGAGTATAATTCATGTATGCTTTATTCCAAATCATTTATGTATGCACGTGATCCAAAAGCTCGTGTGAATCAAAGCACATTGCCTCAACGTGTTTGTATGTGTGTATAAGAGAGACACAGAGAGAGAGAAAAATAGAGACAGAGAGAGAGAGCTTTAATCTTAAGATTTGTATCTAAACAAATGTTGGTAGAAAGAAAATGGCGAGTTTAGCGCAACCTTAAGGTAAAATGTAGCGTTCTACCACTGTATATGTACAGATATGTCTGCATTGATGGTGTCATAAGGTCGTATTTACGCCTTAAGGCCGCGCCCTAAGTGTATATGTCTCGCATTGTAAACTGCATGTATGTATTTATCAAATGCATTCCACAACTCAGACATATCCTAGCAATTTAACGAGTTTGTTTATATTTATATGAAATCAAATATCGATGAAATGAAAAATGAGAATGATTTTTTGACTCTAATAGATTGCAATGCGAGATTGGAGCTGTTGTACGGGTTAAGTACCCTTAATCCGCGTCTGTACGTTGCAGTACACCCACAACAACAAGCTAATAACAATAAAAAAACAACAACAAAATAAATGCATTATATCCATAAAATACGTCTGTCATTCAGTGTGTGGCGCCTGCGCACACATACACGCGTTCAATCGCCAGACAGACGCCATCTTGCCGCGACGCTAGCGCTATTTACACCCAGTGCAACTTGACTTTGAACTATAACACCAGGACACGCTCTTAACTTAACTGTGTGGCGCGCGTTTATTTTTTTTTTTAATTGCAATTTACATAGTAATTGTTTATTATCGATAGTTCAAATATCATAAATCGTTTTCATGATTTATCAAATGATCTATGCACAGGGGATAACATCAAATGCAAATTAATTTCTAAACGTTGTAAGCTTGTAAGGAAAATTGTAAGATGTATGCGCCATGCAGTGAGGGTAAATAGATCAAATTTTCAGGGAATTTTTGAAAGATTTGGAAAAACCCGACGTAAATACTAATAACGGGTGCTGTTCTTTTGGTCAGCTTAAGCTTGTAAGCTGATTGCGAACATTAATCAAGTTTCATTTTACAATTAGACAATTAACATCTGTGACTACTGAAAATATACATATGTGCCCACTTTTCAAATAAACAATTTATTAAACATTATTTACACACTATATTCCCCATATAGTACACTTATATAATATAGATCCAAATTCGGAATTGAAATTCGTTATCTGCATCAGATAAAATTATATTTTAAGAATCTTTTAAATTTTTTTCCTAAAAATACTGATAAACCCATTTACACCATACAAATTTGCAAATATTTATTTATAAAAAAAATAATTACGCGATGTAAATACAAAATTAAAATATCTTCCACTAAACTTTCTTATACGTATTTTGTTTAAATAAGATGAATATAATAAAAAAAATTGCTTATAGATTTATTGTTCTATATATGTTACAAACTATAGATAGATAATTTATATATAAAATAAATAAATGTAGAGATAGAAATAGAGTACGCCTTAGGTGTATTGTATCGTATTGTATGATGATGATGATGATGATAATAATAAGATGTATGAAAATTCGCATAATGATCCCGCGAAAGGCGGTAGTGGGGGCCGTTGAACATAAGCGGCATCATAGTAAACTGACTTAAATACTGTCAGTTACTCAAGATCGCTTGTCGCGAACGCATATACGAACGTCTTTGCGATACTCACTTAAACCCAAAAACATCGATCGACCCATCTATTTGAGCTGGTGTTTTATTATTATTACTGTTTAACAATAAATCGTACCAAATGTGCATGTGACTTTTAAGCGCAAGTGTGTGTGGAATATTGTACTTAAAACAGTGTGTTCGTAACTATTTAAAATGGGCAAATTTAACAATAATTGTGTTGTTCTATCGCTATTAGTTCTACTTGTGATCCTGCTCCAAATTATCGAAGCCCGGCGACATGCTCCCCTATTTGATAATGATTTGCATCTCGGCAAAAATAGAAATGCTGGTATGTTTTTTTATTTATTATATATTTTATTCTAAACTAAAAATATCTCAATTATAAATATGAATTTAAGCTACATATAATACTAAATATAGTAGTTAAGCGCAACGTATAAGTAAATCCTAGGTCAACATTTTTAATTTTTAAATCAACAATATTTTTGATCACCTTTACGCTTTAAGTTGTGTATTATTTATATTTATTGCAAATGCCGTTTTAGTATTTAGGATACTAAATAGTAAGTGTAATATGATGATTTTGAACTTGGGAAATTGTATATAGAAATGTGTGTGTTATCATTGTAAATAATTATAGTTGGTGTCTAGTGTTACTAAAAAAAATTGGATAGGAATAAATACGTAGAAATGTTGTGTCGTAAAGCGGGGCTTTATTTTTGCAAAGAGTCCCCCCCTTGTGTGACAGGCCCGTATTGCGTGAAAAAGCCGTTAGTTATAATAAAGTGGTCCGGTCTGGTGTGCGGTTCTAGAAATTGTCATAAAATCGCTTTTAAAAAATTTACATTCTATTTTAATTAAATTAACTCACAACAAATCTATAATTATCTATCATAAAATTATACACAAATTAGTATTAATGTTAACACTCTACAAAAAAAAACACCAAACTTGTTTAGATCGCAAACTACTTCGTAGTCGTTTTTTATTACTAAATTAAAAAAAACGTTCATATTGATTTTAAATCGAATTTAAAAAAATATTTCGGTCAATCCAATATTATTAAGTAATACAAATAATTGACACACTAAGAGGGGTAAATTGGACCAAAATTTAAAAATTACGCGAGTACATTTTTTAAGTACTAAATAAAAATTTGAATATTAGGGTGAAAAAAAGTAAATAATTTATATATATATATATATATATAAGTCAAGGTAAATAAACTGATATGAAAGTGGGCTAGTTCGGTTCTGTATACATTAACTATCACTATGTCAATATTTACATTTTTTTAATGCTTAGTGATAAAACATGGGATCAGACCATTTTTGTTTTGTGTTTGACAAATCAATTTTTTCTTCTATTATAAATATTATTAGAGCAAATGTTTCACGCAATTTTTATTTATTTATTTATATATTCATATCTACAATAATAATTATTAATGTTTCTAAACTTACATAGAAACACAACGAATCGGTACTTGGAAAATATTGTAGTACAATTGACTGAGTAAATCAATCAATCAATTTTTATAAGTTTTGCATAACTTTAACACACATAACCTATAAATACGCGTCGCGTATAGTCAGTAGTAATAACTCAGAAATACATTTGGCCCGCGCAGGACAAAAATAAAAATTGTCAGAACGAAAAATACGTCTCAAGGTTACAAATTCACTAATTAAACATTACTTAATGAACGAACCTCTCTATATGTGGCGTATGTCGTAACACCAGACACTTTTTTAACGGTTTTTTTTTTACTCGCGGAAGTCTAACAACATTTTTTTAAACTACATTCAAACTGCGATTTCAAATCGAACCTTTACGTGTTTTACATGAATTATTGCGAGATCGTTTGTTGGTAAAAATGCAACAAGTGTTGATGTTATGACCAGATGTGGTCGGTTAGGACCCCTGCGGTAGGGGTGTTACCGGTACGAATTATGGTCACTAATATTAGTGCCCTCCTGTCGCTAGGCTTGTAAAAAAAAACTTGTCCGAAGGTGCGAAGTTATTTGAAACACGATTGTAAAATCATTCTACGAGCTTTGTCGGTTGAAATGACTCAAAATTTGGGAAATCCTTCACTCAAAAACCAACACATACTTTTAGTTTATAGTCCAAATTGGCCCTAACTTTACTTGTGGTGTTTGGGTGAAGTGGATTGATAAATCAAACACTTTTAAACCCCAAGGATATTCTAACCGAAAGTGCATGTTTACTCTATACCTTTGATGCTCTGACCATTATTTAGTTTCAATAATAAATTATATATATATATAAAAGTAAGATGAGCGTTTTAGTTTAGTCTGTTGGGTTTGGGGGTAATTAAGAATAGAATTGAGTCACCTCGGCTAGGTGAACCCAAGAAATTCGGTAGAGTACGAGCCTGCATGTCTGTCGGACAGTCTGGGGCTATTCTTAGCCCGAAATATCGGCGCTTAAAATGGCTACATATTGCAAATATAATATGTCTGTGTGTGTGATATTAACGATATAACCGGGTAAGCGAATGGCTTTTGGCACACATCACACACATCCCAAATTTAAATATCCACACACACACACACACACACATGTCATTGCTGCAGGATTATAAAATGCATCACAGTCTCACCGACATCAAACTGCAAGGGGTGATATCTTATACGTAGATGAATCAGGAGAACCTGGAACTATAACGCATCTTAAAATGTGTTGTTGTTGTAATCATTTTGATTGGTTTGTTTTGAAAACATTCCGTAACTTGTTGATATATTCATGCTTGTTGATAACTTATACGTTTCGAAAATAAATAAATCTCATTTTGAGATTTCCCCCCAAATTTATTACCAAACGAAGCTTTTATTAAATAGATTAATTAATCTATATGAGACCGATTAATAAACACAATTTGTGTGTGGCACGGCTATGGACTCCAGTGCGTGTAGGGGGGGAGGGTAAGGGGGAGCGTCTCTGTGATATATTTGTAGCGTCGCGGTCCACGATAGAGTGACTGACCCCGACGCCTGACCAGGCCTGTATTAAATTAATTTTGGATATTTGGAACAGATTTGTATAGTGAGTCATTTAGGGGGGACTTGGGCATTACGTAAATATGATTGGGAAAATGTTGTAAGTTTAGAAAATTGTAGTGTGCGCGTTGCTATTTATATGAGGCTTAATTACTGGTTCAATAAACTACTTAAGTTGATGTATAACTATATATGAGTTTGGTCGGGCACTAATCGTGAATATAGTAAAGGGATCATAAAATTATAAATTTATTATGTACAACTGCAGTGTTGTAATATCCTGAATAGTTATTTTTAAAATCGACTCTAAAGCAAATTATATATATTTATTTCAAACTCATTTTATATATATATATATATATACAAATGTTTTTTTTTTAATAAAATCGCATAGCGAATACAGCGCTACAAATGCATCCGACAGCTTTCTCTTGAACTAAACTTTCACTTCGTGATTCCTTTTCCAGTATTTAACCGACACATGATTTTATTTTTTATATTAAACAGACAACAAATCCAATCAATTAATTAACTAATTTGTAATAGATGCAAAAATGGTATCTGTCACCCCATTTATAATAGGAATAAAATATGAATAATAAAAATGTTTGTAACTGCTGGTGTCCAAGTAACATAGGTCAAAAGTTACTCAAGTACTTTTATCGAATGGCGACGAACTGTTTGATTGCTCCTAGGCGCCAGGCGCCTAACGCCTCCGCGCACTTGTGGCCGCAAGGGGCGCCACAAGACTTCGACAACGTCATCATCGTGATGGTCTTTTTTAATATCTCCTCTCTTCATGTTTTTTATTACTGTTGAAAAATAATTATCACACACCAGCAGGCGTATTTACAATCTTCACCTACCAACACACACACACACACACACACACACACTACCTCACTTCATCATGCATTACCGTCAATTTTATTTCTAACTCCTTACCATTTATGCAAGCTACACTAATATCCTACGTATTCATCTCTATTTAGTTGCACCCATCATGAATTAGAAATATACACACTGGTTTATTTATTATTATAAACAGATAGACAAAAAGAAATCTACGACGCCGTAACAGAAAACACAAGAATTTAATATGTGTATTATATACGGGCAGGTCAGAGTCGAGTCAAAGGTCATATATTGCACTCTAGTAATTAGCGATTAATATTAGGAGGCGGGTATTGATAAGATATTCATTTACATACCAAGAAATTATATATAAATACAATCTTTTATTTACCTCAAAAAATAAAACTCGACGATAATTTATTATAGTTTCAGCACCTTTTTAAGTGAATTAGGCGATTTTTTTTTTATTTGAAAAATCGAACATGTTTAGTCAATTAACATTCGATCAATTAATTTCCGCTAAATTGTAAAGAAGATAATATTTTTTTATGGTGTTTGTAGGTCAAGTATGTTTGTATTTTTAATTTCCTAATTTAGAAAAATAACTAAATATTAGCTTAAGGACGTTTCTCGGATTTGGCGCCAGCGACTACGTCATTTTCAAGTCTATAAATAGCAAATTAGCATCGTTTTTATATTATTTATCATTTGCAATCAGCTGACGCTATTTACTTTTTTTCCATTCGTTTTATTTTTATACGTGGGAAAATACAACGTAATTATTAACAATTATTTTTAAAACATTTTTATAGCAAACTACTAAAATCCCGGTAGTCCTACCCTGCTTGTACTGCATTTAACGTCATATATTAAATGCGGCAAAAGAATGCCGAAATACACACAAAATATACACTTACTATCAAAAGAATTGCTTCAATATACCTCTAAAGTACACGAGCACTAATACATACATACATACATACACACACACACACACACACACACACACACACACACACACACACACACACACACACACACACACATTTTAAAAATAGTTGTATTTGATTTAAAGTTGGTTTAAAGGTGTTTAGAATTTGGAGATTAAAGTACTTTCTTATTATTATGTATAAGATGATGATGTTGAGTAGACAATAGTTTTAAGCGTTGGTGTATGGTGTGTCTGAAGAACGTACTGAATATGTTGAATACTGCGTGAAAAGAAAAAACGTCGAAGAAATGAAGTAAAAAAAAAAACGATTGTTAAGTTAGGGCCTACGGTATATGTTTTTGGTCGGCCGTTTAAAATTCTTCTGTGGTCAGAAATTTCTTCTCACAAGGATTAACGTTGTAAAATGTCAAATATATGTATAGTACGTACGGTGGAAAGAATTTTTATGCGCTCACCCTGTGAACTGTGTCGAAAATGTCTACATGTGTTATGGTGGTCCAATTTACCCCTACTTACCTCCATAGATTTTCTAGTCCAAATACAAAATGTCCTTGGTTTTTTAATGATTGGTTAGATACGGTAGCCGAATCAATTTAATAAATGTTAACTCAAATATTTATAGGCACTATATAATTTTTATGACACTTTAATTTTATGACTTATAAATTATGACTGGCCACAAAGACCAGAGTAACGCCACGCCCACACAGTGCTAACGCTTAGCCTCTCTCGGTCAGGTTAACCAACAATATTTGCATTCAATGCATTTGTTTTCTTTTCTCAATTGTCAACGCAGAATGTGTGATACTATCATTTTAGACGGTTAGAAGGGGGTGGAGTTAGGGGGACGAATCAATTTTTTTTTCTTTTTTATACCAAGTCATTGACATTCACGCACAAATACCAACTCGATTCATGGTTAGTTATTCGATTAAAGTTCACTTAAAATCCACGTCATTTAGCTAATGAACGATTGTTCGCTATGGTAGCTAATTGTTGTGTTTTAATCAGCCACAGCGAGCAGCGCTACAGATGACATCAGCGGCTGTTTTTTGTACGAAAGAGACACTTGCAAATTATCTAAGTCAATTCGTGATTATTATGGAATTGCACATGTCTGCTTTAATTGTTATTTTGTCATCATATCTAGCAGATGGCTCATTTTAATATACACGCGAAAAAATCACTTGAATGAATACTACAACAGGACCGTAATCCGTTATTCTCCAAACCACCATACATTCAAATTATTTTATAAGTGGCACGCGTGTCATAAATATCTCGATTAATTGCTTTAAAAACATTGGGTTATCTTTTTTTTAAAATTATCATGAATGCTTTGTGCATAAATTACTCGTTAGTTTAATAGTAATTTGTTTAAGTATCTGGCTATAAATATGTTAAGATGTATGTGCGGAACGAGTTAACTGGTGCAAAAATATAATCGAGTAAAAAATAAAAATGTTTAATACACGTTCATATAGAGTATATAATATAATGAAAGTATATTGTTTCAATGTTGAATAGTATGGCTGCAACGTCTACGCGGTTATTTTTTCAACTGGGTGGTCTATAATGTTGCCTGAACTGCTAAATTGCTTTGCGAAACATCTCATCAATTTATAGCGCACATTCTATACGCAAACTAAATTATACTACTAGTCAGATGATTAAATAGGGGAACAACTATATATGTATATATATATATATACGTATAGGATTAGAAACTGTTTGGTAGTTAATCTAGTTTAGGGATGGTGTTTATATAGTATTAAAATGCACCGCAAGATGTCACTACAGTTAGAGCGACAGGTTCTTTTTATAACCAAATACGAGCAATCGCAGTGGTCTTGCAGTAACCATAAATGGTTATGGTTAGTTTTTACGCTCGGATTTCAAAATCGGGTTTTTTTTTACGCGTATTTAAATTCGCACAATGCGTCGAGCGTGATTTGATAGTTTATAAGGTAAACCGTACGCGATGCCATCTATAGTCGTATTTGGTACTAAATGTGCCATCAAGCCTTGGCATAAATTCTATAAGGATTATTTTTTATCAATCGACTAATCGGGATTTGTCAATTTTGCCGAGATTGTAACATATAAATAGTCGGATGCGGTATTTACGAGTAAAGATTGTATATAAATGTTATTGAATCGGAGCCAATATGGCGGCGACGCCTTCAAATACTTCAACTATCGTCACCTATTTTTAGAATCATTTGCATTTTCTCATCCAAATCACCCCCAACATATATAAACATTTGATCCATTTCACACTGCAAACACACGTTTTAGGTCATTTCATCCACGTATAGTAAATCGTATAAGTACCCTGGTTAGGTGTGTTAGGAATTGGTTAAAAATCAAACCAGTTTGTCGATCGCGCAGATTCATATTATTTACGCATGCGTACTGGGAGTACCTAATATAAACGACAGGGTATACATATTTAATATATGTGTTCTAATAATTAATTGTATGTTTTTTTATTTTGCAGAATGCACTTTTGGCAAACAAATAAAAGAAATTGGATCGTCCTGGTTCGCTGATTTGGGTCCCCCGTTCGGTGTTATGTACTGCATCAAATGTGAATGCGTCAAAGTAAGTTCACACTAGCGAAATAAACACCTGTATGTGACTAGACGTCTGTGTTTATTTGGTAAATAATTTATAATTATCTCGAATGGCGATACGAAATATATCAAATATTTGTTGAATATTTACGATAACTATCGCGGGCAAATATTTTCAATTAAATATCTCTTGAGTGTATTTGCGTGCACACCTCTCTATTTATATGTGAGCTTCAAGCTGTTCCGAGTAGCCTATATGGTTCAATTTGATATTTAACAAATGACAGACGTGTAATCATATATGTATGTATGGGTGTATGATAATATTTAAATTTCATAGTAACAGTGTCAATTTGTTGACGTATTGAAAATGTATTATTTAAGCCATGCCCTCATCAGAGATGTATAAATATTAAAGGTCATTGACCCATTTGACAATAGCACACCTACGCTATTCAAAATACCATATACTATAAGCGAATTACTATTTAAATTAGTTCAATCAACAACGACGCATATCTATTTATTCTATCTTCCCTCGAAATTTAAATGAAAATCTATAAGTTGTACTATTTCACCCTGGCTAATTTGTGAATTGTGTTTTGATTTTAGGTACAGAAAAAGCGGCGTCTTGTTGCGCGGGTGCAGTGCCGGAATATCAAAAATGAGTGCCCTAAACCTAGTTGCGATGAACCGGTGCTACTTCCGGGCCGATGCTGCAAAACCTGCCCCGGCGATTTTTATTGTAAGTTTCTATTTTATTTTCTTTTTTCGTGAACAAATCTATAATTCTGTAAGCAGAATCTCTGAAATATTGATACGTTCATAATTAAGGATAATTTTCGTTACTAATAAACCAGAATTATATGTTCGTTAGATATCATTAGAAATTTCATAAAATATTTCATCAGATTCTCGTTACAAATCTATAAACTTACTCAGAATCGCACCACTAAACACAATAAATACTCACCCATAGACCTATAGACTATACATACATGTTTATAGACTAGAATAGAATAAATTTCTAAACTAACAAAAATATTTCGCTGATATATTTTAATTATAACATATATAGTACTATGCTTGCTATATTTCACAAGGTCACCAACTTATGGATAACTTTTATTATAAAATATGTATGTGGTGGTAAGCCTGGAGGCGCCTAAACGGTGTCTTACTATCAAGGACGAAAGTCAAAGAACGGACGGTTGCCCTAACCCCCCCCTCAACCCCCCGCGTACATAACCCCTGTGAGTAACGAGCCGTCTATGCACTACATATCCACTGCTAACTATTATCACTCAATGTGCATATAATACATAAATTATAGTTTAAATGCACTTATAGGTTAGGAAAGCTCTAACTCGCTAATGCACTATTAAGGGAGGCAAACTTATATATGATTTTATGAATAAGTTTAGGAGTTTGAAGCTTAAAAATGAATAAATTGCTCCTAATTCTAGATGATGTATTATTTGTTGCTATGTATTAATTTGAGTTTTAGATTGGGTGCAGGGGTATGTAATGAATTCCGCTTAGTGCGGCACTGCACTGAATATATTTTGCTAGTTGATGGCGCCAAACTGGCGCTACCTGAAGATTTTTTTATGAACACATACGCGCAGACGACCTACTTTCAAAGATTATCGTATCTAAGCTTATTCATAATAAACCATTTTTTTTTTAATTGAATTTCGCACATACTGCAAATTACGATGATTGCATAAAACTATTTATACGTTTTAGTATCAACGTTGGCGTTGGCCTATCACTTAAATGCACAAGAATGCAATTTTACACTCTTTACGATTTTCGAAAATATTTATTTATTTATTTTAAATTTTACTCATTTATAGTTTTTTCTCAAAAATTCACACATAGCACACTAGATATCAAAAGTTATAACCGCGCAATTTTTACTAGATTCGTTTAGTTGTATTGGGGCATATTAGCACGTTTTATGTATTTTATCTGATAGTAAATTGATATTTTGACACATTTAGAAATGCTACTGTTGTATTTAATTAATATTAAATGTGTCGCTTCAGTCATAAAATGTTATTATGAGGTCAAAATCTTATGAACTATATGATAATTAAAGTGTGCCTCGTCTCCACAGGAACTGATAAACACTCAGTGGTGCACTAAACTTATTTTCACTTATTCAACACCCTCCTCAACAAACTGCACCAACTCATTTCATACATACAAGTTTTATAAAAATAAAATAAAATTTTTAAAACGTAATAAAACAATTTCATTCTACTAATATATTTTATTTGTATTTTTACACTAGATATTTATCGTGTTTTGGATCAGATAGCAAAATTCGTTGCAAAATAAATATTCTCTCTCAAAATAAAATACGCCACTATAGTGTGTTGCGTATAGGGACCGCAGTATGCAATATACGTGGCACGCTTTTTTAGTGTTGGTGTGCATTTTGCCAGTGTTTTTTAATCATTTAATTTGTATAAAATATTAATTTTTAATTGGCAATAATTTCGAAGGCCGCTCGGCCCATTAATACAAATAAACAATTGTGTAATTGATTGATAAATATCGATAAAAATTAATTAATTAAGGAAATTGACAATTCTCGAAATTTAGTAAACAAAAATAATAACAAGACGTCAGTCGTTCAATTTTTAATAAATATGTAAACCTTGAGTTATTTATTTATTTATTTATATAAAATGTTGAATTAGGGCTGTATTGAATAAAAAACTTCAAGTCCATCGTCTTTAACTTTTAAAGATTTCGCGACCGAATGTCAGTCATAGTTCTGTAAGTTTTAAATACATTGTGACGTAACTTATGTCATTTTAATCAATACAAGGTCGTTTAAATATCTCAATAGGCTGATTGTTACGTCAAGCATGTATAATTTTTTTTTTTTAAAATTCTTATTCGATAATATTAATTTTGGATGTTTGTATACTTTGAAATTCTACTTATAAATCGATTGATCAGACGATTAGTTCTAATCTAGATTTCGTTGAATTTCTAATTTCAGACAAAATTATTTATTTTATTAAATTTATTACTAAGCAGAAATATATAAACATTATTATATAAATAATTGTTTTAAAAGTCTATGACGTTATTCCTAATTAACTTAAAAACAAATAAAATGCCGTACTTTGACTAGATCACCAGACTATATGTCGACTGGATTAAAATAGCTAATGGCTATTATTACCAACGCTGTAAGAATATGTTTTTTTTTTAAATACATGTCACATGTTACGTTGGCGTCTGCAACGCTTGGAAAATCATTTATTACCAAAATCAATTTTATTGCTCTTTGCTCGTGCAACCCTAACAGATATGAAAGCGCATTTTCCGCTTGGGTTTTCTCGCGGCACTCCTTAAGTGCCTATGTACGTAATAAAATGGAAAATGTGTGTTTTATAGAAATAAACAATTCCTGTAACGCAACTATATAAATAATGTAATAATTCATGGAATAGCTAATCGAACGAGATCAGGGTATAAGCAAGGTCGTTGCGATTTTTAATTTAGTTGGACAACTAAGGTCCCTTTTGTAATGTTGCGAAGGGGACGCCTGTGGTGGAGACGCTGTCGCGAGGACGGCGTCTGTCTGTCGGTCGCATAACAAAATATCTAACTACGTTTCATTCTTTAGATGAGAAATGGCGGGAGTTGAGCGTTTACGTTTAAAATATCACGTAATTCATACTGCAACTACTTTTATATACATACATACATAATATTAAATTATAAACGATTCTGCAATTCGCAACATTTAGAATTGAGCTTTTATTACATAACTAGTACATTTCCCAAAAACCCAATCAAACTAAAGTTATAGATCGTTTAATTATCTACAATTGTCATTACATCTATTTTATTTCAAGTCTAGTCAATGATGAGTTATTAATTTTTTTATTAAAATACTTTCTTAATTTATAATATTAAATTCAGCGCAATTAGTACATTTTTCGTAAGAGTGTATTAAATAAAAGTTGTAGATTATAGTAAGGTCTTTAATTTTTATTAACACTAAATTTGTGTACGTTGAGCCGTTTATGAGATATTATGTTTTTATTGCTTTGCGAACGGGTTGATAGCAACTAGTCTCTCAATTGTGTACTCCAGATTGCATATGTGGGGGTATTTTTAAATTTTTATATATAGATAAATGTAAATATGTCATTACGATCTAAATTATTTTTATTGGTCTACAATCAAATTTAGTTTTCTCGGAAATTTGTATTTTTCCATGGCAACTCAGAAATAAATTCGCAAAGTTGAACCAATTTTTTAGTACACTATTTTTTTTTAGTGACAATAAATTATTGTATATTTTTTTCTTGCAGCTCCAGATATTCCGCTCGATGGTACTGGTGTCGGGTATTCGAATGATGAGGAAGAAAAAAGTATGAAACGTAAGTAATTACTATTGTTTTCTGGATAAATATGCATGTGTCTTCCTAATTATAAATTTGTGTGTGTTTTTTTTTGGCATGATTACTCGTTGATTTATTAACCATGTGAAAGCGTTTCGAATTTATTTAATTCAATGCGTATTTTTCCAGCATTTAATGGTAATTTTACTATTTAAAATACATTATTTATTATTAAATAAACTTTCTTAGAAATTGTAGACTCCTAAATATATACTAGACAGCCATACATACTTGTAGCTTTAGTTGCGTTTAATCGACAACCATAGGCGTCGCTAACGAATGGGTTTGGGAGCACTTTAATTTTATACGAAATATAATTAATTTAAAATGTAAATAATATAGGTGACAATTATTATAAAATAACTAATTTAGAATTTCGCGTTATTCTAGACTACGCAGCCTTGTTAACAGGCCGTTCATCATTAGTAGTAAAGAGAGAAGATGCGCTTACTGTCCCGGTTAGCGTAAATAAAAATAACGTCGTAGCCACCGGTCGGTTTACTTTCCACCGTAAGAACCTCTACTATTCGTTCTACGTTTCGGATAAAGCAGCCCGCCCGCGCCATTTGCAATTCATTGATCATACTGGGAATATTCTCGAGGAACATGAACTGTCCGGCCCTGGAATAGTGCCCAGTTTATATCAAAATGTGACCAGGAAAATCTGCGGCGTTTGGAAACGACTTCCGCGAGATTATCGCCGGCTGCTTAAAGACCAGAAGTTGTATGCGGTCCTTGTGTGGGGAATGAAAGAACAACTGGAGTTTGTGTTGTCTGGACCGATTATGCGATTCGTGGCGCTGGGAACCGAGTTGTTTAGCGCCCTCCTGGAACCAGCGCAAGGCACTGATGCGAATCTGATGGCGGGTGCTGGCGCGACTGCAATTGTGTCCACCTCCAGCGCTTCGACGCCTTCCATACACATTGAGGTCGTGTTCAATGGTATCTTCAGCCCAGATGAAACTGCAGATGTACCCATTAACATCACATTGAGTTTGGAGGAGAAGCATCAGATTATCATAGAAGAGGTCAGTATTTTAATTTAACTTTTTATTTATTTACAAACAACCAAGTGGGTCATTCCCGTATAAAAATTGTTGCATCAGAAACTTAACAATATCGTTTTATTTAGATTAAGCGAGTGAAGAAACCCGCGCATGAACTCAACATTATTGAAGTGAGTTCGCCAGTGTCGGCAACTGACCTTCGCCTGCTAACGCGGGGTCGTTTAGTGCTTTCAATATCTTCCGTTCATCGACCTGAAGCGCTGCGGCTAACAGGCGCTGTAGTCACGCGGGCTACGTGCGAGTTATTCCAAACACCACTGTCGGCTCCATCTGCTGAACTAGACACCAAACTTGAATCACCTTCCGGTCTTGCGTGGCTTTTCATGAACTCTGAAGGCGCCCTTGTCTTCAATATTCAAATTGAAGAAAACGGGCACAACGTTGCGTTAATATCTTTAGTGGATATGTCCAGCAAACGGAAAACGGAAATAGATGATTTGACACCATTTTACGGGAACAACGGTTGGGCCAATGGCACTATCGAGCGGTTAGGCCCCAAATATTTAGAGCCCTTATATTCAGGAAATGTAGTACTGAATGTCACGTTTCAAAATAAAAATACACAGACTTCGATTCGAGGCAGACTTACTAGTAGACCGGTGGCAGAAGCTAGAGATAGCCGGGATGCGATCTTACTTAAGCGAAGCAGTCGCGTAATCCCGAAAAACGCGGTAGCCATGGCCTGGTTATCCGTGGACCAATCATGCTATTTACATTACGACGTTTCTTTAAGTGGAATGAGTAGTTTTGATAAAAATATGCAACTATATATGATCGACAAGCCTATGGAAGCGCCTGGGGCGCCAGTGACCACTAAGCTTCTAGAAGAGTTTAAAGGAAATCAAGTCGAAGATTCTGGGAATGTTCAATTAACACGGGAGCAAATCAGTCATTTAGAATCTGGAGTCGTGTATTTGGAAATCCATGAAAAGGATACACTTAACATACTGCTTAAGGGAACTATAAAACAGGTAAATATTCACTTTCCCCGAGTCAAGTCGCCTATATTAATAATTTTTTATTTGTTATAGATCAAAGTTCCTGTTTCCTGTCTACCATCTTACAATGATAACGATGTACCTACGTCACACTTAGATCGGCCGTCATCAGTAACAGAACCAGCGCGTTCCTGTTACTCTGAGGGTCGCTTCTATGAGGAAGGCTCCGACTGGAGGACTTCTTTCGACCCGTGCACCATGTGCTTCTGTCAGAACGGCAAAGTCAAATGTGAGACTACAACATGCCCATTCCAGACCTGCAAACTGGGAACGCGAAGTACTGGAGAATGCTGTCCGCCATGTTTGAGTAAGTTCTCCTGAATTTAGTGACCATATATTTAGCAACCTTCAAACTAGATGGTTTACTAACTCTGTTGTTTTTTATTTTTATAGATAGCACAACACAACAAGACTCGAACACTTCCGTGTCGCAGGGTTGCAAACTTGGAAAATTGCACCATTCCCCAGGAAGTCGATGGCATCCATTCTTGGTTCCAAGTGGTTTTGATCGTTGCACTGAATGCAGGTGCGATCCAAACACTCTGGAAGTGAAATGCTCGCGCATGACCTGCATTTTGGATTGCGACGAGCGGGTTGCGGTTCGAGTTGACGAGAAAAGTTGTTGCAAACAAGTATGTTTTAAATCCAAATTTCGAAAATATATTCATGACTAATCATATACAGGATTAAACTATAATGTGTATCTATTGTTTTAGTGTCCTAATACCGGAAACGATTCAGTTCAAAACTACGAACCCTACAAGCTTATCCTAACCGAACCTCTAGTCTATGAAATGCCCCCGGGAAGTTGTAAGATCTATGGAGGGATCGTTAAAAATGGAACAGTCTTCCACCCGAGAATAGCTTCAATCGGTGAACACAAATGCACAATATGCACTTGCAAAGTAAGTAATCAACTAAATAACCCTGGCGCAATTATTAAAAAAAATCTAATACTAATTGGGTGTTTTTTTTTATTTTTCCAGGATGGTTCTCCATTTTGTGAACGCTTAAAATGTACAAAATCCATGTGCAACAACACGACGTATCGGGAACGGCGAAACATCAGCGAATCTACGCTAGAAAAGTGCTGCTCGTGTAAACGGTTACGGCGGCACCACAACCATAGATCGCACAGCCAATCGTAAGACTAATATTAGTGCCTTAATCATCAAAACCCCGGTTTAACATTAAACCATTTGTATAATTTGTACAAAGAATTAGGTTATTAATGTAAAAATGTTAGATTAAATTATTCGTTATTGAGACTTCTGGGCAACAGTACTATTTTAAACAAAGTTTAATTTATAATTTAAACTAGTTTAAATTAATGGATGATTTGAATTGAGCGAGATTAATTAGTTATTGAGCGCGTGGTCTAGAACCATTTTAGTGCTAAATGTAACCGGAAGTCTTAAAATTTTAAACGACGATATTTTAATGTGGAATGTGTGAATGTTTAATTTATATTTTTTTTGTGTATAATTTTAATAATAATAATAATAGTTAGTAAAGTTACCTTCTTAACCAAAGACTGATTGAAAATAAGGTTTGAGTTATTTTAGAACGCCCGCCATATTATCTAGTAAACGTTTTAAGCTCAAAACTCTATTCTAAAGACACCCAAAAATTAAAAAAAAAAAAATCAGTATTTTTGTAAATTAAATTTAATGTCTGGCACATATGAAATTCGATCAATTGAATTTTTTACTTATACGTCTTTAGAAAAATTAAGCTACGCTTAAAGTTATTTTAATTAAAATTAAGCCCCCCCCCCCAAACTGGAAATTTCGAAATTGGGTTTCGGTGTAGAGGACAAAGTCTGACTATTGTATTTGAATCAGCCCCAAAATAAATCAAGGACGGCTCCATCACTATTTAAACGATACTTAATGTGTATAAGCTATACTTAAGGGGAACAACCCCCCCCCCCAACCCCTCTAAACAATTGAGAATCTCTCCATAACTACAGTTCAGTATTTTTTGGTAAATAGTTAAGTTTAGCGTAAGAAATGTACGTGTCAAAATATAGTGTTGTTATTAGCAACAATGAAACAAATTGTTGTTTTATTTTGTATTTGTATTATATTGATTTTGGATTTCTAAATAACCATAACAATTATTATTAGCTTTTTAAAATATTATTTTATGTTAAAAATAATACGCTTCTAAATTAACTATGTAATTATTAAAAAACTATTTAATTATAATAAAAATACATTTTATAGGAATTTTAACAAAATATATTTGTAAATGATATTATTAAAAAAAATATTGCATTTTATAATAATGTACCTCTATTACTTATTGATTAACTACAAAACAAATGAATATATCTGCTTGTTAAATTAATTCGATTTATTCAAATTATTTATGGAAAGGTAAGTTCCACTCAACTTCCAAGTACCTTACGTTCAAAATGAGTCGTTTTAGTATTTAGTGCTAAACGTTAAAACCTTTATTAAATTAGTTTTTAATGGATTTCAATGTTCAAATATAGATTAAAATATAAATTAATTTCTTAAAATATACATAGCATCGCCCTATAAAATGAATAAGGTTCAAAACAAAGAAATATTTGATTGCCCCCACCGCGGAACGGAAAAACAGCACCTGTTGCTAACTTCGTGTGCCAACGCCGGTCGCGTCCGAGTTAGTTGGCGAAGACTACGACCGACTTCAGATGTTGCTGGACAAGCACGCTTGTTGTTTGTCGACGAAATAACGAAACAACTGTTGTTCTCGTGCTATTGTTTCGTGTATTGTTACATTCGTGCATTGTTGCTACATTAATTGTACAAAATTATGTTTGAATTTACCGAGAGTACGCGGGACTGGTTACTAGGACAACAGTGAAGTTTGTGTGTTTTGTGTACACGATTTGGATAACATTTCACTGGAATGGACTAAAACAACAAAATATCGGTATGCCTATTGTTGCTATTACACTCTTCTATAGTTCTATAAGGTAACAAACACAACTAGATAACAACCGGTGTCTTGTCAAAACTGTTGTTGTCAATCATGCGACATTTTTAAAGATGTTATTTATATATTTCCAACTGAAACCAACTGGACTAGACACTTATTTTTAAAGTTTTGTACTAAATATATAATTTCGAATTCTTTTGTGTAGATTTCTTTTGTATTCTACGAATTCGGGTCTGTTTCCTAAACGAGTCTCTAAACAGCCGTTCAGATAAAAGTTGCTTGAAAAGCAACCAAAGTAGCCGTTTTTCATAAATATTCCTCATAGGATCGATGAGCCTAACAGCCTTGAGGCTCTAATTAAACATTTAATTGAAATAAAAATCGATGCATATTTATATAATTCAATTCCTGTTATGAAATATTGCAAAAATTGTATCAATTATTATTTAAATATTTTGTATTTGTTTGTTGATTAAAATATTTTATGAAACCGGGAAGTATTTTATTTCGAACCATATTTTGTTTTACGATGACGATTTACACTAACAACAATAAGTCAATTTGCATTTTATTTCAATTTTAAAACGATTCAAATACTTGTGGGGAATATCCACCTCAGTGCAGGGGTTTGGGGGGGGGGAATAATCAAATCATTGTTCAGAAATCAATATGTTATACATGCTTTATAGAAAAACTTTGTGGTACACTGTAAAGAAAATAAAAAAAAAACCTAGTGGCTTTGTGTGTGTGAATAATTTCATTCAATTGTTTTAGTTACATTTAACCTTTGAGGGCACATGAATTATTTTAATTTTCTATGTGTGTGTGTGTGTATTAGTTGAAAAATTAAAGTCAAGTTTCTCTTGGGACATTTTTGTAATAAAACGTAAAAAATGTCTTTCGACAGTGTTAAAATTATATATTTATAGACGGCATAATAAATGTGTACACTAAAAAAGTTGCTTGCCGGACCACCTGCACTGGGCTTTTTGATAAACAACTTAAAACGAAATATCCCTAATTAATTAACATCACTAATGGACTACAAAACTAGAGGAATTCTTTTAAAAAACCTGATAACTATTTATTACGACGTTAAACAAATATATTCTAGAACTCAATTTCTACGAAATTCTTCACCGAAACAAATTATTTCAAACATTTGAACTAAATTGAATATAATTTTTGAATTTAAAACGTCACATATACACAATTGTAGAACCGGTAGATTCAGACTGAAACACTTTTAAGATTCCATTTTGGGTGTGTGTGTGTGTGTATTATAGTTATCACATCTCTCAGTGTGCTATGAACCGTGTTTTATCAGTTGTTCTATCGCGTCATCCTTGAAAAGGCCCAGGAAACTGGTAAAGATATGGGCCGAAGCGTTGGCGAGTCTAAAACACAATAGAACCTCTAACCATTGGCAGACGATAGACGCATCCAAAACTAACTTCACTCCACTCGTACTTATTTTAAATAAATTACATTACATTTTTAGACATTTTAAAAACATGCTTCGTAAACATTTCTCACGATACCACGGTGTGTTTATACGTTAACTGAGAATGCGCGATATTATTCTAAGAATTGCATCAAACGCCACATTTCATCACGAATTATATTCGGATTTTTTGATGCACTAGTAAAAACATATTTCGAAACTTATCGGACAATAAAGACGTGTTTATCATCAAATAAATATTGACGTTTTTTTTTAAATGCTTCCACGAATCATAAATGTCAATTTTGCGAATAAATAAAGTGTTATCTATTGATAAAAATGCAGCGTTTTACGCAAATAAGTACGCTGTTTGTGTTTATTTGGAAACTTTAGGTAATAATGCGTTATTACTATTATTAAAAATAAAAGCTATTCTTTGATAAATAATTATTATTTTCGTGAATAGAAATTTCGAAAATATATAATCATTACATTAAAAACACTATCGTACATTTTTTTTTATTATTATTTTTAAATGAATTATTACTATAATCATTTGAAAGGATTTTTTTTTGTTTTCGTTTCGGCTCAAATTAATTTTATGAAATAGAAAATAAAAACCCAATAGACAAATTGGTGTTGGCCAACATGTAATACAAATTAACGACAACAAAAAATGTATTCAATATTTCCAAGTCGGCGAAATCACACCTTATAATTTTCGGTCTATTAACACTTCCGGTCTACGCGATCATATAAGCCTAACTATGAGTTTTCAAGGTCACGTGCACAGCTTTTCTTTTACTGTTATTCTAATAAACCTTTCACTTTCCGGATTGATTGTTTTATTGCGGCAATCAATCCGAAATTATTTATTACTTATACGTTTTCGTGAGTCATTAAAGTGCTCCTAAAAATGGGGGTAGTAAATTTGAGTAAATTTTAAAACAGTCTAAATAATTATAGTTAAACAAGGATGTGTGTGTGTTTGGAATTTTTTACGTGCGTTTTAACCAGACAACAAAATAATTGTGTGTAGAACACAATAGAAATCAAATATAATAATGTTTGTTGTGTGACGACTGAGACTATTAAAAATTATTCAACTAGAAAATATGTTTATGTTTTTTTTTTGGGTTAGAAAAGGGTGCGTTCACAAGCAGGTGAGAGTGCGGTAAGCTAATAGACAGGTGATTCAGCACCGCTAACCAACGAGCAACTCAGCGTTTTTCACTTACAAAAGACCGCAACTTATTATTATTATTATTATCACTCGTAGACAACATAAACTAGTAGAGCATTTATTACCGAAAGCCCAGCCACCCAAATTAATTAAACTTTGTATCGTTTTTGGATTAAATTCGCAATGAGTGCATTATTATGGTTTCGCAATTAAAAATAAAAGTGCTCCGCGTAATTCTACGCTAGTGGTTTGCATTTGTGGTGCAGGCACGCGATTTCCCAGTGCCGACGTGTATAATTGGGCAAAAAGGGCACACCATAACAGCTTTTACTGTACACACAATATTATTATTATTATACCTGATTCCTCAACTATAACTAGCAAACAGGTAGCCTGGGTGGTCAATGCAGCCGCTGGTGAGTGGTCATGCGCACAAAAGTGTTACTGAAGATAGCTACACAATCAAATTAGGATTTAGCAGCTATTTGTATATTGATAATTTCATTAATTAATTAATGAACAGACAGGACTAATTAATTATAGAATATTTTGATCCGACTCTCAATCACAGTGAAAGCATTTATTCATTTACGGAATTAATTATTAATGTTATTATTCGCGTATAGCAAAAAAAAGGTCCTTCTATTGAGTGCCACTGATGTATAGGTCCTTTTACACAATCTTCGATCAATTGAATCGGGAAATATACGAAACGAGAAAGAGAAAAATGGTTACAAATTGCTGTCGTTTTATATCGAAGCACGCAATACTCAAATCATAAAGAAAATAATATATGTTATCTATAATTTATCTTGAATTTTTATTTACTAGAAGTCTAGATTAAATTAATAGTACCTAATGGTACTTTTCGAGCGTGCCTGTTACTCTATAATATAAGTTACCTAAAATAAAATCATTTCGCAAACATAGGTATGTGCCTGACAAAGACGACCGATTATAGTATATGTGTGAATATAGCACCTAGTTGTCAATTTATTAAATCAAGAGTTATAAATAATTTTTAGAGAGTTTTAAATAGAATAGTGATTGTTTTGTTTGAATGTTGGTTGTGTTGTATAATATGGGTCCAATTGCAAATGATGGCAATAAAAGCGTGATGTGGTTTGTTGTGCAACAAACAAACAAACAACAACAACAGCAATGGTATTTCTTGTAGTTGGTAATAAATGGTGCAAGTCTGCATGGAATATTGGTTGTTTCGTAAGTGTAACCAGAAGAGTCAGTTGGTTGATGTCGGATGGACGGACAAATCATGGTTAATCACATGGGTATTGGTATATTGGTAACACTGTTTGTATATACATTGGTAATACGTTGGTATGCACCGGTATTAAATTCATTTACCAGGTCACTACGAGAGGTCAACTCTATGCTTGTGTGTGTGTGTATATTGCTATAGGCTATTACAGGCTACACAGGCCATGAGGAGCAACAATGGGCCTTTCTCGCTCGAAGGCATACATTTTACCCAGTTACAAATTAAATATATTGCGCGATATTCTACATAATAATTTACATAAAACTATTCCTCTCTAAGTAAATGTGCCACTTTTAGTGCAGCAATTTTAAACTAAGAGGGACTTGTTACGATACAAATATGGGCTAGTGCAACACTGGTGTCTGGCAAGAATAAATCAAACGAAATTGTTTGGTCGGATCCGTATTCGTGTATGTACCATTATATATATTTAATACTAGAAAATCCAAGATTCGCTGTCACTTTAATTCAAACTCTGAATACAAACAGTGACAAATGTTCGCGAACATTTGAAACGACGCCGATGCAGGACCGTCTCGCACAGTCACCCAAAAAAACACATGTACTTTAATAGCGAAATATATATTTAAGACGATTTCAAATGACGACCGTTCTGGGACGTATTTAAGTTAAATCTTTGAAATATACACTTGCGTTAGGGATTTGAAACAGCGACAACAACACATAAATTTATGTAATATTAATGTTGAAATACGTATTACATCCACATTGCTATAATGCAGGGGTGTATTCAACTAGAATTCATGACTCACTTATAATTACACACTTATTACTGCGAAGAAGAAAATAAAAATAGGGGAACAAATGTGGAAAATGAAATTAATTGATGAAGCAGTAAAGCGTGAGTTTTGTTGAAAATTCGTATAAAAATGCAATGATGGCTTGTTTGTTGAGTAGCAAACCTCATACTTATTCAAGTGCCTAATTATGAGTAACTATTAGAGACTTGTGTGTGTGTGTGTGTGTCTTCATTTTCCAACGAATGGATACCTTAATAATGCTGTACTAAAAGTGAAGAACTGTCACTTGTTCATTGTGAGGTGTACTTGTGGTTGATGTGTCTAGGCACTTATAATACTACTCCTCGAGTACTTGCATCATGAACTCTCAAGCATCTAGTTACATTTGCAATTTACATTTTTTTTTTTGTTAAGAATTTTACTGTTTCACTAAAATTAATTAGAAATTTTTTAGGTTATATATAACCTAAAATTGTGTATGATTTTTTTTTTTCTTAATTGAAAGTTTGATATATTTCGTACTTGTTTCCGATGTGTTCTAAGCCCTAAGAGTAATTTATAATCCCAACGAGCGTTTGGGAAATGTTGTTTTTAATTTTTATTTTTAGTCACAAAAGCTACGACAAACGTCGTAAACGACATCGGTATGTTTCGAGTAGTAAATGACAGACATAATTCGCCGTATATCTGTCGTAGACGTGACTCTATTAAAGTTATTTACTAGTCAACCGTAAAGTTTATTTCTGTTTTGACAAAATAACCGACACATTCGTTCAAATCACACACTATTTCACATTCATTCTCAATATCAAATTTGTTCACTCAATATTTCGTACAAAAAAGAAAAAATTCAAAAAAAAAAACACCGGCATGGAAACAAATGGTTGAGCTAGTCTCGGATAACTCATATCCGTTCTTTTGTACGAGTCGGTCCTACAGTCAAGTATCCATGGCGAATCTTTCGACAGGCTTCATCGCCCATAGAAAATTGAAACTTGAGTTCAAGAAATTCTTAAATCTACTCTCAGACGTACTTATTCAAAAACTATTAAAATTATTATACTCCCTTACACATTAATGTATACTATTGATTAGTTATTAAATAAAGCATTGAAACAACGTAGTTGTAAAACGTTGAGCTTTTATTGTGTACTTCCGGGAATCTAAAAAGCACCCACAGCAATATGTGCCTTATCGCTTTTGGCGTTTGGACAAGAAAGCCACCAAATAACTGGCTTCCCTATACAGTGTTGCCAATCGTCTGACTGTATATGTTTAAATTGCCCCTAAACTACAGCGCTAGTTCAATTTATTCTGGGTGAGTTGGCAACCGAATTAGTTTTAAATTATTCTGCTGATTTCACATATATTCCAAAGGTCAGTTTCCTTAACCGTATTAACTCAAATAGCGTTAAATTCGTGCACATTTACTAAACATTAATTTCATTAACTTAAAATAGTATTTTAGGGAAATATGTATAGAATTGTATTTTAATAGAATTTGGAGCAATATTAATGAGGCAATATGCGGAATATTGGGAGCAATAACTCGTACTGGACAATGCAATCGGCTCTAATGCACCTTTTGTGAGACGACCTCGTGTTCGTTTTCGCGTTATCAAATATCGTGCATCTTATGATTGTAATACCATGGTGTGTTGTTTATGATTTTTAATTAATACGATTATTAATTGCACTCTATGTTGCAGTTTTTAGGATTTTTACTTATATATCTGAGGAAGTATTGTAATCATAAAAAAGTTAATACTTTCGAAATTTTACCACATATACACTTATTTTCTTTATATAAATTTTAAACCCTCCAGTAGTGACGTAGCTGCTTAGAAACCACAATTAAGTCTATTAGTTACAGACAAGTTTAAATATTTGATAGTATGTAACTATAGATGCATATATCGATTCGGTAAAATAGGTCACTATTTCACTCATAAAGTCTCATATAAACCTACAAAATGGCGCCGGAGCGAATTATAACCTATAATTACATTTGATATACGACCTAGTCCGTGTTACGCTCATGTACATCACTTGTACAGTGTAAATATGGCTTTCACATTATATATAGTACCAATAATTCATAAGGAGCTTTATACGTTTTCTATAATTTATTATTTAAATATACACAAACATATTTATTTCCTGTAAATTATTAAAATGTCACATTCCATCTATGAACACGTTTTATAAATTCATTGTCGACCCGATGCTTAGGGTCATAGGTCAGTTATGGACCCCTGGGGCACATGGGTGTAGCGTTAAGGTAGGGCAATGGGAATAGAAATTATTTTATACTAATAATTCTTTCATTTTTTAATTAGTGTATTTGTTGTATTTAGACCAATTTAAAATGCGATTTAGTTTATTATCTAGACGACAGGGTGTATAATGTATATGTATAGCAATTATTTTCAAATTTAAGCTGTTTTTTATGTCGCTTGGGGAAAATGACATTCTTATAACCGCCGACAGTAAATAGGTTGGTACTCGTGGGAATAACGTAATGTGTGGCCGTTATTAGTGTGGAAAAAGTTTTTTTAAGAGTACACTAAGGATGGGTTGGGTTTTATATTTTATATACGTAGTGGAATTAAATTCATTTTTTGTGTTATAGATATGTAAGGGTTGAAAAAGCTCGAAATATATTTTGTGTAGACTAGTGTGAAGTTGGCTTTTATAGTTAGTTGGAAATAAAACGAGTTGCAATTGCGCTTATTATTATATGCGAAATTGCGATAATGTTAGAAGTAGTTTGGTTTGGTGGATAATATTTAGTTTAGGGCAAATTAAATAATATAGCGTTGATGAAGTTTGTTGAGTTAAAGTTGTTTGATTGAAAGTGAGGTTGTTTGATGTTGCGTTGTACTGTATGAAGGAAATTAATCACTGAGCGTATGATTAAAATTAAACATAAAATATATATATTAGGAAAATCTTTTTACATCGCAGCCTGAACTCAAATACCCTTAGGGTATAATTAATTTAATAAAAATATATCTTCTTTGTTTGCGGTTTGAGTATAACTCATTTTTGAACATTTAAAAACATTAATGTTTAAATAAAAATACATTACGCTAAAACTTTGGAGTATTGATCCAATGCATTTTAGTTATTTACGTGTATATAACATAGTTTATTCTCTTCAATATGGACGTCACACTAATAACTTATTCAAGTAACCAATTTTTGTACCAACCAAACAGTCTAAAAAAAATACGTCGACTCTCGAGGGAGAATGTTTGCGCCACAACAATTGAATGCCGCTGCATTTGTATCAAAAAGCAATTGATTGATGAATAAATCACATTTGACACGATTGTAAAGCACCGCACACCATGATCTATAATGGACATCAATTAAGTATATATATGTATATATAGTTTTAATTAGTTGGCTAGCAGCAGCGGAACCAGAGCACACTACTAAAGTTGTAAAAGTTTCATTAAATCCAGTTCATTTGTTCCATACTCCGCCAGCCAGCTAATTTGCATTCTGGCCACATGGCTTCCCCATCCACTTTAATAGCCCAGGTAATAGAAATAATCACTTTCCATTACCGCTACGACACTAGCGAACCTAGCGAGCGGCTGATGCATCATCTAACCGTCTATTTAGATCGGCCTCATTAGCTACAACGAACTGTTTCACAAACTAAAAATTACTTTCAACACTCAAAAACACTCATTCCAAGAATCCCATAAACACTCACTCCCACATCAAACCTTAAACACCACAAACATCCACTTTAAACCTCTTTAAACACTCTTATTATCCTCCTATATACTCTCAAACACTTCTAAACACTCACCAAATATATCAAAACACATTTGAATACGCATAAACTACATCAAATACTCATAATTTACCACAAATACTTTAAAATTATAACCTAAAAACATGCAAACTAGCACTTTTAGATCCTCTAAAATACTCGTTCTTAAGTAATTCAAAGCTCTAAATATTCGCAGAAGCATCTAGTAAAACTTGTTAGAAGCGTAGAAGTTATAAGCAGAAAAATTTGCTGAACTAATTTCGCGTTTAAAATAAAAAAAAAACGTTCAAGCTTCACTGCTTATAAGCTCGTACAAGTTCATTGTTGAGGGTGCTGTTAGGGGGGCGTAGAACAAAAAGCTTCTGATGCACGATCTTATATAGAAAGTGCAGCTTTTTACTTATTCTTTACACTGCGCTTGTTTTATTTTTCGTATATGTCGGGGCACAAAGCACAGTGAGCGATGAAAGAAAAAATGTTGTTGAAAAGTTTTGCAGAAAAAAAAAAATTGTCGGTTAATTATTCGCTAAAAGAAGAGGGCTGTTGCGTATACGCACTTTTTACAAGTTCACCCTACCAGTGACACTCAACATTCTATAAGCACACCTATATGTGGAAATGTTTTATTTTTGTAACATCCGATTTTTTTGTCGTCGTCTTGGTGCAACGTAGGGTGACTGTGACATGTTAAGTCAGTCTTAAAAGTTGACAAATGCCGCATGTTGTGGCATCTGAAACATTATTTCTGATATACACGTGTGTCGTAGCTTGTGCGATGCGACACCTCGAAGATTACAGCAGCCCGCACACAACCTCACACCAAAGATATCGAAACATGAGACACAAGATTACTAAAGAATGTTTCATACATCTCAAATACTCTAAAACATTCTTAGACACTCTTAAAATACTCTCAAACACTCAATAACCACTCCTAAACTCACACAAATACTATAAAATACTCATAAAGGTTCACAAACCCTCCTAGACTCAAAATCTTCGCCGTATATGTGACAAGAAAAAATTGTTCTAAATATAAACTGAAAAGTGGAAGTAGTCAAATGCAGCTGTTTTTACAAACGACGTCATCTGACAGATTTTCAAGTTACGCCTCATGAAAACCACGCACACTTATAATATACCCATGCATGTGGTATACGCTATTTAACACTCCAACACACATACGCGTGAAGTTATGCGCTTAAGCTAGACTGTGTTTTAGCACATATATGATTAATTAAAAGTACGAATTCAATTAAATTTTAATAGGCAATCCAGCAAAAACAAAGCTTTTAAATTTAATGCATTCGCTGCTAAAAAAAGAAAACCAGGCTGTAGAAAACGAAAAAAAATTGCGAATATTTCGTAGAAACAAAAGGTTATGTTTGCATAGGAAAATTAAGGTCCTTTGAAAAGCACTTAAAAACCTGCCGTTCTCAAACCCGGTCCACATATCATTTGCATTCTAAAATGTCTAGAATTTTAATTTGCACTGTAAATATATGACAATGTCGTTCAAATTTAATATCGAAAATCAAATCTTTGCTATTTTAAAATGCCCCAGGGGCATTGTGAACCAACGCAAGAAAATTAAAACGTAAAAGTTTAATCTTGCTAAAGTTCTCAGAGTATCTGTATGTATATATATATATATACGGATGAAATGTTATCTGAAACTTTGTAAGTTTGTACAATGGAAAATAAAAAAAAATATTCTTTACCAAGAAAATTCTTTATTTTATTATATGTATAAAAGATTGTGCTTTAGTCTCGAATATTTGAATATGAGTTGGCAATGTAGATTTATCATCGTCAAATGTTTCATTTAGTTTTTCATCTCCGCAAATGTTCAATTTAAAATCTTGTAATTACACTATTAGCGATTTAGAAACCGTTGGTAATCAAATCGCAGTTTTATTCGCTAAATATAAAAAATCGAATACGGAATAAAATATTTCAGTTTATAGATAAGAGACTGAACATCTGGCTTGATAATAACAGTTATTTTTCGTTTATTTTCACATACGAATAACGTAGGGCTATGCGGGTGCTGGTTAGGGGAAAGGGGGTATCTTATCCAGAGAGTTCACAGGTCATTAGTGCAATATAAGCCAAGCTGGGGCTATCAGAACAATGAAAAACACAGGGCCGCACTAGCTATATCAAATCCCTTTTAAAGTTACATTCACACCATTAAATATATTATTTGTAATGCCATAAAAATTTATTTATACTATAATGTATACATATTGTTAAAAAATAAATATTAAATACTATTTTGTAATTTTTATTAAATTCAATACAGAAAATGTCCATTAGTGCCTGAATCCGTCTCAGTTTCAATTACTCATAAGTTCATTCGCGTATATACGATTCTGATTGCTCTGGCTTCTCATATATCCCATACTGCATTGTTGACGTCACTAAGTCGATTGGTTAGTAACGAAAACAATAAACTTCACACACACACACACACATATGGACGAATGTCCATTGACATAACACTAATTTACATCTACACACACACAGACTTAATTCACAGATAAACAAGATGCAATACAGTAAACTACGATTTATTACTGTCGACTACCAGTTGGTCAATTGTTATAATTAAACAACACATGGGAATACTAAGCAATATTCAACGCATTAAACACCGACCTAACACAGATAAATGAGCAACGTATACCCATTTTTCACATGCATGTTCAATACGCTCGTAAATTAAACACTAAACACCTTAAACCCCGACAAACATCAATAAACCACGTTGACATTATATATTGTTTCCGTGTGTGCACACAATAAAGAAACGAAAAATAGTTTGGTTTAAATGAATTTGGACTAGTTAAATTGACCTTTATTTCCATAGCTTACTCGCTGTTATATTAAATATTCTAGGTGGCTAGTTTCACCACCTCAACAACACCCCCGTCGTTCGTCATGCACCATGGAGCAGTCGTTTCCAACCCGCAGGGTTGTACCTCCTCTTTCCCCTCTGGAGGACCCGACTACGATACCACCGCCAGGTGTGTTCACCAGGAGATGTGCTCCTCAATCACCGCCACATGCTCGACGGCCGCTACTCAATTTTCCTCCACCCCCAGCATACCCACCGCCGCAACCCGTCACAGCATCGAGAGAAGATTTAACTGTTGGGGGGTTCCCTTCGCCCGGCGGGTCACTGGACGACGTCCTCATGTTTCCAAGTCCACTGAGCCGCGAGGAATTCGGAAAGGTAAGTTCATTACATTCCCAAAGAAACCATTCATTCGAGAAGCTTAAATTTGAAAATCATTTGCGACAATCACCCTCTATATTAATTTTAGCTTTTTCCTCAACAACTAATAGAAGATATAAGCCTCCCCGGGCCCTCACACCAACGGATGCCCCAACCATCAACTAGTTGGGACATGGGCGAAATTGTCCCAAACGATTACTCTTACGCTTACTACGAACCCGGTCCACCGACCAGACACACCAACGTACCCCACCGCCACCCTATAACCAGTTAGTTTTTCGAAGTCTAATCCATATTAAGGACTTCTAATATCCATAATTTGTATTGATCTTAGGTTGTCGTCGAGATAGAGCTAGCAGACACACTTATTTAACTAGATACGGCACTGAAGAGAATATTTATGAAGAAATCAGCGATGTGGCCAGAGCGCGGCTTCTAATGCGACCTAACCTACAACCGTCAGTTCTATCTTTGAACCAGAGCATCGTTGAAGAAGAAGTCAGAAAGGTGCACCATCGCCATAGGAAAGTATTAGGGGAGTTGAATTTATCGGTAAGTCTAAGTGTGGTACGTACAAGTCGTGGAAATTATTCTATTCAGTGCGAATTAGGTGGAGGCAATGCTAATGCCGACATCTTCATCGCAAGAAGAGGATACTGATAAAGAAGTCGAGGACCAATTAGCCGATTTGTTAACTGTTGGGCCTACGGATGAGCTGCTGTCGCCAGCGCCCCCAATCGATTTGGATAGTGGTTTTAGTGGTAGTAGTAGTGGTACTAGTTATATTGGTAGTATGAGACGTGGACCTGAGCGGTTTAAGAGTCAAAGTGTTGTTAAAAGTGTTAAGAGCGATACTTCGAAAAGTTTTTGGAGCAGAAAAGGCTGGAGGAAGCTAGGATTGTCGGCACTAACCGGAGGCAAAACTGGTGAGTTTTTATTTTCTTTTATGTACACAAACGATACCAATTTGTTGCTACAATTTTATTTGGTTTATTTAGGTTTTTTAGAAGTAACACACTTCCTAAAATCTATTAAATATAACATGATATTATAATCTAGCTCGCGGTGCCATAAACCATTAAGGTATACTTCATAATTATTAATTAAAGTATTTTGTAACAAATCATCCGTAAATTGGAAATGTGCTAACGTGCTCGTTTGTAATTCATCCATGTACGGTTTCATTTTCCATACGTAAGCCTCGTTCAAACACCAAATGGCCCTGGTTGTTCCTGAATCAAAACACGTCGTTTTCGGTTCCAATAACATTTTCTTTGTGTTGGCAACCATCGTTTTCCCTTGCATCAAAATAGCCGAAAATATAATTTTAAAATTTGTTTGAAAATCAAGCGTCACGTTTTGATATGATCCCACTACATTCGCGTACATATCATTCTCTTTTTGACTCAAGTCGGTTTGGCAATCAATGATTAAGTCCAAGTGATTTTGCATCGATAATTCATTTATGATTTGCATTTCTTCCTGTCGCAGTCGCGTCATGTTAGTTAATAGATACTCATACGTCAATGTTTCCAGCGTTTTCGTTGCATTTTGAATGTTTTTCTCGTATTTTAATTGATATGAATCATAAGCACTCATTAAATCCGTAACATTTGCTGAATATTTATTAACCAACGGTATATAGTTTGCATACAGTTCAGCGTTTGTAGGTTCTGCATTTGACGAAACAAACACCTAGACATTTTTTTATATTTCTTCAGATTTTCTATGCAAGACTTAAAATTGCACAATTAAAATATTTAAAATACTTACAAACAGCACTGCGAATAGAAACACTAACAACCGAATAGGAGTGAACATTTTAAAATATTAATTAAACTGCTCTAAAGTGAGTTCTTTATATAATCTATAACTTCTTATCAGATATCTTGATAAAATACTAAAAAATATAATAATAACGGATATGTTACGTAATTTATAAATGTTTAATGCGAAATAGATAATTTTATAATTCTGATGATTTAGCTAATTCTATAAGCTCTATAACATTGAGCCAAATATATTTTATAAGCTATAGTATTATAGAATATTTGTACAATTTTTTATGATTTATTAATTATACAAGTTACAGATATAATTAGTAATATTTAATCGGTTTGTTCAGAATGATCTAAAATACAATTTATAAAACGCGTAAAATTATTTTGAACATTGTTTTCAATAAGATTCTTCAAATTCTTCAAATATGTCAAATAATCATCAACGATCTCTTTATATCTTCGAATGATCATATCACCAGTTAACGACGCACTATCCCGAAACTGTGTAATCTCTATGGTTTTCCCGAAATAAAGCTCGATTAAGCAACTAATATCGTGCTTACACTTATCATACGCAACCCTCAGTTGTAATCGTGAATTATCAAGCTTTGTCGCAATATAATCTTTAGACATTTTCATATTTCGTGATCTTTGATCAAAGTCTACGTTAATGACACCCATTACTTTTTCTGCTTCTAAAAACACTGATTCTGTGTCGGCAGTTAAGTTAGTCATACATTCCTGTATGGATGGTTCGTCCCCAACCATTCCAGTTATATTTAACACATGGTTTTTGTAATTTTCTATTTCGTAACTCATTCGTCCTTTTATGAACGAATTGGTCAAGTTGTGCAATTGCACTGCTAGTGCATCATCGACTTGGATTTGCTCTAATGTTGCATTGAAGTTTTCTTGGATTTTATATATGTCGGAATCTAACTCGTCAAACGACGAATTAATATCTCGATTTTGCGCCACACATTCATAAATCTATATACATATTATTACAGATGCGTTAAAGGTCCTAATTTTGTATTTTTATGTTTCTTACCTGAAGTATAAAAAATATAACAAAAATTGCTCGAGTCATTTTGGGAACTGTATTAAATAATTGTTAAATCAAATATCTTTTATAGGTTTTTTTTGTTATCAATTTTAATTAACTAATTAATTGTATCTTAGATTACTGATTTTGAGTTTAGACACGTAACCTTGTGACATTTTTATCAAAAACTCTTAAAATTATTATCTATTGATAAGATCAATTTTAGTATTATTCAGTTTCTAAATTGATTAAAACATCTATAGTCATTTTTTATTTAATAAGTACATAAATAGAATTTATTTTTGGGTTAGCTAACGTAACTTAAATAAAAGATTTTTTAAAATGTTATTTATTATTTAATTATAATTATCTGTAATACATTTAGAAAACGTTGTCAAAATAATGTCAACTTTGCTGGCGATGACGTGAGTCCGTAATTGAGTAGATTTCTTCAAATAATCAGCAACGATCTCATCGTATCTTCGCACGATCATAAGTGCAGTTGCGGTAGAGCTTTCGTTTAATATCTTAAACTCGCTGTGTTTATCGAAATAAAGTCTTATACAACAAATAATATCGTGTCGACAATTATCGAATTCAAATCCTAAATTTTGTCTAGCATTCTTCAATTTCGCTTCAATATGATCTTTAGCAAACACCATATTTATTGATCTCAAATATAAATCATCGTTATTATTCGCTTCGATCCTTTCCGCTTCCTCAATCACCATATTTGTGCCATTACTAAGTTGGTCCAGACATATTTGTATCGACGTTTCATTCCCGACAAGCCCATTCGCATTTAACGTCCATAATTTTTCAATTTCAATTTGATATGTTTTATCGTTTATTAAAGATCTAGTCAAAGCTTTTATTTCAGTTGTAACCGTGTCGTGTGCGCTTATTTTTAGTAATATTTCGTTAAAATGTTGTTGCGTTTCTAAAATATCTTGATCTAACTCCTCGAATGAGGTAATTATGTCGATTTTTTGAGAAACGCATTGATATATCTAAAAAATATTGGAATTTCGGAATAAATAACGAAATGTTGAAATATCAGTAATGGTTTTTAATATTTTATTACAACATACCTGGATTATAAAAAATAACACAAAAATAATTCTAGACATTTTGATAAGTAATGAATTAAAATTTAAACAATAATGTTCTTTTTATAGTCGTTTCTTATCGTTTTATGAACTAATAGAAGGAATAATCCCGGATTACTAGTATTTGTTAATCATAAGAACCTTGGTGTTAATATTTATTAAATAATACTGAAAACTATATTTATTCTAATGTTACGTATTAAGAAATTTAATAATTGGTTTAATATCAAGTAAGTAAAGCTTGAATTGCTTGGACATAATTTATAAATTGGTCATAATGTTTGAGCAATTCTGTAACTGGGAGCAATAAAATATATGGAATCGAATGTATCGTCGTACTAATCTCTGTCGAAATTGATTAATAAATAAATCATGGTTAAACTTCGGGCATTGTACTAACGTTAGAACAGCATCTAAACCCTAAATCTATCTGTCAGATAAATACGCGGATGTCGTAACCATCAACGCTGAATCATTTATCAAAATGTCAGTTATTATTTTGATATTATTCGCCGCCGTTCAATTCAATAATATTGTCTGCGTCGGAGCCCGTCGAGAAAAACGAAAAAAACATTATTCAACTAATTGTATCTACTACCGGCTTCAAGCTAACATCATTCTATTACTTATTTTACCTCTAGTTACAAAAATAAAATTGTCCTACTTATTCCCATATATACGCCAATGTGTTTTGTTTTTTAAACTATCTGCATGCGGTTTTATCGTACAACTCCAACCGGTAATATTGTTTTTATGTTTTTACACACGCAAACCGTTAAACTAATCCTGAATGTAGCTACAAATACATTCAAAAAACACTCTACCGTGTTTTTAACTTTATTCAACCCGCATACACTGTTATTTTCAACTGCTTTTATTATATTTCAAATAAATATATACGATATGGTTTAATTATTTCATAACAGTGTATTTTTATTAAATTAAAAAATGTTTATAATAAAACTTATAGGGGAGTAAAAAATGTGCAATTTTTGTGTTTTATGTAATTTTGATATGTAGTGTAGTTTACGAGATATTTGTGTTGTGTTGGATTTTATTTTGAACAGTGTTGTCTGGAGTGTTTTAAAAGCATTTGACACGCGTGTATAGTAACGTGTGTCGTGCGAAATATATCGCAAAATGTCACCAGATAAATGGGCTTATGAGAAATAATGATAGGTGCATGTGGAAACACACGTTACACACGCAAAGTGTACGACGAAAGCTTAAACGTACCGCTATGTGTAATGGTTGGTTTTGGAATATTAGGTTTTAAATTTTTATTTGGGGTGCTGTGGATTTTTAAATGGAATTGTCTAGTATCAAAATGTGTATTATGTATGGTAAGTGTTATGAAGAAAAGCTGGAATAAACGAGTTGGGAGGTCGCGGTTTGCCAAGCACAATGATGTATGGTCAAAAAATGCTATATATACATACAGCCATCTCTGTCGCACGCACATAACTCGTTCCTTGTTCGCGCATGCGCATATTATTTGTGGTTTTCTAAATACACGTTTTACCGTGCGTCTGTATAAGTTCATAGCCCTAGGTCTTGCGCAACCGCAGTTTTTTGGTAATTATCTTATTGGGAAAAAGAAACATTCGTATCTCCTTTTATACCCTTTTCGTTTGAATAATTATTACTTCATTGGCGCTAGCAGTGCTTTGTCTTGTAGTCTCATAAATATATAAACTTCCTGTAGCGCTTATATTTATGTATGCGATAGAAATTGTTAAATTGAAAATACTTGTTAGCCGCTAAATGATACTCCTAAAGCGGTGTTTAATGTAACCTAATAATTAGCCACCCACACATGGTATCGCTTAGAGCAACATGCAATGTATTATGGGTACACAGCCATCTATAATACATGCGCTATATAATAATAATAGTTACGAGAATTTAACACAAGATTTATTGTAATTATACCTAACAATAGACACTTTTGATGCCAACTTATAAATATAATGCTTTTACATCCATTCGAAAATATTTACATTTTCCAGCTTACATTTATAATACAAATAATAATTGCGAAAGCTAAACTCAAATCGAAACTCCAATAGTACAAGTGCTGCCATCTGTTCAACGCGCAGCGTTGAAAACTTGAACTATATACAGCTAACTGTGGATTAGTTCCCGCAATTTATACTAGATGGAGTTGCAAGTATATCCGGTTACTCTTAGAAGGTCTTCCAAGTTGAGTAGATACGTTAAGGCGCAGCCCTGGTGGTGATTTATATAAGCATTCAATTGTTTTGAGTAATAAATGTTTTTATTATCATTTAGACAATGATACCATGTTTGTAGAATGAGTAATACTATATTTGTGCATTGCCATTCATAAATATTATTTAAATGTTGCGGTGAGATTATTTGTTGTATGGTTTAATAACGTAATATTTATTTATATTTGTTGCAAATCAAGATGATTCACTATACTAAGTGTACTTTCGGAAATTGAATATTAAGTCTAAAAACGCCTTTAAACTATTTTGAAATTAATTTTAGATTTACTTCTCTTATAAGAGCGTACAGTTAGAAAGAGAGGGAAAATGAAAATAAAATAATACGTATTTATTAATAAAAGAACATTTATTTTATTTATAATTTATTTCGTTGAGATTTAAAAACAAATCAGGCGTCACGAGAAATAGATTTGATATGAATTAGTTCATGGGAAAATGAAAGTAATTGTGCTAAATATCAAAGTGCCATATCTGTTAAGAATGCCGATAAATCCGCTCGCGTTCTTAGCGGTAATTGTTGGGTGTAACCAGTGCTCGTGACCATACACTAGAGTAGACATATTTCCAAATGAAAATCACACATCTTCCTAATGCATTTTCCCACGATTACCAACACAATAGAGCACTAACCCACTTGGTTTTGACCCACTAATAATAAAAAACAACATGTCCCGAACTTAAGTACCTTTCAAAGATTTTTACGTTCAGACGAATGGGATGTTAAGACCCCAGCTGTTGCACAGGAAGTGGACGGAGATCAAATTACCCATATGCCCTTTGTGTTGGTGCAAATTTCTGCGCAGGCTTTGATTATTATTTAAACTCTCAAACTATAAAATCGATGTATTTATTCACTTAATTAAATATAATTATTGACTTTGTTAAATTGTGTTGAAATGGAAACGATTTCGACTGTGAAATGATTAATAAATTAAAGTAATTTGTGTGTGCTTGTCTGTTTGTGCTTCCGGTCCAGACCATTGAATACGACATTGTGATTCATGGTTGCCGGAAGTGCGTATACAATTGTGTTGTCCTACGCACTCTATATGTTGTGTGTATCAAAATTGTTTTCTATTATTTGATTTGTGTTTACGCGCAAACAATCCTTTTTACGGTTAGTATATAAATTACTTTTAAGGGTAGAACATACGCAATTGTTGGTATTTTTTTTTTGTTTATTGATGAAAGGGTTTTGAGTTAGAAATTGAGTTTATAATACGGTCCTGGGTTTAAGATAGCCTTGGTCCCTGTAGGCTTCGCATAACACACGAAATGCAACCTGAAATACGTTCTATGCAGGTTTGTGTGATCTCCCGGCGTGCCTTTGTTTTGGTGCCACCGACTGTAGTGGAGAGTGCGGGAGTTTGTGCATGGGACCGCACACCAGTGGTACTCAATTTTTATTAAATTTATCATTGAAATTCACTTTAATTGCCGAAAATTACGATTTTGTTTATCTTAATTTATTAAAATGTTTTTCATTTTTTAAATATTAAAATTGATTTTCGAGCTATTTTTATTAATATTTATTACTAAATAATGTGAATTTATTATCTATAAGGTTGGTTTAAAAAAGGGTTTATATTGTGAATAAATAACGGCTGTAGGAGATTGAGTAATTAAAGAATTTGAGATAGGAGAGTAAAATAAATAAAGTTAGTATTGACCCCCGCCGGTTTGTAACTCCTGGCACACCACCGAGCATATTTTAAGCGGGGCCCAGGGGGCAGAGGCTCTCCGCGTTCGCTTCACCCAAACACACAGACAGTTCGTTGTAACTTGCGTTGGAAACCGGGCTTGTTTGCTGGTGTGGAAATGCAAGCCGCCTGCCTTATCCAAGTGTAGCAAACGGCAATGTTTCGAGTGAACACGGAACGTGGTTTCGAAAATGGTTTTCCACACTTTAACGCTTGGATTTTGTGTATGTTTGTGCTGTGGCGATGTGTGCTTTGTTTGTCGTGAGTTATAACTCGGTTATTCGTTATGGAGGATGTCGAAAATGGAGTTATCCTGATCAAATGTGAGTTTTGTCTGCACGTGCGTATATATACTTTTTTTTGGTTTGTTTTGTTTGTTTGTTGTTGACCTGCGTTGAGAGGGCATTTGTTTTTATTGTCTCGTTTCTATAGAAACGAGACTTGAATGTATGTTTAATCCATAATTTAAATTTAGATTATTCAGATTTGCGTCAAAATAAGGGGTTGCTAGTAAGCAAATTTTAGTATGTATTAGGTTCTCCGAATTATAAGTGTGCGATTTGGTTTAAAATACCTCGAAATTTGCTTTGAATTGCGTAGGAAATAGCAACATTTTGGCGGGGTTACAATAATTTTTTTCTATTTTCAGATTTCTGTATATACGAGATTATCTATTAATATCCATAGTTGATATTACAGAGTTTCGGGAAATTTATTTTTAATCATCATACAATTTTATCGCATATAAATCATAATTTAAGCAATTATTATTAAACTATTTTAGCATAAATTTATAGAAGAAATTTCAGATCGAAAATTAATAACTTATTTTTTACTTTGCACAAACATCCTTGTGTAGGATTGGTAACAGTGTAGGCAGTTTTACATCATTGGTAAAGTGCCACTTAGCACTAACATTCAAGTTATTCCAATAAACACCTTTGCATATATTACATAACCTCAATTATCTACTACTTCATTTATCCATCAGAACTCTACATTAGACTCTAATACCTAACAAGAGTCAAGTACTCTTTTGTCCCTAAAGCTTATATTAATTTATAAATAAATAGTTTCAATAAAAATGACTTTATTTATTATAATTGAAGTTTTTTATTTGTGACGCATGCGCAGTAGCGATTTTTACAATGCAGTCAAATACAACCTGTTGCTTTTATTGAAGTAACACAGGGGCTACCAAACAATTCAAACAATACTTAATAAATATCGGCAATTTTTAACTCAATTTCTAAATGTAATTACTCATAATTCTAAACAATTCCCGAAACTGAATCTGTAAAATATTAAACGTACCCTTATCTGTAAGATATTTATACAAAAGGTCAATTTGTACAATAACAATTATAGATAACATTAGCTAAGATTAACAATTGTCTACTTTCAGATAAAAATTACTATTTGTTGTCTATATTATCGAATAAAATCCTACGAGTTAATTTTGAGTAAGCTTTAAATTATTAGCCATTTATATTTGTCGCAAATACACTTGACTTTCGTAGTCAAGCAAATGACCCTGGCTGTGCTGCCATTATGATATTATTAGTCCGAAAATAACTACAGAAATTACACTCGGTGCAGAATTGTATTTAGTAGTAAATGTAACAGGAAATGCGTATGTTTTTTACGATTATAGTTAACCGCATTTTTAACCCGGTTATATGCTTAATGTTGCGAATTGTCATCAAAGTCATTAAGATCATATTAAGCGTGATTTGTCTAGTGTAATAGTTGCTTTAAAAGGCGCTGGCCAGTGGTCTGGATCCAATTATAAAATTTAAGAATGCTATTTGCATAGCTATGAGGCCAATGACTCGTTTCCGGTCATCAAAGGCCTATAGTAGGAAGACTTTCCTAACAATCGATTGTTGTTCAGGATGTCCGATTTTACTATTAATTAAGAACGACTTTCTTTGTTTTTTCATGTAAACGCGCTTTTTAAAACCAGTGCAATGAAAGCATGTTGTGTTTTTGAAAGAGATACCGTTTCTGATTACATAAATCCAATATCTTGTTCGTGGCATATTTCAGAATAAAGTGTATTTTAAGTGGGTATTGTGTGCTTTTGGTCCACGTGTCGCGTCATGTGAATTATGCATTAGTCTATTATGTGAAAGCACGTGTTTCAGTGTCTTGCTGGTGTGCTGTACAGCTTTCTGGTAAGCTTAACGAGTCGAAGGTCAAACATGCTTGATGTTTTAACGAATGTGAACCCGCATTGCTGTCATTGCACGTCTACGAAAAGTCCTTAACACCATAACCCTCGACACTAATTAATTACCCTCCCAAATATTACAAAAAAACAACAAAAGACTCCATTGGATTTAGTTTGGAAGCTAATCAACAAAATTTGCTCTGAACTAACTTAAAATGGTGAGGGTATTACTCGTGATGTCATTTCTATGGTTTTGTTATGGAATTGTACCGCGACCTTAATATAAGACGTGTTATCAAAAAATAGTTATAAATATCTTGAAGAACGTCTTCAACGGAAACCCAACTTGAAACTACTTGAGGTAGACGGTTCTATAAATAAATCAATTTCCAGAACGTATTTTTACTTTTCTATACGAACTAGTAAGTATTGTAATGATGAAAGTAAAATCATTAAAACTTTAAACCTAACTGAAATTATGCCCACCCCCTACCTACAATTTGAGATACTTATTCTAGTTTTGTGCTGGAAAGCACGGGGCACACACAATTATTTGCGTGCGTGCGTGTATTGTAACATTGGGTACGACACAATGTTACACGTGGATATAGATGCATCTGTAAGAAATTTGGATTAGAAAGCGAACTGCCAAAGGGTGCAGTGTGCAAGTCTGCTCACACACTGCGAAAACTTTAAAAGGGTGGACACCCAGTTAACCAGGACTGGGACGTCCGAAAACATTAAACCTGCAAGTGTGAAAGTACAGTTAGTTATTGGGGCCCACCTCACTCCTTCGGCGGGCCCAGCGTACGCGATCGAGTTGAAGTGACCAACAAATCAATCCGGTTCCCAGTGCACACTAATCAACTCCCGCACTGTCCTACTGCACCCTGGTCGTACAGCAGTAGGCACGAGAGCGGTCAGATACACTGGGCACCCACTGTACTACTAGTAGCACGGATGGGCTTTCTTAGACTTGGATTCATTAGTCGGTTATTTGCAACGCGCCAATATTAACAAACACCACGCATCCCATGCTAATAAAATTCTATTTAAAAATTAAAACTAAGTCTCAGCATGCCTTGACTACACAACACGAGTGCACCCAGGTTGTATCGATCATAGTTTTAGTAAAAACAATATTTATATATATAAACGGAGATTTAGCAAGCAATGATTACACAACATTAGTGCTTCAAAGTTGCATCGATCTCATAGTTAGGACAATATCCACATTTAACCGAGAGATACAGTGGCGCCTAATATCAGCGTTATATCAATTATCTACTATTTATTTGAATTCAATCTATGCAAGTTTTTACAAAATTCATTCGCGACGCGCCCACCCCCGAAACACCCGAGACCCGAATTTAAACCCTAACCAAAATTGCAAACCCGAGAAGCTAAACAACGCGAGATTATTATTTAAATACAACAACGATCTGCCCCCGCAGCAGAACTGCCATACTGGATGGACAGTACGCGTTACCGAAAGAAAAAAGGGACAAACTGTTGTTTTCCTCCAGGAATCCAACGGTGGGTGCTCCCACGATGAAAAGGGGGGATATTTACGAATTTAACGAACGAGCGACAAGGAACTAGAGAAAATACTTGCTCCAACCGTAAGGGCAGGGGTTACCACACATATTTGCAACAAAAGCGCGTGTTTCAAACATATGCAGACATTTATTTATTTATTATTAAATGAACCATCAACAAGTTCTGTAATTAACAGGGGTGGATTGGAACAAAATATTCTCTCAAGTTTTACATATTTACAATTTTCGTGCATGTGCTATTATTTTAATGACTTTAAATCAATACCATTTAATTAAAAATGGTTTTATAAGTTAAGAATATTATTTGTAACAAATTTTATATTTCCCAGTGTAGTTTAACAATTTCTGAATACGCGCGTATTCAGAAACTGTTAAAGAAAAGAAGAAAGAAAGAATAAATAATATAAATACACCCGAAGACAGCGGATTCTCTTTCTATTTTACGACGTATAAGAGAACCACTGACCAAAACGCATGTTCGAAATATTAGGAGTCCAAAAGGTACTCACCAAGTCCAAATCCAAACTTGTTCCTCTCCTACCACAGCTGAAGTTCTTGTTGTTCCTGTTTGGTAGCGAAGCGCAGCGAAAAATTTTCTTATTTAAATTCCCGAAATTATTTATTTAAAATTTGCACACGACCATTTTTTTTCACTAAGTATCACTGATTTTTAGACGGAAATATTTATTTAATTTTAAGACTTTCACTATTACTGTACAGGGGGGAATGGCATATATTTTACGTAGTTATTTCTCAAATAAAAATAAACACTCGCGAACACACTTCAAAAATAATTCACTTTGTTACGAGTACATACATATAAATACATAATAAATACAGAAAGAGAGAAATAAACTGGGAAATATAAAAATAGCACATGCTAGATAATGAAAAAATCACTTACTTGTTCTAAATAAAATGCAGAGTTGAGTCGACTGGACACCCCTAAAACATTAGCAAATGAATTAGAAATCATCGTAAATAATATTTAAACATAATTAAAAACACCCCACATAAACATTTATTAAACAATAATAATCAATTGGGACCGCCAAGTTAACGAAAATAAATAAAAACAATTAATTAATATACGAATTTATCATGCAAGTATATATGATCTACGAATGCCATGCCTAGCAACGCGTACCTTTCGATAACCAGGAAGTAGATGTTTCATATTTTCGCAAAAATCTAATGTAATCGGTCACCCCGCACAATAAACGTTATAGAATATCAATTAGCAGTCTATTAGTTAACTTTTAACACTAAAATACACAATAGAATCGCGTTTTTTACCCCGTTTTTTATGAATTTAGTTTTAGCAGAAATTTGGCCGTGTAACTTATAACCGACATTCCACGGCACACTACAATGATTATTATTATTTTATTAAACAGTGTTTTTAATATGTATTTATTTACATATATATTCTGTATTGTATTTTTACTATCTTATACGTAAATAAACAGACGGAAATATAAATACAAATAACATATATACATATATCAATAATAAAATTAATTTAATTGAAAATACCAATTACCTAACAGGTATATTATATATATAGTACGATTTTAAAATTGCATATGTTGATCTATTTTAAAATAATATTTAATTAAAAAAATTTTTTAACTGTAATTATAAAATGGCAAATATCGAGTTTTTGAATGAAATAAATCACATGGTAAAATTAAAACAGTCATAATAAAAATCTGTAATATAATATAAAATCATCCTTTTCAGGAAATCAAGGCCAACTATTTGTTAATACGAAAATAAATTTTCAAATAAATCCGTTGAAAAACATACGGATTTAAATACAAATAATAATAATAAATAATCAATAGTAAAATGATAAGTTTTTTCGAATTTAAATATAACTAATTGTTTCCTAACCAGATCAAACGAAACCTGCAAAATTCTCGAGTGAACCAACTTTTTATTTTATTTCGGGTACATGCAATGCTAATAAATAGTGTGCAAGTGTTCTATATATTCATACATATGTAGTAGTATTAAATATGAATATTGAATAATATGAGGATTGCAAAAGAATAAATTTTTATTTTAATTATTCAATAAAATTGCAAATATTAAAACAGAGGGAAATATATTTCTCGGAAAAATTTAAACCGTAATAATAAAAATCCGTGTTAAGATATAATTTCCTGAAAAGGGCAATTTTTTATTAAGATATACTCACTTCCTCATCTAGAGTTGCAGGCGAGTTGATCTGCATGAGCCGATTTCCGGTTCCTTTTCTTGCACACGCGCACAATTAATGTCTATGTTGTGCCCGGGCACATTACAATAAAACGCGAATTGTCTAGTATATATTTAAATAAAATTAATATTGAATTTAATATCGTTAAAAACCATTGGCGTTAACAAGAGTCTGTAATTTAGCAATGCGAATGATTGCTCTATATTTGAAAATGTTCATATACTACTCTACATACTCCCGCACTATGTAGCAACAATAATTTATAGCATTTTACATGCAGACTAACGTTAAAACCGAACTGCAATGACCGGCGGTAGTCATAGCACTGAATTTTCTCGATCTAATTTGGACAAGTTTGCCTGCAAAAACCAGAAATTTGGGAATTAAATTCTATACCTATATAAGTAGAAAAAGGATAGCATGGTCTGTGACGTATTTTTATAATTACTGATTTTTTATTTAGATGTATTAACTTGCATAGAATATCTACACATATAAATCAGGTATAAATTTGAGAAATGATGTTTTTTAAGACCTAAATTTTCCTTAATCTGTAAAGCTTTTTACAATCGTAACTGTTGTAAAAGTATAGAGCATAAAATTAGCTTTAATTTGATATGCAACAACGATATTATTGCTCGTGGTAAATTATCAATTTTATATATTCGGCAAGATAAATGAGAACAATTGGAGAAAATTACGACATTTTAGAGCACAGAGGTGATAATTGCGTTATAGTATTTACTGGTACTATATGCTTTAGTAAATAAAAGAATAAGATCGACGTATATTAGAAAATAGTTGAAATTCTCTCAAGATTGAATGCTTGGATGAGATATTTGACGACGTTGTTGTGTGGTTTTCTGTCTTTTTTCGTATCCGCGAATTCTATCAATGCCAAATCGATTTTTATTTGTAATAATCCTTGGGGTAATTCTGTTTATTTTAAATCGTAAATACTTTTGACATTTTTAAATACCATATCATGATGAAAATAGATTATTCGTTAAATATTTGATAATTTGAAATAGATTTCACAGATTATTTCTTAAATATACAAACAGTATATCACTTTTTTTTAAATAATTTATAAGCTTATTTATAAATACGTGCTGAGTGTTTGCTTACGTTGCGCGATAACTTATTGAATCTATCCAGAATATTTGTGAATTATTACTTATATAGAACAGACGCTCGCATTAATCGATATTCTTAGTAATCATTTGAAATAGATTCATTGGAATTTACGAAAAAATTCTCGCTCTTAGAAAATATAAAAAAAACAATTTTGATTTACTTGACCGCGATTTCAAATTTCATGTGACTCAAATTTACGTGTGACGCTACTGCTTAGAATATTCCAGAATTTTAAAATAATGGAGCATTTAAGTAGGCAGTCCGCATGACGTCAACGCAGCACGTGTTGACCACGCCACGTTGTCCTAGTGCAAACGAAGCTTCTTTTCTTTATATGCACCGATCATTTATTTAATTGCAGCATCTTTAAGTCGTTTTTTAATGGGCACGTTTTTTCTCTAAATATTTACCTCAAATACGAAAACATACAGAACCAGATGGTCATCATATAATAACAAATAAATATGTTTGCTTAAATTTGGATATTTCGTTTTGCATATGTTTCGTACTATATTCGTCATTTCTTAACGATAGTAATTTAAATAAAAATTAATATTAAAGTCGCTCGTAATAGTATACTGTAAACGTAGTGATCCTTTAGGCAAAAAGTAAACAAAAATATCGGAAAGGCAGAGGGGGAAATGTTCGCCCAAAACGAATTTGTACCCAGGAAATAAAAAAAAAATCCCATGTTTTTTTATGACTAATAAATAACGCAGTTAAACTCTGTAGGTAGAAAATAAATATTGTTATAACAAACACTGCAAACGTGTATAATGACTATAAAAGGACCTTAACATTTTCAAAATGGTTTATTACATATACACAGAATAGCACTTCATATAAAAACATTTGGGGTGGCCTATAATTGTCTTACATACACCTTCGCACTGTATATGTATACTATGTCGACAACTCTATTTAATATGATTAAGGAAAGGGTTGGTAATTTTCAATGTTGACCTTGACCCAATAGGGGCGTACTCTACAAGGGTGTGCGTTAAAGGGGTGTGCTTTATTAAGGCGTGTTCTTATCCTATTAGGCGTTGATAGGTAAGCAAGTTTAAGGTAAATTTGGCATTAATGTACTAGGGGCGTACTTTACAAGGGCGTGTTTGCTTAGTTAGTACTGGGGAAGGGTTGGTTGTTTGGTATGCAGAATAGGGGCGTACTTTATGTATAAGGGTGTGTGGGGGTGGTTTGATCTGTTTTTCTAGTGTTTGTGTGTGTGTAAAGTTGGAAAATTGCGGTTTGAAACAGTTGGAGATAATTTGAACGTATCGAAATGTAAACATGGTATATTCTCGCGAATTGGCGGTTCGGCAGTGTCCGCATCGATTCGTGGGTGCTTCGTCTGCACAATTCTAATGTCTGGCGCCAGTCGAGGTTCATCTTTCGCGGTGTAAGCGCAAATCTGCGTTGAAATGTGCTAGTGAAATGTTTATAGTTCGTACGTAGTTGAGAAACATGCTTTCTTCGTTCGGAAGAGCATAACAATATGTTTTGTGTGTTTGGCCACAGACAATAGCATTGAATTGTGTTCAATGAAGCCAGTGTTCTTGTGATTATCATCAATTGTGTCTTCCTTCGCAATGCAACCTTTTATGAAAACTTGTGATATCTGTACGTCGGAGTTTCATATGGCATGTAAGTTATTTGTTTACTTTCATCTTCAAATTGTTGTTTTAAGCTGTTTTTTAGTCAATTTTTCTCTTATTGATCGAAATAGTGATAATACTCTCTCACATTCTGAATCGAAACTTATCTAAATAGAGTCATTTGACATTGACTGTAAAATATTTAATTATTATTTCTAATTTTATAAGCATACATTTTAATAAGGCGCTAATGAATATGAACTTGGGTTTTACATATGTAAACATTAGCCTTCGAATTAAATAATGTATGCACGACACAAGTAGGGTGTGTTGGAGCATCAATTCAGTGTCTAGGTCTAGCTTTTTGAATTTCCCTATCAGTGATGTACATTTTGTGTGTCACCAGGAAATTGTCTGTCGGTGGTATCAATGTTTATATAAAAGTGTGATTATATTTTAAAAGGATGTTGCGTCGTAATGCAGTTTTTCCTAGTAGGGGGATTTTTATTTTATTTTTGGGATGCACCACACGTATTTCGCGAATTCTAATAAATTTTAATTATTATTCCCGAAACTAATTGGGTACTTAACATTAGTCACGAGTATTTCTGTTTTAAATACATACTTCCTGCGGAAATTCAATATCAAATGACCAGTTTAAATTGAAGCGATACTATTTTTCTATCGCTCGCATAATTGCATTTATAACAAATTTTGGTGTATGAAATGCAATTTCAGATCCTTTTAGAATTCGTAATGAATTGAAAGCATTTGATGCATTATTATGGACATCAAGGCGGTTTGTTTAGAACTCGTTGAATAAATTGCATCGTAAAACAGCTGACTAACATTATTACATTGCAATTCTCAAGGACAACTGCATTTAAGTTTATTGTCATATTAAATAAATATGTATTATTATCATTGTAATTATATAGAAATGTATTGTTAGCGCGATTTTTGTATTTGATTTTTCGTATAAATTTACATGTAAATAAATGATTAATGGCGTTTATTATTCAATTCATTGTCGATTTTGTCAATGAAAATTCACACATTTCCTATAAATGCGGTAACAGACTACTTTTATCTCTTCATTGAAAATTCCCATCTACTTTTAATTCCTATACTACGTAAGATTTGTTTTATCAATTTTAGTCTTGGTTTAAAATTAAACCCTGTACTATTTATTATAATTAACCCTTTCCTATAAATTACGTAGCAATTGTTTAAACAAGTTAAAAAATATATTTTAATGACGCAATATATAGATAAAAGATACTTGTTTGAAGAAGTAAATAAATATTACTCATTTATTAATTATTAAACTATTTCATGATGTCATTCACTATTTGGGTCATAACATATGGTAAATCTTATTCGTTTTATTTTGGACTAGATTTGAATTTTATCAACAATTTTAATTTTTTTTTATTTATTTATTAAATTACCAAAAAGAAGTACTACATTTTTTAAAGTTATATTAAATCTTTATTAAGATAATAGGGTGATATAGCATCGTTTAAGTAATTGACTCGTATTTATTAAACGGATAAATAAATTGTTGACAATTGAAATGTAATAACGTATTTATTGGTTTACGTATAACTCATAAATATTTCGAATAGGCGCCCGGTCTTATGACGCCGGGACGCTAGCGTCGACTGTGACGTCACTATCGTCTACATATTTTCATTCATTCATGACGAAAACTACAATAGACAAACATGCAATGTGTGTCTATATGAGTTACAAATATCTAATCAATACTTACATTTTTTTTTTAATTTAATATTAAAATACAAATGAGTAAATCCTTGATGTTTATTTGTGTTTTTGAATACGATTTTTTAATCAATCCTTATCGTAAAACGAGCCGTGATAACCTTTTCATAAATGTCAAATTCATGTTTATGTATTTGTTTTATGTGTGTTTTGAGCGAAATATATATTTCGCCCTTGTGGTAAATTAAAGCGAAAACTTTGGGGTAATTTTACGAAACAATTTGATATTCATGGCAAGTTTGTTATTCAAATTAATTTCACGCGGTATTTTTATATCGGTAAATTTATGTAAATTTATGCATCACGGCATTTACTACCTAAATGAGTTTTGCACTAATTTGAGTATAAGATGACTTAAAAAGTTAATACACATGCTTTTTGAGGGACTTGGGGTCATAAGGTTACAAGTTCCTCATAAAACAAATTGACGATTAAAAAATTGTGATATTACGAAAACATCTGGTCTACGGAGACCCTTGAAATTAGTTCTCATATGTTTTAAAGATTATATTCTTTTATTGAGCTGTTTTACGATTTTAAATTATTTTTTATTTATACAGTACTTAGGGACTAAATGTAATTTCAAACTAATAAATCGAACACTAATATTACTAGTTGACTACTAAGGTTAGTTGTGGAAACAACGTTGTTAACCTTTACCTAGTTTTGCGAAACATAAAATAAAAGTAATTCCATGAATAACAACGTAATATATGATAAACAAGCATGATATTTGACACCGGGTTGTGTGGGTTTAAAATTAATATCATTTCTGGTCAATTTAATCGTTGAATCAAATTAAAAATATATGTATGAGGGGGTTTTCGCAAAAAAAATATCCAGCTAAAATGACCTTGGTAACACCTACTCAATTTGTGCATAATACATTTTATGTCGCGGAATATCCCACTAAAGTGACCTATAAACAGGGAAACAATTTGAACGTATTTTTCTTGAGTTTGTAAAATAAATGCCAGACTAGTATAGTAGACGCCATAGTAAATATTACCCCATGTTTGAGCTTTCGAAATAAGATAAGCTATAAATATAGCACATGTAGCTAATATCGCACATGTGTTTGGGTTTGCACGCACGCGCAATCGCGCCCTAGACTAAACACCGGTTCATTTTACCAGGATAATATGGCGTACACTTGTGGGGCCATAAAATCATTTTGCAGCTGCAAACTTACAAATATGTCCTGGCATTTTATATTTTTTATCTTATTTATATTTTTACTTGGCCAACAATTTTACCTTTTACAGTATATTTTTAAATGTTTAAGTAAGAAAATATTACCAATAGTCGAGATATTAATAAATATATAAAAATAAATACACCATGCAAAGATGATCTAGTGGGTAGATAGTCTAACAATCTTGTATTTTGTTTCACACAAAAATATTTTACTGTAGTAAGACTGAAAGATTCCGATAAAGTATACAAATTAAAACGAGTTAGACAAAGAACGCATTAATAAATACGCTTGATCTACGGATACATAGTCTAACTATCCAGTATTTTCATGCCACAAAAACAAGTTACTGTAGTATGAGTGAAAGATTCCGATACATCACCATATAAAACTATAAGTTAGAAAAGGATGAAGCTTGCCCAATCTAGTAAAAATGTATTATTTAGATTTGTAATAAATCCAAAACGAGACTTCTGGCACCATCTATAGTGATTAATTGTAAACTTATTAAAATATATAAATATGCAAATTATTGTTTAAAAAATTATTTTTATTTTGTCTATATTTTAAAAAACATTAGACTAATTTAATTTAATACGATTGTTTGAGAAAATGACTTGTATTTATTGAAAATTATTAAAAATGTATCATATAGTTTTGTATTAAATTCAAAACGAGACTTCTGGCACCATCTATAGGGATTAATTGTAAACTTATTAAACTATATAAATATGTATGTATATGTATCGGGTACCATCTATAGTGATTAATATGGAACTTATTAATACTTATTTAATGTATATATATTTTGTTTTTTTGAACTATAATTTGTATAAATGTGTAAATAGACTAGTAAATATTAGAAATTTAATTAGAATTTGTTTTTCGCCTGTGTTAGATGAGCCCCGAGTACGAAATAGTGGCACCTGGGACGAGCCGGCCCTACATCGTTCCAGTGGGTCCATGGGCGGTACAACACGCCCTCAATCTGGAGGCACACCGATTCGAAGGCCTCCCTGCTTAGATCACACCCCATCCCAACGGACGATTAGTTCTGAAGACAGCTGGTGCAGTGGATCTGAACCAGATCTGTCTTCAGATGAAGAAAGTGACCGAAGCGCTAGTTCAAGCACTCGGTAAGTCCTAGGCATACATGCAAGCTTCCTTAACTTTAGATAATTTATTATGAATGTATGAGTTACTTCTAAGTACGTTAATTTGAGAATCTAAATTTAATATGTGACATTTGAAAATGCTTCATTCAAAATCCCATAGTTGTGATTGGCGGTTGGCTTGTAGCCAATATCAGGTTTAATTTTATACAAGTCTTTGTTACTATAATAGCAGAAATTTTTTATTCGTAACAAATACCATTTCGAAATATTCGTAATATATACGAGATGTTTAGTAAGTGAATTGTGGTTCTTGTAGAAGTAATGGTCAACTTCGAAACACTTTGAACAAAGCCCGTACGCTTTGTGATAAGTGGCGTGCGAGTGGCGGTTCCAGAAACTCATCGTCTTTAGACTCTAGTTTAATTCCTGGAGATGTAAGTCCGAACTCTGCGGCAGCAGCAGCACAAGGGAGATTATCGCGATGGTTCAGTATACGAAGAGGTTCTTCGCATCAGTATGATGTAGAAGGGTCTGATGGTAGTGCATCACCAGGTCCTAAAGTACCAGGAACTGGAAATAAAATGCCATTACTCCCTGAGGTTAGTCTACAGTCATTTCGCGTTGGTTCCTCAAATTCTTAAATAAAATCCATTAGGTCGAAGAAGAAGCCACCAACAGTTCTTTCGCAGCGGCTTGTGCTTTTCAACAACGTCGACAATTACCCCCTTCTTTACCGGCACCACCGCCTAATATCACACCTCAACAACAAAAACGTCGAATGATAGTAGCTGCGATTGTGCACAGTGAAAACTCTTACGTAGCAACTCTGCAGCGTTTAGTTAATGATTATAAAAAACCTTTAGAAGAATCTAGCCCGCCAATTCTTAGTAATTCGAAAATCTCAACGTTATTTCATCGTTTACCAGAAATTTTACAATGCCACACGTTGTTCAGGATAGCGTTAGCGGAATGTGTTCGCAATTGGGACCGAGACGAAAAAATCGGCGATGTATTTGTAGCTAGTTTTTCGAAAGCAATCGTTTTAGATATCTATTCCGGGTTTATTAATAATTTCTCAGTCGCTATGGACTTGGCGAAAATGGAAGCCAAACGAAAGAGTGCCCTAGCAGATTTTCTAAAAGTAAGCCCCCCCCTCATATTCAAATAAGAAGCACAACTAATTGTATCCTCTATTAGGTAAAACAAATCAGCTCTCACGACAGGTTATCATTCTTCGGGCTTATGGTCAAGCCCGTCCAAAGATTCCCACAGTTCATTCTGTTTTTACAGGTAACATCACCGAAACACTTGCAAATTTCGCGATTATTGACCAATTATTTTTAAATTAGGATCTTTTAAAACACACCCCTCAAGGCCACCATGACAGAATGTCCTTACAATTAGCGTTAACACAACTTGAGTCGTTGGCGGAAATGCTTAATGAGCGGAAACGCGAAGCGGAACAATTCCAAGCGTTCAAAGAAATGCTTAGGCATATTACCGGTAAATTTACAGCTCGACCGCTCAGCGATGGCAACCGGTATTTGCTACGAGAAGACAACGTAACACAACTGGTAAGTTTAATTCATATTCATCCCATCCACCCTTAAGACTTTTTGGACATTAATCTAGGATTATTCGTTTATTAGACTTCCTCTCTATGTTTTTTTGTCCTGTGATAGTTAAGTGTTCTTTAAACACAATTTGGGGGTTTACACAAGAAGCCATACTATGTATATTAATTCCAGGAATTCAATCAAATGGGCATGATAACCAAATCTAAATCACGTCGGTTACTGTTACTGAATGATTTAGTAGTGTGTGTATCGGTAGCACCAAAGTCCAGTGATGATTTTGGTTCTGCCGAGCGCCTATCTTTAAAATGGACGTACCCAGTAACCGATGTTGAAATCCAAGATACCAGTGCATCACCAACGTTAACCCGGTTATTAACAGCTGGTATGAACAAAGGCGCTAGTTTAAAATCGAATGGGTCAAATGTTAGTTCGGCGGATTCGATATCTGGGGGGCTGAGCGCTGATAATTTATGCACTGAAATGAGTAATTTAATGCATGATTTTGAAGTAATGAGTAGAATCCAAGATTTGGTTTCGTCGTTGAAAGGAAATTATAAAGAAATGAGTGTTGATAATACGCGGCGAATTTTAAACGCGATCCAGTCTTCCATTCAGAGGAAGGATGAGGAAATGGCGTGGGTTGATTCGTGTTGTTTGCAACTTGTCGTCAAAAATAAAGGTAAGTGGCTACGCAATTGAGAATCAACCCGAATATGTTGTAATTGGTGGTTGTTATAATAGGCAAAGAGGAAGTGTATACGTTTCAAACCGAGAACCCATCCGTTAAGAAAGAATGGATAACTGAGTTGCGGCTTGCCCAATTGGCACTCGATCCGAATAATTCGCCTGCTTGGGAAGTTCCAGAGCAAGAACAGCGGCCAAGTACGAAAATGCCATTGTTTGTGCGCGCCCAAAGTGTCTACAAGTCACAGCACCAAACCGAGGTAAGTTTTTGGTTTTTGTTTCCATATTAATCATATGGTATTAACGAGAAATATTTTTTATTTATTTGTGGAGACTGGGCTCTTATAAATGTTATGGGACTATTTTTTGTTCTCTGTTTTTATCAACTTAGAAATGGTTATGTTTGGGATTTTTTTTTTCAAAATGCATGACTCAGGATTTTGCTATGGCGGTTACACATCTTTATTAAAAAATCTCTTCACAATTATTTATATACATAATTACGCTTAGGTACTATAAGATACTTATTTTATGCTGAATTTTTAAAATTGTTATACATTCTACTACAATTGTTTAATGTTTGTGTTTAGTATATCGAAAAATAGGATAATTGGTATGAGTTATTAATAATAATTACAAAATTCTCTTATACACGTCTTTATTTTCGGCTTAAAATAAACAATTACACCGGAAATACATCTCAAACTCACTTTGCACGAATTATTTAAACACAATATTAGTTTAAAACTAACCTGTTAACAACCCATCTGCGACATTCAAAACCCCAAATTTTATTCTTAAGGTACGCTGTGGGTGTTTTTACACTCTAAACTCCCCGAAACCGACACGCCGGAAAGGGCGTACCCAAAGCTACCTTTGGGTATGCACGACCGATGGTGTTAGCAGTCACATTGCCATCTTATCGCAGCATCAACAACAAGCTGGTTGTCTAAAAGATATCGGCGCTTTCGATCTTGTAGAAACGCAAGTAACTGCTATGGAATTCGTACGTGGAGTGGTTACAATCACTCCAACCAACGAAAAGCATAACACTTCCATAGATACAGTCTGGATGGGCACAGATAGTCGTAAACTATTATTATTCACAGCGACAGAGCCAGAAAAACAAGAAGAATTAGCTTCTTGTGCAGTGCCTGCGATTATTATCCAAATTAAATATCATTTCGATTCGGTTTTCGTAGCTTTAGGCAACGGTAGCTTATTAGTTTTCCGGCGCAATTCCGATGGGAATTGGATCCTTAAAGACCCACAAACCATGTCTTTGGGCAATGAGGCGGTTAGTTGTATTCTACCGATTAATAACTCTGTTTATGCAGCTTGCGGTAAAAAGGTGTGGGTCTTATCTGGCATGAACGGGGAAATTCAAAAAAGCTTTAGCGTCCAACATGAACATATTGGCAACGTTAATCTAATGGCACATTCTGGTATAGGTCTTTGGATATCTTTGAAAAACTCCAGTACCATCTGCTTATACCACACCGAAACGTTTAAACATTTACAAGATATTAATATTGCTTCAAACGTAATGAGAGTAACTAGCGGCGAACCAGTTAATTGCGGTAGTAGAGATTGTGTCAACAATAACCGTTCAGCAGTGAATGTAACTGCTTTGATGGCTTGTAAGGGGTTGTTATGGGTGGGAACGAACGTTGGGATTTGCTTGACGATACCCTTACCACGCCTAGAAGGCGTCCCTATTATTAGTGGGCGTGTTAATATATCGTACCACGCCCACTTTGGTCCCATCTCATTTCTATTAGCATTACAAGTACAAAAGACTACTTCTCATGTTATAAACAATTCGAAAGAAGTGGCGAAAGATGAAGAGAAAATAGAGAAATTAGAGGACGTAAAAGAAAATGAGAAACAGAAATTAGAGAAACAATTAAGTGATTCTTCTGTCTCAAATATGGCTGCCAAGTTAAAACAACAATTAACAAGTAGCCCGGTGGTTCTGAGGCGTAGACGGTCTAAAGATTTAGACATTTCCAGATTATCTAAAACACTACCACGCGGTTTAGGGGCAGGAGTTGGGATGTTGAGTATGTCGACAACTTCATCGCAAAGCTCAGGCGATACGTGTGATGTTTATGGTTTATACGGTGAATTAATGTATGTAAAGGATTACGAAGGAGACGATCACGATTTGGGGGATACTATATACGAGTCCTTGAGACGAAGTGATCCAGAGCTAGCTGCAATTCCAGGAAAAGTAAGCACTTTAGATCGAAGATTAAAAATGAAAGTGAGTCGACCAAGATCACTAGATCTTTCTAATTGGTCCGTCGACTCTAGATCATCATCAGTCTACACTAGCTCTGGATCTGAGGAAAGCATGGCTATACGAAATGGTAGAAGCATTTCGCGAAACAACAGCAATGCGTCCCGCGTATTGAATGGAGTTTGTGAGGATACAATTGAGGAAGCAGTTGTATCCACACCAATCCCAACGAATGTTGTGAACACATCAACGATTAAAAACGGAGCGTCTAGTAAAACGTTACAGAAGAATACGATCAGTGTTGACGCGCCTCGGAGAACTGTTATTACATTAATGGGGGGACGGGGGTACGTGAATTGGCGACAGCCATGTTGTAATTCGGCTGATAAAGGGAAGTCGCCACTGATCAAAGAACCAAACAACAATGATGCTCATATTGTGATATGGGAGTTGAAATTGTGATTTTAACCTCAAATATGGATTATTTTTGCACAATATTTAACCAAAAATGCGAACAATCTAGTGGTACTAATAATTATCGAACATTTTTGCTATTAAATTCTCAAAATACAGCTTTAATTCTGATGGCTTATTTAATATTTCGAGAATTTAAAGCAAAAATATTTTTTTATGTTGTATAAAAATGTTTATATTATAATATTATAGGTTTAGAATCGTTGCATACAATTCAGAACAAACCCCGAATAGTGTATATTTATTATTTTCTAGTATTTGTTCTCAAACAAACTTATGTTTACAATCTACAAGTAAGAAGTATATGATTTGATTAAATGTCGAAAAGGTGAGTTGATTTTTGTATGTTTACAAAATTACTTAGTAGTAACAAATTTACTTTTAGTGTAATTCATAATCAAAATTGTTTATTTAAATGGAAACTATAAAAATTGTTATAAATGTTTTTACTACTAAGCTCAAAACAAAATATTTCGTATTCTGTTGTTGGATCATTTATTTATTCTATAATATATGTTTGACTTTAATCACGAATAGAAACATTTTGTACTTCTAGTTAAACGGTTCACACATTGTGTTCATATTTTGTATCGTAATTGTTTGAGATTTGCTATACATATTTTATAAATATATAGTACATGTTATTTGTTACTATTTAAGAGTCACAATATTTCTAGTTACGAAATAAGGAATTTTCGTATTTGTTTACAAAATTAAGGAAATTTCAACGTTAAGTTTAAGTTAATTTTCATTTTTTTTTTTTGTAAATTATTTCATGTTGTATATTATTAAATCGAAAATTGTGTACTATACATGGAAAAAAATATATTTAGGCCAACACCATTAATATTTCCATACTTTCGTGCAACAAATCCCATTCCCTTCACCATCATTAACCATAACTGGAATGGAGATTTTCTTCAACTTGTTTTTGTCTAAAATTTACTTTGAGCTATCTTTCAAAAAAGCTCAATTAAAATCAAAATTATTATAAAATACCCTAAAGTTAGATATTGAATCAAAATAAACAGAATAAATGTTACTAAACGCTCAAAATTAACTAATTTAATTGGAATAATAAACATATCCAAATATATAGCATTAAATTAAAAAATAGGGAAAATTATAAATTAAAAAACAAGATTTATAATAAAATAATTTATTGCATATAATACATGATATATATTTATGTAGTAATTATTTAGCGACCGCCATCTGTAAGAAAATATTTATATAGTAGTAAAAATATTTGTAAACTAATGGAAGCAATTTTAAATCATCATCAGTTGGTAGTGCATGTAAAGATTAATCATTAAATCAGTAATTGGTGATTTTTCTGTCATCATTCTAAAAAATAATACTCAAAAACAAATAAGTCACAAACCTGCTCTAACTCCTTTTCATATTTAAGTCCAGGTAACTCAACTAAACCTACAAATAAAACGTGATTTACTACAAAATAATGGTAAGAGGTATTTAATGATTTTGTTTTTAAGTCAGTTGGTAGTGCATGTGAAAGAATAATCATAAATTCATTTACGGTGTACAAATCATCATATTTTAGACTGTTCGACTCATATTTAAATCTTTATCGCTTACCATTGATTATAAGTAGTTCTTAGTGAATGATGATTCATTTCTTCTTCATTAGGTAGTTCACCTAAAGATAATTATATAATCAGTATTTAAGTCATAATTATAAAAGGTTATCATTAAACAAACATAGATAAATAACGAACCTGCTCTAAATCCTTCCCATGTTTAATTCTAGGTATTTCAGCGAAACCTGTGAACAGAACACGTGTGAATAACTACAGAATAGTATAAGGTATTTAATGATTTTATTTCAAGTCAGTTGGTAGTGCATGTTAAAGAATAATCACGAATTCAGTTACGGTGTACAAATCATCATATTTGCTATAGTTAAACTCGCAATTAAACCATAATAGGTAACTTACCATTCTTTTAAGCAGTGCTTGATTAGGCGCCTTCATTTAAGTGTATTCAAAAAAAAATCCCATAATGATTAGGGCACTCCGTCTATTAATTTAAGATTCTGTAACAAAAATGATTTATGAACCATAAAATAGTGCACGTGTATTTGACTCAATGCTTTTAATAGAAGTTACTAAAATTCTCAATAATATTTTTAAATATTTAGATCTAAGCCATGTTTAACTATTAATAATGTTGATTAATGATTGAAAAGTTTAAATATTTACCATTTGAACGTTGATGTTAGACGATTTCATCCTGAGAAGGTTGAAAATAAACTGATTGTGAGTGTTGTGAGTTTGTTCTGCACAAGGCAATCGTTATTTTCTTCATATTCAACGTTTATTAGTTGACCAAAATAGCTATGCGTGTTTATTGCGCATAAATAGACAGAGTCGACTTAGGGTTTAAGTAAAGATAATAAAAGACAACCATATTGCGCACTTGTACCACAAGTGCACAACTATATTAGTCAGGGGATAAATGCAACGTTTGCAACTTTAAAAGCATTACGTCGTATATATAAGGATAAAAGGGCTAACCACCCATTTTTAATTATATTAATAAATATGTTAACACGTAGACAAATAGTGACTATATTTGTAGCCATTTAGACTATTTATTTATGATACTTTATAAAACAAATCATTTATATCATCAGTTATATATAATATTAATACAAATTTAGGCCCTTTAAGAAATACGTTTGGTTCCCGCCGCTGCTTAAACATCGTTGTTTTAGCATTGTATTCAAGAAGAAAATTTGTTTTTTTTGCTTATTTAAGATTATTGTATATAAAACATGTGTAAGGGATTGTTTTTTATGTGAAAAACATTGATATTTTAATGTTATTAGCTTATAAATAAAAGTTGCAATGTTATCGAAATTGAATATAGTACCGCGCATGGCCATTAGACTGCGCGGGCATCTCTCATTTGAGAACAGTCATCTCTGTCAGAGTGGTCGCCATTATGTGAATATTTACCATGAGATTTCTAACAGATCAAATAAGTGTATCACGTAGTGTTAGTTTGAACAGTGATACGATATCGAAATTCAGTGAATTCGACACGGAATCGGTGATTAACGCATACGCGATTGAACGGTTCGTTAATTAAACATTGTTCTTGACCTTATTTGTATGATTGTTGGTTAGGCATTTAAATTTAAGCTCCACAGCTTTGATTGGTCTAAATTAGTAATTATGAGTTGATTTTTATACTAAACTACCCTCTTACTAATTCAGAGATTTATATACAAGTTTATATAATGTATGAAAGTTTCGGGTAATAGGTTAGGATGTTTGATATTTTCGTGTATTTGTTCTACTTTCTTAGAAAGTGTGAGTACACATAGACAACAATTGAGATTTGATGTTAATTTAATTAAGTTCACAACTTATAACTATTTACACAAAATATTTATTTTGTGTAAATTTGCGTTTATTTAATATATTTTTAATATGTTTATTAAATTTGGAGTAGTATTTAAAATATATATTTAAAATTAAATTGAAATTTTGATTTTGTGTTAAATGTTAGGTGAATAATTATTTTATTATATATTAATAAAATAAAACAACTAGTACGGTGCTGTTTAAACAATTTATATAAGGTACTGTTTTTTACGCAATGCGACATTTTATGTATTCTAGTGGAATTTCTATACACATTTCAAATTCGAAATATTTCAACATTGCAAAACTAGTTTTAATTAAAAATGTTTGGCGCCAGATAAATATTTTCAATTATTTTTAAATTGCATGTTTAGTTAAACGTCCCTTGAAATCCAGTTGTATTTAGTTGGTTTCGCGACAACTTCACTCGTATAAATTACGAGGGTGAATCGGTGCAATCTCTTTAAAGTTGTTTGTCACTTTTAATTGGACATAAAATAATTCAAATCGACTCATTTTTATGTCACAAAAAACTTTCTTAATTATTAATATTTACCCCAATTAATTAAAAGTCCGTACAACTAAAATACTTCCTCAACTAACATAATTATAAAGTAAAGTTGAAAAGTATTTTTAAAGGAAATAACGTTTAAATGTTAACGGAAGTACCCTGAAATAGAGTATCCGGTTTCTTTTATTTAACTTCCGTTTTACACAAAAGCCGAATTTAAATTTCTAAATAATTCACTTTTATACAAAATTGCATTTTTTTTTTCTAAATTAACGTACGCCACTGGATGTTTGAGAAATTAGGTTGTGAACATCTGGTCTAAGATTTGTATATACCTGAGCTCCAATACTAAATCAGTCTTAAGAAGGTCGGTTAGTACCTTTTTTTGGCAGGTGGTACGCTTAGTTTAAGGAGACTCAAATTATGCACAGTATGGAATTTAAAATCTAGTAGGCTTATAATTATATATAATCAATGACTTATGGACTTAAAATAGTAATTAATATTTTCTTTGTTTCCACTGACCCCATATGAAATGTGAGACATTTCAGAGTTGTGACGTACCTAGAATTGTTATAAATGTTTTTTTCCCAGAATGCATCTTACTGTTACGACAAATATATATAATGGTTAAAAAATAAATAAATAACTTTCGAGCCAGTTTATCCCTATAGTGTTGACGTGATTTTATATGTGTAGTTTAAATAATAATTCGCTAATTAATACGTTTTGAAAAGCTTTTAATAGTTCTAATTGTGATTTTCTTTTCGCTTGTGCAGATTCTAACAGTGCTTCAGCGAATTGCATAGACGTCCACTAACATAGTGCCAAGGTAAGACATTTTTATGAATTACAAGTGTTTTAATTGTTTTCGAACATTTATTTGATCCGAGATCTGGAATCTTTGGTGCATGCTTTTTGATCTGTGGTACAAACGCTCCGATGGGCGATATGAATAATTCATAATGGCGAACGGTCTAAAACGACGCTATCTTCTGTTGACCGTCACGTACAAGTGGAAACTCGCACTCCAGCCATCTGCTGGCCGCTAGTTCAATTAAGATAAATGCTTTTTATGGCCGTTCGACTCAGTTTATGATCCTCATATACATATACAACGTATGCACAGATACCGCGCGTGGATGCAAATAAAAAAAACGAATTTATTTTCAATTTTATCTCTACGGGCTTACACATAATTTATTAGGGATTGAAATATGTGTGGTGATTTTTAGAATTTTGAATTAAAATTTTTTTCCGATTCGTTACAGATCGCAACGTATTTCCATCGACGGTATGGCGCCTACAACCACCATAGAAACTGTAACCATTACAAGACCACTAAAGGTAGGATTTTTAAATAATTCTAAACATATTTACAACAAATTACAAATTGTTTTCTATAAAATGATTCACATATTGCGGTCAAAATGACTAATTTAGGACCAGGAAAATTGTGTGGATGATTCATATTTTACTAACTTGTATAAAACGTGTCATAAATATCAAATTGTTAATCTTTGGAGTAAATGGTTATTTGGACACTTGTGCCCTAACTTATGCATTCCAAAAACATCCGTGTCGGCTATAAATATACCTTATATACTTACTACAAATACCAATACCACACGTGCTGCACGTAACTTTAATAATTTTGCATTTCCCGTGTAAACACAGCTTTATTTACCGCGTCTGACACGACATCTGGTGCACACCTCCACCAACTATGACCTCTGACCCGAAACCTAACCATATATACAGTCTAACACATTAGTTTACGAAATACCCCAAATATTACACTTGTGCCTTAAAAATTATATTATACCCTAATTGACATCATAATTTAACCTATAACATATTAGAAATCTGTAATAAATGACTTAAAACAGATTCATATTGGAATTTTATTTATTATAAATAAGTGATGGAATGGTGGTGTTTTAACACGATTTGTGTGTATGGAAATTTAGTTTCGATTTAAAGCGAAAACTACTATGGTGTAGTTGAGAAAATCGTTCGTGGTTTGCCTTCCTCGAGAGATAAAACAGTAGCTATTGTCTCTGCTTATGTTATCCCTAAGGAACGAACATATATATATCTTCTTGTAGAAACGTCTGTTTTTTTTTATCTTTGGTAAACAGTCTGTGAAATATAAAATGTTTCGGTGGAATATTTTATATTCTAGAAGTGCTTTTGTTTATCAATCGATGTTCGCCTAGCCTTTCTAGTCGAATACAGATTAGTGGGGTGAATTGGGTCATCCTTTCTGAAACTAATCTACCGCAAATATTTGCCACAGTTGATCGCCATTTTTTTCAAAAGGAATAATATTAAATCAATAATCAAACAACAACAAAGTAATTTTTAGTCAATCTAGACCAATCAAATCGTTTTCGAAATAAATTTATTTCGTTCCCCAAACTACAGAAACTCATATAGCTAGATTAGTTTCGAGGAAATAAATAGAACTATTTGGTAGCATACACACAATGGTGACCAACGTGACAAAAGAAATAACACCAACACAAGAAAAAAAAAGCCCCTAAAGCTTCTAGGACACTGATACTATTTCAAGGACCGAATCGAATAACCCAAGAGGTAAATATCTCAATTTCCTCTTCTTTTCCAGTAACAAAAAGAATAAAGATAGATATATCATTCTGGACAGTTTAGACAAAGACACGTTTATATTAGCTGTGAATGTTGAACGGAGATAGTGTGTTTCGGTGCTACCTTTTCGACAAATGTTAAATACGGTACTGGGTTTCGCAGATGGTTAGATGGGATCAAGGTGAAATGGGAAATGTGTAATGCCACTACATTGCGCAAAAATGGTTGCTTTTTATATTCCATATGGACGCTGCATTTCCATTGTGTTGTTTATATTAATATTAGAGGCGCGTTTAGTATTTGAATGTTTCCTGAATGCGACACTGTTTTGTCTAAAAATCCGCATGGGAGTAATTTATTATTCAGGACCGTACTTTTGTATTTGTTCGTTAAAAATGTCATCAAATTGCATTCGTTTCCTCCAGAGGTTACACACCTTGATCTATGGTGCAATTTTTTTTTATTCTTCAGGGACGTACTTTACTCATTTACACTATACATATATGTATATATATATAAAAAAAACATACATACATACATTTATTTAGAATTTAATAAATAAATATAAATAACTCAAATATATTTAAATAAATTTGGTACTTAAATATTAGACTGTTACTTTATGAGTAGACCTCCAAAATGGATCCCAAATTTATGAATTTACTAAAAAAAAAAATTAAATAACTAAAATTGGGATATTTTGCAGGTCGCCTAACCAAGGTAGCAGTCTCCTTTAAAAACCTAAACTCCTTTAAATATATTCCGCCCCCTAATTTGAAAATGGCATCAACATCAAATCCAAAACAACCACCATTAATTGGAATCCCTGGCAAGTCGTCCACGTCCAAAAAGAAGAAATCTAAAGATGGTGGCGTCTCCAGTGACGAAGAACGCTGGTTGGACGCACTAGAGTCGGGGAAATTGGAAGAAATGGATGATGAATTAAAAAAAATTAAACCTAAAGACCCCAAATTGATGACAGCTCGCCAACGAGCTATGTACGAGCGAGGATCGGATAAGGATCCGAATCCTGGCGAAGAGAAATTAATGGCGCTACCGTCTGGATATAAAGAAAAGGTGATTAACCAAGAATATCTTCCATAAAAAATAAAAAACGCTGTACAATTAATTATATTTTATATCAAATTTAAGAAGTACTAGAAATCCGGATTGGTGCTAATTGTTAATTCTCTTTTTCGACAAGGTAATGACGGCGGAAGCGATACAAAAAGCCGCGTTGAAATCGCAAAAACGCAAACAGCAAGCGGACGAAAAACGGGAGAAGGATAAGAAGAAAACAATGGAGCGTATCTTAAAGAAGCAAGAGACGAAATCGTCGAAAAATTCAAATTTTCGCCCAAATCGAAACATTACACCGTGGATGACATTACGGCGCACATACGAACAAACAACCCTCTCAGTTCACACAGATATTCCATGTCCTATCCTACCTAAAATTGCACCAAGTCCACCCAAACCAGCGTTCTGTGCAATGCGTTGCGGGAAACTCAAAAAATATTCATGCTCCAAAACCGGGGTGTCCCTATGTAGTTTAAAGTGTTATAAAAAAAATATCTCGACTCGAATCTTATAAATTACCCCTTAACATAATTCAATTTTAATAATAAATATTTTATTGCGAAAATTCATGCTTGTTACGCCCCTGGTGCAAGATTATCCTCAATAAATTTTCCATGTTTTCTTCTGACCCATATGCATCTTACTACGTCGGGGGAAAATATGAAAAACTGTAATTTTCGATCGTATGTTACACAGAAAAATTTTATTTACGTAAATAATATCGTATGTGAAATTTCATAGTGATGTATGTATGTTTCTAACTTTTATATATATACTGTCTCGACACTAAATTATTTTATGATTAATATCTAAACTTCTATAACCCACCGAATACTTAAGCGCTACTGTACTAAATGCGGCGATCTAATACTTTGTTTCGAAACAACTACAATTTTAATCTACTAGAACCGCGTTGTTATGAATATAATTACGTTATAGGTCATAAAAATAATTAGTGATTTATAAATGCCAACGATATTTGATATTATAAAAATTCCCCCTCATCTCTAATAATGAGTTACTAAGATTCTATAAGAGATCTATGCGCAAGCCACTTTAGATATGTTTAAATTTCTGAAACAAATTAATGAGACACCCTAATATATTTGATACAAGAGTTTAACAACGTTTATGTTGAATATCTATGGACTTCGCGCATGGCGTCAGCAACGTCGTAATGATCGATTGTGAAGTTGGATGCGCGACGTATAGTTGTGGTAGGGGCTAGCACAGTGTTGCCAAATACAACCGCAACATCACATACATTACACCTGCCATATAAACCACCAGTCCATGTTCCGCGTTCAATTTCACCCCAGTTAATATATTAATCTCGAAATTACTCTAGACATTTACTTAAAAAAAAAACCAATTTCCTCAACCAAACCACTCGATTCCTAATCATTTATATTAATTATTATATATTACGATCGTATATTTAGGTTTAAATAAAATAAAATTTTGAGGAGCATTCGTTAAATAGGGCCTAAAAAATACTTAACCTCGGCAATGTCCGTGAGATTGCCCTTCCCCTGTTAAGGGGGAAATAGGCGGAGTTATGATAGTGGGGGGTGTATACATCGCGTCGAATCGAACTACCCCGGGAACCGTCGTAATCAGTGTGCCCTCAGTAACGTACTGCACTGGACGTCTTATACGTTTTAATATTAAATTAAAAAAATGTGTTTATTTATATTAGTTCTATAGGCGATTTAACGTTTAGTGATTAAACTTGGTATTTAAGAGTAGTTTAAGCATTAATTTGAGTGTTAGTGCTTTAAACTAGTTAGTGATTTAATAATTATGAGTTTTTGATACTATGATACTTTGTTTATGAAGTATATACATGTTTTTGTCTTAAGCAGAAATTGTTTGATTATTTTATATTAATTTTGTAGATTATAAATTAAATAATTTTGTGTGAGTACACTGATAAAAATAATTCTAAATAGATAAGATATTTTGGTGGCAGTTGCTGTGTTTTCATATAATTATTTTTATTTTAACTGATTTATATCAGTGCCCCTGTGAATTGTCACATCGCGTTTTGCACTTGTAAAAGTGGTACGACGGTCCAAATGCGCCTAAGCCAATTAAGTCCCTATTAGAACGTTGATTAAATTTGAACTCATCACGTTAAATTTGAACCCAAAGTCAATTCAATTCCTATATACGTTTATATAAATAAACTAAACGCAATTTAAATATTTGTTGTTGCGTTTAACGTCATTGTTTACTAAATTGTGTTTGGTTGATTAAAACCACACATCCACTTTGTGAGTTCTTTTTTTTTCAAAACTAATTATTATAGCTTGTTTGGAAACTATGCAGTCATTTCAGCAATTATTGTGCGAAATGTATGTAGGAATTTAATTGTAATTATTCGCTCAGTTGTGAAAATTGTAATTAAAAAAAAATTAAATTTCTCAACTAGTATCATGACATTTTTAATGAAGGTAAAATTCGTTTAATTATTAATATGAGCTTTAAATATATCTATATATAAAATTTAATTTGTGTGTACGTATTTAGTAATTTAATTATTTGCACGTTGGTATACTGTGTAAGGTGAAATTTATCTAAAATTTAAATTGAAATTTTACTTCATTAGTGTTAAATTTATATATTAACTTTTATATTCTAAACCGAATGTTGGCAGTAAGTGAGTTAATATTTGTAAAAGTAACGCTTTTAAGAGACAACTTAATTTTTATAGAATTAATCAAGCAATTTCTGCTTTTTATTTGATTCAAATAAGAAAATGTCGGTAGTTTAAATAATAATTGTAAGTGTTCATAAAGCTTAGGTGTAAGCGATTATCAATTATTACCGACTGAGCACAATGCAGAATGCTCAGTCAATAATTTTGGGTACTGAATTGAAGTCAGCTGCATTTGCACAATGAAGCTAGTGAAGTGAGTTGTATAAGTCTTTGAAATTAACGCGAATATAGGTTTACCGAGTACCGACAGAACTGCATTGTCTACAGTTAACTCTACATTATCGACTTAGAACAATGGCCGAAAACCAGATAGCACAGGTAATACGACACTGATAATTCACTGATACCACCAAATCAACTGTTATTCTACATTAAAAAAAAAACGCACTGAACTTACACATTTTGCTTATTTTATGTGTTCCTAAATTTAATATTATAATAAAAATAATTTTGATTTTCATGAGATTTTGTCAATTTTCAAGCCTCCTTGAATCTCAGGGGTGTGATTCGGCGCTGAGTAAGAAATTACGGAATGAATAACTAATTCCATTCTTCATTTCTATGTAAATCACTGGAGTAACAAAGGCGAAATTTTATTCCAGTCCAATTCTTAGCAACCCTGTGTTCAATGACTTTTATTGCTAGTAAAAAGACTGTTATACGCTTCATAAAAAAAAATTCACTGGTAAAAGTGATAATTGCACTTATATTAAAGATAAAAGATCAAAAGATTTCATGGAAAATGTATTTGAATCAAAAGTAATAATGTCGAGTAAAAGCGAGACGGGTATATAAATACGTATTCTTAATTTCAATCCGGCTAGTTTGCGAGTGCGAAAATGGCATCTCCGTGAAAAGTTCATTTAAATCACAATGGATAATAAATTTTGCGCGAGTTCAATTCACGGTGGCAAAAAGTCTATTCGGTGTGTAGCAGTTGTTTGGTAAATATATACGTATCTGTGTTGTTAGCAGCGCTGTTTGTACGTGAGGTATTTGTGTAGCGGCACTTTGGCGTACTACCTTTCACAGTTTACGCGCCGTGCTACTTTTGCATCTATATATATGTACGTGTTTCGGTAAAACAGTTTGTCACGTCTGTCTTAAACAGGCTTTATTACCGACGACTTTATAACCGCAAAATATAGAAAACCATACATTATTCATACGCTACATTCATTCTGCAAATCTACTTTATTCAAATTTATTGATTACTTGATTGATACATTTTAAAAATATTTAACAACATGTACATACATACACACATACAAATTTACTGGCGAAATAAAGACTAAGCAATGAGACTACTTCCGTAAAGTTTTCTGTCGACGAAATAAATGATGGCTATTTAACATAGCCGAGAAGTCTAGTTGGAACGGAACCAAGCACGTCCGGAAACTGAGGCAACTAACAGCGCCACTATATTGCCGCAAGTAACGGAGAATACGGGCACTAATTAGCGACCTCTAACCTGCCTCTGAATTGTCAAGTACCTACTAAAACCAAAATTGTTCGGATAACGTAAATTTAGTATAATTATAAATGGTGCTTCTAGATTTTAGAATTGACTACATAAATTTTACTAATTTTCGCATAGACCCTTGCCTTCAATTCCCCAAAATATAACCCCCCACACCCCGCATAAATCTAACTTAGGCATGCATTACTGGTTGAAAAAAATTCTATGTGAGAATTTAATCAAATTTATTTCATACAAACATAAGTTTTTGCCAAGAAGCTCCACCATTTAAACAACAACTGCATTGTTTGTTAACCACTGGTCCAGCTGTGACCAAAGTTGCCGGTTAATTTAAGTGCCTTTTCCCTTCAGAATACTTCCGCAAGCGACCGCCCAGGGTGCACCACAGCTAATTGTTCAAGTTTTTACGACCATGCAAATTTTGTTATTCCACAAAGTTCCTTGTTTACATTGTACAACGCTAACCACTTGGTTATGCTTAAGCGAACCATTAAACAGTTATCTTAAAAATGACTGGTTAGGGATTTTAAACCATCCACCAATGACATGAATGTACCGCATATTATAAACCAACTTTAAAGTTCTTTAGAAATTAAAATCATGTTTAATAAACTCATATTTTCCATAGAAAATATAATTATAGAATATAAAGTAGTGCTTGGATAATATATAATCAACGAAAACAAATTTCATATCCGGCCAGGAAGCTCGAAGCACGGTGAACAATTCCACGGAAAGAATTCATCCGAAGCTTCCTTGATTCTTTTATTACTATCAAAACAAAAATCCGTTCTCCCCTGCAAGCTCAAGAAGCCTCTCTAGCACACAGCAATTCTCTAGTTGACAATCGTGTGCACTCGTTTCGCAAACCCGAGCACTACCGAACTGAAAGCTCGATGATTGACGAATTTACCTCACACGGTATGCCCCACCGAACTGAACATAGCCGTAATCACTATCAATGTAAATATGTCAACAAGCGCCAGAACATTTCGAAATACTCCTAAAATCACATGAAATAAGTTCATTGCACTAAACATCATTAGGCTGCTTTTCATTAGGATACTTTAGTCTTATGAAGCTCTCTTATGTAATATTGCATCTTTTTCAATCTAAAGAAAACGTTTATGTTACATTAGCGAGAGCGACTAACTTTGCTTTTCATAGTTTCACTGCAGGTACCTTATCGCTCTCACCATCTCTCTCAAGCTAAAGATAGCGCTTATGCTATATTAGTGAGAGCTTTGAGGTGCATAATAAGATGCTTTTCATAACAATACTGCATTAGTCTTATGATGACTTCTCACTCTCACTTATGTATCATAATAAGGATAGAGCTTATAGTCAGTGAGAGAGTGCATGCATAAGACTAACGCGGCTTTTCATAGGAAGACAAAGAAAACTGTCCCAAGGAGTCTTCCAAAACATTAATTAGATAAACAATAACTGGAAAAGTTGAGAACTGTTTTGAGAAGTGGTAGACAAGCTTAGTTGAATTGTTCGCCACCATTGCCGCGGGGCTAGAGTTTGTACATTAATAATTTATATCTATTTTCCAACTCTAACAATTGACTGCTTTGCATCTATTCGAAACAGCTTTAAAAGCTCTGCTCCGCACAGCTTTGTGCTACAAAAATTTTAATAATCTGGACACACTTCTACGGATTAGCAAGCTGGTCTTCCTTATTTTTAAATTCGTTTACTTCCCCATAGAGAATAATTTCCGGTAATCTTCGCTGAATTTTAATGTAATAGGGGGTTGATATAAAAAAAAAATGCAGACGTCTAGCCAGCGAATTAACTTGTGTCTGCGACCATAATTCGGAATACTTCGATCGCCCTCGGATAGGATCGGATTAGTCGATACAACAAGGCGTGAAATATTTGGGAATAGAAAGTCAATTCCCTTTCAAGGGTTTTCAACTTGTTTCGGTTACACTTATTGGATATTTGACGTCATCGTTACAGGGGAAAACAGCCATTGTTTTATGTTGGTAATCAGTGGAAATTGTTATTCGAGCCCAATATTAGGACTGGGTGTATATGTCTGCAATAAACTTATAGGCGTATTCCAATTTTGAGTTTACAGCTCAGTGAACAATTGTCAATATATTTATATCCGGTGATTGTTCTCAACGCGCTCTTTTGTTAAGAGACGGGAACTTTGAAGTACATACTTGTTAAACTTCAAGTAGAACTTCTTATATTCGCGCTTTTCTCTTCTTGTGGCGGTGACGTCATCACACTACTAGTCTTTTGTTATAAACCCCTCATACATTTGTGTGTTTGTCGATATTTATTAAGACTATCCGAATGATATCTGTGTCTAACGTCACTCCGGTTTGTTTTCATTTGATATACAGTGTTTCATGGCATTTATGGTTGTATTTACTAGAGATACCGTAAAATCTAGATATCGCGTGCTTTGCTCCTATTAACTAGTGATGAAATGAACACGAATAGGAGCGTGGACATGAGATATTCTGGGCGGGAGGGAACGGGGTTAATGTATCACCTCTAGTGAATATACTTGTTAAAGTTTTTGATGTTTTGTTGATAATATTTATGAGTTATTGTGTTTTGCGTAAATGGCGGAAAAAGGTGATAATGTTTTCTTACAGAAACGTACTAAAATAAATTCAATACACTCATTCTCAAAATATACAACCGATTTATATAAATATATATATATTTTTAAAGTGTTTTACACATCTTATCTTATCAATGAACCCTTTAGGAACAAATAAGCTAAAGTATACTATGTTTATATATTCTGATACGGATCTTATCTATACACCTTATCAGGTTTCGCTAAACTATAATTATATGTTTAGCAACAAATACAGTTGGAGTTCTTTCCGAAATAAATCTTAATTGAACAACACGAAATAAAGACATTTCCAGAACACTTTGATAATTACAGTTGCAGGGGCTGTTTGCAACCCTATGCAGTAGTAATACCAGGATATGCGTACTTTATCTCTAGGGGCTAATGTCCTGTGTTTCAAGTCACCCTATTTAACGCCCAAGTAACGCACGCTTCACTCGTGACGTATTACCCATTTCCCATGTTCTATGCCGTCGCTGGCTGGTGCCAATGTTTTTTGAATGGTTTATAGCATTCAGACGTTATATACGAGGACAGTGTTGCTATGGTTACAAAGAAAACTGGGGGTCTGCAAGTTCACATGGGATAGAAAATTATGGAAAATATTTAATAAATTTAACAAATATATTTTTATTAATTTGTATATTTATAAAAAAAAAAAAAATTTACAATTTACTTAATTATTTAATTCTACCTAATTTATAAAGTTAATTATACTTATACGTAGAAAATGTTATTATACTGAGTATACTTGAGTTAAAAATAGATATGCCTATTCAGGTAATATTACCTATTATTGAAGGTTGAATTTGGATATGAATTTGTTGTTCAGTAAAAATCGTTGTTTCGTGAGTGTTGGATGTGTTTATATATATATTTTATTATAAACATTATTTGTGGAATTTAATAAATCATTTCGTCCCCCTATGTAGTACATTGCGATATATTCGTACTCGACATGTGCTGAGTTGTGATGTGTGTTTGTACAAATATGTCTCGTTTCCCATTTTGCTTATCACTAGAAAGAATGTTAATGTTCGACTGTTTGGATGTATGAGTCAGGTACTAACAGTGCCTTGGACTATCGCCTAACTTCACTCTTATATCGATTTTAACGGGAAGAACAGTACGAAACTGACTATTAGTGTATGTAGTGATATGTTATCATTTGTAAGATTACTCATAAAACGAAGTGTATGAGAATGAGTGTATTTTTGTGGTTTTGGTGAGAATTTAAGTGCAAAAATGGTACTAGTACAACGATCGAAAGCTTCTCAAGTTCGGTTTTCAAATGTATGTTAATTTTGTGTGTTTTTAGTGTTATTTTTAAAGTGTAGTGGCGTTTAGTTTGATGTGGTATGTTTTGGTTGTTTCAGGTGATCGCTTTTATATGCGGATTAATAGTGATTATTTTGATGATTATGGGATTGGCGAGTACGGATTGGCTAATGGCAGCTGGTTGGAGACAAGGTTTATTTATGCATTGCATAGAAGAAGAAGCTCCGCAACCTTTGCCGTTTAATATGCAACAAGCTGCTGGATGTTTTCAAAGTCGAGATGTTGGTGAGTGATTTTTTTATAAATTAATATTTAAACGGAACTATATTTGCCACGAATAAAGAAATCGTTTATTTACACATCGCAAATTTAGAGATGTATAATACATTTTTATAAAATAGTTCTATACATTTAAATAAATACGTATTTTGTTTAGATAAGAAACATAGTTTAAGATTATTATTATGTTTTAGTTAAGAGAAATATTCAATTGGTTTAACGATTAACTTGAAATATTTAATGTTTTTTTTTTTTTGGTTGATTTGACTTTGAGTTATTTTAAATACTTTAGTGTTTAAAATAATCGAGTGATCAATTTGTTAAAAAGTGATTGGTGTGGAGCCTGTTAGTTTGCACTTTCGGAACATTTACAATAAATATGTAAATGTTCCGAAAGTACGTAAGCTCTGTCACCACGGCAAGGTCGGCTCCACGTCGACAGAGACCCGGTCCGAGCCCGCGGTCGAGTGAAGGGTCGGACCGAGTCGTTCCTAGGAACGAACGTGAAGCATTCGTTCCTAAGAACGAACATCCTTCCTTCGTTGTGCTTAAAACAGTTTGCTCAGACTGCCAGTCTTCCGTTACTTAAACGTGAAAATAAGCGTTCTAAAGTATGAAATAGCCGCAAAAACAAAAGCCCCGTGTTAACCATTTTACAGCCACAATATATGTGGATTGATATGGCGTTCTAAACCCGTCACACATATTAGTTTTCTCCATTGTGCAATACCCAGCACCCCAGCCTCTAGCTATGTTAAGAGCCTGACATGTCTAATCAAGTAATGAGTACTAGCTAATTTATGTCTGGTTGCAGAATAGACTGCCCGATTAACCCTCGCATTTGCAATTGTAAAATAATTTTGGGGAGCGTTTGCAATTTTGGATCCAACCTCTAGCAACGCATATTTTCATTTTCATTTTCTTTTTCACGGTTGACAGACATTTTGAACAAACTGTTCTAAGCAACCGGGATCTGGAACATAAAACATTAGTGCAATATTTGAATCATTCATAATTACCTTCCACAATAAATATTCAAAATATATTTTTCACTTATTTATTAGTCACTTTATTTATTAGTCACTTTATTTATTAAACACTTTATTTAATACACGAATATATTTATTGTTCACCATATTATTAAAAAAAAAAAGTTAAAATATGTATGAAATATGCTTCCGGAAGTACACATAAGGATAATAAAGGGATTAGAAAAGGATCAAATAATATGTATATATATAAAATAAATATCAGGAAAAAAAGATTAATCCGCGGATTAATCAAATCCTGAAAGAAAATTAACATTCGTATTAAATATAAATAGAAATGTTACATTAAAGAATCTGAAACGAAACACAGATTATGAATAATGGTTAATACAATCCTGAAAAATTAGAATTGTTATATTAACGAATCTGAAAAAAAAAATTGTTTAATAAAATATAAATTTAAGAATCTGAAAAAAATACATTGTTTAAGAAAATAATAATTTAAGAATCTGAAAAAAATACATTGTTTAATAAAATAATAATTTAAGAATCTGAAAAAAAATATTAGAGCATAATTTAGAATCTGAAAAAAAATACATTGTTTAGTAAAATAATAATTTAAGAATCTGAAAAAAAAACATTGTTTAGTAGCATAATTTAGAATCTGAAAAAAAAATACATTGCTTAATAAAATGATAATTTAAGAATCTGAAAAAAAAAACACTGTTTAAGAAAATAATAATTTAAGAATCTGAAAAAAATACATTGTTCAATACAACAATAATTAACGAATCTGAAAAGAAACACAGTTCAAGTTTTATTAATCCACCATAAATTAACGAAAAACATATAAACAAAGACAATAACAAATAAACAATATTGGCCAAGTACTACCTTAAGATTAACATAACAAAATAATAAATCAACACCAAAATGCCAACGCCCTTTTTGCACTAACATTTCCATCACACATTATTGCCGTATTGTTTATTTATAACCACGCTCGTTCCAATTGAAATTATCCGCGTTTTAAATCCCGGAACATCACAGTACATTCCGTATTGGTTGTGTGTATGCAAAACGTTTCAAATCCGAAAAAAATCAGGTACACGACTAAGAACCTCTTCGCTCGAATTCAGAAACGATAATGAATCAAATACGTTTGCTATTATATGAAAAGTCAATTAAGTCTTTTTAACGAATTACGCAAATATTATTTAAAATTCGAATTGAAACAGGTTACTATTTTGTGTTATGTATTTCGGAAGTGAATTAAGCATTTTTTGAAATATAATTAAAACAAGCATTGGATGCACTAATGCATCAATTTAAGAAACTATTTTGTGTCAATAAAAGAAATTTCTTATACATGAACATATCTACAGTTCTGAGTGCTATATATGTTATTACGATTGTTATAGCGTATATTCGTGCTGCAGCTGCCCTGTGCATAATTACATTAGTCACCGATTTAGTAGCGACCGTTTTAACCGGCTTGGGTCTACGAACGAAGGATCATCACACGAAATACAAGTATTACCGCTTCGCTGTTATCGTCATGGGATTAGCGTGTAAGTACTTTACTTACATTGATTATTTTTACACAAAAATGTCCTCCATTAGAATCAAATATTCAATCCTAATACTACAGACACGTTGATGAGCTACTCGAATCATTTAATTTGATTGTTTTAGAAATATACGGATCTTAGTTTCTAAAATATGTTTTTATCTCTTTTCCTTATAGTGGTATCAATTCTGATCGCCCTAGTGATTTATCCAGTCTGTTTTGCAGCTGAGCTCAACTTAGGTAAGTACATTTTTTAGTATATTTAATTAAATTGCCTATTTTATCTCTCTTATACGTATATAAAATTGTTAAATAAGATACTAAAAGTCGCCATTTCGCCATTTTAAATATATTACTAGTACTTAATTATTAATAATATGAAAGCTTCATGAATTATAATTGCATTAGTTTTATTTTTGGTACGTTTGTAGTTTTCGTACCAAAAATGAATGATTCGAAAGTGTTAGCATGTAAAACGTGTCTCTTAAGGTAACCGTACGATCTGGGAGTTTGGATGGGCGTATGGGGTGGGTTGGGGGGCAGCAATTTTCCTTTTCGGCGGCGTAGTATTGCTGCTCTGCGACAAGGAAAGCGAAGAAATCTACTACAAAGAGAGGAAAATAGTCCACGAATCGGATACGAGAGCCTAGTGGCCACAAACCCTGCCCGACGTTGTTCTCTGATCGTGATTATACGTGAACAAAAACGTGAAATACCGTTTTTTATAAATAACACCACGAATTCGAATCTATATCGAACTACACACGATCGAATGAATGTGATCCGAATGCGATACCATCTAGCGTGAATTTATTGAATAATTGTTACTTGGTTGGAATGATCGATGTTGACGACGTTGAAAGCTACGGATGATGTATTTTGATTTTTTTATTTTTTAACCTTACTATTTTCTTATAAATAATTAGACATATATTTATTGTTCCGCTTATTGAATGCTAACGTGAATTATTTCTACGAATTTAAACGATCTCTTTCACAAAAATAAAATGATTAAATTAATTTCGAATATTCCGAATTCGAATTGACTGAATATAAAAAATCTTATTGTGATATGAAAAGTATTAAAGCTTTTATACTCATTTCCGGATGTTTAATCGCTTATGATAATTTTAAAGTGATTTAAATTATATTCATTAAAACTAATTTTAAATATATTCGCAACAAAAACGCACAAGAGCTTTGCAAATTTACAAATTGGTGCTAATTTGTTGAAGATCAAAACTTTTATCAAAGAAACAATCACTGCCAAAAGAGTTATCCCAAAAAAATACTTATTGTACCAGTTTTGATGAATTTGTTTTATTTAAAAAAAATTAAGAAATCATCTTACATCATTTACAATTTTGAATTTTGTGTGAATGCAGCTTGCCTGAGATTCAAATGAGATAATCGTGGTAAGAGATTTGCAAAGTTACGTTTCGTATACTTAAACATTTTTAATCTCTCGCCATAACGGCGAAATTTTACGGAATAACTTTCGAAATTTTAAATACGCCTCAAAATTAACTAATATTGAATATTTGCTATGAAACTGACAAAGTATATCTTTTAAAACGATTTTTTTTTCGTATTCTTCATTTATATTTGTTTTATGAAGATTGAATTTATAGTTATATTAATTGAAATTTTTAGGTTATTTGTGTTTCATATTTCATTGTTTGTTTAAAATTAAATTGCCCCTAGCAAATTATTATTTCAATTATATAATATATTACATTTATATATTTTGTTTTAATATATATATTAATTGCGAAATGAACATTGAATTCTGGTTAAAATTAATTATGTATTTTATTATGGTTTAAATTTACTAAATATTTCTATTAATATAACTGTAAGTACAGTTTTTAGAGGTTACCAATGTAACATATAAGAAAATGGTATCCTAACGCCATTTTTTCGTGTGTTACGATTTTAAATAAGTACGAATGATGATCGAATGAATGCAGAGATCAAACCGGGCAGGCCTGTGTGAAACAACTGAACAATTAATAACTAACAGACAGTTTAAACTGACGAACAATTAATGAATAATTAAAAGTAAGTGAAAAAAAATACAGTAATTTTTTAAGTGAAATTTCGGTAAAATCAACGAAAAAATTGACGATTTCGAATTTTTTGTTTATGTAAACAAGTTTTAAGTTTAAGAATTTCAAGTTGACACAAAAAAAAAACAATTATTTATTCTATTTTAGATTTTTTGTATAAAGAACGGGGTTTTATTGATTTTAGCTAATATTTACATACATGTCCCCCCCCATCGAATATTTAAGATGTTTTAATTAATTTTCGCCAACTCGAGAACTACAGTAACTTTTAGTTCTTGAGGTTTGTTTTCGCGTGAAGTTAGCAATGAGTAGAATTATAAATGATTACAAGTATAACGATTAATACACCAATCATTTACAATTCACTCTTCTGAAATACTACTACTAAATGTGTTCGGTTTAAAATCGAAATTCTAATTTTATTTAAAACAAGTCAATTCTTAAAGTGAACGTCCATTATGACCAATATATTAATGACCAACATATAAACGCAAAACTACCCCAGTCATATTGGCTAGAAAAATCGATAAAATCCCTAAATAAATGTAATTACTCTAAGAAATGTAACACAAATGCATATCTTGATATTAACAATAATACGTGAAACACTGTTAGACATATTTCCTACCGTAATAACAAATTTCGTAGAACCTGTCATGATTTTATTCAGCTAGTTAACCTAGTCAGAATTCAGTTTTGAAACATATGTAGGATGATAAAAATAGGTGTTTAGAAATGAATAAAATAACTTGGACCAATTTTTCAGTTGGTAACACACTTCACGAACAAAAATACCCCTAAATAAGTTATGATTGATTTTTAAGTCTGACAAAAATGTATATATATTTTATTATTTATTTTATTCTTCCATTTTATATAAATAACAGCTAAAAGGGCAACTATTTTAATCGTATTCGAGGTTGAATTGCGATGTATTATTTTAATACGATTATTGATTTAAATGTCGTATTTTATTTGGAGTCTGTCAAATTTTTATTCGTTTTATCTTCAATTTTCTCGACTACATGAAAGTTATTTGAAGATAAAATTATGATTGTTTTAAATGCACAATCAAAATATTGACAGAACATAGCTATGTATATACAAATATATGTTAATACTTATTATATGTATTATATGGTAGTCTATATCAAATATATATATATATATTAAAAACATAGATATATATATAAAAAAATCGTCATAAAGTAGTAATATTTTTTTTGTCTTATTTTTGTAAATATAAATAAATATTTTCTTTTAGTTATTTCTATTTCTCTTATGAATTATATCATATTTAACAAATTTATGTCCATTTTAACACACAATTAAAAATGGCGATTGGACATGTTAATTATGACTTTTTAAGACATATTTATTGCACTTTCTCGTCCATTCGATAGCAATGTATTTACTGACAAACAAAATAACGTTAATATTATTAAAATATTTGTATACTAGTTGAGTTTTTAAACTGTAATTTCCCTAATTCTTTGTTAATTTAATTTTTAAATCCCAATTCGTTTTTTTTTTTTGGTATTTGTTTGTTTTTAATATTAATTATTTAACACTTTCGCGCATTGCATGTGCGAAAGTATTAAGCGGTAAGTATTTTTTTAAATTTATTTATTTGGTAATTAAATAAAAAAAAACAGTTTTTATTTTTATGATTTCTTTTATTTACAGGTTTAATTGTTCTATGACATGGCGTATAAAATATAAAAGGTAAATATATAACATAATTTGATTATTATGTTTATTTATATAATTTTTATAAGCGGTCTTCTTTAATAACATTTATAATTCAGTCTAATAATATAAATTAATTTTGTGTGATAAATGCATAAACAATAAATATATAAATTGTTTGTGATAAAGTATCACAGTTTTATTCGTTTGGGTGAATTCATAATATCGAATAAATCGTCGTTTTCGTCATATTCACTCGTCGCATCCGACCCCAATGTCTCATCCGGCATCAGCCAATCCGTCTTGTGCGGAAACGTCGTATTGTCTTCCGTATCTGTTACATCAGCACACCCCCGTATTTCAGTCAATAGTTTTTCGATCAACCCATTTAATTTCGTTATTTTATCATCCGTATCCGGCACAACACAAGCCGTGATCTTCACCGGGCTCAGCAACTTTATGATATCAATTAATTCATTGTACGAACAGTGCGATGAATAACAAACTCTAGCGACATTATTGTCTTGCGTCGCCACACCATTTTTCGAAAACATTTTCGTCCAAATCCACGCGGTTGGCTTAACTATTAATGTGCGATCCGGATCAAAGCGACAGATTTTATTTTGTGTGTTCCAACCAACACAAAAATTGTGTATCCGGGTTTGATGCGCAAGCGTTACAGCCGCATCCATTTCCGGAAAACAACTATACAACTTAAATTTCGCTTCATCAACATGTGTAGGTATTTTCAATCGTTTATAAATTTCAATAAACAAAAACTCAGATCCATAAGTTGCGGGTGTTATAATAGAAACAATATTTTCCGGATGTTTCCCTAACCATTTCTTAACTAAATCACAAAATGCGCTTATACTTTCATCGCGAGAAGGAAACTTTTCGTATTCCTTCGCGAAAAACGTCGTATCCAGATACAAATGATCAATGTGTTTGAAAGTTTTAGTTGAGTCATAAAACGCTTTAAATTTACGCATTTCATTCGCTCTCAGCCTAATATCACCGGTGTATAATATAGTAATATTAGTTTCGAATAAGAACATCACCGACCCCGGGCAGTGTCCAGCCGGTAAAACAGAAACTGTTAACCGATCATGACCCGCAATCTCAACAATATTAGGCGCAAACATATCTAACTCTTTAATCCTAGCTATTAATTGCGGTTTGAATTTAGCCATAATACATTTACTAACAGGCGACATATACAAATAAGCATTATTTCTATGTAGAGTACTTTCAAAAAACGAAGTATCCCCCCAAATACCGTCCATATGGTCTTTATGGCAATGCGATAAAAAAAACGCGCGTGATTTTAAATTATCGCCAGTAAAACGATCGATTGAAATGTGTTCGATTTCTGGTATTAAACCACTGAAAGTACTCATTTTTTTTTAATTTACCGCGACCGGATGCGTTAATGGAATGAGATGCGCAGTAGATTTGGCGCTTGATGAATCTAGCGATTGAGGTTAAACGAAACATATGTTTACGTTGCCCAAATCACACTAATTATCTACTCTATTATATAATTTTAATACTACAACTATGTAAGTATTCAAAACTTTATTTATAATAACATTAAATATCCAATTTCAAACACATAATACTACATCTAGCGCACGGAAACAGATATTGTATAAATGTCACACAATACTACCAACCAACTAGTTGTGATGTTAATCATTTATTAGTTATAAAATAGATGTTTATAGACGTTGTTCATATGTAATAATGAGTCTGATTAGTGTAAAATAGTAGTGTTTTAATGGATTTGAAGTGTGTTGGTGTGGTTTTGTGTTTGTGATTAATTAAAAAACGCGATAAATCTGTTTGGGATGTACGCGTTGGCAAGAGTGAGGTCAGCCATTTGCTAACAGAAAAGTGAAGGTCGACGCTGTTCTTTGTAAAACTTGGTTAGGTTGTTAAGTTTTTCCGTAAATATAAACGTAAGTAGAATTTCTTTGTCATTAAACTAACCTATAGCCGTTGGATGTTCGTTTTGTGTGTAAATGAAACGATTGTGGTGCGACTGTGTTCGCGTAAATGTGAAATGATGTAACTTCAGTTTAACGCTGGTAAAAAGTCCAAGCGATGCCATGGACGGTTTTCCTACCGCGTAGTATGCACGAATGTCGCTCGATCGTTTCCACTTCATCCGGTATGAAATATGATTGCATTTAATTTCAACGAGCTTTCTTGACGTAATTTCGTTCGCAATTTAATCTAATGTAAACTATGTTAACCTCAATTGGCCATAACCTCACACGTCAAAATCTGTATCATTATTGTTAACCTATAAAATTACATCAACAGATTATTTTATAAACAAAGTTGGCCTGATTTTAACATGTTTCCATCATATATATTCATTTCTACCCCAAATAGTTGCGATATTATAGCTTTGTAGTCCTAAAAATCTAGATTTAAGCATCGACATAAATGGCCTAAATAATTACAGTTTATGCTTCGTTCAGTCACTACGCGCTTTACACCCTCATTAGGGGTTGATATGATTAAAGTATACCATATTATATTTTATGATTGCTTTGTCATATGCGTTGAATAATGCATATTATACCTTTACATTAAAACAAATGTGGGTTATAAATCTAAATACATTTTAACCATACACACATATTAATTAGCTCAAAAAAATTAAATATTCTTTTATTGTAATATATTTATGGAAAAAAAAACGTGATTATATATTTATGTAATTTTATTATAAACAAATAGACAAATTCATGGTTGTCCTTGATACAATTTCTAGGAAATACTTAAACGTTTTTTATAATTATTTTCACACATTACACTTCATTGATTTAAACAATTGTTCAATGCTTTATTTATAAACTTAATTTCCCATGCAACCCTTTTGCAACGTTCACGCAATTTGCATATTAAGTAATTTTATTTAATTGTTCTTTATAATATAAAAAATAATAAAAATGAATATGATTCAAGATTGAAATGTAGTTTTGAATAAATGTCGTAATATCTCTTTAGCTTAACCATGTTTATCAACCCTTGAATCACCTGGTGAACTACTACGATGGAGGAGGGCTTCACCTTGTGGGAAGCCCCGAACACTGTGGTGCAACGTGAAGAAGTAATATGCGGCATTGATAATGGCTGCGCTATTATGCAGACCGACGCCTCCGAGACCACCTTCGATGACGTCTGCGAGGAGGTCGTCGTCGAAGAGGAGTCTGAGAGCATCGTTCCGGAGACCAACCAGGATGGGGATAACATCATGTACCTGACGGAGGATAATGTCCTGGTGATGCAGCCCACTGTGGCGCCTGTAGTGTCATACCAGGATAACTTTTTGGAGTGTCAGGTATTTTACTCTACAAATTAGTACATTTTTTAAATTAATTATCTATAGCTTGCTTATGAAAACAACAAATACTTCTATACAATATTAATTATCGATGATTTATCTATTTTGTTTATATTATAGCACTATATTTTATTGTGTTCGCCCACCATTGTGATTCTATCTTCAAAATCACTATTTATTTATAATAATATATGCTTTCCACATACTTTATAAGTTTGAACATTTTAAAGATAATCGCCTCGGTGTTTTAAAGTTCTTTATACTATTAAATATATCTATTTACATTTTATCACAAATACTTGATAAGTTTGAACATTTAAAACATAATTACTTCAGTGTTTTAAAGTTTTTTATTGAGTAATTTAAATATATTTATTTACGTTTTATCACAAATATAAGTTTGACTATTTAAAAGACGTGAAAGAAAATCGCCATTGTCAATATTTTTATTTGTTAAGGTTTCATTCAACTAAAATTCCTGCATACATTATTATTATATCTATTGGCAACATTAACAACAATAGCAACTTAATCATAATTGCCAGAATAATGAAATGGCATTTTTTAAATTTTTCTACCACAATTAAAAATGTAAATGAATATAAATTAATATCATTTAAGCAAATTTATTTAGTATTCATAATTTATAGGTACTAATATGGTACATTATTTTGAATAAGGACATTTTTGCGGCAACTATTTTCTAGTAATTTTTATAGTGCAATAGCAACTGTTTTAGGAGACTTTGGGAACCTTTTACTGCATGAATTACTAGTGAACAATTGTACAATAGACACACAACGACCTATAGACATCTAGATGATTGCAGTAAGGGGTTAACCATAAAATATTCTAGGTGACTGAAGAAGTAATCACTGACGACTGGGTGAACGCTCAGAGCGGAGAAGAACGCGTTGAAATCCCTGTTGGGGAAGTAGGCGCCGAACAACAAATTGAATATGATGACACTGAAGTCCCCTTACCGACCGAACAAGACGAATACACCGCGAATCGTCCGTACCCATGCGACTTTTGTTCGCGACGGTTCCGCAAAAAAGCGAACCTCATGAACCACATGGTTGCCCATCAAACCGATAGGCCACACGGTTGTAATTTATGTGGCGCACGGTACGTCCGCAAATGTGATTTAATGAATCATTTAAAAATCCATGCGTACGTCCCTGACCCCGATGAACTAGACGATGAGGATATAGCTCCAATTACAATGGAGATTGAAATGGAAAAGGCGAAGAAGCCTAAGAAATCCAAGAAACGAAAAGCAACAATGGCTGCCTCACCCCCAAAAGCCAAAATCAAACAGGAGCATATAGATATTGACGAACGGTATGAATTACCTTCTAGAAGTTATAATTATGTCGACGAAGACGTTAGGTTATTAACAGAAATGGAGAATCATGTTAATTCGAATAGAACTAATGAATATGGAAGTTACGGAGAAGTAGAGTCATCAATTGCAGAAGTACGTTATCCCATTTTAGATGCGCGGAAACCATTCGTTTGTCAACATTGCGGTGTTGCTTTTGCTAGAGAAAAAGCTTTAGCTTCCCACGCGCGTATTCACGCTGGTGATTCTCCATTCGAATGCGAAACTTGCAATGAAATGTTCTGGGATGTGACACTCTTACGAGAGCACGTCAGAAACAAACATGGCGGCTTAGCTGCTGATTCCGACTATGAAGACATTGATGATGACGAATACATTGATGATAGCAAGTATGGTGATTTCTATTGTAAAGTCTGTGGAATGAGATTCCATAGGACAGATCTTCTCAGACGACACATGCGTAGCCATGAAGAAGTCAAAGAAGAATATACTGTGGAATCAGATTATGGGCATGTTTGTAATGTGTGTGGACAATCGTTCGCTGAAGCCTTAGACCTTTTAGCGCATTCAGAGTCGCATGCGCGACAATTGGGACATCGTTGTTTGCTATGCGGCGAGTGTTTTGCTGATGAGTCTGTAATGGCGAATCACGTGATGCAGCGACATGGGAAAAACATGCCACCCAACACGTGTATGTTATGTGGTAAAACATGTAAGGACAGACGAACGTTACTGAAACACTCCTGGGATCATTCGCGAGAGAAACTATTCTCGTGCTCGAAATGTGGAAAGAGTTTCCACAATAAAGCAAGGTTAAAACGTCATATGATGTCGCATCGCAATAAAGCAGTCCAATGCGATATATGCGGCGATGATTTCCCGGATGGTAGATCACTAATGAACCATCGGCATTCTCACTCAAACATATCCGGACGACAGTTTCCTTGTCGAGAATGCGGAAAGACTTTCGGCAGTCGGTCATCACAACAAATCCACATACGCATCCATACTGGAGAGCGGCCATATGGGTGTCGATTTTGTTGGAAAGCATTCGCAGATGGCGGCACTTTACGTAAACATGAACGTATCCACACCGGCGAAAAGCCATACGCGTGCGCTGTATGCCCAAGAGCATTCAATCAGCGTGTAGTTCTCCGCGAGCATATCCGCTCACATCATTCAGGACCAGACCCCACATACAGCAACACTATGACGCCATACTGTTGTACAGTGTGTAATGATATGTTCTCAACGTCACAGGATCTAATCATTCATTTGATACACCATTGCGATTTGAACACAGCGATGAAACGCCAGCCACAAGTCGGACCACGGAAGTATAAGCGGCGCCGGAAGTTAAAGCCGCATGAGTTAGAAATGATTTCAAATCGAGTCGATGACGAACAAGATATGTACTCGGATTCAGATGAGAAGCATAGGCCTCAACGGCGTGCTCAACGAAAACCGAAGCCGGCGCCGCCGGTGAAACAACAAATGAATTTAGAGAAAGACTACGAGAGTATATTCCAGAGTTTTGAATCCACGATTCAGAACATCAATTCGTTAGTGAACACACCTAAACCAGCGAATAGTCGAGGTAGGAAGAAAATTAAATCGCAAGAAGGTCATAACTCTTCAATGCCGTCTCGGCCTAAAATGATCCATACCCAAAAAACCAGGGTGCCCATTGACGCTCAAGGTGACGGTAAAGGTAGGCATAAAACCAAAATGTTAATTACGCGCACAACACCAGCGGAACCAACACCCAAAGAACGCTCGAATTCATTTAGTAACGAACGTAATCGACCTCGAACCAAAAATGTCAGCTATCATATTCTACAAGCTGAAAAACTACCTTTGGCGACATTCGGAGAAGACGGGGAACCTGAAGAGCCAGAGCACATCCCCAACGATATACTAGACCAAGAAAACACGAATCCAGATCTCGAAGATTTCGATCAAATAATGATCAAACCAGACCCAGATTCCCCAAACAAACACATATTAGAGTCGAACGAATTAGAATACCAACAAGTGGAAACTGAAATACCAGATGTAGCGAATGAGGAAACTGTCCTAGCAGCCGAAGAGTCTATATTACCGGAGCCGACACCGGTTGCCGTGGTTCAAGTGAACAATAAGGCGAAGCGGAACAATAGTTTAACGCCGGGTAGACACATTATCGGACCGGGTAATAAAGTGATTCGTATCGTTAAAGGGGGAATGTTGATCAGCAATAACAAGATCAAAAAAGAACCAGACTCTTTACTACCGGATATTGATCATAAACCGATCAAACAGGAGATTATTGAACCAAGTCCTTTGCATGAACTCGCTGAAATATCGATGCAACACGCGCAGAATCAATTCCGGTGTGAAATGTGTTGTGCTACGTTTACCGATCGTTCGCAATTATTAATGCATGTACCCATTCATATCTGATGCTTTACCATGTGTTTTTCCATAAATAGAAATAAAGTTCACAACTTATTTGCTGTTGTTTTGTCTATGTTTTAATTTGTTCAAAAAAAACGGCAAACGATTTGTTTCGAAAACATTTCGTTCTTATTTAAAATCGTGTAACTATTAACTGTTAAGGGTTATATTATCACACAAAACATTTGACTTCAAGCTGGCGAATGCTAAATTGTCGTTTCAAGAAAGAAACAACAAAGTGTATACATTTTTGAGTATTCTATTTTTTAACGATTAGTGGCCATTTAGTTTAGACATGGTTTATAATAAGTTATCGGTTAAATGATTGAGATAAACAGTGATATATACATGTTTCCAAAATATTTATTATTGTGTATTATTACAAATGCAATTAAATACTGTTTAAACATTTAAACCAGCTTTAATATATAGAAAATTACAACGCTAAAATTAAACATTTAAACAGTGTTTAACTATGTTTATCCACATATTTAATTAAATAAAATAATCATTTTATTATTGGCAAATGATTTTTAGATGATTAGGCAAATGTATATATGATTCATTTTAATTCTTAATTGAAATATTGTAATTATTATTTAACAAGTCTAATAATAACAAACAATTTTAAATTCATGTTTAAAAAAGTCCCCCATTGCAATGAAATTTTAGTTTTTTTTACAAATAACCTCAAAATATCGATCATACAAAATTTCAAACACTGCTAAGAATTAAATATTATGTTGACACGTTTTATAATATCAAGTACAAAATTATTTACTATTATTATTATTAAATATTATATTTGATGGGTAAATTAATATCGACAATTTGAAAGTTTTCGTGGTCGGATTTCGGATGTTTGTCGCGTTTGATTTGTATATTTTTATGATTTGGTTCCGTAATTTTGTACCATTTTAACACAAAACTTGTTGTCTTATTTTGTGTCAATTTCACTGCTAAGTGAATACTTTTGTAGATAAATTATTCTCGAAAGTCTAGATGAGAATGTAGCTTATAATATATATAAATATATGTGTAAAACATTAGCTGTATTAGTGTTTAGAGTTTTTGATAGCTCGCTTTTTTTAAAGTGATTTATCCATATTAACATATAAATATCAAACAATTGGAGATATATTATAATAATTATAGGTATATTATAATTGTAAATACTGATCTGATATAGACAGTTGATTATATTTAGATTTAAGGTTATCTTTATAAGTAAAGTGTATTTTATTTGAATCCAAAATAAATATTTAGTTATTCAAAATGGCGGCTTTTTGCCAACTATTATATTATATTTGTAATTTTTATTTGTGTATAAATATACAACTTTAGTTTATAATTATTAGATAATCTTTTTTAATATTTAATGATCTATATATATTAAACAACCCCACTATATACACACAAATATATAAACAATAAACAATTTTTTGTTTTTAATTTGCATATAATGTGAATTAAACTTAAAAAATTGTTTATTGTTAAAAATGTTTATTTATAAATTGTAACAAAAGATGTTATATCATGAATTTTATTCATGCGCGAATTAAATACACTAAAATGTTTGTTAATTACGTATATATATAAAATCTTAAATTTAGTCTGTTTGGAACTGTCTAGTAGTACACATTGTATTTAGATATAATATAATTGTTTTGTAATTTGTGAAGTTTGAGCACTAATTTAAAGATGAGCTCAAATAAGGTGAGTGCACAATTAGAAGGTAGAAAATCTGTTCTACGCCTATGCTTCAAGTTGATATTCATCTAATTGGTCGACAAAAATCGCTTTTATGTCACGAATACATAAGGTTATTCTGATATAAGAGTGATTTTTATTTCGATTTCGAGTAATAGCTTGTTTGTTATTCAATTCAGTTCTCGTTCCAGAAGCATTTAATACCTGACTTCGTGTATAAGGTGGTGTACTGGAAGAATCTGTGCAAGAAAAAGGTAAGTTTGCATTTATTTATTAATCTTTTGCGCAAAAAAAAAACTAGTATATATATAATGTTAGTTTATAAGTATTAATATTCGTGTTTTATTAATTTCGCGTTTATTTCAACATTAGTGTGTTTTAGTATAGCGTAAATATTTTCTAGACGAAATTCTAGATAGATTATATTTATATATATTACTACCCTTCTATAAGGTCTAGATTTAAATACGCATATGTTATTGAGGTGTTTTACTTTATGTAACCAGTGGCGTAGGTAAATTAAATATTTTCGCGCATTTGAAACGATTGGTTTATTTATAATTTCGAGTAATTTTTTTTGTCGTTAAGTGCCATTGTAACACGAAATATAATAGAGTTAATTGAGTGTGTAAATTTACTAAACAGATGTTTAGATGAGATTTAAATGTCATGATATGTTATTACTCTATCATCAACACAAAAACAACGGTAAGAGTGCCAAGAAATAAAAGTTTATAACACTCACTGTAAAAGTCTAAATAGGCACACTTCGATTACTTAAGTGTGATATTGGAACGTTGCCATTTTACTATTATTGTATTAATAATGAGTAGTAAATTTATAAATAGACAATTAGCGACAACTATATTTCGTTGAATATTTTTGTTTCAAATAATTAAATAGTATATCTTATTTTTGGGCAATTTATTGAGATATCCTTAACAATTTTAGCGTTTAACGATTTTTAAAATAGCTTTATTTATTTTTCTCTCAACCACAACTTAAGCGTCGCTTTTATTTTATATTAAGGGGTTGTTTACTAGTTTAAAATTTATGTTTTCTATTATTTTGAAATCATATGTGGTTTAAATATAAATAACAATGACTTTTAAGTGTTTTTAACAGTAATTTTTGGCAAATAATCCATGTTTTCGCTGAATTTCGACAATAAATTTCGTTCAAAATATTTTTGAACGTCGAAATATAACATTTTAATGAACCATCACAAAATAACTAAATAAAAATAAAATAAATAAACAAACATTTACTAATAACACCACAAAAATGTTGTCTACGCTTTAAATTAGAAATAAATATATCTATTGTTGTTAAAATTCACAGATAATTTTAATAATTAATATTGACCTTAAATTATAATTTTATTTTAAAAACTGTGATTAAGATTCTTTTTAGCATTAAAAATAATTCGAAACTAGTATTAAAAATGTCTAATTAATATAGTTGCGTTGTAATGATTTAAACAGTGGCGTAGACAAGAAAATTCGGTAATAAATCATGAACTATTCCGTATAAGTAAAATATTATTTATTTCGAAACTTTCTTAAAATAAACGTGCTCGCGAACTTCAAAAACATTTTCTCGGCTATTTTTAACAATTCCATCGTATAGTTTGTAACCAACAGTTGGTAGATGTGTTAAGTGAGCGGTGCCAAACATATTATGACCTGCGCAATCGAGTAAAATCTAAAATTGCCAAAAATATGTTCTAGTTTTTATTTTTACGAAAGTTAATTTCACGTTTTACGGTGTTCAAATAATTTGTGGTGGATTTCATGACAGCAACAGTTGTAAATTTAAGTTTTATCTCAAACGTGATAATATTATGTATGTTTTATGACAATTTTGATAAGAATCTGTGATAATTGTTTGTGCAAATCTTCGCGTTACGGTTTAAAAGTGGCGAGTTTTACAAAAATGGCTAAAATGTTTCACTTTAAAAGGAAGGTACTTCACATTTTTATTCATATTTATACTCATTAACTATTATTTATATCTCATATAGAAGTTTATAACACTTTCGCGTTTTTTGTTTAATTATTAAAATAAAATAGCTTCCAAATCTTGGATTTTAGGCACTCAAAAATTGAGCGCAATTCTAGTTACATAAGACAATTAGATTATTTGATTAGAGGTCGTGAAGTTTTAAATAAAAAATTGCCACATGACATTATATTAAAATATTCATATGTACTTCCAAAATTAGATACGCACGTGATAATATATTTATATTTGGAGGTTAATTAGCCGCTTGAACTCAGTGGCACGTATTTTATAGCGTTTAAAATTGGTTAATTTTGTTACAGAATTCGGCGCCGAAAAAAGAATTTAGCGAAACTGAATTAAAAGGTAGGTGCAATTTAACGTGTTTTTTTTTTTTATTATTGGTGTACAATTGTGATTGAATATAAATTAGTCTAGACGGTTGTTTAGTTATATTAATAATCAGCGAATTTTTGTATACATATCAATTTTGTCAATTGCGCAAAATCGATTCGGCAAAGGTGTTTCAACTTTATTTCACCCGATTTTCTCTAGTATTCCGACAACAGTTGTTTGTGATACATTGTTTACAGTTACTTATATAATATAATAAATTAAAATATATAAAATAGTGTTTTGTGGTTTTTTTTGGAGATTCGTTATGTTGGAAGGTTATATATTTTATTACACATCTAGACTATTTATCTGTGTAGATAAAACGGATTAACTACCTCGAATCTTATCTACAGAGGAAAATGACTAATCTAGTGAAAATTGTTTATTAATCTAGTAGTAGTGCGATAATATATTTGGCGCCTGTTGCGAAAGCTTTATTAATTTTTAATATTCTGTGACTTAACAAGCTTCCGGTTTCAACTGCATCCACTACGCCACTGGTGTTAAATGCTCCATTATTTAGACTTGATATTTACGCCTAATATGAAATTCAATTCACAAACAATACTATCGATTTTTAGTAAATGTTTTTTGTATTAAATACTATATAAGTAAATCAATTCGCTATTTTAGTCACTTTTAAATTGCTTTTTCGCAAAACTCAGTTGACTTATATATACAAATATGGAACAGGAGTTTAAATTAACCTTTAGAGGACCGGGATGACGCCTTGAGGCGTTAAGCCCCGACCCGCCAAAGACTTGGTCTTAGTTTAGTCGTTAGTGCATGACCCAAACTCACTTTTTAATAGAAAAACTGGGCTTTTGAAATTTCTCAAATCCCGGTCCTCTAAAGGTTAAACTAAGCTTAAAACTATTAGTGTATTTGTTGGGGAATGATTATCGATATTATGTAATTAAATAAATCAATAGTTTTCGTTTGTTTTGTTGTATTATACATAATATGCGTAATATGGAATAATAGTTAGTTGGCATGCAATTTTGATTAGTTACATACATACGTATAAAATAATAGGTAGAAATGATATTTGATCCTTATTTGGGTTGCGTGTTCAAAGCAATACGATATAAACTTCAAGGTATTGTCAGTTTTACGGTAAATAGAATTGTTTTGACATTTTCTTCGAAAGGTTAGCTGTATTGTTCCAGGTCACCCTATTTAATATAAAACTGAGTCATACATATTTATATAGTCTTGTTTAGAATTTCTACATTTTCTACCAAATAAGAACAAATAGTCTCAATATTTAAATTCGTTCTAGACTTGCGAACAGCTTTCGAACTCTTGGATCGAAACCAAGACGGACGTGTAACCATCAGCGAGTTACAATTCATGCTACAGAATCTCGGCATCCAAGTTCGTGACGAATACGTCCAGGAACTCATCCGAGAAGTCACACAAACCGGTAAGAATAAAAACCACTCTCTTAAAACTTCATAGACAACAAAAGACAAAACGATCCCCTAACGTTACAAACTATGTTTTAGGAGCATTTTTTATTTAATATATATAAAAAAAACCATATAGTTGATTTAATAATTTATTTTGATAAACCTACATTTGTAATACAAAAAATATATATAACGCATTAATTCGTTTTTATTTAGTCCAATTGTAGTCCAAAATGTTTAACCATATAAAGTCTAAATTTAATATCATAACGTTTTAAACGTAACATCTCCTATAAATAATCAATATTGAAACATCTGTAACTGTAATAGTTTAGTGACACATTTTAATGGTACAACTGGACTTTACATTAAATTCGTTTTTAAGATATTTAAAACTTAAATATAACATTGAGGTCATTTTACTGATAAACGATTTCGGGTCACGTCGATCTGGATATTTCGTTGGGAAAACGTTTCGGAGTCGTAGTTAGTGCACCAAATCGTGGTAACTGTTTTTCGATGTTAATTAATCAAATTTAAGGACTTAACAAAAGTTTTTATTTGAGAATAAATAATAGAATCGGCATGGCCGTTGTCATAAGTCGTAATATTTTTATAGTCATTGCAAATGATGCAATTGTTGATTATTTCTAATTGTTTATTTATATGTAAGGTGATTTTTGTATATGGAAATCTTTGTTTGTTTCTCTGTGCGTGTATTGTGGCCTTAAGTTTTATTTTTGGAAAACGTCCGAATGGAAGTTTATTTCGAGGACTTTTGTGCTTTGTTAGTTGCTCAGTGGACATTGTATAGTCGCACGTAGCAAGGAACGCATTGATTGGAAGTATTTGTTTTAGGTGGTGAAAGACTTTTCGAGATTTGTTCCAACACACACATTTTCCGATCACTTTCACGGTTTTGTGATTGCTGGCAATCAGAAACGAAATAGTCTATTTTGCAATTTGTATTCGTTGTCGATAAATGTTGTAAATCTTTACAGTATCTAGTTTTAACTAAGTCGTTGCCATGTTCAATCGTTTTTAAATTTGCTCTACAACAACCAAATTGATTTTCTTTTGTAAGCGTTTTCAACAACTCATGCAACTCTTTATGCAATTTCGTCGAATCATCAATGCCAATCGATTTTGTATCCGTTGATCGCACATTTGGGTAATGGCGAAATTTACCATTTCTCCCCAATGTTTGAATGCGAACGTTCGCCTTTGCTTTCGAGTATCGAAAACTACGCGCACTCTTATTACCGCGAGGTGTCTTACCAGTTTTAATCAGTTGTAAATTTAATAAGAAATTCTCCTGTCCACTCAGTTCACGTTCACCTTTAAATCTTCCAATTTCACCATATTTCACCACATCATACAACACGATTTTCGGTTCATTTAAAATTAACTTGATCGTCTTCTCTTGAATACGAATCCTAGCATCGTCTTGCGGCGCAGGCGCGCACACTTTTTGCTCAATTTGGATAACATTTGAAAATTCCGAGCTTAATGCTCGTCCAGTTTTATACATCACACATTTTGCTAATTTAGTAGAAAATAAATACTCGGGGTGCACTTTGAAAAACCGTTTAAACAATCTATATAATTGATGTTTCCATTCACCCACCACAAAACGCATATCTCGATACATCGGGTGATGGTATTTAACATTGTCCGGCCACCATTTTGGTTTATAGTTTTTCAAATCGCCATTTTGTTGTCTATGCCGCTCTTGCTCGATCAACAAGTATAGGTAGCGATGCTGTTGCTTGACCGTCATTTTTTTTACGTACCGTAATGCATGTTTTAATTTATCGCTCACCATTCTATTACGTATTTCGGTTTCGTTGTATGTTTAAGCTTTTATAAATCACTAACACTTCACGTATCACTGATTTTCTGCGAAACTATTTATCGCAAATACTCAAGGACGAATTACGCGTTTTAGCCTGACAGCGTGGCTTGATAATGCAAGGTTGTCTGCCTGGCCACGAGAGTTCACCACGGACCCACACGTTGCTACCAAACAAATCGAATGTTTTACGCGTTTTCGAACAACGCGGGTCACCATGACTATTACAACAATGAAATATATTTGTTTTTAATAAATCCCCTTACAAACATCCTTATTTTACCCCCAAAATTAACTCATTTTTATTTGTTACTCCTACTCAGTGTTACCAAACATAGCAACCATATATCCCAGACTAAAATGATTTATAGTATTTATTATGTAAAATTGTACTTGTCTTTTTAAAGTAGTTTAATTTAAATAAATTATTTTATGTTAGGGACGGGTCTAATGAATGAAAGTGAATTTCTGCAATGGATAGCAAGAATACAAGCTCTTCGCACCGAAGAAAAGGATAGTGAAGATGATTGCAGTAAGGATCTTATTGCAGCGTTCCAAGTTTTCGATAGGGACCAAAATGGGTAAGTCGGCCATTTTGGTCGATGAGTCGAATATATGATTTATTTGTTTTATTAGATATATAACTAGAGATGAGCTACGATCTGCAATGGACATGATTGGTGAACCAGTAACTGATCAACAAATCGAAGATCTTCTAGCACTTGCAGATGTCGATAAAGACGGAAAAATTAATTATGAAGGTAAAATTATAAAATAACTCAACAAGATAATTATTTATATAATTTTTCTTATAGAATTCGCTAGATTACTCCTATAAAATAATTAAACTTGTACGTAATTAAGTTTTAAACAAATAATATCTAGAAAATTGTGTTTATTATGAAATAATTGATTGAAAAAGACTACCTTGTATTATTATTTATAAAGTAACTGGTTTATTTTTGTTGTTGTGGTGTTCGTGTACATATTTATACATTTAATGGATAGTTAAACGATAAATATTAGAACGTTTTTTTTTATTTAAATTCAGGTACAAATGTGTTAAAAAAAAGATTAAATTGAACAATTGTATAAACATTAGTAAAATACAAAAATTAGTACTTATTAGTGATTCCTAACATTTCAATCATACAATTGTATTTAATAATAAAATATAAATAATAGTTTAAACGTTAAGCACTGTTTTCTTGTAAAATAATTCGCAATTTGAACGTATCGTTTTTCGTGTACGCTAAAATCTCGTTAAACTTCAAACGCATCCCCAATTCGCGAATATTTTCCAATTCGATATTTTCAATCGGCTGAGAATATTTATAGCAATTTCTCACGATGCGATTAGCGTCTTTGATTTGTATTGCATACAAAAAATTCGCAGCCTTGCTACTGTTTCCGGTGTACACAGTAAAAACATTCAAATGAAAACAATCGAATATTGTCCCAATAATAAACACCTCTTTCGTCTCAAACGCGATAACAATGTAAATGTTATCGGGATTTTGTACGAGATTTACATCGATATCGTGAATATGCCCGAAACGTATATTCTTGGAATGGTTGTTCTGAAATATAACCAAAGATATATTAACCCCGCGACTCATATAGAATGGCGGGAAGTGCGATGGGTCTTGCCGCCAAAATATAAGCATCCCGGGGTTGATACTCACCAAAATGTGCGCGCAAAAAGCGTTTGGGTTGCCTACCCAGTTGCAATTACTTACAAAACAGTTTCTTTGTTTGTGAATGCATGTTTTTAGATGTTTATCTTTATTGAGCTCGTTATAAAATGAGGAACAACCGAATATTGCATTAATGCACGGGAAAACGATTGTATTTTTTATAAAAATATCTTTGTTAATTTTTGGATGTAATAGTTTACTGCAACGTCTATAAAGCATATATTATTAATTTTTTACTTTCTTATACGCAGTATAAGTATTGTAATCATGAAAAATTTCGAACTCGAGATTTTAACGGAAATATACGTTTTGACCTTCCCTGAATCGATTCCGACTATTTTTGGTATGACGTCCGTCTGTGTGTGTGTGTGTCTGTGTTTGTGTGTGTGTATGCTCTCTACAGCCTAAACGGTTGAAGCTAAAATTATGAAACTTTAAACTTAAGAGTTGCATATGCCTGGGGTGTGCACCTCCTATTTTTGAAAAAAATATTTAAAGCGGAAGTGCCTGTTTACTCTAGTCATTTTTGGCAGTTTCTGCAATTACTCAAAAATGGTTAGCGTTACAGAAAAATTTTATTAACAAAAATTAAAGGCATTCATATTTAGCACAACTTTTGTTTGAATTTTTTTTCCAAAAAGTGTACTGGTTTCAAAATAAATTTCTGCCTTTTATATATATTTTTACATAAATCGTATCATCTGCGCCTGTCAATTGTTTAACAAAATAGACGTAAATAATTTGAAGTTTGACATTTAATATATATTCTGAGAAATATAATTAGTGTAAAAGTGATCTAAAGGTTAGAACAAATATTATAAATTAGAAAAATAATGAACTACGAAGTGGCTTAACTCATATGCGTATAAGAAAGTTCGGTACATGACAATGCAGCTTTTTTTAAATTAGATATGATTGCGCAATGTATTACTTACGAGCAAACATTTATTGGATTTTGAATATGATCTTTTGGCGATGTTATATCAAAACAGATAGGACATTGACTGAAATTGAAGACTTTATGACCTGATGAGGTAGATGCTGGCTGAGGAGCTAGGCTCACATCCGCTTTCGGTGCCTCAATAATCCCTTTTTGCTCATCATCCGAATCATCAAATATCTCAATAATTTCTGAGTTTACTTTCATACCAGGGTTCTCACCAAACATATCGAATTTAAACTCAATAATATCAGGTTCTAAAGATACTAATTCAGGTTCTTGATCCAATATTTCGGGTCTGATATCCAGGATTTGTTCGTCCGCTTCATTATCGGGCATTTCTTGTTGATTGGTGGTGCATTCTGGTAGTGGTTGTAAAATTGATTTCCTACCGTTGTCGGGTATTTTAAAACAGATTCGCCCCGTTGTATTCGGATTTGGTATTATGGTCCTGTTGCGATCTTTGCACACATTTAGTAATAGTTCGATTTCGTGTAGATTTTCGATGTGAATTTCTGTGGCGTAATCCGTTGTTATGAGGGCACTGTTATGGGGGCCCATTACGATATTTAATTTTTTGCCCGCGTATTTGACAAAGTCGATTATTGCTTTTTTAGTCGGGATCACAGTTTTGTTCGTTATTGTATAAGACATTTTTGGTAAATTATTTAAGTAGCTATTGACCCATCCCATCTTTTTATTGTTGCCTATTGGGTAAACCTTGATTGATCTTTGGAGACGTTTTGGAAGAACCTAATCAAATAATTTCGCAAATAAATGTGTAACAAAATGTAATAATATATTAAGATAATAAATATTAGTTAATATATTAAAAAAAAAAAAAATAAGTAATCAATCAGTTAACAATGTAAAAAATATATTCGTCTGTTGCAATCAATTTTTTGTGTATTGTTGCGCTTAGTAATCAAATCAAGATGATTTTTAAATCAATTATTATAAATAAAAATATTTAAATATGAATCTAATAAGATTTTATTTTATAAACTATATAAATAATATTAAGCTTGTGTAAAATAAATCATTTAGTCATTTATAACAATAAAAAATAGTTTAAATAATTAACAATTGTTATAAGCAGTTAAATAAGATAAAATAAAAAATAATTATTGGTATATTAGCGCAAAAGAACTAATAAATACAAGTAAATGGCGAACATTTTGAAACTGTAAGAAGATCACGTTTTTCCATACGACATATTTAATTATCTTACTCTCCCATCTATTATATATATTGTATGAACATTAAATATTATATAAATACCTTTTTGCTTATATTATACATGTTTTCTGATTAGATTTCGTATATTTTCTTTCAAAATCACAGCAGCCACAGACACTCTTTTTACGTATACGTTATCTGGTTCTAGGGATGTAACGATATTTGCACCTCGAGTTCCATCTGTTATGACATTGTCTTATTTATTTGAAAATCTAGAATTTCTAGATCATTGTTACGTTGAACTTCTATGCAAATCATAAATTTGTTACTATATTTAAGAACATTGTTCCGTATTTAAAATAGATATTGTTTATGTATATATTTATTTTAAATAATGTTTATACGAATTTATCTCTATAAATTGTTTTGCCGCAAAAATATAAATGAGATCTGTAATTTGTGCTAATATTTTTGATACTTGAATCTGTATTGTATTTATAAATAGTATTTGTTGTTACATATTAATAATATATGTTGGTATATGTAACAGATATTGAATAGTTTATTTATAATATATTTAATTATGTGTTGTAACTATACAACCAAATAGTTTTAAAGTGTTTTCTGGTAATATTAAATTAATAATTGTATTCGTAAATCAGCAATTGTGAATGAATCTTGATGTATTTTGTTAGTGTTATTATTGCTATTATTCATATTGTTTATAGTAGATTTATAATATATTTAATTGTTGTCTTTTTATTTTATTTATCCAATAGTTTTAAAGGGAGTTTGTAAATGATATAGTTTATGTATTTATTATTAAGTATAAGTACAATAGCTCAATTTGTAACCCTTAATCTCCAAGAAGATATCTTCATCAACTTGAAAAGGAATCTACAAGGAATATCTAGATTCTAGGACTTTAAGGAATGAATGAAGACAATAAAATCCGAAGTACTGTTTAAATTATTTTATTTATTGTATATGACTTGTTTACAATTTAAACAAATATGTATTTATCTTAAATATTTAAACTAATTAATTTTGTTTACTTATTTCAGACATTTGAAGATTAAGGATTCGCCCTTTATTATATATTTGTTTTAAAGGTTGTATTTATTTATTTAAACAATCATTAAATTTAAAAATGTGCTTCTATAGGAATTATTTGAATATGTATATATAATATATTTATAATGTAATTTGTTTATAATATATATGATTATTTATATGTGTGTATTTGTTAATTAATGTGAAATAAATTATTGATATACTCTATAAATTGTTTAATTGAATCCAAAATAATCCTTTACCAACACATCCTGTAAAAAAAATTTTAAATTTATTAAATATTATTTAAAATTTTGAGGTTAGATTTAACCTAAAAATTTTAATTAAAATTTTCAAATTTATTTGACCATTTGGTCAAGAAAAATGTAATTAAAATTTTTAGGTTAAATCTAACCTCAAAATTTTAATTAAAAATTTTGAGGTTAGAATTAACCTAAAAATTTTAAATAAAATTTCACACCTTTTTGAAATTTATTTGACCATTTCAGCTTCCAAATGCTAATTAAAATTTTTAGGTTAAATCTAACCTCAAAATTTTAATTAAAAATTTTGAGGTTAGAATTAACCTAAAAATTTTAATTAGCATTTGTAAGCTGAAATGGTAAAATAAATTTCAAAAAAGTGTGAAATTTTAATTAAAATTTTTAGGTTAATTCTAACCTCAAAATTTTTAATTAAAATTTTGAGGTTAGATTTAACCTAAAAATTTTAATTAGCATTTGTAAGCGCAAATGGTCAAATAAATTTCAAAAAGGTGTGAAATTTTAATTAAAATTTTTAGGTTAATTCTAACCTCAAAATTTTTAATTAAAATTTTGAGGTTAGATTTAACCTAAAAATTTTAATTAGCATTTGTAAGCGCAAATGGTCAAATAAATTTCAAAAAGGTGTGAAATTTTAATTAAAATTTTTAGGTTAATTCTAACCTCAAAATTTTAATTATAATTTTTTTATTTTCGTGACAAATGGCCAAATAAATTCTGTAAGGTGTGAAATTTTTATTAAAATTTTTAGTTTATATATAACCTAAAAATATCAATTAATTATTTTTTAATTGATCGCCTGAAAAAAATAATTGAAGGATTGTCAAGGACTTCTAAGGTAAAGTAGAAGAATAAATGTATATTTTAAAATGTTTTTATTTAACCAAGTAATAATAATAGCATTGTTACAAGCACAGTTATTTATAACTTTAATTCAAATATATAAACTTAAATATAAAATAATGAATAATAAAAGGGGGACATGGTGTCTATTTTATATTTTCAAACGACAGGACTTTACGATATAAAAGGTTTTATTATAAGCATGGTTGCATCCTATATAATTATTGCAATCCGAATTGGGGGTTAAGGGTAGTTAGTACACCCCTTTATAAATAGTTTGCAAATCATCCAACATAAAAAACAGAAACTTATCACATAAACAATTATTAATATTACATATGAACTATATAATACAATATTTACATTTTTAGATTGATTTATTTAACATATTTAATCAATTGAAATTACAGCAGAATCAATAAATGGAAAACATATTCAAAAATTTGATGCTAATAGAAAAGTTTTTTAAGATAAATAATAGTCACATTTAAAAAGAATAAGTCTATCCAATAGAAAGTAAAATTAAAAACTAAAAAGAATCTTTCGATTTGATTTTATATAAATCAATCAGAATACGATTAAAATTCGTCTTATGAAATACATAAATAATCATTTATTAATTATAAAATATGTCAACATTCACTCGGAGTCATAACCGAGTGGTTCTTCTGTTATCAACAAGCCATGTTCCCATAAGTCGCTTGCGATTTGTACTTTAGCAATATCGTTCTGTATTGGGAATTCTTCGACAGTTAAGTAATCAGGGTAGTGGGAAATAAGGGCGTCGATTGCAGGTGCCAAGTCTTCATCGATCTCCAAAAACTGCGGCTCTTCCGCGTGGTACTCACACGAATTGTCAGTCGAATAATAAATCCGAATCGTGTCATCTTCAGCTACCATCCTAAACACACAACAATATATTAAAAACATACCTAAACATATTTCATAAATAAAACAAAATTTAATTATATATTCAAATCTAAACATCAAAATTCCACTAAAATAGATCATTCTAGATGTTAAGTATTTATAATCACGTATAAGTATATCATTCGTTACTAGATTAATAATAAATAAGAAAACTAACCTTAAACAATTATATCGCACCAACTTCACCCTGGTATCCATCCCTAATTCAGCTTGGTTGTACACCTTTCCAGATTGGATCTTCTCGCCATCCCCATAAACCATTCGCTTCAATTCGGATTGTTTGAAATGCGGTGGTAAGGCATCAAACATGAATTTCTTGCCCATTTGATCACATGCAGCGTCCACTGGTACATATTGTCCCAGTCGACTAATCAGCTCTTGCAATTTATTGACGAAGTTCGTACGATGTACGCTAGGTATGTCACTGTGCACGACGCCCATGTGGGAGAGGTAGCCCATTGGGAGTCCTTCACGGAATGAAACATCTTCTAGAACTGCTGCATTAAGTGCTGCTGGAATAAGCTAAATAAAAAATAATTATTAACAAAATTAGGAACAGAAATATAAATTAGATTTAAATAATTTGGATATTTGACTTACATGTTCGAGAAGATCGGCCCAGGAGTTTCTTTGGTACATTGATAAGGTTATGTGAAGGGAATGTGTATGCTCTAGTGCCTTTCCTTGGTGAATAATGCCTCTAGGGAAGTATAACATATCTCCAGGAGATAATAAGACCTCATCTAATGGAGGTCCTAAATCAGCTTCATTAAAATTACCGCTTGAGAATCTCGGTAAAGTTTCTGATGGTGTTCTAAACATACAAAAAAAATTATAAGTTATTAAAATTCTATAACCTAAAAACGTATAATAGTTCTTATTATAATCCTAACCCAAAAAATGATAATAGTTTTTATTAAAACTCTAGAACCCAAAAAATAAATAGTTTTTATTAAAATTCTTTAACCTAAAATATGATAATATTTTATAAAAATTCTATAACCTAAAAACTGATCATTGTTTATATTAAAATTCTATAACCTAAAAAAGTATAATCGTGCTTATTAAAATCCTAACCTAAAATATTATAATAGTTTTTATTAAAACTCTAGAACCCAAAAAATTGATAATAGTTTTTATTTAAATTCTATAACCTAAAATATGATAATAGTCTTTATAAAAATTCTATAACCAAAAAACTGATAATAGTTTTTATTAAAATTCTATAACCTAAAAAATGATAATAGTTATAAATAAAATTCTCTAACCTAGGCGGGTACAATTTCCATAATTTCTGTCCTTCGACTTGTAGAACGAACGCCTCGATGTCATCGTAGTGTGGGGCAAAACCCTGAGTGCCTGCTGGTGTTAAGTAGACATTCGCCCCAACAAGACACCCGAAAAATTCTTGCAGCAACGCATTCATCGTATGGATTTTCGGGAAATAATTCTGCGGATTCAACAACCGAATGCTGCATCCGTTTCCGTAATAATCCCAGACTAGAGGCGCGTTTGCTCGCCCAGATGGGTTATGAGTTTCACGTTTACCTTCTTCGAACGAATAAGATGTAACATCGATGTTTTTGGTGAAAAACAACTTCTTTTTGCGTAATACATTATCGATTTCCTCGCTTGAAATTAAGTGAGTAAAGTAGGAGACGTTTCGTTTTACGCAAATTGGATGCTGTTCCCAATTTCTCCTACAAATAGTTAGAATTAAATAATGAGTAAATAAATTCCTAAATTTACTTACTTGAAAAACTCGTCTACATCGATTGGGTGGATGAGCCAAGAAAATAGTTGTCGCCCATTTTCCACGCTATTTGGTCCAGAAATATCGATGCGAATTAATTTTGATTGTTTGTCCTTTTTTACAATTTCAGTCCCGTTTTGTAAAACGCTTTTATTTGAATTATCTTTAAGTTTCTTAATTCTAGGTACTTTACGCACCAAATCTTCTTCATTATTTTTTAAACTATTAAATTCAATTTTATTTACTTCTTTGGGATCAAGTTTAATTTTTTTCGATTTTTTATTCTCATTTTTAACTTGATCAACTTTTATTTTTTGTGGTTTAACATTCACTACTTGTGATTTAACTGGCACAGCTTGTGATTTAATATTCAAAGCTTTAGATTTAACATTCACAGCTTGTGATTTAACATTCACAGCTTGTAATTTTACTGTAGGTTTTTTATGTAATTTAGCTTTATTTTTCGTTTTATTTTTATTAATATTAGAACGCGTTTTCGGCTGCTTTACAGCAGAACCTTTCGGTTTTTGTTTACTATAAACAGCAAAAGCTGAAACTGGTTCCATATTTAGAAAAAAATCCTGTTAAAAAAAACAAACTATAAAATAATTTTTAACATCCTAAAATTAATTTAATTATTTTTGTATCCACGAAGATCTTATATATACAAATATAATATTAAATTAAAAACGAAATATAACATATAAATACGCAAATTAATATATCAAAGTACATCCTTAAATAATAAACTTACAGGAACACCAGACACAAAAATCCACACCGGCACAATTAGCTGTGACAAAAATCACAAACACGTGCTTCAAACCCTTCAAACTCAATAAAGAAGGCTAAGTGCTGACATCTGAAAGCAACTCCTAGAACTGTTACAATGACGCTGTAATTTAAATATAACTTAATATATAATCAATGAGTAAATAGACTATCAATAATTAGTTTATACATTTAGAGCAACCCTAAATGTATTAACGCAACCTATTCCTGGATTTCATCTTCTAAATGTACCTCTAAGAACCGTTGTGAAATTGACGATAAAAAGCGAACGATGAAATTTTATTTTAATAGAGCGGCACATTATCATCGGTAACGAAATATTTCTATATAGAACAATACAATATTTCATGTAATTAATGACGGGTTAAAAAATAAATTAATCAAGGGATTACAGATTGACAAAAAATAGTTCACAATTTATATTTATCTAAATTTTGATTGAATTTATTTTATTTCTAATGGTGTAAGATTACCTGAATAAAAATCGATAAAAAATGGGTGAATTTAATTATTATTTTTAATTGCACGCAAAATAACAAGTTTAATTAATTAATTATATTAAATGGAAGCCAAGGGTATATCGATGCCTAAGGAGTTGTTAGTTGCAGCGCTCACTAATCGTATTATTTTTTAAAATGATTAAATGTATTTAAAATGAAAAATAAAATTTAATAATAGATTAGTGAGGACTGCTTAAGCCCCACCACCACGTCAAGGTAACTCCACGGTGGGGCCGCCTAAGTTTCCCAACGAGAGGGACCCTACCTATCAAAATGACCAGCTAAAGTTGTTCACACAATTTCGAACCTTTATTTACATATAACTTTTATTTTTCACAGAATACAAAGTTTAATTTTCACAAAATACAAGTTTAGATTTTTACATAATACAATTTGAAAAACATATTTATCTCGTACGTGATTATATTACGTGCAAGCGGAACTAGATCTGACTATGATACGTGACTTTTATTATGAAGATAGAAAATATAAATATATGCTGAAAAATAAATATATGCTGAGTAAAACATGAAAAAAATATTAACGCTGACAAAAAATTTTTTGCGGTTGAATCTGTTGCATGGAATCTGGAACATAAAACATTAGTGTAACATTAATTTCATTTAAAATTACCGTCAAAGACCTTTTGTTAAAATAAATATTAAACACTTCCTTGATCCTTTTCCTCCTTCGGCGTTGGCAGCGCTTGTCCAGACCATCGTTCTCCCGCGAAATGCATGTTCAATTATGGGGTGTCCTCTATAGCAAAACCCTCCACACCTAGTCACTTCACAACGACGGTTATGCTTACTAGGCGTGCATAGGGTCTTTTCCATTAAAACGCAACATCATAGACGACAAACCAACGCCCTGCCCCCCTTCAAAAGAAGGAAAACTCAGCCGAATTACCGATAAATGAAGCTAATCTGCTGGCTATTGTTATAACAGAATAGTCTATGTAGCACTTCGGCAAAATTGCAATTGCAAAATAAACTAGGGTGAAGCATTTTGAAATGTTGGATCCTCCACCATAAATTTGCAAACATTTGCGCTATTGAAGAATACTCCAAACAAACTGTTTCATGGAATCTGGAACATAAAACATTAGTGCAACATAAATTTCATATATAATTACCGTCAAAATCACTTTATCACAATAAATAGTAAACACTTATTCACTTTATTAGGCACTTCACGTATTTGACAATTCCTTGATCCTTCGGAGTTGGTAGCGTTAGAAACAGCTTGTCCAGATTACTGTTCTCCCGCGACATGTATGTTCAATTATGGGGTTTCCTCTATAGCAAAACCCTCCACACCTAGTCACTTCACAACGACGGTTATGCTTACTGGGCGTGCATAGAGTCTTTTCCATTAAAACGCAACATCATAGACGACAAACCAACGCCCTGCTCCCCTTCAAAAGAAGGAAAGGAACCCTACCTATTCAAAGTGACCATCTAATGTGAGTTATGTTACCAAGCACAACTCTTAACCTACATTTCCCACTGAAAAGAAAAATATAATTAAAATACAATATAATCCCTGAAAATAATAGAAATGCGCGTTTTCCAACGGAAGGAACCCTGCCTATTAAGTTACCAGCTTTTACAGAAAGCAGAATTACCGCGCCTATAAATTTGTACATACAAGAATTAATGTTAATAAATTAAAAAAATTCTTACGTTGTCCAACTTCTGGAAACTGCGTCCCTCACGGTCGACTCCCCTTGGATTCTGTATATTGTCCTCAGTTATAAATCATTATTTCAGCTTGAAAATAATGTTTAAACAAGTTGTAAGTTGTATGACTAGCAAAGTGCTGGGTGGGGAAAGACGCCACGGCCTGCTTGAAAATGTAGTATGTCAAACACTTTTGATTTCAAGATTTTCGCATTAAAATCGCGCACCGAGTTTAAATTTTACTCTCAACTGTTCAATTAATTGATTATTAATAGATATTTAACAGTTTTTTTCGTTTAAAATTGATGAAAAACACGGAGCGAAATAAACGCGTCTGTCCTCTCCAATCGGATAAATCATTACAAATGCGATATTTGTTTGGATGTAATACTATCTACTCAACTCTGGTACGTAGAGATTTCATATATTATTAGGTACAATTAATTACTATTATCTATACATCGTATTAATTACATTTTAAAACAATTGAATTATTTAGGGTAACTTATAATAGGAAATGGATCATTTGGATTTAGTGTGTTACCATTGGCTAAAGAATATTGATTATTTGCCATATGTTCTTCAAATTAAGTCAAGTTCAACATTTTCTATAGTGTGAAAGCCCACAATGAAAATGTGCCGCTCTACTAAAATAGAAGTACGTCTCTAGCTGATCGCCGCAAACTTCACATCGATCCTCTAAAAACGCCACTGGTAATCAGTGACGCTTCTAAAAAATAATATATGTATTGTAATATTTTAATTTGTTTGTATTCATTTTGAAATAAATATTTAAAAAAATGCATTTTTGTTTTAATTATAAGGGAAGCTCAAATTTGAGTTAACTGTGACGGGAAATTGCGTTTTTTTATTATGGGAAACCTATGGTTTTTTCGCCGCCTATGTGAAAGCAGTGTTGCACTGTGTAAGAAACAAAATTAAATTTCTATCTTGTTTAAGCATTTATATTTTAAATATATAATATAATAACATTGTTAAGGATATATATGTTTTAACTATTTAGTCAACAGTTACTATTAAAACTAATATTTTATTTATCGGTATATAACCTCAACACTAGTTGTTAAACAAATCCTCATGCGTTGTTTACGAGTGGTTCTCAAGTAGTTTTCTAACAGAAATTTAACCTAAAATGGTTGATAAACAATTTTATAATACGGTATTATGCCAGACCTTTTCCCCATGCGGTAGGTTTTTAGTCTGCGGGGACATTTATGGAGAAATTTCGATATTTAAGTAAGTTTGTCTATAAAGTCTATGAGTCCAATTAATTGTTCTATTCTGTTCTATTTCTAGTTTAGCAAAAATCGTGAACCCTAGTGATTCCCAAACAATCGAGCAACGCAAACCAAAAGCGAAATTCACGATCAATAAAGATGAACAGATATGCAGTTTAGAATCAAGCGAGAATTTCTTGATTTGCGGCACTGTCGGCGAAATAAGCGGTTGGTCATGGGCAAATATGATCCCAGTTAAAAATTCCACCAAACCCGCGTGGACCATACAGCTACCGAAAATCAAAGATAATTTGGAGAAAAGCGAAGTTAATTGTTTATGGCACGACGCTAAAACAGGACTTTTATATGCGGGATGTGGCGATAATATAATCTACGTTCATAGTCTGGAAGATGGTCGACTTGTACGACAATTAGATGAACATTCTGAATATATTCACAGCATACACAGCCAGTAAGTCACTTTTTACTTCGTATAATAAATATATATATATATTAATTAGATTCCTAAAATAGGGGCAATCAATTAGTGTCCGCTAGTGAAGATGGAACAGTTAAATTATGGGATTTACGGGACAAACAATCAACAAATAAAATCACTCCATATTTAAACAACAAACTAGTCCGTCCAGATTTAGGTAAATGGGTGGGCGCCGCTGCGTTAAGTGACTATTGGCTGGTATGTAATTTCAAATTAACCAAAAATTATCTATAACTTATTGATTACATATTTATAGTTATGTGGTGGTGGACCACGTCTAGCGTTGTGGCATTTGCAATCACTAAATGTGACAACAGTGTTCCCAATTGATGATAATGGCATACATGTCGTCGAATTTTATGAGGATCGTATAATGGCTGCTGGTGAAGCGCCATTTTTATACCAGTTCAGCTATAACAATGAGGTATTTGCCGAAATTCCATCGTCGTCGACTTCGGTTTATTCCGTAGTGCATCGCGAAGATCCGCATAAGGTTATGTGTATCGCTGGATCGAGCCCGAAAATCGATTTATGCACCAATTTTAGTTATAGGGACCAAATTTTGAGTTTATACTAATTCGTATTTATCTTACGGGATATTTTTAATTGTAAGGTGTAATTTTTTTTTAAAATAAATACATTTAAATATATAAGTTTTTCTTATTTATACATTAATTAATCTATCAGTATTATATATTTTTATTAAATAAGTAAACTTTTGGGGTTAGGATAACGTACCTTAATTTTGAGGGTTCTTTGTGAAGATTCATCTAGATAATATATTAAAAGTTGTGTCTAGGTTATATTTTTGATGTATTAACAAATTACAAAAATCCATGACCCGCCACGACAGCGGGTATAAACCCTTCACTGCCATCTCGTGCTCGCACCCAAAACCAGTCCTTCATTTTCGCGCTAACAAGCGCGACAACATCCCCTTTCACAACACTCAGTGCATTCTTACCACTCGCAGTATAATCACAATCAATCACCAACAAAGTCTGGCGTGTACTTTGTAAACTCTTCGCTGACGCAGCTGCAGCCCTTAAATATAACCGATCAACGCTCCTTTCGCCGCACGATGAGGCAGCGTTGCGCGACCGTCGGCTTCTGCACCTACCCGAATTGCATTCAGATTTCGACGACAGCTTTTCGGTGTCTGTCATATTGCCGCATGGTTTCGGGAAAATATCGGTGTGTTTCTCCCAACAAGGCGCTGGTTCATCGTCTCTTGGTGGTAGAATGCCTAGGGGTAAACACGCGGAGTAACTAACGTAACCTTCTTCGGCGTGAGGGGTTTGCACGTATAGCCATTGTTGGTTTTTGAAGACTGCATTGACTACCATACCCAAGGGTAGCGAGATTTCTTCTTGATAACCGCCGATCCGGGTTTGGTAAAGTACCGACGGAAAGGCTAACACCACAGGGATGTTAGCTGGTTTTTCTAGAGAAGCCTGTAAAATAATAATTAAACATTTTTAATATGATTAATAAACAAATAAATAAATTTAAACTATACTAACTTTAGTCAAAAACGCATCAATATCCTGGATTTCATATCCAAATCTATTGAGACGTTCTTGTTTAACGGATCTAGAACTCCTCTTCTTGTGGCGATGTTTTTCTCGGGTCCTTTCTGTGCTTAATGAAGGTTCTGATTTGGTTCGTTGAGGCGGATTGATGAGGTCGCTTTTAGGTTTAATGACGTCATGGTTAATTTTCTCACGGTTGCTGGTGGATTCGACGCTTTTCCGTCGTGTTTTATACTGGAATTTGATGGGTTGCTCTGGATGGGGATTGTGGGTGGTTTGGTGCTGGTTACGTAGCACCCATGTGAGCGATAATTTTGGTTTCGTTGATGTGGTTTGACTTAGTTGAGATGTTTTCTGACCCATATCATCATTTGCTACATCTTTGTGCGGGAACTGAAGGATGTCTGGTGCGGTGTTTTTTTCTTCATCGTCTGATTCGGAACTGGCATCTAAGTTTGGTACGTTTTCTGGTTCTGGCGATGGTGCGACTTGTATACTTGGTAAAGATCTACGTCTTCTAAGCTCACCTATAAGGATAATTCCTAATGTTTCAATCAACCAATCAAAACATAATACAAAAGCCAGTAAAAGCTACTAAAGTCTTGATTTCCGAACTATACATTAAAAATACATACATAAACATGCCTATTCCCATAAAATAAGGTGGCAGAAGATAAGAGCTACAAGTTTCCTGAGAGGTATTTATTATTATTAGAAATAGGAAATATAGTGAAGAAAATAGAAATAAATATCTGGGACTATAAGGAACCAATCAATGATTAATAATTACTCCGCGGCTATATTTAGAGTGTTATTAAACCGACAAGTGCTCTGAAGTTGACTGTCAATATGAAATGTCCCAGCCTTAGGGCCGTTTGGCATAACTTGTAAAACTAGTAATTTTAGCGTAATTCCAGGAGTAATGCTTCGCTGATTATCGCGTATTTGAACTTGGGATATTGTCCCAAGGGTACATTAAAACGGTAACATTAATTTTTCATTTTATTATTAGAAATTATTAGCATAAAGTATGTCTTTTATTGAAGACACACCTCATTGTTTTTTGCCATAAAATATGATTGGTTTCCAACCAGCAAATAAAAGAAAACACTAACAACCACATTCAAATTTCTAATCAAACCACATCCACAATTTCCCACCAATCCGAACACAAATTTATTTTCATATACACCATATACTAATTAACAATCCCTAAAAAGGACAACTCTCTAACTATAATCAGTTTTGAGGAATTATTATTTAAAAATTAAAAAAACACCATAGACAATATTAAAGAATAAAAATAATAACTACCTTAATACACTTTAAGAGAGGCTTAGGAATGTAAAGTGACCAATTTAAATCCGCCTACACTTGATATATTTAAGTAATAAATAACAACGTATAAGATAAAAAATTAAATAACGATTACCGTTTAATACATCACTAATTATTGCGCAAATGAAAATCTTGACCAATGACCGACTGCGATTTATGACTTATCTACGCCCATTCCCGTGATTTATTTTTCGGTATTGTTCCGTCTTTGGTTATAGAAAAAATACGATTTAAAAAAAAAAAATACAAAAACCAAATCATCGGTGTATAAAAACAAAAGATATAACTTGTGAGCGGCATAAAAAAAATATATAGCTTAATTACATGGTATATTTGGTCTTGCGTTAGTTGGATGGTCGAATTACTAGATGTGTGGGAATTTTCGGTGCGGTATTGGGAACTCCGATGACCCAAACCAAAGAGCCAACAGACCCGGACTAAGTATAGGTCTCGAAGAAGTAATCATATACCTTAGTGTCTGGTTAAGATCGCCGAGATATATTGTAATTTAAAAGAGCTATCCAAATTATACGATTTTTGTCTAATACTTTATCTATATACATAATAAGAGTAGAAAAGGGTCGTTAAAAAATATTAATAATGGATAACAAACTGTAATTTAGTGAAAAGAATTAAAAAGAGTGCAAAATGTACACCTTTGAAAATACTTATAAAATCATTAGCGCTAGAATAAGCTAAAAAATCTATTTTAATATAGAACGTGCGAATTATGCGTATTTACTGTTTATTTATGCTGAGTCTAACGGTTAAATAATTTTATACAAGCGTTTTTTGTAACACAAATAAATCAAAAAATAAATACATGCTTATTATATAATAGTTTGCAAATTCTATGTTGGAATTAGTAAATTTGTGGTATTCACACTTATACCAGTGGTGTAGGTATAATATATTCAAATCATAAATCATCTCATAAAAATTAATCAAATTCATCTATTTAGTTTATATTTATGAGTATTTTTATGTATAAAAAATAAATAGTGTGATTTTTATTGTTGAAATATTTCGACATATAGTTATCTTAATACGCGTTAACAATGGCCCTGGAGCTAACTTCATATTTCTACATTAAGAACTCATCGTACATAAATTTTCATCATCATGTATTCATCAATCATACCTTAATAATACAGGACCGGGCTTAATGTATAAGTAATCAACAAACTTTACGAAACATCTACTTACTTCAATAGAAAATAATCCTTTGCCTAATTCACACAAATAACCAATATATAACCACTACACTCAAAAACTATTGAATTACTACCAAAACTAATATGAAATGTATTAAATGACACAATATTTTGTTGGATAAATTCGATAAAACACTAATTAAATTAAAGATGTGGGTCACATAACCTAACGTTACCCCATGACAGTCAAACGTCAAATGGCAACGCTTAAGGCGGGAAGAATCAATGGAGCACATGTTTCGACATGAAAGTCCCTCCCATTGTAAAAACGCCACCAATCACGGGGCGCTGGCGTATAAATCGTGACTTGAAGTGTGCGGAAAGATAATTATTGTTTTGTTTCTTAAATGTTTTTGGGTATTTAACCTTTTGCCATAATTTTTCGTGAGAACTTTTAAGTGCGTTTCGAAGAAATCGTATTTAAAAAATTATTTTTACACATACTAAATTTTGATTAACAGATAAAACCAATAAAGATTTTTTGATATGATCGTAAATTTTGAAGATTAATTTCAAAATCTATGATAAGGAATTTTTATATATACGGAGTAAATGTTAGTGTATTAATATCTTACATAATGTGTTTACAAGGAAAGAACAAGCAATGTGGAAGTTTTTAATACAAATCGGCTCCCACGCCACTAAGCAATCAAGCAATTGAATATAATTGGTCCTATACACTATATTTAGTGATGTACCATTGACACTTAGTGTATAAAATAAAACTAGTTATTTTATGAAATATTTACTCATAATTATCATTAGCTTTCCACACGAGAAGCACTAGTGCCATATTACCATAAGACAAAAATCTTGAGTAAAATCAGTGTACATAAAAAAAGGAAAAACAAGTAAATTTGAACAACCTTTACATATTTTCTGTAAAAAACTTGGTTAATACGTGATCATCATATCACATATGATGATACGTATAAGAGATGCAGGTATACAGCATTATATACACCTAGTTCATCTGTTGTTAGTTTGCATTCTCACCGCTGTGGCGCGGTTTAGGGTCAAAGGGCATGTCCGAGACTCACGACAGACACGCCCACCACACGCACAGACCACGCCCACACTACCCTGCTCGCGCCCCACCCACCCAAATATCACAGGCTGCACGAGAAGAACATACAATTACACAAAAATGCAAGTACATTTAAATTAATTATTCCAAGCATAGATTATTTGTTCTTACATATATAAGGAAACATGCGATACATATATTTTATAAATGGACAAAAAACATTGCATGGTATTCCATTTTAAGCTGGGTCGTAGTTAAAAGAGCCGAAATTCGTTTTTTATGGATATAATTATCGTTTTGCACGAAAAGGTTAACCAGATCCGGACTTTCATACTTTATTTTCTTATTACAATGATTAAAAACCGTAAAACGCACGAAAATATTGTATAATATTTCAAAATATACTATTATACTTATTTATTTAATAGAGCTTTGGTATAAATACATTTAGGGCCCTAAATTAAAAATATTTCTCGTTTAACAACAGACACAGTATAGACGAAACATTCAAAAGTCAAAGGTTATTCGGAATAACCGTTCACATATTAAATTTTAAAAGATCGAAAGATAGTGTCAATGGCAACCGAGGACCCTACATGAAAATTACAGTGTTGCCAAAATTATAGATGTGATTTTTATTTTCTTTTAGATATATTATTAAATATAGTTTATTTTGTCCGATGTAAACGAGAAAACTAATTATAATTCCGAAAGAATTATTATCTTAAATCATTTATCAGTCACTTTTGTAGATTATCATTTAAAATTATTTTCATCATATACCATACGGGGGGGGGGGAAGAAAAAGATTTTAAATTGAGATGACACGCAAAAAAAATTGTACTCAATAAATCATAAAACAATTGTATACTAATTTATAAATTATAATTAAATCTGTAACATTATTTATTATATGTATGAAACAATTGGTAATATTTAGAGAAAGTGTTGAGATGATTCGAGTTTCAAAGTAGTGGAAAACAACATTTACTCAACATCATAGACACATCACTCTTACAGTACTTAGACATTTCTGTTTGGTTCGCTTCGCTTTTTCGTTCGTATATAATACACACGAACAGGTTGAGGTTAGCTATATGTACTGCGTTCCAATATAATTAGTGAGGGCGGTCTTTTAATTCTGTTTGCTTGCTTATAATTCGCTGCTACATCTACCAGAGGTCTCAAAAATCTTATATTACACAAACACTACTAAGAATCAAACTCTATATAGTCTATATAGAGTGGTATTTGAACGAGCCAACCTAACATGTAGATCTAGTGATAAAATTGTGAACTAAAGCATGAAAACTAATATACACATAAGATTCTTAAATATTAAAACCATTTTATTTAATTGAATAAATAAATAAGAAAAAACCTGCCCTTATATTATATTAACTGTGAATTCCGAGTTAAGATTTCCTCGATATGATTAATTAGTTATTTTTACCTTTTAATTGACGACGTTGTACATTTTGTACAACATTCCTTATATTACTTAGAAAGAATCTTTTCTAGATTTCCTCATAAAGAACGTGTTCACCAGTGGTGTAGGGAATTATATTTTTAAAAAGGCAAACATTTATACACAATTTTCATTACTAGAGTGAAAAATAATTGATTTTCTTTAAACGAAAAATACATTTATGATTTAAATATACGACAAAATATGTATTGGTATTCACGTAAGATACATAATTCATGTGATACGGAAACACATTTGCTGACAGGGACATTCTATTTAAATATACATCACACGTCAATAACAGCATAAATATTAATGAACGGGAATTCAAAACAATTTGTCGCACGTGCGAAATCAAAATATAATCAAATATGTACTAAAAATCACGTTTTAAAACTTAAAAATAATAAATATTTAACTAGATATGTTTGAGTTTATTAGGACCTTTATGCGGTACTAGTTGAGTACTGCTTAACAAAATACTTAATCGAAAAATACCTTCGTAAGGCTATATACTATAAAGAGTATTATTAAATTGCATAAAAACAATGATTAGTACAGATTTTTCACGTAAGATAGCGCGCGACAAGCAAATCTGATTAATAGCGGTAAATAACACTGATTTGAAGTTGCCTGCGAATCAGTAAAGTTCGGTTTGGGAACCGAATCTACTCCATTATAATAAAGTATGAAAGGTATATGATTTATTGATGAAAACTATAAATTAGAAATCGAGTTTACTAGGGAAAAACATGTTACAAATATTTTATATGAACCCTGCTTGTTATTCCCTAGATTTTATTTATATATTACCATCATATTTTACATTTCTGTACCTTATAGACTATAATATATAGACTCATATATTCAATTGTGTAATTTTATTATATTTTATAAGAGAGTTTTGAATATTGAGTTTAGATTCTAGAAATGGGAACAGTTTAAAATGTAATTGATATGAAGTTGTCTTGGTTGGGCAATCAACTTTAGATCCTGTTTTCAAGACAGTGATTTTAAACTCACTTCCGGTTTTTATGGGTTTATTATACGCGAAACCAAATATACACAATATTTTTGTTTTTACAGGTTTTAGTTGCGATTAAATGTTTAAATATTTATTAGACTTTGTCAAATATAGTTGTTAATATATACTATAAATTCTAATCAAAGATAAAGAACTGTACATTGTGGGCCGTTTAACAATTTACAGTATTATAGACATGATTAGAATTGTCAATTCATAATTCTATACAATGGAATAACATGCAATTCGTAAATATCCAGAAATATTTAAAACAATCCACGATATATAGAACATCATGCAGACTCGGGAAATTTACAATTTGTAGACAATTACTCAAGCATCACTTACCCAAAATATTATATTTGCAGAATTTCCTAAACATATTTCAACTACACTATCTAAACTGATGCAAACAACTCTACACACAAATATATACTAAATAATAACGTAAAGAGTATATAATTAATTTATGTATTCATTGTGATTATAAAATATAATAATTATTCGATAACGCAATCAATAAATATTAACTTACGAATTTACTGCAACGCATAATAACATTTAAAAACTAATTAATAATAAATCAATTACAAATCCTCTTTGCTTATTATTCGTGATAGAGCAACTATAATACTAAATGTGCATTTTGAATGCTACTTGGCTACTACTTACTGTTGCATAGTATGAACACCTAAACAATACGTATGACGAACAACCAGACACGTACTCAATATTTTCCTACATGATTTATCAAATAAACAATTTTCGTAACTATTTAAAAAAAAATCGCAATTTTTATCTAGCGCGGATTAGCAAAAAAAATTATTGTATGATTTGTGTTTTTAATGAATATAACTAGTACGGTACTGTGTCCCTGCTCGTGCCAGGAAGTTAAGTAAACTGATTAAATAATGATTCCAAAAAATCTGAGCAATAAATGAATCTAAAAATGGATTCTTATTGGAAAATTTGTTATGTATGTAAATATATTTATTAATTAGTAATACATAATTAAAATACTTATAAGTATCTAAAATAATATCTGCCTGTATTTTTTTTCTTTAAATATACCCCCAAAGCAACTTGAGACATTTTGATTAATTTGCTTATTAATTTATTTTGTTCTATTATTGGAAAGAATAAAATACAACCCATTGTATTTTATTTTTTAATTGTCGACGTAGTAATTAATTTATTGGTTTTTTTGAGTAAATGATTGGTTTTTTTTGAGTAAATAGTAATTTATGAAATGAGTGTCTCAAGTATTCTGAGTGATGGGTATATTTAAATTAAAAATCATATTTGTACATTACGAAAGCCAATACTGCATTAGTTTTTATTATTTAACAAAACACATATAAATAACGAATATCAGTCATTGTATATAATAGTAAATTTTAATAGATAGGCCTATTTTAGTAATATTTCTATATTTCGTTAGTTTTAAACTTTTTATATGAGGTTTTAACATTTTTAGGCACTAATACTATAAACAGAGAGTACAAGATATCTAAACTGTGTTCCATCTAGTGATTCTAGTGTAAACACTAATAGTAGGTACATGAAACACAATTATTACCTTTATATATATATATAATACATTAAATGTATATATGCTATTTTAAATATGTGATATTTTTCAGTAATTATAAATAAATTTTAGCTGCTTTATATTTAATATTTTTGTAAAATTCCATTGCGAATTGGTACCCTGTACCACCAAAAATAAAAAAAACTATTGGGGCACCAAACCATAAATCATATATGTAAATAAATCTTACGTTTTATACGCGTCGCTCAATTTTTGAGCGCATTCTTGCATCAATAGCATATGATCTAATTTATTAACGGTATCATTCAGCTCGTTCTCCCATACGTGATCCGAACTACAGCCTTCGCCGCCATCTACTGGTCGGATGGCTAACTGTTTTACCTTCTCGCGCAAGTCGATTACATCGCACTCTTCGATACCTTCCGACTCGTCTTTCTCGCTGACCGCCGAGCTACCAGGGCCCGAGTCTAAGCTAGTTAACAACTCACAGCGATCTAACTCGTAACTGATATCGGGCAATTGTGTTTTTAGGGGTGTTTTGTTATCACTAGGGGTGGGTGGGTTTAGCTCGGCGCCGACGCCTGGTTCGCGTGGGCCTTGAGGTGTGAGATCGTCGTTTAGTTTGCGATTTTTTCGATTGCGTTTTTTGTGGATTTCTTCTGAGATTGATTCGAGGTTTTTTAGCGATTGGGCGTATGAGTATTTTACGGTTGTTACACTGCGTTGCAGTGATTCTATACGGTCTTTTTGAGTGTTTAGTTGCTCTTGGCAAAGGGCTTTTTCTTCGAAATATGGGCGGGATTTGATTATTTGTCGTTTTAATTTGTCTTCGAGTTGCTGAACCTTTTAAAGTTTATTTTCTATTAATACGTAATATGAATATATATTCATATTGCCATAACACAAATAAACCAAAACAGGGGTCACATATAACTTAAGGTCACACAGTTCACTTGCGTGTTTCAAGTTATTAATTCATATTTCAATTCAATATTTATTATTAACTCACTTAACATACGTCTATATTGTGGTTTTAAATCGATACAAAGTTAATTTTACTATATTTGGTAACACTTGCATAGAAATCAAAATAAAATAATTCGTTATCGCCATTTTTAATGATACAAAATGGCAAGGACACATAAACGAAACAATAAAACGACTTAATACTACGAGTTACTCATTTCTAAAAATAATATGATAAAAAAACTCACCTTTTGTTCCGCTGCATTGAACAGCATCGCGCGCATTTGATGCTCTTTACCGCTAGCAGCTTTTTGATTTTCAGCGTCCATAACCTAAAAATAAAAACCACAAAAAAACACATAAGACACTAAAATTACAAAATTTATTATTTACATCGAAATAATTTAAATATTATAGTAGTTAACATAGAATATAAATTAAATAAATAAAAAGTGGCGCAATATTATATAAATATACCTTAATAGTGGCATGATTTAACATTTCTTGCCAGGCATTATCGAATTGCCACTCATGTTGATTGCTCATAAACCTTGCCTCCGCCAATGCCACCGTCTCTTTCGCCGCAGCATGAATTTCTATACAACAATAAAACAACTAGACAATTACCCAGAAGTAACAATTATGAAATAATAATGTTGATTATCTGTGGGAATAAAAGAGAAAACTTACCATTAGCTCTTTGAAATAGCACCGCTGCTTTTTGACATTCTAGTTGAGCCCTTTTGGCGACTTCGACCGCCTCGTAGTAGGGCCGCGCCCGGTCGATGCTAGTCCCTAATTTTTTCACTAATAACTTAAGTCTACGTGTTGCCTCATTTAAAAGCATACGAAATGTCGTGTTTGCTTCCTAAAATAAATTATAAAATCATAAAAAAAAATTGTATGTGTCGCAATTGAATAATTTACATTCCGAATTATTATTTCCTGGTATATAAAGTGTAGAAGTTTGAATAATCAATAAAACACTTACATCTAATTCGATTTCTAGTTTATTGATATCATCTGTAGCGGTGTTTAAGTTTTCCAACTCAATCTATAAGGAAACATTCATATAAATAAAATAGCCTTAATACTTTAAAACATATAGATTCTCCTTACAGAATTACAGGCCTGTGCTATAAGGCACCTAGTCAAAGTCTAGCTAATATTATTTTAAAGATTTGTGTGTGTATGTATGTATGTATGTGTGTGTTTGTGTGTGTGTATGTATGTATGAGAGAGAGAGCCAAAACTATTGAAAATAAATTATGAAATCTTGTATATAATTAAATGTTCCTATATTTGAAAAGAATATTCAAACCAGAAATGCATGTTGATTTTTCGGTATAAGTTGAAAGAATTAGAATATAAGTTTCAATTTTTTTTTAATTTATAAAAATATATTATATAGTTGAAATATCACAAAAATTGTTAAAATTTTATTTAGAGCATATAATAATGTACGATTAAAACGCGATCATAATTTCAAATTTAACAAAAAACGGGCGGTCATTAACTGTAACTATTGTTATAAAACTATAATAGGAATTATATCAATCTACCTTTACTAAAGATAAAATATAAAAATTACGTATGAATCCTATTGCATGGCAACAAAGAATTTTATTTATTAATGTTACAAAATCAATTTACATTAAAATGCTAAACATTTCTGTATACAAAATAGGGGTGGTACAAATATCTAAAATTTATAGTAAAATTTGAAATAAAATACCTGAATTCTTGGATCCAATACACCCTCAAAATCACCACCACAATCATCCGTTTCATCACATCCACCATCCTCATTTAACATGTTTGCAAATAATTCCAACAATACAAATCACATTACACCATCACGTTTCACAACTATTTAAACTTTAACAATCGCATTTCCTATACACATTTTCTCATAACTTAAATGTCAATCGATCCTTATTAAAATGTCAAGAACACTATAGTTTTGCCTAACCTAGTACTTCAATCAATTTAATTAATCAACAACAATTGCATCCTTCACAAGACGAAATAAGCTCAGACACTACGAATTACTAAGAAAGTGAACACTAGCATATTCATGTAATATGCAAATTCTTTCATTATTTAATACAAAATTTCTTAAACTAAACACATAACAACACTCACATAAGGGACACATTTGCATAAAACACCCAAGCTATACACAAGAATAGAAATGACTAATTGACAGACAGTGTTACCAAATATATCAAAAAAAAATATGTATAATAAATTTTATTTAAATTTATTATTAAAACTAAAACCAATTAATAGTTTTATTATGATCATAAATAATATTAGAAACAACATTATTTAAAAAATAGTTTACTAATTATTATCAATTAGAGTAATTTCTTTGCTTTGCATACTCAGAAACCCAAATATAATCGCCGTCTATGGTTAAATTAATTTAGTAGCCATAGTAAAATGACTAAATTCCTTTATAGATAAGGAATATAAATAGTGATTCATTATTAGAATAAGGCATTACTAGTTAATGATTCATTAAACTTATCAATTATTATCTTTGTTATTGACATGTATTGTTTAAATAAATAATTTGTATGTTGGCAACACTTTAAAAATAGTGGTTGCTAGATAAATGTAAACAAAATATTAAATTATGACTGAAATGTATTTTCAATTACTAAATTCAGCATAAATCATGTAATGAAAATATATGTGTTGGTGTCTTTTGTAGTGATTTGCAATTGATATTTAGTGATTTTATATAAGTGATTTCCTAACCTATATATTATAAATTATTATAAATATGTCATATCAGGGGTCCCCTTATTCGAATACGTTTAATAATCAGGATGATTATGATTTTGCCGATGATCGTTTCGATGAAAACGATAATGATGAGCGGGAGAATGAAGAGCCGCGACATCCGGATGAGAGTGATGAAGGTGCGAAATAAATGGTAATGCAAATGATGGTTTGGATTTATGATTTTTATGATTTAGATACGGAAGAAGCGAGCGAAACTGATATGGGCCGAACTGAGGAACCATTAGAAATCAAAGAACAGTAAGACATTTCTTTTTTACATTTTAAATGATTAAAAATATTTATTTGTGTTGTTTGTACAAATATAAGTAAATCATTTTATTTCTTATTTTACTTTTTATTATATTTAATTTTTATATATTGATATAGTAATTTAGTATTTTGTAATTTTTGTTGTATTAAAAGTATTTATTCTAATTATTATTTTTTTAATTGCAATGTAACTATTTATTATTTAGAATGTACCAAGATAAATTGCAAAATCTAAAAAAACAATTACAACAATTAAAAGATGAAATCCATCCAGAATATATTCGGCGAGTGAAAAAACTAGAACACCAATTCAAAGAACGGTTACGCTTAAACGCAATTTACCGCGACTATCTAGAAGAATGCGTGGAACGCGAATACATAACCGAGAAAAAGGTAGCGGCGAAAGAGTTAGAAGAGAAAAAAATCGAAGTCCGCGAGAATTTACTAACAGACTTAGAAGAAAAACGTAAAGTAATCGAGAGCGAACGATATACAATGGAGTTGTCTGGAGATGCAATGGAAGTCAAGCCAGTTATGACGCGTAAATTGCGAAGACGCCCGAACGACCCGATACCCATACCAGAGAAACGCCGAAAACCCCCGACAGCGCAACTCATCTACTTATTAGATGAAAAAGAAATTGAAAACGATTTAAAACAAATGCGTGGTTAGTCTACGAAATTCCTCAACAATTTATAGGTTATTTATTGTTTTATTTATTGTAGTGACGTTAGTCGCAAATCCGCCAATAGCTATTCAATCCACTATTGAGTCGCCAATTGTTGAAACCAAAGTAGAAGATGGGAAATTATTATATGAACGACGTTGGTTTCATCGCGGACAATCTGTGTTTGTTGAAGGGAGGGATTTATCTAGATTTGCAGCTAACATCTCAGCAATCAGCAATGACGTAGTAAGTCAGCCTACTATATATTCTTAATAGTGTTAATATTTAAGGAATTATTTATATTTTAGATTTGGGTGAAAAAAGTTGTGGATGGGAGCAAAGTTCGTTTATTTACGACACATTTAGCGCGCGGGAAAGTCTCCATAAAAAGAAGAGCCTCCTAAATCGACTTTAGAATAAGCTTTTGTTTTCTCATATGTATAATAGTTTTGTATTATTTACACATTAATTATAAGTTTTCGATAAATAAATTTGAGTATATTTATTAAAATAAATTTTTTATTGAATCACCAAAAACGATTTAATAGATTTCCGTTATAACCTCAAATTCGAAATAATGCAACACATTACCGTATCGTGAATTTGCATATTTTATTCAAAATTTATAGCAATTTTAAGTAACATTTTGATCTTTATCCAATTGCACTCGCACATAAGTCTCTCTTTGCCACCAAAAGAACCACACGCGACAGTGGTACTTCATAACCAGATACATCCAAGTACTAAATCCTAATAAAACTGCAAGTCCCATAAACATAATCGAATAAGCCGTCCATTTCGCAACTGGGTACAACATAAATCTACTCCTATTGTAGTAATCAGCTGCGTATAAGGCGATATAAATTATTAGGAACGTAACCGGGAGTATAATTAAACAAGTGATTAAATCACTTCGAAGATCACGGATTGGGAACGCAAAATTCGTTGGGGGGTATCTAGAAAATTATTCAATTACGAAATATTAATTACGATATCTATAAAATCTAATAAATTAAATTTGTTCTGTCTATTTGTATGTGTTATGTAAGTTGCAGAAATATGGCGTATTATTTATAAATGCGTATCTAACAGTCTATTTTGTATTAGGAATGTTTTAATGTTTTATTAATAATTACCTTAGCCACCGACATAAAGATTCTGAAACAGTATATTTGGGAGTTCTTTCAGTTTCGAAAGCTTGGTGACAAAGATCACACTTATTTGTATTGGATTCAGCTAACCATCTTTCCAAACATGACTTATGTATCAATGCTACACTACCCTTAAGTATAAAATATGTGCAAGCATTAAATTCAAGAACATACATTTATTAATATAAATTAAATTTTGCAAAATATTGAGTATATTTTCAATTCACCTTACATTGACAGAGTGACAGGATTGGTTCGTCCAAAGTGTCATCATAGCAAATCCGGCACATTACCGCCGAAGATATTGACGATACATCCTGATTTGCCACTGGTGAATCCTCAGGATTGCAACAATTCGAGCTCGTAGCTTCTGCATCATCTAAATTCTTAGTTTCAGTCTTAAATATCAAAGAAACGTTTATAAATTGTATAGACTTTAATTAAAAAATATATAACTTCTTAGTCAATTATAATATTTGTATATAAGTACGTTTTTAATTGGTGTAGTCAATTTTGTAGCTGACATTAATAAAACTTATATTATATATTTTCAACTGTTATATATAAAATTAATATCAAAAGCGTCTTGAAATTTATTTAATTCAAGTAACAATTTTATTTATTTATAATTAAAAGTCTCATAAAAAGGTGAATTAATAATTATTTAATTATATCTACATAATTCAATAACATGTAAATGAAGTAAATATCAAGAAGTCAAAGCTGGAGTAATGTTTAAGTCTTCTTTTGAATCTCGTTTAGAATTTCTTTTAGAATTTCGTTTAGAATCTCGTTTTGAATCATGCTTAGAGAATTTCGATTCACTATTTTTTCGTAACCCTAAACTCAAATCACTCGAATAAACACTATTTCGATATAAACATATTTGCATTTTAAATAGTTTCTTATTAATATAAACATTATAATCATCGCCATTAATAATCGCATACCAATCAAAATATCGATCATTCTTCAAATCTAACATTTTACAATACGCTGCATCAACACCATGGGTAACAACTTTCAAAACACAATTATACAAAATTAATTCCGACGAATGTATATTTGAAGAAACCACAAACACCAACGCCGATTTTTTATTATTCATATGCGTTATTATTAAAGGTCCAAACTCAGTTGCGACAATTGAATGGTTTAATTTTTGTTTCAAATCCAACTCCCATAAAGTATCTAACGGGTGTGTGATATCAAAATGAATTGATCGATAATGATTTAAGAGTGTTTCATCAATTGTTTGCTCGCAAATAGTGCAATAAGTTGTAAAATTACAGTATAACTTCTCGTGTTTTTGTGTTTTTTTCGTTATATCAACAAAGCCACACTTTCTAGGATTGATTTGGCAACATTGGAGTTCTGGCGCGCAATTTACGCACAACCAACCTTCTAGTGCTTTGTACGGGGAGACGTTTTCTGTTTGACAACAACTATGACACTCAATTAATTTGTTTATTGTTATTTTGAATTCAGTGTCTTTATACCCGTCCAAAAATGATAATAAATTGTTGATACTTGTTGCAATCGATAGGTGCTCTTGAATCGCTAAACAACCTTGAGGTCCCACTGATTTAGTTTGAGTTAAAACATTCGTCCCGTTTGAAATATCAACTTTATACTTTAACGTTGAATCGTCATCGATCCGCCCTAATAACCGCACGCAATGGTAAATTTTTTTTGTATTTATACACACTTTAGCGTGCAAAATAAATAATAGATTAAATGTACTGATGATATAACTGCGTAAACTAGATTTGCGGATATCGTGTTGTAAGACGCATGGGTTTGTAAGTATTTGGTCAGGGTGTTTATCTTCAAAATGTGGTAACACTTCTAGTTTTTGTCCCATCCAATCGCAAGTGCCGTCTGCGACGCCTGGACATAAATAGGGTCGGTGTAAACAATTATCTTCGTGGGGCCTGACTTGAGCGTATGGTATATCTTCGGTACATCCGTACTTTTGGTGTTGACAGGGGAATTTTAATAGTGTAGCTATCTGTTGGTAGTGCACGTTTTCGATGGCGTCTTCGTCAGGGTTCTGGCAACGACCACACACACCACTGCCATCCAGTTTTATTGATATTGGTGGTACGGATAGATACTCGTCGCAGATGGAACATTTTAATGTCGATAATATATCATCGGGAATTTCCATTGTTGAAATATATTTTTAGACCTTGAATCAAATTTTGACTACACTTTCTATTCTAAAGTTATTTTATATAAATAATTTTATAAGTTATATAGCAATTTTATAAAATATATTTTTGATACTTTTAAGTACGTAATAATTTCAAGTCGATAATCGATAAATACTAATAAGATAAGCTCCCACAATTTTTAATGAGTAAACAAATATTTTAAGTCCAGCTTAGGTAGATGAGTATATATGAAAATTTAGATTATACATGTTTAAAACACTTACCATTTATATTATGATACACTAACATATGTTATAGATTTATGACTACAGAACTGTAACTTTTATATGTATTGTCAATACGCGTAAACTAGATATGCCTACATTGATAATATATAGAATTGTGGTTTAATATGATATCTTATCTATAGTTTTTGGAAAATATTCCTTATTCAATTATAACTATTTACTTTAGCACCGGATGTACGTGTGTATACATACCATACACATTTAGCGGAAAGGGTTTTTAAAATAGGGTATTTAATTGTATTTTTAATTGTGTATATAAAATAAAAATATATATATATAATTGTTAGAGTGATTTAAGTGTTTTATTACTACATATATATATGGTCAAATAATTAACAATTGAAATCTTATAGTATTACTAAATTTGAGAGCTTTTCCAAGTTTTGGTTTTACTGTGTAGATATGTTAGTTAATTTTATTAATAAGAATTTCATAATTGTTTGACGAAAGCTCTTTACCTCCAAAAGGAAAATAAATGCATTTAAATCTAGGATGCACCTAGAAAATGTATAGATTGATAATAAGAATTATTGACAAATTAACAACGAATGTGACATACATATCCAGGAACATGAACTCCATTATGGTAAGCTCGACCTACAAACAACTTAAACCCATCCTTATTATACCCGCATTGCACAGCGTTTTCTGGCACGAAACCTTTGCTCCCAAACTGCCAAATCGGGTTTTCCCGTCTATGATTAATCAGTAATTTATAAGTAGACACATTAATTTCTCTGCCGTTATAAGCTACGTAGGCTTCATATCGTCCTGCGACTACTTTCACAGCAATCATCGCGTTTTGGTACATAGTGCGACCAATATACACCGGAGAGCCGTCCATATCATTTCCACAACACACTGCAGTGTCTGGGAGTTTTTGACGAGTATGACTATCAACCCAATCGTACACTAAGAAAATATTTTTTTTCTTTATAAGTCTACCCGGTAAATTACGCTTAAAAAAAATACTTACTTGTTACAACTATAAAGAAACTGTTGGTTGCAAATCTATTAACACGTTACTAAAACTAGTAATATCAACTGATAATAATTATCAACGATATATCCTGAGGAGTGGGTGCAAATTTCACTGTAACAAAGTATTGCATTCAATCTACACCCATATCATTGTTTGCCAACTTCACATCAGTACCAAGAGTTGCACAATAAATTCATTCGCGTTTTTTGCCGCACAAAAAGTTTTTTTGTTGCATTTGTATTCTATTTTTTGGTATAAGGTTTTGTATGTAAATAAAAATAAAACATAAAATAACATAATGTATGTTAATTAAACGATATAATTAATTATTTTATGATAGCAAACATGATACACATGTCAATATTGATGATGTTTAGCAATAAATATTTACAATTTCTTCGGAATTAATCGATACAATCATAGATTAGAAACCAAACCCATTTATATTTAAGTGTGTTTAAATTTCATATAATAAATACATAAAAGATTATTATATATAAATAGATTTCAATTACTTTTTTATACATTATTTGATTGAGTACAAATATTAATTTGCGACCAGCACTTGATATCTCCTGGACGTACATGCTTTACCATCACAAGTGAAATAAATTTTCTTTGATGGTGCATGTATCTAAAAATATGTATTCAGACGAAAATCATATTTAATTTATGCTAATATATATTTATTAGTACATACATGCCCAGGAATAATTTGTTTACGCCATTTTACTCGCCCTACATATAATTTACAGGGTTCCTCATCCTGGCTTACACCATAAGAAATAGCTCTATGTGGTACGTATCCATTTTCGGCTGATACCCATTTCGCAGGGGATTTACTTGTTAAAAGCTATAAAGCAACTCTATAGTGAAAATTGCAGCTTAAAAATCAATTTTATGCAATTCACGTCTACAAATGTATTAATATTTGCAAACCTGGTATTCATAAACATTCTCTTCTTTGTTATTAAAAGAAGTAGTAGCTTTTGTAGTTACAACAAAAATGCTTTTAGTTATTATCCCGTTTAAGACAACTGCAGCAATAACTTGGTTTGTTTTATGTATTGCGCGACCTATGTAAATGTTTTTGCCATCCGGTGTTTTGGAGCAAATAATTACCGATTGCGGAACCCAATCAGCACTTACATAACTTTGAACCCAGTCGTACACTATTTAAAACAATTTATTTAGTTTTAAGTTTAAAGCCATTTGCGTATATATTTAAAACAAATAACTTACTTGTGCATTGATTAATGTCGAATACAATACTGCAATATGGATAATATAGAGAAACTAATATTGATACTGTTTAAAGATAAGATATAGTACTTGGAAGTATATAAAAAACAAATGATTTCACAAATCAAAATATTTAATAAAAATCTAATTCTAATTCTGAATGAGTAATTTTTAATATTTTGCTATTAAAAAAAAGGTTACCGTAAACAATGGAATGTTTCACCTCAGACTAACAAGAAATATAGACTTTTCAATAAACGTCTATTGCATATTAATTATTTATGTTACACTGTACAAAATATCTGTATATTTTAAATCAAAAAAATAAATGCATTGTCTTGCACTCAACTTTCTTACACGTATCTTATTTTGGGATAATCAGACTCGAGTCAGGGAAGATCAAAAAGTATATTACTTATTACGTATAAGAGGGCAAAAAGACTAAATAATTGCGCAATATGAATTGAAAAAAATTCTATGAGTTCTTAGAGGATTTTAGTTTTAAATATTACATTTCGACTACCAAAATAAATTAGTTACCTACTGGTATAATTATCGTGTAATTAATTCACTATTGTCTACGTTTAAAGGTGACAAATTTGATTGAAAACAATAGCTCATCATAAGTCAGTGGCTACCAAATGAGTAACCCCACCTAAAAGATATTTTAACACATCGAAGACCAACTTGACCATCCAGTTTGTCTACCGGGACAGTCTTGGTCTGTGGTTTATATAGACTGGACTAAATTGTCCTTAAATAGTTGCACATCTATATAGAATGTTCACAATTTAATTTTAAGTGAGACTTTTAGTGTTTTTTATAAGTTATACAAAGGTAATTTTTTAAAATATACTTCTACATAATTAATTATAAATTTATAGAATATTTAATATATTATTCGGAATTGTCTATACGTGATTTATATGTATACAAAATTAAATTAAAAACGAGCGCTTTAAACTTGAGTTTGTTTATAGGATTGCAAACTGCATTTATAGTTATAATTTATTTTGAAATCTATAATTTATAATTAATATTATTTAGTAAGTTTTGTATTTATATTAAAAACACTGTTTAAATAAATTGAGGAATATTTAATATGTATTAAATTCGGAAACAATCGAGAATTGTCTTACGGAAATTCTATTAAATGTATAAAAATTCTTTGTCGATATATTATCACTAATAGTGTCGAATAAGATTGGTAAATTGATATGTGTCAAAATTAAAAATACACTAACGTTTTAATGAGTATCCGAGTACTTAAAAAAACAGTTTAAAATGTCTAATACTGCTCTAGGCTTTACACTATATTATTATAGGTATATGTAAAAAATGATCTCGAAGGCAATTTAAATTTGATTTATTAATCAATATTTATTTATTGTTTTGCACTAAAAATTAGGTATAGATACATTTATTAATTATTTATTGCATAAAATTAAAAATACTAATATCAATGTTATTGGAATAAAATTATTTCTCTTTTTAATTACACTTATATGTCTTATCGAAATAATAAATTGGACTTGAAACAGTTTTTGTAAATTATAATATCAAGTTTAAGAGTCCAACTTTCATTTTTCGCAAGAATGGCAATTAGAATACTTGCCAAGGACATTTTTGTATGACAAATAAATTTAATACAAGTTCAGGTTCAGGATAAAAAACTTGATCCAATATATTTGGTATTTCTTTGTGTTTCCATCCACTAAATTAATAATTCGAAATTTCTTACAAAGTTCAGTTCCGGTTTGAATATACTTTTAAAAAATATGATGCAAATCATAATCTTTAACCGTTTAGACAATAAAGCGTTTAGAGTTCACAAACAATATTTAAAATTGTTATGAGTAGTTTAGGTCCAGACACAACAAATTATAATATTGTTTTTAGGAGCACCTGTTAATTATTACTCAGGTAGAAATGAGTATTTCGTCTAAAAACCTTCCTGAAAATTCAGTTTTGTTTTTGTATATTAAATAGCAGAGTGATTCAGTAAAAAACATAAATAATTTCGACGCACATTTCAAATAACTCGCTATTTTATTTTCGTTAGAATTTAGTTGACGTATTTTCGTAATAATTGTATTTCAGTTAAATCAATTGGAATTTATCGCACGTTTTTTTGTGAAATTAAAAGTAAACATTGTTTTCATAATTAGGTCATTTATTGGGCAACCAATACGTGCAAATTGTTTAAATAATTCGTGGAGGATAAGCCTATAATTTATTTATAAATGTATTTTTGAAACACGCGATATTTATTGTGGAGATATTTGATTTTTTTTTTGATCTTATATACACGCATTCAAGTCTCTTTATGTTTTATAGCGTGCAAGTAGCAATTTATTGCATTTACACGCGTGTAAATGTACTTGCAAGGTATAATAAATTGCATAACGAAATAAAAATTGAAATAGTTTACGTTGTCAGATAAGTCAGCTTTAAAAATACGTTTGACATTTTCTTCAAGTCAGAATTTATTGATTAGCTAAGTTAAGTTCAAGGCTAGTTATTATTTAAATTTGAGCTACACGATAAAAAATTTCATGTAATTTCGATTACTTTTATTAGAAAAATTTTTATAAATTTAAGAAAATTGCATATATTTAATATTTAGTTCGTTGGGAAATAAATAAAACACCATTTAGTTGATAAATAAATAAATTTTGAATACTAGTAAATTCATGTGTAAACAAAATATTTTTAGCATACCTGCCAAAAAAAAACGTCTTCGAGTAAAAAATTGTAAATTAGTATTGACTATACATGTTGTTTTTTTTACTATTAATTTGTAAATTTATCGGGCAATGATCTTGACTTGCGAAAAAATGCAAAAACGAAAATATTCATAATTTATATCGAGTTGAATGACCCCCAAATTTATCTAATAAAACATTTTCTATGACAAATTTTGTTTAATCACCATGTCTGCCACTAATGACAAATTTATATTAAACATATTTGTTTATTGGCTTCAGGCCAATTTAGTATATATTTTCTTTTAAAATGACATTGAAATCGACACTAAAGTTCATCCGTTGAATACCAAATTAAATACAGCTTACTAAAGATGCCGATTGGGTTAACTTTCGGGAAATTGCATTACTTATAAATTACTCATTAAAACACTTTAAGATTTTATAATCTATAGATTTATTTTCTCACACAACAAATCTTTAATACAATTAAAGCCTCTATTTTAACAAACATATTCTACAAATTACGTCTAATATAAAATAATTCAATTTCTTCGTTGGTAGTGAATTAATTTAAAATAAAACAACTCTACAATAAACCACAAAATAGAAATAGAATATCCAAAAATCAAAACAATAAAAATACTAGTCAGATGCTTCATAGCAATTTTTTGTAATCCAACTTCTTCAATTTGATTTACATGAACTACAGAATCCTTCCTCCATTTCATAATAAGTCCATTCGCCTCCAATCCCAATAAAATCGTATTAAAGCGTTCCATAAACGGATACCCTCTTACTGTATACAATATGTACTGAGCAGGTTTAGTGATTTTTTTAAACGCGTAAATACCATTTTTTGTATAATTCCTCTGGAGGTATTCATTCAAAGAGTACTCCATCGTCATTTGGGACATCATAAATGAGAATGTCCCTTTCAGCATATCACTTATACACGTTTCAGGTATTGCACAAGGAACGAAATGTGTATAGACTAAACTATCATCTTTTGATTTGTTACTAATGAAATAATTTCTAGCGTTCGGTAATGAGCCGAAAGGTAGTTTAAAGTTGACCAAATCTTGTATAGTTGATATTTGTTGCTCATGTACTGGAGTGGTCAAAACACTCACCTAAATTAATTAATTTAAAAAAAATATTTGGTACTTAAATTCCTAACTATTTAGGATTTAAACTCACCAGTTTTGATTGATAAGCGGTTGCAATTAAAAGTGTAACAATGGTCCAAAAAATATATAATATTTTCAAAAACCTTTCATTAGGACAATTCACAGATCCTTGCAACAAAATATACCACGTATTAACAAAACACCAAGACAATTGAGTGTAGATTGTAGATCCATGCACGCAAATACTAAGTAACCACCATATGAAACCATTCCCAACAAAAATAACCATTAGCAAAACCCATAACCAGGGTCCAAAAACAAGGAAAACATTTTTCCAAGGCGCTACCGTTTTCGCCAACGGCACAAAAAACCGAAAATTATCATAAATATAAAAACGACTTGCATCGAAATCGAAATAAAAACTCTCATTTTGCGTTATATGACCTACAATCGCTTGACACTTTTTCCCAAACAAATACTCGTACAACAAAGTTGAATTACCATCAGGAAATTTGTAACCCCAGTGGGAGAAATTATTTTTTAAAAAAACAATCGTCAAATTCGTTTTCCGAGCTAAATTCTTAATAATAACCATTTCCAGCCCGACTAATTTAGGGTTTTCCGACTCTAAATCTAAATTTCCTACAAATGGAAATTGTCGCAATGGAGATACTACAAACTTGCACCCAGCCGATATGTCCGGGACTTTTGCCGGAAATAATAATTCCGAATTAAAATCATCACATTTACCAATTAAATACTTTGAAACCCCATCACAATTTAAACTATTTAAAGGATCATAACTATAAATATTATAATTAAACACGATTAATATATTAAAAATATAATATTTAAAAGCGACTTTAAAAATATTTTGAACTGTATCCACAGAATTGTAAATTAAAATGACAAATTTCGCTCTCGGGTTCCAAAAAGGCGTGTAATACGTAGTGTTTATAAATATTTCGAAATCGTTTTCGTCTTTAAGGATCAAAATATAATAATTAAACATATTTATATTATTTATTAGCATTTGTTTGTTGTAATCATAAATAAATAAATTTGACCACTTTGAAGTAATGTCAACGTTAAAATTAGATAAATTAATTAAAATTAGGTCTAATTTAGAAGTTTTTGAGTAAATATTATTCGCGCAATTTAATATACTATTGTTTTCTATAATTGGTGGTAGAATATTTGCCAAAATTGTTGATATATATGTAAATATTAATAGTTTAAACATTTTCGTTTATATTCGTTAGAATTTATAATTTATACTGAATTAAATTCAATTGATTTGATTTTATTATAAAGAAAATAATAAAAAAAATATTTAAAATGCAATTATAGTTTTTCTTATTTTATGTCAACACGTTTATTGTTGTTTATACACTGTTAAAAATGAGGGAATAGTCTATAAAATGATACTAATAACTGTTTTATTTTTTATTTTTATATTCATGAGGGATTTTGAGTTAGAAATAAATTAATATTTTTTACAGTGTAGTCTCAAGCTGTTATTTAAATTATTAATATACATATGATTCTAATTTTCTTTTAAATATGTTTGTCTTTTGTAAAATTAAATACGATTTAAAGTATTAAGTTGCGTCTATTTTTCAGTGTCGCAATAGACTTTTATTAATTAGCATTTTTAAATTACTTACACAAATTTGTAAAGAGGACGTTTAATCTCGCGTCAGTTTAAAATGTCAGTGTCAATTAATTTTGGTTGATTTAATCGCACCAGAAATGAATTTGATTGATATGAATAATAGACAAAATGATTTTTAATTTAGTTTTAACGCTAAATTATTCAAAATGCCATGTCACTAATTGCATTTAGAGTATTTGAGTTCTCTTCAAAGATAAATATTGTTGATTATTTATAAATTTATTTATATATGAACTACAAGTCATTTTATACTAAATTATAGTTCGTTTTAGAGGACATAGAATATTGTTTAGAGCACCCTTATAATTTTTCGAAAAATGTATGCGTGTTTGGAAAATTATTTAAAACATATGATTTGACATTTGATGTCGGGCGTGGATTCGGTTAAATTATTCATATATTCATCACCCCGGTGACATTCAACTTATAACTGAAGGTCAAACAATCAAATAATTACACATACCTCTACCTAAATAGATATCAACACGAATTAATATGTTTAACATTATATTAATATGCGATACGAATAATGTAGGTGCATTGAATGGACTAATTTATTGGTGTAATAAAAGTAACAATAGTTAACGGAATATTGTTCCGGTTAAAAGGTAAAATTGGTCTGATTTCAATCACTCGATTTAGAATTGAAATATATTAAAATAAATAAATCTAAAATAATTTTTAATTCCTAAATTAATAAATACGATCATAATTCATATACATTGCATTCCAAACATAAATTGTTTTTTGCAACAAAAGAATTAAATTGCATGTTCGTTATTTATTGTACAAAAGTCTAGACCTCCAATTCGTAATTTGTCACCTTGACATTTCGTCTCCAATTTCAATTACTTTTCAAGGAGTGTGTTAAAGCTTTAGACGTGTAACTGACACCGAAAACCAGATCAAATAAATCGTTTATTTTATATGAAACTCAAAAATTATTAACATAATAAAACAATTCACAAAATGTCTATAAAACATCTGCAGTGTCACACTAAATATATTTCTTAGAATAAATATAAAATGTCAAACTTCAAATTATTTAAGTCGGTTTTGTTTTTTTTTTTTTTGATAAACAATTGACAGGCACAGATGATACGATTTATGTAAAAATAAATATAATATGAAGAAATTTCAAGGGCCATTTTCTCGTTTCCGGTACCATTTGGGAAAAAAGTTTCAAATAAAAGTTGTACAAAATGCTGATATCTATCATTTTTATTGTAATAATTTTTCTATAACTGCAACTATTTTTGAGTAATTGCAGAAACTGCAAAAAATGACTAGAGTAAACATGCACTTCTGGTCGGAATACTGTTTTCAAAAATAGGAGGTTTTCTTGCCAGGCACACACAAATCTTAAGTTTAAAATTTCATAATTTTCCCTTTAGCCGTTTGGGCTGTAGAGCGCTAACATACATACATACACACACACACACACAAAGACGGACGTCATTCCACAAATAGTTGGAATCGATTCAGGGAAGGTCAAAACCTATATTTCCGTTAAAATCTATAAATCGAAATTTTTCATGACTACAATACTTACTTATACTGCGTATAAGAAAGTAAAAACAATCTGTAAAAAAATATTATTTTCATTATTTCATTTATTGACCTCAAAAATATTGTACAATTCTAATAAAAAATCACGTCACTTATATTTGTTAAGTTTGTATAAAAACGAAAAATGATAAATGTTTAAAGTGAGAAGAAACTGCAATTGAACCCAAAATAAACAATCAAGATGAAGCTATCACGAATCAGACACTTTGTATATATAATACAATGGATATGTTTAATACAAGTATGTTTATTTATTTTTTTGAGTGAAATATCAGAATTATATGTAAAGGAATATTTTTAGATTGTTCAAATCAGATATAATGGAGTAAATGGCCATGGACGCCTTATGGATCCACCAGCTAGAAATGCAATGTGGAGATTTGGATTCCCAACTCCCGTTAACTACAACGACAACGAATTATTTTGTGGTGGTTATGCAGGTAAATTTTTTCTACATCTTTAAAATTCCATCGAAAAATCTATATTTTTATATGGAGTTTTAAAAATTGTGCTTCTATTTCTAGTGCAGTGGGAACAAAATAAAGGTAAGTGCGGTCTATGTGGTGATCCGTATCAAGTCGAACAACCAAGACCACATGAAGCTGGCGGTCTATATGCGAAAGGGATAATCAGTAGGCGGTACAGTGTCGGACAGGTACGAATTTCAAGACGCTCATTACTCAACACTCAACACAATAAATATTACAGGAAATCGAGATAGAAGTCGAGCTAACTGCAAATCATTTAGGACGATTTGAAATCTATTTATGCCCGAATAACAACCCACGACAAGAAGCTACTCAAGAGTGTTTAAACCGGTTTCCCTTGTATATTTCTGGGAGAAAAAGTCCAGCTTTTGAAATACCGGAAGATTCGAGTAAAAAAGAAATATTCACTTATAAAGTAGTGCTGCCACCTTATATAACGTGTTCACAATGTGTACTACAGTGGACGTATTACACAGGTATAATAATTCTTCTTTTGCTTCAAATGTTCCTAAATAAGTATATGTTTTCGACATTTTTTTAAAACTAAATATTAAGTAAATCCTCTAAAAAAGGTCCGTTTGAGGTACGGAAAAGAGAGGCATTCATAGAAAAATATGGACAATTTGAATATTGAGCCTCAAAACGGCTCTAAAGTACCTCAAAATTAATTAATTAAATGATTTACTCCTCTTATGGGACTTTAGCGTATAACATTTATGTAGTCACATTTAAATTGTATTAAGTTAAAATGGGGGAAAAATATTTATTTACACACATATATATGTTATTAAAATAATTATATTTTAGGTAATATGTGGGGCTTGTGCCCAAATGGTACTGAAGCAGTAGGGTGTGGTAAATCAGAAACATTTAAAAATTGCGCTGATATTAGCATAACTACAAGTACTGGGGGGGCTGTTCCACCCCTATTTATTGGTCAAGATAACCCATTCTTGTTGTACTACAGAGATTTGAAGAAATCCGAGCCTTATAATGTTTACCCACTCGTTGTAAGGTTAGTAATAAATAACACAATAAATTGCTGGGTGCAATAAAAAAAATTATAATAAACTACCTATAAAAATAAATTATAAGTAGTAATTTTGAAAAATAAGGTTTATTTTATTCTCTTTACTAAGTTCATTTATTAAATTATCAGATCTATTTAGGTAATTTCGAAATAAATCTACAAATGACATTATATGCTTTTTTCCCGGGAACAGTTCTTAAATTATAGGAAATTATAGGTTATACATAAATGTAAAGCAAAAAGTATACTTCATGGCGCAATATTGAATTAAAAATACTATTTTATATATCTATAAGTACTATAAGCGCTCTATAATTAAATCTATATATAAGATACGCAAATTAATGGATTATTTTTGTTAATTTTAGAGATCAAATATGTGTTCCAACTCAATCGTATCGCATCATACCGGGTATGAGTGAATGGTGTCAGACAAATTGTTTGAGATACCCGCCCAATTGTCCAGAAGATTTGTGCTTATGTCCGTAAGTATTTCGACGAAATGTTTTTTTTTAAATATGATACAACAGTTTAAAATATGTTTCTATTTTTTTTTAGACAAACTTGTGAAGGAATTAACGAACTCGAAGGACGACATGGCTCGGATATTTACTGTATGGACCAATGCCTCGTCTACCCAACCAAGTGTCCTGCGAATCGGTGCCGTTGTTATGCATAATTTATTTCTATGAAGTATCAAAAACTAACGAAATATATTTGTAAGATTATTTTAATGATAAATATTTATGAAGTATTCTCTTGCCTGTACGCAAAATATGTATAGTTAATTATTGTTTTGTAAAACAGTTAATCATTTTTATGTCCGTATAATTTTCATACTTTGTAAATAAATTTAAATAATAATTCAAGTCTATATTGTCTAAAAAAGCCTTATCTGATTTAGCAATAATCCTAAGAATTTATGAAATATCTCGAAACGTAATTTTACGGTGTTGAATATCAATTTTTAAGATAAGATATGAAAATTAATATTTGATTTGCAAAAATACTGATACCTATTCACATGTTTTGTGAAACTGCAATTGTGTGCGGTTAACTGTCAACCAAATTTATCTATAGTGTGTGTTTGGGACCTGTCTGGTAAGCCGTCTAAACTTAAATCATTTTTATGTTTCGTATAAAATGTTAAACATTTTTTTCTAAAAGTATATTATCAAAAAATTAGATTTAGAATTGTTTAACAACACATCTATTTGTAGCTATTTATATTTTGCTACTCCTAAATGGGCGCCAAATGGTCTTTCTTTAATTGTACTTATAAGGCCTTAAATAACTATTAATTTCAGTCAAACTCTGGTAGAATATTGTACAAATATAAATATATAAGCGGAAAAATTAAGCAAATATATTTAATCTTTAGATAACGATTTTTAAAAATGTATACTAACAATGCGGCAAGTTCAACCAATCACAATGAAGGTCAAGAACAAATCACAAATCAGGAAACGTTTGCTCAAAAACGGCTGTTGTTCCAACAAAAATTCCATACCAATCAGTTGCTACATCCTCTAAGCCACAAATCAGTTAAACCTGTTAAACTTAACGAAAATAGTGATAAAAATACAAATTCCAATCTGGGGAATGATTACCCTAATTCTGAACCTATATATGCTAATGTACCAGTAGTTCAAAGTGAAGAAAAGTCGAAAATTTCATCGAAACTTAAATATTACCAGGATAATATTTACGCTTTTGATAACTCAAATCAAAATATCGATAACAACTCACCGCTTTTTAACGACAATTTTGTTTCTACGAACCGTAAATATTATCAAGATAACATTTATTCCTCACAGAGCAGATCTGACGAGTCAAGGAAAACGGTTACATATTCAAAAACCAAAGAAGTTGCTTCAGAAAGCTCAAAACCAAAATACTATCCAGATAATATTTATGCCGGTATTCAAAAAACAAAGAAAAATGGTAATGAAACAACACATTCAAAAGAAAACAAAGATAGTATTTATTCTTCAAACACAAACAGTTCTGATAAATCTAGTAGAACGGTTACAGCAAATTCAAAAACAAAAGATGTATCTTCAGAAAGCTTAAAACCAAAATATTATCAAGATAATATTTATGGAAGTATTCAAAAAACAAATAAAACAGGAAATCAAACAGAAGCGAACTCCAATCAGGATAATATATATGAAAATGTAGCTTCAACATCACGTCACACATCTTCTAAAGAAGATGATACTAATAAAGGGAATATGAGATTGACGTCTCAATTTGAATATTTAATAAATGATCCTGTTGAGAAGAATTTTACTGCAAAAAGGGCCGAAAAGGCGATTTCTGTGTTGTTAAAAAATAGAGAAGAAATTGTATTTAATAACAAGTTTGATAGAGATATAGGAACTACAGGAAATTTCGACAATTTTGATGGGAATGTACGGAAATCTATATTGAGTCTACAGGTATATATATATATATATATATAATTATTTCTATTAATAAAAATATTTATATATTAAATAGCTCAAGAGTAAAATAATTTATAGTTTTACTTTTTAGTCGAATGAATCTTTAGATTATGATCTAGAAGAGGAAGAAGAACCAATGCGTTTAATAATGCAGAAAGAAGAGTTTAAAAATGATCGCGAAACGTTATGTTCATTTGAAACTTTAACACTGAATAAAATACTGACTTTTATGGATAAATATAAAATGTTTTCGTGGTTCCAACTCATGAAAATGTTACAATTAAATATACTACGTAAGTTATTAAAAATTAAAAAAATTAAAATTGTGTACACTATTAATAAAATATATTTATTTATTTATGTTTAGATACTATGGATGCATCTCAAATAAAACTACAAAATTTGAAATTCGAGCTAATATTAGCAGAATGGACATATTTGAAGATGATGAAAATGTTTGATTCTCATGTAGTATCTAAGCTAGTGATTACACTGAGCAGAAATGAATTTAATCAATTATTTGGCAATTTAGACGATAGTGTGAATTAGTAACGATGCTACAAATCTACAGATTATTAATAAAATTGTGATTTCAGTGATCAAATGCTCTGAGCACTTCTTAAAAGACATTGAAGATTGTTGGCAAAGAAATCCGTTGCTGCCAGATTTTTTTGATGTTATTTGTCAGAATATACACTCACATTTTCATTGTTATTTTATATATTGTGGTGGACAACCAATTTTTGAAATGACACTTAATGACTTATTAAAGTAACAATAATTTATATATCTTTCGACTATTGTTCATGATTTGTTTTTTAGTAACCAAGTATTTATTGATATTTTAAATACAATTCACGAAGACCCAAAAAGCCAAGGGTTGAATTTGCATGGGTTTTTATTGAAACCCTGCCAAAAAATTCGGGATTTTCCCACATTGATTCAAAACGCAATGACAACTTTAAGCACAGATGATTTAGAATACGACCAATGTCAAAAAGCTTTGAATCTACTTGACAAAGTAAGATTATAAATGAAAATAATAGAATCAGATTTTAGTTGAAATTGTTTTTAGTTGTTGGAAATATGTGCGAAAGCTGAACGCGAAGCTAAAGAAAAGATTTTGGTGAATGAGTTAAATAAAAAACTGGAATTCTCTAAAAGTATGTCAAGAAAATCTGTAGTGGATTTAAAATCTAGACGATTCATTCATTGTGGGGAAGTTGACTTAATTGAAATGAATACATCGTTCTTTAAAAAACAGAAACATATTGCTAAACCAGTATATCTGTTTTTATTCAATGATTTATTAGTAATTACTAAAAAATCAAGGTAAGACAAAATAAATTACGAATTGCTCCAAATTGAGAGTTTATTTTGGGTTATAATATCGAATTGATCCAGTTTAAATCACAAATCAGTGACAAAATGTCAATAAAATATCTAATACATAAATTAAAAAAATCTACACAATCTCGAATTATATCAATGATCTAATATAAAATTTAATAAAAATAATAGAACAAAATTTCAATAATATTTTCTTTAATTACAGCGTCACTAAATATATTGTTTTGACATATTGTCATCGAATATACATCGCAATTAGTAAGACACTTTTGTTACCCGATATTTATGAATCTTTACAGCAAGAAAAGATGTTTGTTCTAACGATACAACGAAATCATGAGAATAATACCAGAGAAATGGTAAGTGATTTAAACGCCACAAACCTTATTTTAAATTAATATAAAACCGATCACTAAATTTGTGTAAACCAAAACTGGATCAATTTGATATTTTATTTCAAAGAAAACTCAATTACCTATATATGGGATTTTATTTGTTTATTTTAAAGTTGTTATCCTTCAAAACATACACGGACAAAGTCCGATGGTTGGATGCTTTAGATCCATATGAATCTGTGATGGCGAATGTTCGCGCCAATTCTAATGCGTTATTTCAAGTAAGTCGCCTAAAAATATATTTGACTACAACCTTGACGAGAAAACACTTATAGATTTCATTGAAAGTTGGCATAATGTATTTTTAGGTAATCGTTAAAGAAAATTATAAAGCGAAACAATCAGATGAAATAAGTTTATTTTTAAAGAATAAAATAATTGTTTACAGAACGTATTACGATGGTAAATATATAATTGGAAGCAAACATGAAACAAATACATTTTAGTTTTTACAGGTTGGCATTTTGGACAAAGAATTAGAGATAAACAGTTTGGTTGGTTCCCAGCAAAATATGTTTTGCAAAGTTATTCAAATTAAATATACTTTTTTGTAAATACTCCATAAAATAAATTGATATTATAAACATTAAATATCATATTTTTTGCAAACTACAACCTGGAAATTACCTCTGACATAACTATGCGAAACTTCTAACCCACTTTTTAAATCAAATAAAATAATTCTAGGCACTTTATTATCAACCAAAATCGGTTGAAGCTCAACGTTTTCCCCCAAAACGCGCCCTTTAAGATACTCATATAAATCTTCTCGACTGTTAAAGGTTTTATCCCCATAAATAATACCTTTATCCCCATTTTTAACAACCCATTCTTTGTTCGTTTCGAATTTACCGCTGTACCCATCAAAACAGGATATAGCGTAAGAGTCTGCATTACTTCCGATTATTATGGAAACTATATTACCAACAGAGTCCATAATAGGGGTACCACTCTTGAAATGCTTCTCAGATTTAAAAGTTGGAGCGCATTGCCATAAATTTATTTTTTCATCATAGCTTATAATTAACATTCTAAAAAATATATATATTATTACAAATTTGCGTTTTATTTTTCGTAATATACTTGAATTAATTACCTTTCTTTCTTGGTAACTATATATTCAATATCATCTACAAAAATTGTATCTGGTAATGCTGCAAATAATTCTCTAGTAAAAGCTCCACAATAGTGGTGAGTTTCTGATTGTAGTTTCTGTTTTAATTTTGAAGATAGTGGATAGATTGGGTATATACCCTTCTCCAAATTGGCGTAATATGATTTACCATCTTCTTCTATTAATACAAACCCATTATCAAGCTTTGCCATCGCTTAAACAATTTCAAACTCTTTTAATCGTTTATTACTTCACTTAAATATAGAAGTATATATTTATATATACAAAATGTAAACACGTTAAAGTTTCAAAACGTGGACGGCCACAAACATGACATTTATAATTGACGTTACGTTCGAGTAGGGGAACCCCCACATTGAATTAGTCAAGCCCTTGTTACACCACAAAAATTTGGCATATATTTATATAAAAAGCGCCTACTAATGCAGAGTAAACTTACTATTATTCTGTATGAACCTTAAATTCTTGTAGAAATATATATATAGATTAAATAAATTCACAATTTCGTAACCGTCATACGTAAAATAATATACGACAATGATTTATTTTCGAAAGATCGAAGCGTATTTATATATTTTCATATCTTATCCAAATTTATCTCAACCACAACGTATTTGATTATCTATTGTTAAAACAAGTAAATATATTTTCGAAATATTTTCCAACATAAATTCCATTCGTTTGGGAAAACACAAATAGTAAATTACCAAAAAAATATTTATTATGCAATAAAATACATATTAATACATATAATTTTAAGAAAGTATTACAGTAAGTATTACGCAATTAATGGTAATAATAATTAAAATTTACAATTTATTATTAGTGGTTTTAGCATGTTTAAAAGCTTCATCCAACACCATTAACACTCTTTCGATATTTTCTGGGGTTGCATTATACCCCATAATCCCAACCCGGAATATTTTACCGGCAGTAGGCCCTAAGCCACCCCCAATTTCAACATAATGTCTGCGAATTAATAATTATCAACATTTATTATTACCACATATTCAATTAGTTAATTACCGTTCCATTGCATGAGAAATAACTTTTTTCCAATTTAAATTATCTGGAAAAGTAATCGCAACAACTGTCGGCAAACGATCTGAGCTTTCCTGCACATAAAGTTGCATGCCTAATTGGTGTAAACCATCTATAAATTGTTTGGAGCATTTTTGGTGTCGCTCCCAACATTTCTCTAAAGTTTCCTCGCAAATCTGAGCCAAACCTTCCCGCATTGAATACAGTAAAGACACGGGAATTGTGTGGTGGTAACTAAATATTAAATTCGCGTCATTTTCCCTTTATGTTCTAGCACCAAACATACTTACATTCTAGGTCTATCACCAAAACAGCCCCAATACTCTCCTAATAATTTAATATCGTAATAATACACAGATATAGGAGTTTTTCGTTCAAATACCCGCTTTCTAAAATTAATATTTAGTAGTACTTGCGTGCTTAAATTGTATAGGGAAACTTACTCTGCGCGTGCGCTGAATGAAATAGGAGTTATACCAGGGGGCACCCCTAGAACTTTTTGGGAACCTGTATATAGGACATCAATACCCCATTTATCCATATATAAAGGGGTGCCACCTAAAGATGCTACCGAATCGACCACAAGTAAACAATTGTATCTATAGAAATATATTTAATGTTCACACGCGATAATTATTATAGGATTAGATTATTATATAATACTAACTGATGACAAATATCGCCTAAGCCTTCTAAAGGTTGTAAAACTCCTGTAGAGCTTTCGCCTTGTGTTATAAATAATATATCAGGTTTGTGTTGTTTAAGCCCTGCTTCAAGCTCGGTTAAACTGAAGCTTTTACCAGAAGTACCTTCCATATTTATGGCAATTGCGCCTGTATTCATTTAATGTACTTATAAGTATTTTAATTAAATAATTTTTAAGACGTTAAGGGGTGGAAGGTTTATTCTTACCACAACGTCTAGCCATATCTGCGGCCCTAATACCCCAATGACCATTCGTTGGGAATAGAGCTTTAGAACCATCTTCTAGAAGGTTAATAAGCGAAGCTTCCATTCCAGCATGGCCTGTCGCGCTTATACACAAAGTTAACGAGTTATTTGTTTGGAAAATATATTTTATACCTTCTTTCACATCATCCATAATCTATAATAGTTACTCAAAATATTAAATGATTTCAAATTTTTATTAGATTAGCGTATTTTGTACAATCATTTTTCATAAGTACCTTTAACGTTTCGGAATGCAAATGTCCCAAAATGGGTAAGCTTAACGAATGCAAAACCCTTGGGGAGCAATTCGAAGGGCCAGGCCCCATCATTAGTTTGTTTGGTATAACCAAAGGTGTTTTTAAACTATTTGGAGCTTGCACTTCCATGTTTGAAACGATATTTTAAACTAGTTGAATTTTAAATGTGTCAAAGATACGTTTTACACTAACAAATAATTTTTAAACAATATATTTATATACATTATACAACACAGAAGTGCACTAGCCCAAACCGTCCCCGTTTTAAAATCCAACAAAAAATAACTAGGTGTATTGCGTTATTTATAAAAAAATACTAAACATTCAATTCGTACTAAGCGTTGTATACTAATGTGAATTTAGATTTTAAAGATATTTGTGTATGAAATAAATTATTTTTACAATCATAAATTGGTTTGAGTGTGTTAGTTATTTTAGATATGTTGATGGGTTTTTGAAAATTACTTTCTAAGTGTTTATCGTGTGATTTTTGGAAAATATCTAATGTGTATTTAATTGTTTTTAATTAAAACTGTTCAATTAATTTCTAAATGGCACAAATTTTATGAATATACTATAATTACTAAAACCCCCATTTGTTTTAAAATAAACAAAATGCGCGTTTTTTTATATTAATTAAATAAATTATGAACTTGTAATGAATTGTATTTATTCCTACCCTGCTAAAGTTATCGTTTAGTGACCTTAGATTATTCTAGAAGAACAAAATATGTTTTTTACTTATATTGTGGTGAACATTTTCCCAAAATGGAGCATCTTGATTTTTAATAAAAAACCAAACAATTTTTCTAGACTTTTAAACCAAAACTTAATACATTATTATATAATATTGTAGTGGTTAATGGTGAAGAAACACCTAAACAAATTACTGATTTATTCCCGTAAAAAAAACTGTGGAATAATTTGAATAGAATTGTTTTAAATCGAATTGTGAATCATTTGCTCAAGTTTAATCGCAGATTAGAGACAATTTGTATCTAATGGGGAAATTAAATTTTATCAACAAATTATGAAATATATTTTGATAAATAATTTTAACTATGTATTGTTAAGGCGATGTTTCAATTTTTTGGTCAAATAAATGACTATTTTTTATAATTTATTCTCTCTTATTTTATTAGATAGAAAATTATTTTACAATATTAAGTATGCAGTATACAAATTTTTTTTTTATTTTTATGCATAATTACTTATATAGGAGGTGACAAAGTAGTGGCTGCGGAGAGGAGGCGTTTTGCGGTGTGCACGATAACGCCAGTCCAGGATGTCGAAAACAAGAAAATCTAACGGGGTTTTATTAAGAACAAAATTACCTGCCCCGTAAATCAATAAAAAGTTAAAAATTAAGAAAAACCTAGAAAATAGAGTGAGTTTAAGAAAAGTTCTATGTTTTGTACACAAAATTGGACCTTTGGGATTGAATAAAAATGGAACAAATGTATATTTATATCAAAATGTCGATTTGCGTTCTGCATTATAAGTTAAATTATAAAATAAAAAAAGATTTGAGTCAATAGCTTAATTATTTTTTGAGGAAGCACACCGTTTTTAAAAATGTAGTTTCGAGAAAAACGTGTTTAAAGTTTAATTTTAGTGTATTTATTACCCGGTTACTACTTATGGAAATGTAAATATCTAGGAAACGGTTTCGAAATTTACCTTAAAATTTTTCTTATATATTTTTGAAATGTTTTTGTATAAAATTATTGAACAAAAAAAAAATCAATTTAAAAAAAAAAAAAAATTGGAACTTCGCCTTAAATAAATCAGTGGTTAATTACGAAATTATTTATTTATATTATTTGACAATTTTACACGAAACGATAAAAATGAATTACAATATAGCCTTACAAGTACACTAATCTAAGTTAAAATTAAAAATCCTGGATAATTAAAATCAATTATTTTAATATAGAAATACTTAAATACAATTTCCAATCTATGTAATATTTAAAAATAATTTGGGCTCAGAAAATTGTATTAGCAAATTCGGTGGGGAAAAATGTTTATGTATATATATGCAAAAGCTGTTTATAGTAATTAATACATTGACTGTCACTAATTAATGTTGAATATCTTCTAGATTGTATCAATTATAAGGAAAAGGTAGTTAAGGGTCGGGTAGAAAAATTACTGAATTCAAAATGTTAGAGTTTAAGTAGAATTTATAAACGCGTTTAAATCTCTGAACCCCCTTCGCCCCTTAAGCTCTATAAATCTACGAAAATATTTAAACATCAATATTATTTGATTTCGTTATGTATTTTATACTTATGTTTACGCACACTACTCTTTTCTGTAAACATACGCCCACATAAATCACATGGGAACAATTGTCTTTGCGTACTATGCCGTTTAATATGTGTCCGTAACCGTAAAGCTGTTTGAAACACCTTATTACAAATAGGACAAGACCCCTCCACCCCACCAGTATGCTTATACATATGCTCCTTCAAACTCGAGCTTTGCGTAAAAGTAACATGACACACAGAACACGCGTAAGGACGTTCGCCGGTGTGATAGCGCATATGTGATTTTAAAGTCGCCGACGTTCCGCAACGTTTACCGCAAATTTTGCAAACGTACGGTCGCAGTTTTTCGTGTATCCGCGATTTATGATTGGTCAAATCGTTATGCCACTTGAAGCGTTGACCGCAAATGTCGCAGATGTATGCACGTAGGGTGGAATGGCCATTTTTGTGGTTTTTTAATGTCCAAACGGTTGGGTAACATTTGCCGCATTGGTCGCACATGAACTTTTTCGGTCGATTGAATTTGCTGTAACAGTCGGTCACGTGACCGTGGAGATCTGTTAGGTTTCTGTATAACCGGCTGCATATGTTGCATTGGAACGTTATGTTTTGGTGGTTTGTGGGTGTTTTGGGGTTGGAATTATCTGTTTTTGTATCGTTTTCAGTGCTTTTTACGCTCGTTGGCGTGTTTAGGTTAGAATTTGTGTCTATATATGTTTCGGCATTTTTAATTGAATCGACTGATTTGTTTGCGAAATCTAGGTTTTCAGTCACGTTTTCCATAGACATATTTAAATCTCCGATTTGAGATTGTTTCGATGTATTTTGTAAACACATATTCGATGGTGGTTCAACTATAGGATTTTTAGTCGCGTTATCTATAAATATATCTGAACTTGATTTATTTAAATCTTCAATTTCTGGATTTTTACTCGCACTTATTACAGGCAAATCCAATTTTGGAGCAATTAAATCTCCAATATTAGGATTCTTATCTGGGATTTCTATAGACATGTCTAAATCTTCAACTATAAGATTTTTAGTCGCGATTTTCGGATCATTTAAATCTCCAATTTCAGAATCTTCAATTGTTTTTTCTAAACATATATCTAATAGTACATCATTTTCAGACTCGTTCGTCGCGTTCTCCAAATTTGGATCAATTTGTGGATTTTGTGATTGTGGATCATTAGTCGTTTCTGGAATATTTTTAGTTTCCGAATTTGGATCATTTCGATCACCAATTTCTGTTTGTTTTACCGCGTTTTCCAAAAAGTCATCCGTATTTGGATTGTTCAAGTCACTAATATCAGGATTTTTTATCGCGCTTTCTAAATTTGAATCATTTAAATCATCATTTTTAATAGTTTTCGTATCTCGTTCGTAAGTCATATTTGAATCATTGTCGTTAATTTTAGTTTTATTTAAAGTAGATGTGTGACTTGTATTTTCATTATGTTCTAAATCGTCTAAATTTTTTATATTTAATTTGTTTGTTAAATTGTCGTCCTTATAAAATATGTCTTCGAAATTGTTTAAAATATTATTTTGATTTGAATTTGGTTCATTAGCTAGTTTATTAAATTCATTGATGCGTGCAATATTATTTTCGTTTAAATTTTTTGCAAAATCTGTATTTACCGACATTTTAGCACTATCTTCTTGGGAAGAGTGTATTTTAGACATTTCTTCATCCAAATCATCCATACATTTATCTTCTAAACTATGCATAGTAGACATTTCCAGAGACAATTTATCTAATTCAGATTTTTGTATTTCGTGGATATCAGACGCGGTTTCATCCGTCGCGTGAATGCTTGTCATCTGAACATCTAATGGATCGATTTTCGAGTCATTAGGGTCTAAATCATCGACGCTAGAACAATTCCCATCCATTTCAACATTGAAATAATCGATTTTATTTTCGTTCAATTTCGAATCTACATCATCAGCATTCGAACTATTTTCATCCATGTTTAAATTATTGCAATCATCAATCTTAGAATCATCCTTCGCCGTATCTTCTAAATATTTATTTTCAACCGTGTAGTCTAAGTTATGAATTGTTAAACTGTGATCGGCGATGTCTTCAAATGATTTGAATTTTAAATTGCATGTTTTGCACGAAAAGAATATTTTACTAGTTAGAACTTGTCGGGTGCGGTGGTATTCAGCGTGGAAAAAATACGCGATTTTTGAGAAGATTGTTTTATTGCATATCTTACAAATTTCGTTGATTTTCTCATCGTGGACTTTTAGATGGGTGCGCCATGATTTTTTCGAAAATAGAGCCTTAGCGCAAAAGTTGCACTCATAATACGAATCGGTGTTATGGTAGACAAGATGGCGTCGCAAGTTGCGTATTTGCTCAAATTTCATGCCGCATTTGGGACACGTAACTTTACAATCTTGTAAATAAATCTGTTTGTGTAATCGTTGCATATGTAACTTAACGCGGTACTCAAACGCGAATCTTTTTTTACACACTTTACACTTGTATTTTTTACTTTGATCATCAATCATTTTGCACTTAAATTTCTTAACTGCACTAATTTTCGGTTGTAACACACGTTTTTTAACACTAAAATCACTTGTAACGCAAAACTTTTTAACATCATCCAACACCAAATCATCATTTACACTAGTTTCTTCTTCAAGATACAAAAAATACGACACCTCTTCGTGTAATTCCTCCTTAACTTTCTGTTTTATAACAATTTTCTTCTCCTTTTTGAACTCTATTGCAGTGCCAAATTGATCTTTTTTAAGTTTCGATAATCTCTCTTCCGCCGATAAGCACATACTATGGAACTCAAAGCACTCTTTGATTTTTCTCCGACATGGTTTACATAAATTTTTCGGCAAATCATCTTCGACTGATATCTGAATACAAATTTATCAACGTTTGTTTGTCGTCATTTCTCAATCAAGCTATATAAATATAACCTGAAAAAACCAACACGAGTACATACCTCCAAACCAGTAAATATGCTTAATTTTACTGCTAAATTCAATCCATCTGGTTGCTCCTCGAATATATCACATAAAGACGGTACTTTACGTATACAAACGCGGCAAATATTATTAAAATAGTTGCTTGAGTCAATCATTTTTGCAAGCATTTGACGCTGATCGCAGATCAATTATTTGACACACATTATTTTCAACTGTAGCAAAACTAATCAACCAATGTTTCCAACCATTCGAAAATATAAACCAAAAACCACTGAAAATACACCATTCCACCCAAACACCAAACTATTATTAATTTAAACAAACAATAAACACATAATCAACACATATTTGTTATTATTTAATTATAAACTTTCATGAATTTAGATAAATATTTCAATAAAATTAAATCATTTCTTAACTCAGTGTTGGTACAGATTGCCAGATTTTTTTTAGTAAATTATACAAATTTCGAAAAATGGAATTTTGTCGCCTTTGTTTAACAGCTACAAATTTAAAAATAAATTTAGAATCTTTAGATGATCACACGATAATATTTCGTGATAAATTAAAAATAATTTGTGATATTAAAGTAAGGTTAGCTTTTGTACAAACAACTAAAATTTATTTAAAATTCGATTTTTTTTTTAGATAAATGAAAATGATATTTTACCTACAAGTATTTGTAATTTATGTGAAATTAAAGTACAGCAATTTTTTGAGTTTAAACAAATGTGTTTACAATCGAATTTATTGTTAAATAAACATAAAGATGAATTAAATAAATTGTTTATATATAAATTACGTAAGAAAATATTATCTGAATTTAATATTGATTCGAAAGAAAATAATATTGATGATAATAGCATAGATATAATTTCTGATAATCAAACAAAAGATGATTTAAAGTTGAACAATGAAGAATTAGTTCAACAAAGCGAATCAGAAGAAGTGTAAGTATATATAAATAATCGCGCTAATAATTGTCTAGATATATAAAAAGTTTTTACCACCCCACTTTAGTAGAATATCCTGCACATATGTGAAGATATATTTTTAATTATGTTGCGAAAATGTTATTATGTTTGTAATTTGTTGTTTATAAATAATTAAAATGTTTTAAAAATATTTTTATTTTATTTAAATATTAAAAAAAAAATTATTTTAAAATAATTTACTAGTTATAATGACACAAAAGCGTTTTTAGTACTCGCGAAATTATTGAAACTAAATTAAAACCGCAAACTGATACGACAATACGTTGTCACATTTGCGATCTAATTTTGGAAAACTCCGACGAATTCGGTAACCATATCACAATACACATACACCCGAATGCCGATGGTAAATTTCAATGTGGAAAATGCGAGAAAACATTCGGCAACAAACTCTCGCTGCGCAGACACATAACCGGCTTTGTCAAAGACTGCCCGTACAAATGTGCGAAATGTGATAAGATCTATCATTTACGAGTTTCGTATATCAATCATATGAAGAAACATGAACCAAATCAAATTTGCGCTAAATGTGGACAGAGCTTTCCTACAGTAAGCCTACTTAAACGACACGAGCTTACACATTCACCTGATAAACCCTATCAATGCCATATTTGTTCTCAGGTACTACAATTTATATTTCCAATTTTTAATACTTGACATAAATAATAAAACAATATTTCAGGAAATGAAACATAAGAGTTCTTATAACACGCATATGAAACGCCATAAAATGACACCAGAGGAGCGTAACGCGCGCAAATTCTCATGTGAGCTATGCGGGAAAACATATCGCACATTAGACAACTTAAACATCCATAAAATATCACACACAACTGAAAAAACACACGAATGCACTCAATGTGGTAAGAAATTTAAGTACAGTCGATGCTTAAAGAATCATGAGCAAATTATACATTTTGGCAAACGATCTATATGTACTATATGCGGTAAGACATGCGTGACAGGTAGTGTGCTTAAACGACATATGCGTTTACACACCGGCGAACAACCATACAAGTGCCATTTGTGCTCTAGGGCATTTTGTGACCAATCGAATTATTACGGGCACATGTTAACGCACTCTAATATGCGAACGCAAGTATGCAAATATTGTGGAATGCAATTTAAGCAAAGGAACTATTTGTACCATCATATTAAAAAGAAACATTCTGATGCGAAAAATGAATTAGAATCTAATGAGATTACCGCCGAAAAATAATGTAATTGTATAAAATTATAATTTATTCGTATAAATTTAAATAAACAATAAATTATATTTGTTAGAGTTTTATTATATTTAGGCATAAAGACCAACGTCTTATCACAATATAGCGTCTATGATTGGTCATGCGAAGTGAATTGAACTACCTAAAACGCTCAATTTGCAGTTACACTATACAACGTCTCATTTACTATTTATAGTGTAGTTGAAGCTTAAAAGTATTTATTTACTATTCAGATATTGTGTACAGTGTTATGATAAGGACTTTATTATAGTACTATATGTGAAAAATAATTATATGGTACGTGGCTGATCGGGAATTTACTAGAAAATATAGATGAAACGTAGTGTGGTTTAGTACAAATGTCATAGTAGAATTATCGCAAACAGTTTGAGCAAATTTAAAATCCAAAAATCAAAAACGCGATATAATGATTAACTTTTGTCGTTTGTGCTTGGATCATAAAGGGCCTTTTGTAGATAAGAATACTCTACAATATCTAATACTAGAATTGCATTATAAAATTGAGGCGATTTGTAATATTCAAGTAAGGTTATTTTAATTAATGAAAAATCAATATTTATTGAGTATTGGAATTATAAAAATTAATATTAATTTCACTAAACATTTACATGTGCTTTTTTCACTCAACTCCTATTTTTTATGATTTCAATTGTCGTAATTAATATACAACTTTATAAACATGTTTAGTGCAACATTTTGCTCAAATGATTTAATAAACAAGATTTTTTAACAGAAAATTTATTGTATTTTAATAAATATTTAAATTAATTTTCGAATATGTGAAAAAATCCCTAAATAAATTACTTAACATTTTTTAATTGGGGTTTTATATATGATTATTTAATTTGTTTATAGATCAATAATGATGCAAAGTTGCCTACGACGATTTGTAAAATGTGTGAAGACAAAATCACAACTATGTCCAATTTTCGAAGTATGACCAAATATGCAAATGAACTAATACAAACATATTTCGCAGAAATCATTCAAACATATCCCCACTTACTAATTCAATTACAAAAACAATTAATCAGCCTTAATTTAACAACAACAACCACATCGAAATTTGTTTCCGTTGAAGTTCAAACCGAAAATAGTATTCAAAATAATGAGTCTCCTGAATTAATTGAGATAAAAGACGAAATTATAGACAATACTCAAATAACTAATCAATTAAATGATGACTTACTTTACGATAATTTTGAGTTTACTGATAAAATCGCCATTAAAGAAGAAGATAAAATACCTAATACTGAAAGTTTACCTAATAACGAAATTAACCTATTTCAAAATGAAGATGTTAAGGTAAAAGAAGAAGAAATTACTATGTATAATGGAACGATAAAAGATAATTTGTATAACAATCAACATTTAACAAATGTTAATATCCAAAAAGAAATTCAAAAATTAGCTCAAGATCTCGAGATAAAAGAAGAAGATATTCTATTTATTGGGGATAGTAATCAAGATGAAACAAATATAATGAATGATGATATCGATACAAAATTTATAGATACTCTACAAGATTTTAATATATTTTCTGAAATAACTAACAGTCAAGAAATTGATCCTCTTTTTATTGAAGATACTAAATATTTAGATGATATTGCTATCATAGACGATAGTCTTCTTCGAATTGAACAACTAACCAATAAACGCTTAGCTTACAATCGTCGAGGAATCAAACGAACTTATAGCAACGTACATAATAATTTAATTAACAACTCAAATCCAATTTCTAATAAACATTTCGAGATAATACGCGAATTCGAACGAACTCTTATAAATGCACAAAATAATCAAACTAATAATAATAAAATTGTACCTCAATTAATAAATAAAAATATATCATCCATAACTGATCAAATTGCACCAATTAAACAAGAAATTGATCCACTTGAGATACGGTAAGTTATACTATTACGTTTATTTTTTGAAAATAGCAAGTTTTTTTTTTGTAGTCCCAATGAAGTTTTTAATGGAGTATCGAACGAAATATATGAAAACCTCACTGATTTTGATGATATACCATGCAATTTCATTCAAAAACATCCAATTACTACTTTGGAGCGGGCTCAACTAACGAATGATCATCGATATTTACAAATGCGTAGGTGTTACGATAAACCGAAATATTTCAAACGTAAAAAACCACCCTTAATGACTAATTATAAAACGGATACACTCGAAATGTGTGAAAATCATCAAATTGAATTACCGATTACAGAGACATCTGATTCAATTAACGTTACAGAGACACATACTATAAATAATCTCAATAATGATTTGAGTCAATTTGAGACTGAATTTAATTTCGTATCATTGAAACAATATAAACCGAAATTTAGAGAAAAACCACCAGCGAATCAACCAGATGAAATTGCCTCAACGCCACCGTTTTATGAAACAGAATTTATTACTAGCAACCCAGAAGCTATACAAATTGCTAAATTTTTACAAAACAACCCAGAACAAGACACAAATCCTGAACCATTTACAAATGAATCAAATATTGATTTAAAAATATCCCAATACACAACACAATATTTAGATCTGTGCAAAGCTGGTGCCTACTCTACGCCTCAAACAAATCAAACAAAACCAGAATCTAACGCAACAAACCCTATTGTGGGAGCAACCCCCAAAAATAAGTGTACATCTTGTAAAAATCTTAAATGCGTGTTTACCAAACAAAAAATCCTCTACAAGTGTATAGTGTGTGACCATATTATTACATCGATTCCAAGCTTAAAACAACACGTTATCAAATCCCATTTAGCTCTAAATACTCATCAATGTAAAAAGTGTTCAAAAACATTCACAACAAAATCAGATTTAATGGTCCATATGCTTTTACATTCGAATATCCGCAAAATTTCTTGTTATATATGCGGGAAAAAATATAAATACAATCACTGTTTACGCATTCACTTATTAAGTCATAATGGAATTAAAAAATACCGTTGCAATTACTGTCGAAAAGGTTTCGTTCTAATCAAATCTCTATGTCGCCATAAGGCTCAACATAATAAAACGGCGAAAAACATCCTTTGCGGGATTTGCGGCGAGTTGTTTACGACTTTAACAAGTTGTAAAACGCATGAAAAAACACATGAAACCGGTGAGGTTTTTCGTTGTGCGTTATGCGTTTCGAAATTTAATCGCAAGTCTGAATTAAAATCACATTATCAGACTCATTTAACTGATTTGTTTCCTACTAAAAATACATTTTGAAGTAAAATTCAAATTTGCTTATACTTATTTATATGGTACTTTAGAATATAAGAATATTATAAAATCGAGTAAGAATTGATGTAAAATTATATATATTTATATTAATAAAGATTTATAAATATTGTTTATTTATGCTTAAGGTAATTTAAAATATGTGCAGTGTCATGCACCGAACTTTCTTATCCGCATATGGGTTAAACCATATCGTAGTTACATTATTTTTCTAATTTATAATATTTGTTCTAACCTTTAGATCGCTTTGACACTAAATATATTTCTTAGAATAAATATTAAATGTCAAACTTCAAATTATTTATGTCTATTTTGTTAAACAATTGACAGGCGCAGATGATACGATTTATGTAACAATATATATAATAAGCAGAAATTTATTTTGAAACCAGTACTTTTTTTGGAAAAAAGATTCAAACAAAAGTTGTACTAAATATAAATATCATTAATTTTTGTTCACATAAATTTTCTGTAACTGTAACCATTTTTGAGTAATTGCAGAAATTGCAAAAAATTACTAGGGTAAACATGCACTTCCGGTCGGAGTATGGTTTTAAAAAATAGGAGGTTTTCGTGCCAGGCACGTACAAATCTTAAGTTTAAAACTTCATAATTTTCCCTTTAGCCGTTTGGGCTGTAGAGCGCTCACACACACACACAGACGGACGTCATTCCAAAAATAGTCGGAATCGATTCAGGGAAGGTCAAAACGTATATTTCCGTTAAAATATCGAGTTCGAAATTTTTCATGATTACAATACTTACTTATACTGCGTATAAGAAAGTAAAAAGAAAATCCTAAACAATATGATTTTTTTTAAATTTGTTATTGTGGTGCCGCAAAGTTTTGAAATTTTACGGGCGTAAAATGAAACAAATTGAGAATCACTGGTGTTGGAGTACTCTAGAGTACTCTGAGTAAAATAAAACAGTCTTCGAGTAATTTATTAAAAAAGCTGTTTATGTTCGTGAAGAAGAGACAAAAAAATGATAGAATTTAACAAAATTTGTAGATTATGTGTAAGTGATAGTACTACACTAACAAATATTCAATCATTAGATGAGGATTCGGTAGCGTTGTGCGATAAATTGAAAACAGTTTGTGATATCCAAGTAAATACAGGTTAGAACCACGCAAAACAATCAAAATTCATCGTACACAATTAAATTCTAGATAAACACGGACGATAGCCTGCCGACAACGATTTGCGATACGTGCCAAGAGAAGTTGCGCCAGTTTTACGAGTTCAAATTAATGGTTCTGCAGTCAAATGTATTGTTGAATAAGTACAAGAAAGAATTGAATTTAAGTTCGTTGTTGGACATTCGAAAAAAGATCAATTCAGTGTTTCAAACAGTTGATATCAAACAGGAGGATTGCGGCGTGTCGAGTGTGCGACAGTGTTTGGAAGATCCGCTTGCCGAAGTGAATGTCTCACAGAATGTGATACCGTTGCGGAAAACACATGATGAGAAAAGTGAGAAAATGTCTGATAGCGAAAATGAATATGAGACCGAGTTTTTGGATGATACTTTAGAGTTAGATGTACAAGAAGTCGATGTTTTAATCAATTGGTCTAATAAAGCTCAAGAAGAGTAAGTATCTTATTTGTACTATTAAAACAATTAAATATTTCTCAAATTTTAATTATTTATTTCGTAATTTATTTAATTATATATTTTAGTGCATCTACTAGTGAACCACCTCCGACCGACTCACCAATCCAAACAAACACAAAGCCTATAATCACTGAAAGCAGCGATGATGAAACATATATCGTAAAAGACGAAGATGACAAAGATGAATCAGGTAGTGAAGCAGAATCAACATCATCCTCAAAAGACCAGGATTACATCCCTGAAAGGCGATCGCAAAAATCGCGCAAAACCGGCCCTTTCTATTGCCACATTTGCGACAAACATTTCCCGAAAAACGCCGGCCTCTACCAACACACATTCACGCACGTCATGCGCCAAGCGGACGACTCGTACAAATGCGAGAAATGCGACAAAGATTTCACATCAGATCTCGGTTTACGCCAACACATCTTACGCTATTCCGGCGACCGTCCATACAAATGCGATTTATGCGAAATGACCTTCACCGACAAACCGAATCTATACAACCACAAACGAAAACACAGCGACGAACGACCATATTGTTGTCAAGTTTGCGGGAAAACATTCAAATTCGCCAGTTGCAAACGCACACACATGAAATACCACAGCGGCGAAAAACCATTCTTGTGCAACATATGCGGCAAAGCGTTCACACTAAAAATAACACTCAAAAACCATTTGCGGATTCATACCGGCGAAAAACCATTCACTTGTCAAATATGTGGAACAGGATTTTCCGATCCGTCTAGTTTAAAATCGCATCATGTGAAACACACCGATGGCAAACCGTTTAGTTGTGATATATGTTTCCAGGATTTTAAGTGGGAGAAAAGTTTAAAATCGCATAAAAAACTGCATACTAGAACCGCGGAAGAGCTGACAGAAAAACGTTTTTCATGTGAACTATGCGGGAAAATGTTTCGAACAAAAGACTCATTAAATAAACACGCCGCTGTGCACTCAGATGCGCGGCCGTTCAAGTGCGATTTATGCGGTAAAACATTTAAATTCCAAAGCTGTTGGCGGACGCATGTTAAGTACCACGGTGGCAAACGAGTTGTTTGTAACATTTGCGGGAAAAAATACTTAAATAATTCCGTACTAGCGAATCATATGAGACTGCATACGGGTGAGCGGCCATTTAAGTGTGATTTGTGCGAGAAACGATTCGCGGATAACTCAACGTTGCGATCGCATAAAATTGCGCACTCGAACATCAAAGACCAGAAATGTGATTATTGCGGACTGGAATTTAAACATAGGAGCTATTTAATGTTTCATATTAAGAAGAAACATCCGGAAATGAAATCGGAACATGAGACTCGAGTTGAGATTAGTGCGGATCCGCAGTGAATTTGACTTAAAGCGCAAGCGTACTATTTATGCGTGGTTACAATGCGCAATAAACTAGTTTTTAATTAAATATAAATCATCTCAACTTTAAGCCGAACGTCAAGTAATAATGATTAGCGCGTATAAATAACTAATCTACACGTAACTAATCATTGCTAGATTTAAATTATTATCAAACATCCGTAATAAATTTAGCATAAAATTGTGAATAAATATTTGCTAATATTAATAAACATTGATTATATTTTACTAATTAGACTAATTAAATAAATTTGAATTTAATATAGCGTAAATAATAAATGGTAAATAATATTAAGTTTAAATATATATATTTTTAGCGATCATAATAGTTTTTTTTTTTTGGGCGGAATGGTGTTTTAACAGGATTAGCGTAATAAAAATGCTATAGTTTGTGACTTAAGACGGTCCTGTAACTCGTGTGTAAATAAGTATAAGTTTTATCGAATTTTATTATTTTTTTAATGTTATGAATTGAATTTGTATGTATATAGGAATTATCAACATATTGTAACGTATATGAATATATTTTTAAGCATAGAAATAATTCTAGAGTTTTTATTTAATATATACAATTTTTTTTCAAGAATTATAATTTGTATATTCATTATTTATGGCGAGATATGTTATGTATTGATTGTACTTTTGCAATTTTAAATATATATATTAACATTTTAATATTTTCAAATTATTTTGTGTTTATTTTCTATATTTTTTTAAAGTTATTTTATATATTTTTAATAAAGACGTATATATGAGAGTTATAGGTATGGAATATAAATCTTGAGCAAACAGGCTGTCATCTTTTGCTTATGAATATACTGCCTTACACTAGGGTGAGTTGGGTGGCCTATTGGGGCGAAGCCCCCCATTCTGATTGACTTTTCCCGCTACCCTTACTAGAAGGTTGCTATAGCAACCACTCAGACATAATACACAATGACCCTCAAACTACTATAAAAATGTTTGATAATATATTTTTGAAAAAATATGTAGTCAAAATTAGTAAATCTCCAAAAATCTAAATTAAAGTACACTTAAAATAAATTGTGTTCTACGAATTGCAAAGTGTGTATAATGAATTATATATGAAGTGGATAAAAATCGCTAATTTAGTGTTGAGTTTGTTATGGGATACGATTGTAGTTATGTAGTTTTAAGTGTTTATTTTGGGTTGGGTAATGTTTTGGGTTCGCTGGTGTTAATATAGTTACTGAAAGTGCACCGTAGGTAAACATAGTAGGCGTGGGTTTTGTGTCGTGCGGGTGCAGGATTATATAGGCGCACAATGAATGAATGAATTACATTGTTTTGAAAGTAAGTTAAATAATCAGTACTTATAATAATATGCTATTTCCTATATAGTTTTTTAAGTATATAAAGAAGTTTGTAAATGTATTAAAATATCACAACAATACTGAATAGATATATATATATAATAAGGGCTTAGCATTTAAAATAAATCATACCTTTTTTAATTTATGGAATTAGAATTTATATATTTGAATCTAAATTTGACCCATTTCAGTCTAAATATTTTCGTCATTTCCTGGTTATAAAAATAAATTCGTCTAAAGATACAGACGTATTTATAGGAAAAACTAATAAATGGTTATCGCTACTTTAAAATACCAAAGAGACTGCCTAGTAAATATTTAGTCGAATGTTACATCTAGGCAACATGTATGTTACATCTCCGCAACGTAATAAATACGTTATAAGTGATGTTTACTGGGAGATCTATTTAATAATTCATTCCCATTAGCAAAATCGGTTTTATTTATGAAAACAGATGAGCATTTAATTCTAATTTTAAACTTGATACAGAAAATGCGATATATTTTAAATTCGTCACAAATGGAAATAATATTTTTCAAAATAGATAAAACAAACACAAATATTATGAATACAACATAAATTGCATTGTTCTAAGTAAATCACAATACGTTCCTGATAATTTACTGATAATGTCCACTTGGCGCTTTAGATTCCAAATGGTAGTGGACTTGCAAAACGTGTTTCAATACATGAGTCATTACTACAGGGTTGTAATAAGGCAATTTATTTATATAAATAATCTCCCTAACCGGTAAATTCAATTATAGGACAAATAATTTAGAAACCCTATGTAAAATATTGCTAAATTAAATTTATTTGGAGGTGAAAATCCTTATTAATAATAATAAAATTATTATATTTTTATATATATGAAAATATAATTTTTTAGAAGATTTGACGTAAATTAACAATAAGTTTATGTCTGTCTGTGTTTGAAGTGGATTAGCAAATCTAGCGTTAAAGGATTTTTTAGTAAAATTATATATTTTTGTTGATAAACATATCCACGTGTTTGCGTGACGTCATCGTTTATTTTTTTATTTTTCAAGTTGTGGTTGCCGCTTCCAACGCTACTTGACTTTTGTCAGTTTCGAATGGAACGTTTTAATGATCGCATACGCGCGTATATTTTTGGCGGGCTCGTAAAATTATTTTAAGCAATGCCTAAGTACGTTTTGTGATTTATTGATTGACGTATTTGTGGATATTGATTGGCAATAATGCGGTGATGTATTGAATACAGTTTAGTCGTGTTTCGGTTGAGTTAAAGGTAAGATTTTATTTTTAATATATATATTTGCGACCACAATTATATAGTAACACGTTCAGTGCCATAAGATATATGTATGCTTAACTTTAAATTAAATATATGTTTTAATAATTTGTACAAGTGGGTCATTTAAGTTTTAATCGATATCGATGTATCTAATTTTAATTATAGATATAATTGAGTTAAAAGTCGATTTTTAATTAATATTTAATCAACCAAATAATCATTTCTTATCTAATGATTCATTTTTCCTGTCTGTGTTTTGTTCCTTGTTAAGACTTTTATTAAATTTGGAAAACGTATAAGTACGGTACTGGTTGCGGTTTAACGCAACCATGGGTGTGCAGTAAGTGGTCTTTCGACGCAAATAAGCGAAAATAAATTTATACAGACAGACATATATTAAAATTTAAAATAGAGATTGTAATAATAGTAATGATAATTGCCTTGACAGCCCACCTAATCGCGAAAACAGCGTAGAAAAAATAGACAAAGAAATTCAATTATTATTATTAACTGTGTAGCTAAAATAAATTTTTTTTTAAATATTAGTCCTTGCAAATGGTTGTTTGTTACCACATTTATGGGGAAAGAGTGGTTATTTTATTTAGAAAGTAGCTTTAAGAGTACTTATATAGCTTTGAAGTGAAAATGTACTTTTAATTACACTGTAAAAACTAAGTAGTTTTACGCGTATTTTTATTATTAAATTACAAATTATTTATTTTTATTTTAGCAATTTTATTTATCCGTAATGAAATTATTTATGGGTTAATTAAAAAAATTATAAATCAATTTACGTTAAAATTGAGTGCAACCAAGTATATTTAAGTCCTGTTCGGTGATTAACATAACTAATCAGCGTGTTTAACGGTAATTAACATATCGTAATTATGCGCTAATATCATGGTCAGTTATAATTAATTTCGTAATTTTTTTTAATATGGAGGATGTCATCTTAATATGTTACTAATTATTTTGATTTCTTATTTAAATGTGGCAATGCAATTATAAGAATTTAACAGGACCGGCTTTAAACATATTTAGATGAACGATTTTTGTTTGGGGTTGGTTAAAATTTTGTGTAATTAATATCGATGAAAATTTTAAAAATAAATGCTACATGTAAACTTACATGCTTGCACTGTATGAAGTAATTGTTTCTATGAGAAAATGTCTAATTTTAAGAATTACGAATCTAAACAAATCTATTTTTGGATAACGGTAAATATTAATGTTGCTTATATTTTAGGAAGCAACTATGAAAACGTCCTAAATTATTATTCAAAACATGTGCTTAAAATGTATGCATTCACAGTTCCGCATACAATAATATACAAATGTTACTAACGAATCGAAAATATTTAACAGATTTACTAATCGAAATATCAAAATCTCAACGATCATTTTATATTGCGTACGAAATTTTATCAGAAAATGTATGTAAATCTAGACAGTTTATCAAAACAAATAAAAACTGAAACACAAAAATATTGACCCTGAAAGGTCTTTGTGATTTTGAACTAGTTCGTCCAAATCAAAATGATTACTCATTCAATGAACTAATTGCACATTAAAACGTAAGAAAATAAATGCTTATCTGCTATAATTGCTTTGTCTTTTGTAATGTGTCATTACTACTACAGGAGTATAAAGGCTACAGGTTAGACCTATAGTATTACGAGTCTGTATGGTTATTAATCTGTTTTCCCACCCCTATCTAACTGAAATTATTCCCAGCCCTACCTACAATTTGAGATACTTATTTAATTTTGTGCTAGTAAGCATATGCCACACACAATTATGTTAGTTATTGTAGTTTATTTACACCAATGAATATTGAATTGAGAAACTGCAGTGAAAATAATTCAGACAAAAAGGCCCCCATATTATTTTATTTGCATTTTATAATATTCGGTTAATGTGTGCACAATAAATAAATGTATGGCAAATAATATTTTAATATTAGGGAATCGAAAAAGATCGCGTCGCGTTAGGAGTTTTTGGTTGCATCCCGTACTAATCGAAAGTATTAAATAAATGAAACATTGCCATATTTAGGTGAATAATGAGAGTAACGTAAACATTAGTGAGGGATGTCTAAGCCCCGCCACCACGTCAAGGTAAACTCCATGGGGCACGTTTAAACATCTAGCCTATTAGTTTGTATAAAAAGACGATACGATATAAGAATAGTAAGTTTAATTATTGGAGCTAATGTTAAACGTACCCCGGCGGGGCCCTACCCCCTACCTAACTGAAAGTATGCCTACCCCCTACCTACAATTTGAGATACGTATGTTAATTTTGTGCTAGAAAGCACGGGGCACACACAATTATGTGCGTGCGTGCGTGCGTGTATTGTAACATTGGGTACGACACAACGTTACACGTGGCGATTGATGCATCTGTAAGAAATTTGGATTAGAAGGCGAACTGCCAAAGGGTGCAGTGTGCAAGTCTGCTCACACACTGCGAAAACTTTAAAAGGGTGGACACCCAGTTAACCAGGACTGGGACGTCCGAAAACATTAAACCTGCAAGTGTGAAAGTACAGTTAGTTATTGGGGCCCACCTCACTCCTTCGGCGGGCCCAGCGTACGCGATCGAGTTGAAGTGACCAACCAACCAACAAATCAATCCGGTTCCCAGTGCACACTAATCAACTCCCGCACTGTCCTACTGCACCCTGGTCGTACAGCAGTAGGCACGAGAGCGGTCAGATACACTGGGCACCCACTGTACTACTAGTAGCACGGATGGGCTTTCTTAGACTTGGATTCATTAGTCGGTTATTTGCAACGCGCCAATATTAACAAACACCACGCATCTCATTTTATTCAAATTTTTATTTAAAAAAAAAAATTATTTAAAATAAAAAAATAAAACTAAGTCTCAGCATGCCTTTACTACACAATATTAGTGCTCCAAGGTTGCATCGATCATAGTTTTAGCAAAAACAATATTTAAATTAAACGGAGAGTTAGCAAGCAATGATTACACATTAGTGCTCCAAGGTTGCATCGATCTCATATTTAGGACAATAATATCCACATTTACCCGAGAGATACAGTGGCACGTAATATCAGCGTTATATAAAAAATTTACTATTTATTTGAATTCAATCAATGCAAGTTCTTACAAAATTAATTCGCGACGCGCCCACCCCCGAAACACCCGAGACCCGAATTTAAACCCAAACCAAAAAATGCAAACCCGAGAAGCTAAACAACGCGAGAATATCATTTAAATACAACAACGATCTGCCACCGTAGCAGAACTGCCATACTGGATGGACAGTTCGCGTTACCGATAGAAAAAAGGGACAAACTGTTTGTTTTCCTCCAGGAATCCAACGGTGGGTGCTCCCACGATGAAAGGGGGGAATATTTACGAATTGAACGAAAAGAACGAGCGACAAGGAACTAGAGGAAATACTTGCTCCAACCGTAAGGGCAGGGGCTACCACATATATTTGCAAAAAAAGCGCGTGTTACAAACATATGCAAACATTTATTTATTTATTATTAAATGAACCATCAACAAGTTCTGTAAAATAACAGCAGGGTGGATTGGAACAAAATACTCTCTCAAGTTATACATATATATACAATTTTCGTGCATGTGCTATTATTTTTATGACCTTAAATCAATACCATTTAATTAAAAATGGTTTTATTAGTTATGAATATTATTTGTAACAAATTTTATATTTCCCAGTGTAGTTTAACAATTTCTGAATACGCGCGTATTCAGAAACTGTTAAAGAAAAGAAGAAAGAAAGAATAAATAATATAAATACACCCGAAGACAGCGGATTCTCTTTCTATTTTACGACGTATAAGAGAACCACTGACCAAAACGCATGTTCGAAATATTAGGAGTCCATAAGGTACTCACCAAGTCCAAATCCAAACTTGTTCCTCTCCTACCACAGCTGAAGTTCTTGTTGTTCCTGTTTGGAAGCGAAATTATTTATTTAAAATTTGCACACGACCATTTTTTTTCACTCACTATCACTGATTTTTAAACGGAAATATTTATTTAATTTTAGGACTTTCACTAATACTGTATAGGGGGGAATGGCATATATTTTACGCAGTTATTTCACAAATAAAAATAAACACTCGCGAACTCACTTAATTCACTTTGTTACAAACGGCACAGTACATACATATAAATAAATGCAGAAAGAAAGATAAAAAAGAAACTGGGAAATATAAAAATAGCACATGCTAGATAATGAAAAAATCACTTACTTGTTCTAAATAAAATGCAGAGTTGAGTAGACTGGACACCCCTAAAACATTAACAAATGAATTAGAAATCATCGTAAATAATTATAAACATTATTAAAAACACCCCACATAAACATTTATTAAACTATTATAATCAATCGAGAGCTCTAAATTAACGAAAATAAATAAAAATAATTAATTAATATACGAATTTAATATGCAAGTGTATGATCTACGAATGCCATGGCTAGCAACGCGTACCTTTCCATAACAAGGAAGTAGGTGTTTCATATTTTCGCAAAAATCTAATGTAATCGGTCACCCCGCACAATAAACGTTATAGAATATCAATTATCAGTCTATTAGTTAACTTTTAACACTAAAATACATAATAGAATCGCGTTTTTTACCCCGATTTTTATGAATTTAGTGTTAACAAAAATTTGGCCGTGAGGCGTTTAACGGTCGTTCCACGGCACACTACAATGATTATTATATATGAACTAGGTGGTGTTTTTAATACGTATATATCTTGTGTTGAATTATTTTTTATCTTATACGTAAAAAAACACACAGAAATATAAATACAAATAATACATATACGTATATATCAATAGTAAAATGAATTTACTTGAAAATAATTATTACCTAACAAAACCAGCAAATTTTTTATATCGGGTGCTTGCTATGTGAATAAATAGTGTATAGGTGTTCTATATATTATATACGTAGTATTATTTTAAAATTATATATGCATATCTATTTTAAAACAATATTTTATTAAATAAAAATTACAAACGTAAAAGCTCTAACTATAAAACGGCAAATATCGCGTTTTTTAATGAAGCAAATTTCATGTTAAAATTTAAACTCAATAAAAATCCGTGTTAAGATAAATTAAGATCGTCCTTTCTAGGAAATCATAGGCAACTATTTGTTAATATGAAAATAAATTTTTAGTTAAAACAGTTGAAAAAACATACCCAAATATAAATTCAAATAGCATATATACATAAAACAATAGTAAAATGATAAGTTTTTCGAATTGAATTGTAAATACTTGTTACCGAACCGGACCAAACGAGACCGGCAAAAATTTCACGCGTTTTTATTTTATTTCGGGTACATGCTAATGTTAATAAATAGTGTGCAAGTGTTCTATATATTCATATATATTGCAGTGAAGAATAAATATTAGTTTCAACTATAAAATGAAATAGCAAATATCGCGCTATTAACATATTTCTCAAAAAAATGTAAACCGTCATAATTAAAATCTGTAGTAAGGTATAATTTCCTGAAAAGGGCAATTTTTTTATTAAGATATACTCACTTCCTCATTTAGAGTTGCGAGTTGATCTGCATGAGCTGATTTCCGGTTCCGATTCTTGCACACGCGCACAATAAATGTCTATGTTGTACCCGGCGCACTACAACAAAACGCGAATTGTCTAGTATATATTTAAATAAAATTAATATTGAATTTAATATGGTTCAAAAGTTCATAAGAGTCTAATTGCGCAATACGGATAACTGCTTTATATTTGAAAATGTTCATATACTAGTCTAAATAATCCCGCACTATGTAGCAACAATAATTTATAGCATTTTACATGCAGACTAACGTTAAAACCGAACTGCAGTGACCGACGGTTCTCACAATAATGATATTCTATAACTAATTTGGACAAGTTATCAAGAAAAAACCAGAATTATTGGAATAATATTCAGACCCTACATAAGTGGAACAAGGATAGACGTTCCTGTGACGTATTTCTCTAGTAACTGGTGTTTTATTTTACTATATCAGAATGCATAGAATATATAAATTACTTATACATTCTAAAAATGAAGTTTCCTGTGGCCAAAATTTTACTTAATCTGAAAGATTTCCTATTTTAATTGTTGCAAAATAATAGAGCAATTATTATTTTTAACAGTGGAGCAAAAAATATGTTTTATTACGTAATATATATTTGTTGCAGTGCCGGATTGGGGCTAAATCACAATGGATGGTAGAGATACCGTCACTGTTCAACTAATTAGTCCTGCAACCACCCTTGGTTCCATTGTCGCAGCAGAGAGGTGCCTGGCACTTCAGGTTACCAGTAAATCAGACAAACAGAATTTCAAACAGAAATGGAGTTTATCGTCTTGGAGTTTGCTACCGTTTTTCATGGCAATCATAAGTATTATTCAGGTATGTTATTTAATATTTAACGCACATTTTCCGTATAATTAAAGTACATTTTTAGGTATTAACTTTTATGTTATCTGATGCTCAAACCAACAAACTGCTCCGGTTTGAGCCGTCTTTAAGATGGCAAGCATGGCGATTCGTGTCTTATATGATTTTGCATTTCGGTAAAACGCACCTGGTTCTAAACGTCGTCATTCAATGCCTCATTGCAACACCTCTAGAGGTAGAACAAGGGGGTTCTCGTACTCTAATCGTCTACTTAGGGGGTGGTGTTTTTGGGGGTTTAGGGGCTTGTATTTTACAGCCCCAACCAATGGTGGGAGCCTCAGCAGGAGTTTACGCCCTATTGATATCACATTTAGCTCATTTATATTTGGTAAGTTAAAATATTTTGTATTACAGAATTTGAGTGTGTTTTTTTTTGTGTCTGACGGGGTCTTTTTATTATTTTGCATTGCAGAATTGGAGTATGGTGAAATACCGAAAATATCGTGTATTTTCTGTGTGTGTATTGTCAATATCGGACATGGCATTTTACGCGTTCCACGCACGCAACGACGGTAACCCACCGATCAGTTTGAGTGCGCATGCGTCAGGTGGCCTTGCAGGAGCTCTAATTGGACTTGTCGTCTACAAAGGCGCCCAAGACGAGCCTTACAAACCCATCAAATATGTGAAAATCATCGCGTTCATTGCAATTCTAATCTTGTTAACAGGGGCAATAATCGCAATGTGTATTCTACCGACTGAATTCTTTAGGAGATAAATTTACTAAACATTTTCAATCAGCTAAATTTAGCGAAATTTACAAAATTAAAATAATTAATAATAACTCAGGTACCTAAGTACTCAATACATATTCATAATTAATATTAACAAAATATTAATTTAAAACGTATTTAAAAGAACTGACTTATCAAATTTTATACAAATTCTCAACTAACAATTATATAAATGTTATTAAAAATTAGCACCCTAAGTATTTATATTGTGATGTAAGTAATTGTATATAACATTTTTTATATTTATAAATTTATATTGTTTATACACTTAAATAAACTAAATAATAATTGGTTCATTAATAAGTATCGAAAAAAGTTACTTAAAAAATATTTTATTCAGTTCTTATTACAATAATCTATAATTAAATATAAAGATACATTAAACATATTATTTTAAATATAAAATATATCAAACATCAATTAAAAACTAGTAACACTAGTATCAAGTTGGTATGACGTCAAGGTGTCATGGCGTCAGTAGTGTCGAATTAGTTAGACGTTAGTGCGCGTTTTTAAGTAAACTAACGTTCAGATTTGTTTTAAAATTGATTATTTGATATAATAGCCTCTTATGGCGTTACGGGTAGTCTTGTATAGATTATGGTTTACGTGGTTGATATGAATTTTCGAATTTTTTTCTATTTTAACTTATATTATATGTGTGAGACATTGAACTATGGTGGTACTGATTTGTGACTGGCTTAAATCATAATAACTTATAAAACTAATATTAAAACTAAGTGTTAAGTGTTGAGATCGTACAAGAAAACACCGATTCACCCCACTTCTGGACTCCATTGCCAACACACAACCAAAAGGTAAGAATTTTTTTGCACTAAAACTCAAAAATGGCCACAACATGAATTGAAATCGAAATTTCGTGTATTGTGCAATTTATTTACCCCCGAAATATCTAAACACCCTCCCAAAATAATTTACCCCCCCGAAAACTCAAAACTATTAGATAGCATATAAAATTTTAAAATGCGTATGGAAGACTTGGTCGAAATAGAAAAATAAAATAAATAGGAACTTTTTGTGTAATTTAAAAAAAAAATTAATTTCGATTCAAATGATTTAAAGCGCATTCAGCAATTCAAAGGTTTACACTGTACTCCGATTTCAGTACACATACACTCTAAACAAGGGCCTGAAAGCTCAGATATAATCCTCCCAACTCGATACATCCTCCCATAAATATTACACCCAGCTAGCTTTAATAACCCGACACTAGATGGTGCTTCTATGCTATTCCTATTCGGTAATTCCGTTTGAGTTTTCGCGGACATAAACCACGCATTTGTATTCACCACCGGTGGTGTTCGATATTTCGATTGCATCGTAGGTGCGTTAGTAACCATTTGGGCTTGAGTGGTTCTGCTAGGTGGGTTTTTTGTATTTTCGTGTTTGTCATCAGAAAATAATAGTTTTAAAACTTGATCGAATGAGAATTCGTCATCGTCGTGTTTCGTTTGAGGTGATAATTCCGTGGTTGAGTAGTGGTTTATTGTGGTTGAGCTCGGTAAGGGTGGTGGTTGAAGTGTGGTCATGTGAGTGGTGGGTTTTAAGGTAGATGATTGGCGGACTAAGTAGGGCATTATATCCCCGATTAGGGATTGGAGGTCTGGGGCGGGCTCGGTGTGGATGACGTCACGGAATGGATCTGGGGTTTGATCTTGCTCAGGGGTGTCTTGAGAGTTTGAGGTGACATCGATTCGATCTAAAACTACTGTCGGAGAGTCATCACCTTAAGCATAAATAATTTAATATTAATTACTGGGAAATAAGAACTAAATTCTAGAACATAAATAAGTTAAATATACCATTGCAAACGACATTTCCACAACATAAAGTGCTTCCTGGTGCTGGTTGTTGTCTTTTACACCCAACTGGAAGTTGTGGACATTTCGGCGGTTGGCAAACAATATCCCCGAATAGACATATGCATACTGCGCAAGCGCCACTTTCACTACTTAGCTCCCCATGGCGCACTTCTCTACCTTCTGTTATACAATTATCTAGAAGGGAATTAAAAGTAAATAAATAAAATAATTAATGACTAGTTCCAAAATTACCTTCATCTGTTTTGGGAGGGTTTGTAATGGCTGGCACAACAGTTCTAGAAGTCAAATCCGCGGATCCAGTCGTGTGGTAACCATTCTCGTAAAAGTTATTATGTGATGGAGGATCTCGCGGTACAAACCCACCTGAAAGGGTAAACTTATAATTGTGAAACCCTAACGGCGTAGTAATTACCTTCAGTTTCTATTGGGGGTGAAAATAAATTTAAGGTGTATCCATATGATGGATCATCAGTGCCATCTGGCGAACGAGCTGGGTACACTGTAGGGTATGGAGCAGTTCCAGTTTCTTTTTCTTCCAAAACTGCATCAGCGGCCACGAAAGGAATTATTCTTAAAAAAAAATAAACGTTATAAATTTAATTAACGATGAGTTTTAAAGTTATTACTTAAGATTGGGTAAAGATGGCGGTAAATTCGGTTCACTATAATCATAATCGTAATCTTCATCCTTCTTATTTAAATTTTTCGTGTTATTCAAAATAGACTCTAATCCAGGTGGAAGCTTTTTAAATGGACTTAAAGTAACAGTTTCAGTGTTTAACGTAATTTCTTCAACTGTGGTTGGACTTGGAGTCGATGTCAACTCAGGCTCTAAGGTAGTAGGTTGTTCTGTGGTAGATTCAAGAATTTCTAGATTAATTAACTCAAGTCGTTGCTCAGGTCTGGATGTGGTTTCCAGGGGCCCATCTATACAATTTGTATTATTGCCTATAAGCTTTCCAGGCATATTTAATACAATTCTAGTTGTATTTGTTACGAGTTTTGTATCTACTTCTGGTAGTATAGTCGTTGTATCAGTAGTTGTTTCCAAATTAGTCATTGTTGTATATTCGATAGTTGAATACTCAGTCGTTTCTGTGCTTATATATGTTGTATCAGTCGCGTCTGTAGTCTCATCCGTTGTTAATTCAGTCGGTAAAACAGTTACGTTCATAACTTTCGACTCAGCTTTCAACTCATCAATCCTCCTGTTATTCCTATCCACGAATAAATCTTCACTGTACTCAGTATCGATGTAATTCGAGTATTTCGGGCTAGAATTCGATTTGAAGTTCCTCCTCGCCGACAAGTCCTGCTCTAAGAAAAACCCTGATGGTTTATAAATAGGAGATGGCGCGTTTAGAGTAGTTGTTTCGAGATTTAAGGGTTGGAAAATTGGTCGCATGGGGTTCATATTGTCTTTTTGGTTCACTCTGGTTGTGGTGAGCGATATGCGGGAGTAGTTGTTCACATCTGACTCGAATGGTAAATGGCGCGTGGTTGCCATATATTGGCGGCTCGTTGGTAATATCGCAGTGGATATTACGGGTTGCGTTGTCGAGGTGAAGTAATACGGGGTGCTGGATTTCGAGTTGAATTTTTGAGGAGTTGTTTGTGATTGGGCGATTATGTAATGGGGATTTTTTGTTTCTGATGCTTGAGTGTCTGGTTTGGGTTTTAAGTGGTATTTTTGTTGGACTTCTTTGCGTAATTTCGCATAATCTTTGCTTACGTCTGGGTAGTGGCCGTAATTCAAATTAGCCTGGACTTCAATTATTCCACCTAGAGTTTTTATTGTTAATATTTGGATATTTTTGTATATTTGAGCGAGTCTTACTACAATTATAACTTGCCGCACAACACTCCCCTACCGGCACAACTGGGGTACACCCTAAAAGGGGCGGGGCACATGATAGAGGAACACACCTAACAGTCCCTCGCATACAATAACAGTTATCACAAGGGGAGTGACCCACCCCTAATATCTTCCCGCCTTCAGGGTATTGCTCACCCCCAACCAAACATCCTATAATAAATTTAACGAATTAATTTGGACCCCAAATAGATTATTTAAATTTAACCTTCTATACTAGCTGCAATTAGTGGCGATGTAGATGTTGTAGTCGATGGAGGAATTCTTCGTCCATTCGTGCATTTATAATGAGTAGGGCAACAGCTATGGGGCGCATATGATGGAGTACACCCAGCCATTGGTAACAAACATTTCGGTTTAACGCAACGCTCATTGCCACTAATACAATAACAATATTCACACAAACTTGACGTGGACATTGCTGACCCTGATCCGTATAACGTTCCATTATGCACACAACCTTAACAGTTCAACAAATATAAAAATTTCGTTGTTGGAATTTGATTAGATTAATCTAAATATACGTTACCGTTTCCGATTATAGAATGATTGTACGGTATTTCTGGCATGTCTGGTTCTAGGCGTGCTTCTATCCGATTACCACCGTCTGGTACATCTGCAAGAACTTATTATATATAAAATTACGCGTATTCAAGCTTCTTTGTTGGTAAACATGAAATATATTTAATGTAGTACCTGGGCATATAAGTTCAGGGCAACACGTTCGACTCTTATGCAATATTAAACACCCCAGAGGTGGTGGGTCTGGTAGTTGAGGACACACTCTTAGATAACAGAGTAAAACCCCGTGGGCACAAGCGCATCGTAAACACGGCTCTGCTGTTGGTACAGCTGAACCTTCAGAATAACGTATGTTCTCGTACTGGCAATCTGAAATCGAAAATTGTGCTTTTTACTTTCTTATACGCTTGTGTATGTGTGTGTGTATGTATGTGAGCGCTCTACAGCCCAAACGGCTAAAGGGAAAATTATGAAATTTTAAACTTAAGATTTGTATGTGCCTGGCAAGAAAACCACCTATTTTTGAAAACAATATTCCGACTGGAAGTGCATGTTTACTCTAGTCATTTTTTGCAGTTTCTGCAATTACTCAAAAATTGTTGCAGTTACAGATAAATTATTACAACAAAAATTATAGATATCTGCATTTTGTACAACTTTTATTTGAAACTTTTTTCCCCAAACGGTACCGGAAAAAATAAAATGGCTCTTGACATTTCTTCATATTATATTAATTTTTACATAAATCGTATCATGTGCGCCTGTCAATTGTTTAACAAAATAGACTTAAATAATTTGAAGTTTGACGTTTTATATTTATTCTTAGAAATATATTTACTGTAAAAGCAATCTAAAGGTTAGAACAAATATTATAAATTAGAAAAATAATGTAACTACGATATGGTTTAACCCATATGCGTATAAGAATGTTCGGTGCATGACACTGCAGATGTTTGATTTGTATGTTGAATTATAAAAATAAATAAATTCAAATTTATCTAAAATGGTAAATAATTAAAACAGTCGCCTTGAGGCGAGTATAAAAGAGCTTATATATATATATATATTTATTATATAGTTGGTTTCATTCAAGTTTATTGTATGATCTCTGGTGCATTACATACAACATAATCATATATAATTATGATCAATTTATGTCATATCAAAGTTATGTTTATGGATTTCATACCGACAATTCAATTCTTGATTTATCAGAATTACATCTTCACAATAAAAAAGCTTGTTTTACACTAGTGTAATAGCGAAAAATGGGACTGGTATATTGCAAAACTAGTTTCTCCATGCGTAAAAAGTGCTTTATGGGTCGATTCTGAGTATTCTCTTTACTAAATCTGTAATTTCTTTCGAAACTTATCTGCATAACTACATTAGGGATGCTAGTTAAAATCATCAATAATTACGTCTTATTAAAAACGAAATAAAATTACAATTTAACAAGGAAAATTAGGCCTATAATCGTTCAGGGTATCCAAAGATTCTTAGATCTTGATATGTTAATAAGGTTGGTGATCCTGAGGCGTATACTATTCACGAAACGTATATGTATATTTATATATATCAAGAACCGTTTTTTTTTTAATTTCGGAAGTACGCGGAACTAAAACACAATAACGTATTATAAATATTCCCAGGAGGTTTTTTTTGGGTTTGATATTTGATATTTTCTCATGAAACGTCGAGAAAACATAATTCTCGAGAATGCCAAATATGTATTAAAAATAATCCGTTAATTACGACACAATGCGCAATTTATTGTATTTATTGGAAAACGCATTACGGTTACTTAAGAGCATATAAATGTTGGGATAATGGTGAAAACATGTCTACTTTCATTGTTTGATATGTTCTCGTAATATATGTTGTAGGAAAACTAGCGTACATGGTGTTGAACGTTTCTAAAAACATTACATATATGTACCTGATAACGCATTGGTATCAATTATATTAGGATTGCAAATTTGTTTATTTTACCAAATTATTAAATACTTTGCAGATTTAATAAAAATTTTTGTTTTGTGGCAAGCGTCGGCCACTCTAAACGTATAAAGTGCGTGTTAAATGCTATGAATTGTTGTAAAATTATTGCTAAATAGTGCAAAATAATGTAGGGTGGTGTACAAATATTGTAACATATAGAGGAGTCATACTAATTGCTAAATTAGAGTCTCGAATGAACGCTAGTGATTTTTAAACAATATTAAATTCAGTATTTATTTAATTTAAATATATAGCATTCGGGTTTGGTTGTAGTTGGTTGATTTTCATATATTTTCTTAATGCGTCTTTTCTTCGCAATTTCTAAACGAAAAGAGTAATCGATATTTATCCTAGATTCAATTATACTTAGAATAGATTCACCGTATATTTATTTATTTTTTGTTTTTCGCTAGCAAAAATATCCTTGTTACATATCAAATTAAAGCTAATTTTGTGCTCTATACTTTTGCAACAGTTACGATTGTAAAAAACTTTACACATTAAGGAAAATTTAGGCCTTAAAAAACTTCATTTATCAAAATTATATCTGATTTAAATGTGTAGATATTCTATGCAAGTTAAAACATCTAAATAAGAAACCAGTAGGCATACAAATACGTCACAGAGTATCTCTATCCTTTTTTCACTTATATAGGTATAGAATTTGATTCCCAAATTTCTGGTTTTTACAGGCAAACTTGTCCAAATAAGATCGAGAAAATGCAGTGCTATGACTACCGTCGGTCATTGCAGTTCGGTTTTGACGTTAGTCTGCATGTAAAATGCTATAAATTATTGTTGCTACATAGTGCGGGATCATGTAGACTAGTATATGAACATTTTCAAATATAGAGCAATCATTCGCATTGCTAAATTACAGACTCTTGTTAACGCTAATGGTTTTAAACGCTATTAAATTCAATATTAGTTTTATTTAAATATATACTAGACAATTCGCGGTTTGTTGTAATGCGCCGGGTACAACATAGACATTTATAGTGCGCGTGTGCAAGAAGAGGAATCGGAAATCGGCTCATGCAGATCAACTCGCTTGCAACTCTAAATGAGGAAGTGAGTATATCCCAATAATAAAATTGCCCTTTTTAGGAAATTATATCTTAACACGGATCTTTATTATAACGGTTTAAATTTTTCCGAGAAATTTATTTGCCTCTGTTGTAATATTTGCTATTTTATTTAATAATTAAAATAAAAATTTATTCTTTTGCAATCCTCATTTTATTTAATATTCATATTTAATACTACTACATACATATGTATAGAATATATAAAACACATGTATACTATTTATTAACATTGCAAGTACCCGAAATAAAATAAAAAATATTTGCCAGTCCTGTTAGTTAATTAGTACTTTCAATTAAATTCATTCTATTATTGATATATGTATATATTTTATTTGAATTTATATTTCCGTCTATTTTTTTACGTATAAGATAGTAAAAATACAATACAAAATATATATGTAAGTAAATACATAGGTATTAAAAACACTGTTTAATAAAATAATAATAATCATTGTAGTGTGCCGTGGAACGTCGGTTATAAGTTACACGGGCTAATTTCTGTTAAAACTAAATTCATAAAAAAGGAGGTAAAAAATGCTATTCTAATATGTATTTTAGTGTTAAAAGTTACCTAATAGACTGCTAATTGATATTCTATAACGTTTATTGTGCGGGGTGACCGAATACATTCGATTTTTGCGAAAATATGAAACATCTACTTCCTGGTTATCGAAAGGTACGCGTTGCTAGCCATGGCATTCGTAGATCATACACTTGCATGTTAAATTCGTATATTAATTCATTGTTTTTATTTATTTTCGTTAACTTGGCGGTCCTAATTGATTATTATTGTTTAATAAATGTTTATTTGGGGTGTTTTTAATTATGTTTAAATATTACTTACGATGATTTCTAATTCATTTGCTAATGTTTTAGATGTGTCCAGTCTACTCAACTCTGCATTTAATTTAGAACAAGTAAGTGATTTTTGATTATCTAGCATGTGCTATTTTTATATTTCCCAGTTTCTTTTTTATCTTTCTTTCTGCATTTATTTATATGTATGTACTGTGCCGTTTGTAACAAAGTGAATTAAGTGAGTTCGCGAGTGTTTATTTATTTGTGAAATAACTACGTAAAATATATGCCATTCCCCCCTGTACAGTATTAGTGAAAGTCTTAAAATTAAATAAATATTTCCGTTTAGAAATCAGTGATAGTGAGTGATAAAAAAAGGTCGTGTGCAAATTTTAAATAAATAATTTCGGGAATTTAAATAATAAAGTTCTTCGCTGCGCTTCGCTACCAAACAGGAACAACAAGAACTTCAGCTGTGGTAGGAGAGGAACAAGTTTGGATTTGGACTTTGTGAGTACCTTTTTTACTCCTAATATTTCGAACATGCGTTTTGGTCAGTGGTTCTCTTATACGTCGTAAAATAGAAAGAGAATCCGCTGTCTTCGGGTGTATTTATGTTTTATTCTTTCTTTCTTCTTTTCTTTAACAGTTTCTGAATACGCGCGTATTCAGAAATTGTTAAACTACACTGGGAAATATAAAATTTGTTTATAAAAATATTCATAACTTTTTTTGCAAATATATGTGGTAGCCCCTGCCCTTACGGTTGGAGCAAGTATTTCCTCTAGTTCCTTGTCGCTCGTTCTTTTCGTTCAATTCGTAAATATTCCCCCCTTTCATCGTGGGAGCACCCACCGTTGGATTCCTGGAGGAAAACAAACAGTTTGTCCCTTTTTTCTATCGGTAACGCGAACTGTCCATCCAGTATGGCAGTTCTGCTACGGTGGCAGATCGTTGTTGTATTTAAATGATATTCTCGCGTTGTTTAGCTTCTCGGGTTTGCATTTTTTGGTTTGGGTTTAAATTCGGGTCTCGGGTGTTTCGGGGGTGGGCGCGTCGCGAATTAATTTTGTAAGAACTTGCATTGATTGAATTCAAATAAATAGTAATTTTTTTATATAACGCTGATATTACGCGCCACTGTATCTCTCGGGTAAATGTGGATATTATTGTCCTAAATATGAGATCGATGCAACCTTGGAGCACTAATGTGTAATCATTGCTTGCTAACTCTCCGTTTAATTTAAATATTGTTTTTGCTAAAACTATGATCGATGCAACCTTGGAGCACTAATATTGTGTAGTAAAGGCATGCTGAGACTTAGTTCTAATTTTAAATAAATTTTTTTTTTTAATAAAAATTTTAATAAAATGAGATCCGTGGTGCTTGTTAATATTGGCGCGTTACAAATAACCGACTAATGAATCCAAGTCTAAGAAAGCCCATCCGTGCTACTAGTAGTACAGTAGGTGCCCAGTGTATCTGACCGCTCTCGTGCCTACTGCTGTACAACCAGGGTGCAGTAGGACAGTGCGGGAGTTGATTAGTGTGCACTGGGAACCGGATTGATTTGTTGGTTGGTTGGTCACTTCAACTCGATCGCGTACGCTGGGCCCGCCGGAGGAGTGAGGTGGGCCCCAATAACTAACTGTACTTTCACACTTGCAGGTTTAATGTTTTCGGACGTCCCAGTCCTGGTTAACTGGGTGTCCACCCTTTTAAAGTTTTCGCAGTGTGTGAGCAGACTTGCACACTGCACCCTTTGGCAGTTCGCCTTCTAATCCAAATTTCTTTCAGATGCATCAATCTCCACGTGTAACATTGTGTCGTACCCAATGTTACAATACACGCACGCACGCACATAATTGTGTGTGCCCCGTGCTTTCTAGCACAAAATTAACAAACGTATCTCAAATTGTAGGTAGGGGTGGGCATACTTTCAGTAAGGTAGGGCCCCGCCGGGGTACCTTTAAAATTAGCTATTTTTATATCGTATCGTCTTTTTATCGAAACTAATAGGCCAAATTTTTAAACGTGCCCCATGGAGTTTACCTTGACGTGGTGGCGGGGCTTAAGCATCCCTCACTAATGTTTGCGTAACTCTCATCATTTACCTAAATAGTGCAATGTTTCATTTATTTAATACTTTCGATTAGTGCGGGATGCAACCAAAAACTCCTACTGCGGCGCGATAAAAAAAACGGTAACCTCGTTTATCATATATAGGACCAGAATTTAATTTCTATATTTCTCGTGATTACATTCAGTTAACAAAATATATCTACTACGTATAAGAAAGTTTATAGTATATTTTATTCTCATCTTATTTTGGATGCCATAGTAATTTAATAATATTTTTTGTATAAATAGTATCAAGTATACCTCTCAATTATTTAACAAAATAACAATATAGACTCAAATAATTTACAAATAAATTTTTTTTGTAAGCATAAATATACATAGGCCACATATTCATAAAGAAATGTGTATCTTCTTTCCCTGTAGCGTCTAAATCTTTAAACAGTAAAGATACACATCTAACGGTTCCAGCAAAAATCACAAAAAAAAAAAACTATAGTATACAAAAAATAACACTTATAAATGTAGACTACTAAAAAAAAAAAGCATAGAAACAAAAGAACACGTGAAAAAACCTCAACCGTGATCGTGATCAAGAAAAGTGCTCAATAACACGGGCTCTCTTAGAGGTCAGTGTTTGTTTAGTTGGTACACCCGCATACATAAACCCAGCATTCGGCGTTCTTCGCCGCTCGTCGGTCCGTCAACTTTTTAATTCTTCCATTCATACAAGCTCCACGAGCACTTCTTTCATTACCACGCATATCTTTGTGATCTTGCCCGTGAAATACTTTTCTCATTTAAAATTCATTTTCAAATCAATCCATATTCGATCTTTGTTTGTATATTCTGGGGGCGTGGTGATATATAAAATGCATTGAAGCGAATATTGCTTCAGTCGATAATCATCTCAGTTAATTTGAATGGCGTGACGTTGTACATCGCTTATATTCCCAATAAAACGTGTTCATAACTAGATGGATCGTACTTAGTGGCCGAGTTTTACTTGAAATCATGTTCAACTATCCTTGAAATAATAATATAGAGTTTGTTAGATTTTTATTCGAGTTATAATACCGTAAATAACACATTTCTGTCAGCAACGTCTAAGAAGCACACGAGATTTCCGTTGAAATTCACAACTATTTACCTAGTGTTGTAAAACTAAACTAACTTAAAATATTTTTGAATTTCGCTTCGAAATATATTAAATACATAAAGTTTCTAGGAGAGATAGATTAAAAAACGCAAGGATAAATTAATAGTAATTTATTAATGAATTTATTTTATGCATTTCAATTTAATTAGGATTGCATGCAACATAAAAACATATTTTATGCTTAACCTAGACATTAATTAATTTAAGTTCATTAAGCAACAATAGCATTTGAATAACTATTGTCTATTCAGTTAAAATCACAAAACAAAGATTTTAATTTAAAACACTCCGTGTCGAAATATTTTGTTTATTTTATCTTTTTTTTGCTAATTACATTGTTTAGAATTATTAACTAATTTTTGAATTAAACAAGTTTGAATATCTAAACGCGTAAACTATCAATATAACTATTTGTGGTTATACATAGCTAATACGTAGATCTGGTGAGCAGATTGGGAACTAAAGCCCCATATGCTATACTAATAACATGTTGCGAATTATAAAATTGATTTTAATTTTGAATAAACGTAATGAATAAATAGTTTTAAAATTATTTATGGTTTATTGACATCACAAGTGTAGCAGTTTTAATTTGTGGGTAAAATATGTTCACAGTTATATTAATTATAATTAAATTGTCTTGAAGATATTTAAACATTTAACCGTGTCTGTTAAACGTGGTTGAGATTTAGTTTTCGGAACGTAACAATGAGAAGCGTCCATTACAGACTTTAAAGAATATAATTATCGTTTTTTTTTCTTTCATTCTTATTATTTTCTTACATAATTAATCTCATTGTTTACTGCGGCAACCAGCTCAAGTGTCTGAGAAAGACCTTGAAATCAAATTGTGAAAAACACGATACTCGCACAAGAGTTCATTATGTCTCTCTAGTCTTATTCTTATTTATCTCTACATTTACTGCACTTTTACCCACATATTAAGCTCTAATCAAATTACTAAGCTCCCCAAGTTTAGTTTTGAGTGCTTTAAGCGTTGCTGGTAACACGTTATAGTGAATTAAAATATATTAAGCTTTCATATAAAAATGTGCGGAAAAGTGATTATATTAATTTATTGTAAGGGTCCCTTATTTCCGGTTGTTTTTAATTCCGATAAAGTCAAAAGTGAAACTATGATAACAACATGATTAACGACCACTATTTATCTGTATATATTTCCATTTTTTTGTCGCTTTTCAACTAAAACTAATTTTTAGTCCTTAAATTAGATTTTAAAACGAATTTCGCCTTTTAGATATGTTATTTTTATATGAAAAGTGTGTAAATAAATAAAAATGAGAGTAAACTAGTGTAGTGAACTTTCTTCAGTAATACTTTCCATTACTGAAACTGAAAGTGACATAACAAGTATGTAGATAATGTGCTCTATATGTGCTGTGACGTAATGAAAACTCAATATTTACTATATGTAGCGATTTTTTTTAATGTTTATCACCGCGAATTGCTCGTTTTTTTTCCATCGTTTTTTTTTTCGCTTACCTACCGTGTTCACATCTGATCTTCTGGCTGGCTGGTATCTTACGGCACAAATAATAAAAATCGATGGCGAAGTTAAAAAAGACTGTAAAGTTATACCGTTATTTGATGTTCGCGGTGCAAATGACCATTGGTCATTCGTAGACTACCAATCGACGTATTTAGTGAGGATAATATACATTTACAATTAAGTTATTAGATGAATCAAAATATTTATTCTATTTTCTTACATAATAAAGACCTTGTCTTCTCAGAGCACAAAAGTAACATGTTTTATTTTAATTGTATACATATCAGATCAAATCGTGTATAGATTATTTTATTATTATTTGACCCCTATTAACTTAGAGCGCAGAGGTGATAAGTGACTTAAAGTGAGTTTAAAAACTATAGTCATAAAAAATCTAATAAATATAATAATTCGACAAGTAAATATTATATAAAATCGCGAATTTTCGATAATTTACCGCTCATATATCCAAGTCTAGCGATGTATAAAATAAAGTCGCTTTGACTAATGTGAAACTAGTGATTAATTAGCATATTAATAACGATTTATAAATGTTTGATTAATGGAAATATATTAATTCAAGTGTACAAATATATAATTAAATTACGCGTTTTTTTACATATATTAAATAAGAATATTTTCGTAACTTTTGAATATCACATAGAATAAAATGATTATTAGTACATTAATTATTAATTAATATAAATTTTTTATGTATTCCTAATTAAATGGGGAAGAAAAAACATTTTTTAATAATCTTTCGCGATCCAAATTTAAATATTTTGTACAGTTAATAAATATGTTAACTGTTAATATATGTGTGTTTGTGGTAAATATTTGTACGTAACTTACTTGCGGCGACTAAATTCCAAGTTATCGAAAAAGACATGAATAAAATAATCCATCGATGCATTGCAGGACACATAATTAAAAAAAAAACTAAATATTGACTAATAACCCAAAATCTTTATTATTTCGCACTTGTCTTGAAATCTTTGTTATTTATTCTCGTTACGTTACGCGCGTGCGTTTGGTTACGGTTATGCTTACGTCCGTACCGTACCGCCGTATACATATGACTGGTTTTGCATTATACTTGTATATAGCAGTAGATTTAACCAAACCAACTTCACCTGAAGAATACTGTGCCTATCTTCATAGGGGACCATGGACCAGGATTCACACATGCGGGGCGTTTTTATCTTTTCACTAATTATTTTTCTAATCAACATAGTTTCGAAATTACCATTACTTTTACATCTACATTTATTCCATACAATTTATTACACATTCATTTACTTTATATTTTATACGAATTGCTTAAGTTATCAGTCCTTTAATTAATATATTCTCCAAACAAAAATTACGTCTAATTTTTAATCAAAACAATTATTTATAAACAATCAATTTAATAACCAAAATATCTATTTTGCACATAGGAAAACATAAAATATTGCCACGACATACAGATCTTATAGACTTACCATAAATCTTACGAAATTTACGATAATTAAAATTACATAATTATGTATGAGATATATAAGCATTTACAACAATATATAAGTTATAGAAAAACACAAAAAAACGTAAACATCTTACAGATTTGTCTATAAGCGTCTAGAATTAATTAATAATCCTACGTTTTTAACTGTCTATAAACGTATAAGATATATAAATGTTTATATGCATTTATAAGCGCATATTAACTAAGAAAAATGGTAATTTCACTTTTAAGCTTCTTACAGATTTGTCTATAAGCGTCTAGAATTAATTAATAATCCTACGTTTTTAACTGTCTATAAACGTATAAGATATATAAATGTTTATATGCATTTATAAGCGCATATTAACTAAAAAAAATGGTAGTTTCATTTTTATTATAGGTATTTTTATTTTATTTTAGTAGGGGGTCGATGGTTAGTGCTAGATTGCCCCACATGTCCCTATATTAGTTTGTATACAGAATAGTGGTTTTGCTCTTAACGTATTGTTCTCTTTGTTACTCTAATCATGTGTGGGTATAACGCGGTCTTTGTCTATAAGTATGAAGGTGTGTATGTATGTATTTTAATTCCCGTTGTACGCGATTTGTGAGTGTGTGTTTACGATTTTAACGTGCATTTATGGGAATATTAGTGCGTATTTATATACACACTAGTCTATGTGTTTGAATATAAAAGTATTTGGTGGTATATGAGTATAAAACCGTTGCTTTAATACTACAGATATTGTGTGTTTATAATATTAGCTTATTTATTGACGATAACGATATAAAAATTCATTTAAATATAATAAACTTCCATTTACATTAAATGTTTACTAAATATTCGAATTTATCTCTAGAGACTTAAACGCTCCGTTAAGAAATAAACCCTTTACTAAAAATAATTACGAGTTTTCCAAATTGTGTAATAATTAATGATTGGCGAATTTTTATAACTGCGCTAATAATTTAAAAAATCTATATATTTAAGATAGTTTGAGTTATATAATAGAATCAATTGTATGCTGGTTAATCTAGTGGTCGTTGACGAGAACTTGTTCTATAAGATTTCGTAGAATTCTTCCTTACTTGTATATCTCGTCAACAGTCCGAAGAAATCACTTAAGATTCTTCGTTTGATCAAATAATATAATTTATTACAGACTTAACTGATAACTGCACCAATAAAAAACCCCAAATTTAATTAAAACAATATTTATTATTAATTAAAAATCATACAAAAAATCTATAAAAAAATTGATTATTCATTTTAAATTAGAATCAAATCAGACAAAAACACAAATTTTAAATCAGCCTAAACACAAATTACTGTATTTTATTTTACGTATTGAAATAGCATATCTAGAATTTGAGAATTTTAAATTACACATCTTACGCCTTACAGCAATGTTTTAAGCTTTACAGATGTGTACTTATAGTAAACTGCAAGCATTTAAAGAAAATAAATATTATTAAATTTGCATATATCTTTTTTTTATCACAATAAATCTTGCTTAAAAATTAATTAAATTGATTATGAATATAGTAAAATATATTTAAAATTATTGACGTTGTATGTTATTTCCTGGTAAGCTTCGCAAATTTGCAGGCAATAAGTGAAACTCAACTGTGTTGAATACAGCTTAAGGCGCATTCATTTATACATGTATAACACGGTTATAACGCTCATTTATTTACGTAAAACATATATGGCGAATTATATGACCCATATAATGCGTTATTTGACTATTTATTGCACATTTATATGAATATTTGGGTAAATATATTTAGAAACGAGTTGACGATGGTGAAATTGTTTATATTTGTAAAGACACGATTTTATATTCAGTATATAGTCAGGCCATCACTATCTGCGTATAAAAAAATGTTGTTAACCTTAAGAAAGTAGACTTTCTCTTCGATGTCTTCTGCCTCAATCGATTTGTAACGTAAATAAAAAATTTACAACAATGCTGAACTGATTTAAATAATACAAACTTTATGTTTGTTATTTAAGCAAAATGTCTAAATATTAATATTCTAATTCGCAACTTTTGACGAATTGTTAGTTATTTTATATTTAAAAAAATAATATATAAGTTACAGATTAGTATTAGGATAAATAAGAAATAGAAACGAAAAATATATAAAAAATTAATTTTTATTCGTACAAAAAAAAAGACATTTTCTAGTCTTTTCAACTATAAATACAGAATGAAATAATTTTTACAAAAATATATATGTAAAATATAATTTGGTGGCATTGGGTTGTGCTAACCCAATTTTGATTGTGAAACTGGTGTGTTTAATTGGTTTTGAAACTTGTTTAACTTCTGCCCACTTGGTCGATTTGACCTTGTAGATTGTTGATGACTTCGGATGGTACTTGGTCGCCCAAAATTTCGAATAAATTAATTCGCTGATTTCCGGGTATACTTTCATATGCCCCGATCTCAATTCCTTCTTGAACCTACAAACAAACGTGTTACACATATTCAACACATTTAAATCTTAAAATTTTCAAGTACAATTCACAATGACAGAAAATTAATTGACCCAAATAAATATATTTCTTACAAATAAATCACTATTCTTACCTAAATCTAATAAATATGTTATTATTTAATACAAAATTAATAATCAATTTTTGAATACTTACTTTTTGAATTTGAGCATCTTTTGGGATTAGATAAGTATTTTGCGCTTGTCTAATTGCTTCATTTGTGTAAGCTGCTCCTTCGCGTTGGGGGTAAGCGAAGGCACACGCCACCACAAGCATAAAACATACAGCTACCTTCATTTTCTGGAACAAATAAAACATATATATTGTTGTGAAAGCTAAACTAACATCAGTAATCTTCTAATATTTATATAGTTACATGTATGTTTTTTGCAATTGCACTGTTGTATAAGACGTAAATACATGCACCGGAAGTATAAAGTACATATCCGTATTCGATGTTTATAATGTAATTAATAGCGAGATTAATTTACTTAAGTTTAGAAACAAATTTATTTCATGATGAATTTATTTTATTTAAACAATTAAACTAATACTTTATAGTCTATTCTTCTTTTAATTAAAAACTTCTTCAGTTATGGATTAAAGTGAGTTAAATTAAATGTGAACTTACGGTGTTTGATTTTTTAGGCTTCGGTCCGAACGTACTGAGCACTGTCACTAAATAAACTCAGTTTCACTGAAGCGCATTGCATTTATAGTTTACTCATATATCTTCTCTTCCTTATATTTTCCCCTTAACCGTTCTGTCCTGTTATCATCTTTTGATGCTGTATACAGGGACGGACTTGATTTCTATATAGTAATCTTTTCATTTCTCACAAAACACTATTAGTAAAAAAAATCTATTACAATTTATTACCTAAAATTAAAACATTTCTAAGTCGTATTAAAAACAGCACAATTCATATTTTAATTTTTTATTTCAATTGCTATACATACAAAAATCATAAATTAAATAAGATTTGTTTACAAATTACTAATACGTGTTTTTAAAGTTTTCAAACAGATGCAATAATAATTATATAGCGAAAATTGCGTTTTAGAAAATATAGAAAACTACAGAAATAAAATTATTATTTATAGCTTGTTAGGCTGCAAAATATTATTGTATTCAATTGTGGATTTAGAATTTGGGCAACAAATTAATTAAATACAGTACTGCAATATACTTCTTCCAGTTTCTTAAAATCACGGCACTTTTACTGCGTTGACTGCTACGTTATACGACATGATGGAAATGGTAGTATTGTTTTTTTCGAATATGACCCTAATTATGTTGAAATAAACAGTATGAAGTGTAATTTTATAAAATGCGAGAAATATTGCTTAGTTTTTTCTATAATTACAAACATAATAACTACTGTTCTCAAATGTATTTCTCGGTTTGTTGAGAATTTAAATGACTTTCAATTTCCATTACAATTAAAATACTCTCGAATTACTAAGCACCACGAAATCCAGTAATTAAAAAATAAAATCACCTCGTTTAGCTCAAATGATTATTTTGGTAGGTCTTAAAATTGATTTAATTTGAATAGCCCCTCCTAATATTTAATATCAATGGTGCGGAATCCGCATATTGAAATCGTGACTGCTATTGGAAAGTGCAAATTCAAACGTAGAACGTGTATGAAAGATACGGAGAAATGTATATATATATATATGGAACCTATACATATAAAGATATACATATAAATACGAAACATGCATCAATAAAAGTGATATTTACATATGCTTTTGTAAATGTGACGCATATATCTTATTTATCAATCATTTCTCGACTTTAATATCCAGTCGATTAAAATTGAATTTACTATTCTAATTTTCTACTTTTTGTTGGTTTTTGAATAAATATAATGGTAATTTTGTGCGAAATTTTGAATCCTTATTTTAGTTTTATGGTCAGAAATTTGGTAATTAGGTCTAAAAATGGGGTTTGAAGTGTCTGTATTCTGTATGAATCAAATGGGTGATTGTGTAACATCTAATATGATGGCCTTTCACTTACGGTTTGCATTTTTAGTATGTCACTAGTGTAGGTATATGAGTATGTATTATGACTTAAGCTAAGTGTTAATTGCCCTTACCTAATATGTGAAATGTTACGATGCGACATTGATAAACCTAGTCCAACAAATTCATGCTTTAAATAACAAAACGGAGCTTTTTCGTTCAGAGTGTACCGTTTTAAGGCGATTTTCCAATTTAAAAAAAAAAATCGATTTTATTTTTGTTCATTAATTTTATACAAAAACATTTCAAAAATATATAAAAAAAATTTTAAGGTAAATTTCGAAACCGTTTCCAAGATATTTACATTTCCATAAGTAGTAACCGGGTAATAAATACACTAAAATGAAACTTTAAACACGTTTTTCTCGAAACAACATTTTTAAAAACGGTGTGCACTCTAGCTCAAAAAATAATTAAGCTATTGACTCAAATCTTTTTTTATTTTATTAATTAACTTATAATGCAGAACGCAAACCGACATTTTGACATAAATATACATTTATTCCATTTTTATTCAATCCCAAAGGTCCAATTTTGTGTACAAAACATGGAACTTTTCTTAAACTCACTCTATTTTCTAGGTTTTTCTTAATTTTTAACTTTTTATTGGTTTACAGGAAAGGTAATTTTGTTTTTAATAAAACTCCGTTAGATTTTTTTGTTTTCGACATCCTGGACTGGTGTTATCGTGCACACCGCAAAACGCCTCATCTCCGCGGCCTCTACTTTGTCACCTCCTATATAAGTAATTATGCATAAAAATAAGAATTAATTTTTTTTGTATACTTAATGAGTTACTTAATATTGTAAAATAAAAATTAATTTTTTATCTAATAAAATAAGAGAGAAAAAAATTATAAAAAATAGTCATTTATTTGACCAAAAAATTGGAACATCGCCTTAATAAAATAAAATATTTATACCCGTATGTAACATTCTTAATAGAATCTGCCTTTTCTAGACATGTCAACATTGTTGACATCATTTATTATTTATTTATTACGCAATTTCAAACATTTTAAATCACATATTTTCCTATGATACGTAATTATATTTTTGAATAATTGTAATTGTTTATGAATTTAAGGGTGTATTGGGAAAATAAATAAATGCGTATATATTGATACATGATAAATGTATTTAAATACAATGAGAATTTCTTTTACAATATAGACTAAATGTTAAAAAATAATTCAATAATTTACAATAATAATATCAATTCTGTCCTAGGGATATTTCGTGCTCTTCAATTACTAAAACATCTGTCCTCTACTCAAACAAATTTCATTAAATAATAATAATAATAAAAAAAAAAAAACGTTTATGACACTTAATATAATCTAATATATAATTAGAAGCTAGAATTATTGCTAATGGAACAACGTCAGTCTAATTTACACTTAGAACAATGCATCTTTCATCAAGTCATACCAAAATTAAAATCGGAAAATTGAATTTAAATATTCACATTGGCATAGAAACGTTCACACTTGTGTGACCTTTGGGTGACCAATGCTGTTAAATAATGTTATGAATTTCTAATACTGTAGTGTAGTAGAAAATGTTTAATTTTAAATAATCTTAAATATTACACAAAAATATTCTCATTTTTTTGTTTGTTTGTTTTTTAAAATAACCATATTAATCTCGTTCATAAATAATACATTTTATCACAAAATTTCACCAACAATATCTTCTTTCTTCAAAGAATGCGTATCCTCAACAATGGCATATTCCTTATTCATAATTTCCTTCATAACGAAATCTTATTAAATAGATTCATAAATATAAATAATTGCTTATCGAAGTTTGCAATATTGAACGAACATCATAATATATAGACTACAAACAGAATCTGCGTGTCATATTCACTCTGTTTATTACATTGTAGTCTATACACATATATTTATTAATCTTAGACGAAGGTGTATTCGCTTTGGTCTTAATTTGTTTAAATAGAATTGCTTGGTTCAGTTTAGATTTATGTAAAAGTAGAAAAGAGTTAATTCTAAATGATCCATCATTGGTCAAATTTGATTCAAAGTGATTCTTTCCTCATTCAATTCAATAAAATGTGTAGATACACAAAGAAATTCATTTCGCATTCGTCTCCATTTATTAAACTTCAACTATTTACGAGATCAACAAAACGAATACACCTATTACAGGCGGGTATCAGAAATAGATTACCTAAAATATTTTGTGGCAGAGACCTTAAAAGTAACAGAGATTTCTGGAATTAATCCGATGACCGCGAATCTTGATAATGTCGAAATTGTGTTTGGAAAAAGTCTCTCAAAACCCCCAATGCTCCAGTGTCTAAAGTTTCCGTAGATTCCTGGACTTTAACGTGATCATTCTTAACTTTTTGAATTACTTCAGTTTCATCCAAATTTTTATTCCGAACATCTGCATTTAACTTATTCGGCGCAACTTTATTCGACAAGCTTGAATTGTATATTTGTGAATTCAAGCTACGCGTTGATAAATCATGGAATTCTATTGGTTTCACCGCGTTCACTTCCTCATTAGACCCATCCTGATTGGTTGGGTCTAACGTTGGATCTTCAGTCGCTCCAATCAGATCTGTTCGTATATTCTCTTTCGGATTGTCAAAAATGTCTTTCAACACTTTCTTAACGACATCACGCTTTTGAATTTCTTCATGAAAATCTTTAAATTCCACATTAGTATGAATGTTTGGGTCGTGTATTTCGACTTCATCTTTTGGGAATGGCACAGTTTTAGGTTGTTCTTTAATTGTAGTTGCTAGTTGCTCCTTGTTGGAATCTGATTTGAATTCTGAATGTGTCTGAACATTTGAATTATCTGCAGAAATAATTTCAACATCGTCTTTAGGAGATGGTTGATCCCTTAGTTGTTCTTCACTGCTTTTAAATATAATTGGGGTTGATTTTTGAAAACCAGGAAGCATTTCTACCGCATCTGAAAGATCGATTGAATCATTTTGTATAATCTCAATACTAGCATCATCATTAGATAACGTCTCAATTGGAGATGATTTCATTGTAGTAGATTCATCACTAAATAATTCATCATTCATTTCTAAAGTCTCTTTAGAAGATTCTGTTTCTAACTTTGATGGAATTACAATTTTCGCTGGACTGTCTTCTTTGTTAGTTGCAATTTCTTTAGAAATAACCACCATGTCTTCTAGACCAGTTTGTGCTTCTTTAGCACCTTTAATAATTTCTTCACTACTTTTTGAATCTTCTTCAGAATTAGATTCTTCGTTAGTAATATTAACTAGATCTTTTGCAGAAATGACAACTTCAACAATTTTTGTTGATAGAATTCCATCTGTCGCAGCTAAATCTTCTGCAGGTTGAGTTGAAGACTCAACACTTTCAGTTGACATTGAATTTTGAAGTAGGGTTCTGGTTGGTGGATTTTTTAAATTCGTGGATTCTACAGAATGATTATCAGATTTTCCAGAATATTCATGTGTTGCATTATCATCTTCAATTAAATCGCTTGGGGCTATTTGTTTTAAGAGACTATCCGGTAATGCTGCTTCAATATTCACCAATGATTCATCTGATTTATTATCGGGTTTTTGAATATTCAATTCTGATTCAGACGTTTCTTGATTTTGTATATTAGTATCTTTCTGTTCTGGGATATCCAAATTTGAAACTATTGTAAGTGGAATAGTAATTTTCGTAGGATTCTCTTTCAACCATTCTTGTGTTCCATTTTCTTCAATAGATGTGTTGCTTCGCATTTCTAGAACTTCAGGTAAAATCTTTTCTTCATTTGACTTATCATGTTTTGCTTCGCCTTCTTCCTTTATAATTTTAGATATATCCTCTTTTGAATCTTGTATCTTCAACCCTTCTACAGTTAAATCTTCTATGTCCGTAGTTGCAACTTCAGATTCGTCTTTCTTTGTCGTGTCTTTTGAATCTTGTACTAAGGAAACTGGTTCTAAAATTGGTAAAGGTGTTACGAAGATTTTATCAGTGACTTCATCGGAAGATTTTGCATAGAGAAGTAATCGAATTTTTGGAGTGTCTCGTATAGATAAAACTGTTGATTCTGTCTGAGTAGACTCTGAAGATTCTGATGCTGGTTCAGATGATTCAGTAGATGATGGAGAAAGGCTTGTATTGCAAAGATATTCAGTGGATGTAGATGGAGTAGTACTTTTGGTTAAATGTGTCGATTCAGTACTAGATTCTTCTTGAACGTTCATTATATCTTCAGGAATTGCTGGATAATATGGATTTTCTTCGGGAACATAGTCGTTACGATCTGTTGTAGAAGATATTTGAGCGTCTGTTGATCTTTCAGAAGATGTCTTTTCTGTAGATGCGTCTTCTGATGTTATAATAATAGGTGCTTCAGTAGATGAAAGTTCTTCTGATTTATAATCTGTCAAGTCTATATCTATAGCTGGTATGAATTCGTTTGAGGTTAATACAGAATCATTTGAAGCTGTTTCTAAATCTGAAGAATCTTCACTTGAAATAACTTCTGGTGCAGATTCTCTTGAATCTGCAGTTGTACTCTCGGTGGATTTTGATTCATTTGGATCTAGTCGCTTCGCGACTGGATTATTTGTGGAAACATCTTCTCGATTTACCGGTATTATTTCATGGTCCAGTAATTCACCACTGCCCAAACCGATCTGAAGTCCTTCAGCGCCGATTAATGTAATAACAGGACTAGGAGTACTCGCATCCTTTTCCGGTACTAATTGTCCTTGTTTGATAAATAACAATTGATCCCCAATCCTCAACACAGGCGGAGGATGATCGTACACTTCTGTTTTTTCACTAGCATATGATTCAACATCATTGTCGTTTGGATTTGTGGTTGAACTATCTAAATGTTTATAAGTGACCGGATTTATTGGACTTACTGACACAGCTCTGTTAGGTACATCTTTTTGTTGCGGCGATTTGAACTCGGTCAGTTCTGGGATGACTTCTTGGATAGTAATTTGAGGTCTGCCATGCGAATCGGTTTGAGTAGATTTGTCAATTTTTGGAATGACTTCTAGTTTTTTCGTTTTGGAGTCGTAATCTTTTATGGAGAAGGTTATAGGTGTTGAGGATCGTTTTGGTTCATCTCCTTGTATTGGATTTGGGGTTGTTATTAAGGGTGTTGGAGAGGGTTGGTCGTCTGGTTCACCACTGCCTTCAATATCTTCTAGAGATGTTGAGTTTTCTGGAACGCCTGTAATGGGCCAGGAGGATATGACGTCAGAGTCAATACTTGATAGAGTTGGTTCGTGGGGTTGGTTAGGTAACCGATCTGAAGTTGGCTCTAGAAAATAATTTTTTTTTTTTAGCGAAAATAACTATCGTACTCTGAACTTTAGGATAATTTTAACAACTTTATTTCATAAGATTTTAATTAGAATTGAGCTATAAATCTTCTAGAAAGATACTTTTTTTTAGTTGAGAATAAAAACAATTCTAAATTGAAATGATAAATGTTAGGCAACGAATAGATACGCATTAATGGAACAAATAAACATATATCTGCAATATCTTTAACAAATCAATACAAAGTTGAAAATTTGCCAAACTTTTCTTATACATACTATCAAAAAAATTGAAAATTAAAGAATTATTTATGGATTGTTTCTGTTAACTACCTCTTGGTGGACAATGGTCATATTTAGGGCAACATTGCCCAGTAACATATCTAGGCTCGCAATCACTTCTTGTGTAGCATCCAACTTCGGCGCATTGCACTTCACCACCACGACAGTAACACACAAGGCATTCGCCACCCGGTGCAGATGGTAAACGTTCACCATTCGCGTAACTTTTACCTTCATGCTGGCACTCTATAACGAGAAATGTCAACAAATAAATTCTAGTTTTCCCTAAATTTTCTATAATTCTAATCAAATGAATTTTAATTTGGTTTTTTTTTTTGAGTATAGAATTTGTATTAAATAATTATTTTTGGAATAACATACCGCATTGGTAATCTGGGCAACATTTATTCGGTCGGTGAATTGTTTTGCATCCTGGCTGTTGGATGCATTTTTCAGTTTCGCAACGTAGATCTGGTGGGGCGCATGCGCATTTCAAACATGGTTGCTCTGAAGGAACTCCTTCACCTGGCCCGTAAACTACATCTCCAACGATGCACACTATAAATAAATTATTTATTTATAATTCAAGCTTTAATTAATAAATAAAAACTTTCGTTTTTTATCAGACCACATACTTAATACCCTAATCTAATTAAAAGTATGAATAAGAACAGTTTAGGTATTTAATTGTGGTATAGGAAAATTACCACAATTCTGGAAATTATGACGCGTTTGTGGAATTTATAGCTATTATTATTATTATTATTAAGAGAAATAATAATAATTCATGTAAAAATATGTTAAAGCGTCAGTTCGTTTTCTGGATGATTTATTTGATAAACCAATAATTTATTTCGTACTTAAATTCACATAAAGGGAATTATTGCGTAAGACATTTTGAAATACCATATTTGGGAGACAATATATATGACATAAACAAAATGGCGAGTCCCACACAATCCGTAAATCTAAGAAATAAAATGTTTTTAAAGTGTAACCAATCGCCAAGGTCAGACTAAGGATAATTCATAACGAGCTGATACCAATAAATTTATTAAATTAAAATCGGGAATACCCGATTTTTATCTTTTATTTATCAGTTTTCAATTTAATATGTTGTTACAATCATTACAATACTGCATTATTTATTTGTGCATTTAATTAATTATTAAATCGATTCACCAACACTGGAAAATTGTTTTTATGTTATTATCTACTGTGGAATTGATAATTGGTTTTTTTTTGTAATTCTGTAAATATATACGTAGACGTTAAGTTGGTTACCTATATAACACTAGAACAGTAATTCTCAAAAGTTTCATGAATATGTCGAATTGAATTTCGCCATTAAATATTATTTGATTAATAACGCGTTTTGATGTGTTAATTAAATTCGAAAATTAATTTATCAAATTAGGATTATCAATAAATAATTAGTAAATCGGAAATTACCTTGAGTCTGACTGCTATCTGGAATTTCCTGGTCAACTTCAGGGTAAATCTCACGTACCATACGACTAGATCGTATTACAGGACCTGGAAAATGTAATAAAATTAATTACCAATTCATACCAATGCTTCCAGCTTCCTATATATTAGTTTATGTTTTATTCAAATAAACGTATAGATTATTTGTGGCACGTGTACACTTTAATTAAAAGTACAATGAGATCCAATCTAAAAGCATCTGAATTTATAGCGTAAATCCAGTAAATAAAAGACTTTTCCATATTAATTAACTATTTTTATCTGAAAATTGTCTTTCCAATTATAATTTACGTAGTTGTCAAACTCAGATATAAATTGAGTACGACGTTAAAACAATAAATGCTGTCGCTGGCACCACTAGAGTGGTTATTATAATTGAGTGGTTTGAACGTTTTGTTACTCGGTAACCACTGGTCATAGGTCACTAGTCAACCGCAATATATTGCAAAACATAAAAATTCGCGTGTCACAAATATTTCATGATAAATGTTCACAGTGATTTAGTTCCTTAATACGCTTCAAACACCGATTAGCAGGGTAACTTGAAACACTTCTATATTTTAGGTCATTTAGAAATACTTTTGTCTACTATTGTATGTACCAGTTGTACCAATATAATTAGTATATTTTACCAATACCGTTAGAGAATGGAACAATTATTATTTACATTTAGGTTGACCAATTTATTGTTTTATTTAGACTAGTTTTTACTAAAAGTAATTAGATATTTATAAAAAAAAATCAAATAAACGCGTAATTTTCATCTAAACAAATTTTTATTCATTATTTTATACACTAATTAATTATTTCGAATAATTGTTTTTGAATAAAGACGAAAGTACGTTTTGTGTTTTTTTTTTTGAAAAATATAATATTAGACAGTCTGAATTTAATAGGAATATAAATCATATAGTAACCTTCTGAGAAGGAACTTACGAAAATAAAAAATAAAAGTATATATGAGTGAGTCGGAAATAGTTAAAATTCTTACGGATGCATCTAGATTCTAGAAATAAAATTCACGTGAATGATTACGGTAGATTGGAAATAAAGCGACATAAAATCGAAATATTTTATGAGTTTAATCGGAAGGAATGAAGTTGAATTGCTTTCGTCGTATTCTAATTAATTTGCGGTGATTGTTATATAGCGGAAATGACTGTTTTGGCGAAAATTGCCGCTCAATCCGTCGTGCAAAACGTGTACTAATTAAAACAATTCACAGTTCATCTATTATTTTAGCGAATTATTGTATCTACCGTGACCTTGAACTAACAAGTCCTTGTAACAATGTGAATCGCATTGTATTATTGTTCGCAACGGCGTCCATTGTTATGTATGCAAATAATAATGTACAAATAAATTGTTATGTAAGTTTATTGTGAACAAACCAATGATTAATTTTCTAATGATCACGAGAAAGAGTCTCCTCCATTAGTATTTATAAATGCCTGTTTACTACGCCGGTGTAACAAATCTTATTGAGATATATAATTATTATTTGTCATTGTTATTATTATATAGCTTATTATTAATCAACTAGCCTGCGGTTGTGATTTAATTTATTATAAACTAATATTGCACGCGATCGTAAACACACTCATCTTTAAAATATTTTACATGATTCATACAACGAAATAACATTCAATGTCACTATGATTCGAAAATCACTACAAATACTACAATTTCATGCACAAATTTAATCAATTGTGTGTTAATAATAATAAATAAGACATTTCACGAAATGGATTTGCGTTATTGAATTATTTTTAAGTTTATTAAATTGTCGATAAATCCAATTGACTTCATTTAAAAACGGTGGCAAATCGAGCGGTCGCAGTTTAATGACATTATTGTCGTTCTAAAAATAGTCGGGCATTTTAAAGAATTTCGTAATTAATATACGTTCTAGGAATTTAAGATAATTGGCACATTGCATGTGTTTCATCCGTAAATGTTCGTCAATTTATAACCCAAATATATCAACTAGTACCATTTCATATAGAATCAATGTTTCGTATAGACTTTTGAGTAATTTACAAAATTATTTTAATTTATAAAATCATGCACCAGACATGTGAACTAATTTTATGGAAAAAATTTAATTGTTATAATTCCAAACATAATTATCGTCTAATTACACGTAACACACATTCTATAACCCAAATATTGTTGAGTAAAAAATTACCGCGAAAAATACTAGACCAATTTTTTTTTTTAAATTATTTCCGTGAACTTTAACACACTTTAGTTGTGAACTGTACTTACTTGCTATCGTAAAATGTGATGAAATTATAAACAATAAGATGGAAGCTACGTAAAAATGCTGGTACATTTTCGTTTTGGTTGGGTCCATCTGTAACAAAAAAAATTAATTCATATGAGTTTTTTTTTTTTTTTTGGTGGGGGGGGTGGGGTGATATGTAAAATAGTTTGGGGTATGCTGGGTGGTGAGATCAAGGTCGCATAGCATGGTACAAGGTGCCACCACCAGTTGGCATCGAAATCGATCGGTTCCTCAAGTTGTTAAATTTCCGTAAATGCGCTCCGGGTCGCATTAAAGAACATTGTAAAATATTGAAAAGCCTTTGCTCTCTATAGAACCCTAAACATACCCGGACACCCACCCACAAGTCGTTGTACATGCAAATTCTATTTAAGAATCTCGAGAGCGCCTCTTAAGGGAATTATTTCAAATTTGAGATTTTCTTTCGTAAAATATACATTATATATATACATTTTTTTAAATTTGTAATAAAATAACATATAAAAATCGTATATTAGACGTTTTGAGGTTGTAACTTTGTAGAATTAAGGCAGAAATAATTGGAGTCTCATATAAATATTTTTTTATTTCCCCCTAGAGGTAATAATTCACAAATATGAAAACCACAATGTTGGTATTCATGAGATTTGAATATATAATACTTGAAACATACAGGCTCCAAATATACAATACAGCAATGATCTTATTTAACTCGGGCGCGCTGCGTGAATAAATTATTCGATTTTACGTGCACAGTTAAATTAAAATACTCGACGGAATTTCCTTGTTCATAATTCCCAGTTAAATTTTAATCAATAATTTATTCGTTTCCATACCGCATTGTACGGCCTCCAGCACGCAAATTCTATCGGTTGCAAAGTATCTTGGTAATTACTCTAACGCGATACTTACTCAACAATTTTTATCAAACATTTTTTATCTCAACCACAATTATAATCGTAAGTCTTATATATGATCCACAACAAAGACACCTAAGTGCAGGACACTATAGATATTTCATTGTAGTAGCGTTTTTTTCCCAGGCAATTTGATCCAATTTCTGAAGTCCACAGATGTACCTTCATGCGACATGGTTGTTATAAACGCTTGTTTAGCAGTTGTAGCCAGCGTTTTTCGTAAACACCATTGAATCTTATATTACGTGCGATTACAGAGGAATGTTTGCATTTTTCGCTTGAAATTTTCTGCTTTTAAACGCTTTTGATTGCATACAACACTCAGGAGGCTTCCCATTATGTTTGTGACCTTGGGCTTGCGTACCAGACAAACTAACTTCACAGCGATTACGCTACGAATTCTTTCACTTACACTCATACTTTTCACATCACATATAATCGTAATTCAGGCGTTTGGGTAGTCGATTCGTCTTTGCATTGCGAATTTAACGCAACACTGAACCTTACCAGAATTTACTTTATTATATTACATATTCAACAGAATTTAGAACATTATAATTGACTAGAAATTGCTTCGCTTTGAATTTATATATTCTAGTAAGTAAGGGCTGCTAACTTAAATTTGATTACACCATCAAAGGACTTACATACATATAACGTCTTTGAAACGACAAGGGAATAACATAAAAGGTCTAGGAAATTTAATTATTTTACTTAATTAAATTAATTTGTTTCACAAATTCAATTGAATAATTTACGTTTAATTTAACATGAATAAGTATTGGTGCGAAGCACCAATACATCCAGCTTTATTATATATTATTTTTTTATTGATTAATTCATATATATAATAAAAACGTTAGTAAAAAACAAATAAAGATTGTAATTCTAGGACTGTTGAGTGTTGAGTGAATTAGGAATGTTAGTGAAATAAAAAAATCTGTTTGTGTGCAACAAATAATTAATCGTCTAACAGTACCCTTGTGTTTAGTGTACCGTTTGAATAGTAAATATATGTTTTTATTAATCATTATTTCGCTGTTTCATCATCGCCGATAAGTTAGGAATCTCGATCGCTCGTAAAACTGGCTGCAATTATATTGTGTTAAACAATGTTGCCCGATTATTTATACGTTTAAACACTGCTATTGCACTGGATTGCCTTTATTATTACACAACAGGGTTGTTAGCAACTAATTTTATAAAGTGCCGTCTACACAGTCGCGTTGCAGAAGTTACAAAAAAAAAAACAGTGAAATAAAAAATTGGTATGTTGGTATAATGCAGCAAGTTTCTTGAAAAGCAATGACCGCCTGGATATTTTATAAAGACGATGCAACAACCTTAGTACTGGACCATTATCCAGTGCCGTAGCACCTAATAGGAGAGAGTGGGGTGGGGTTTTATTTGTATCTTAATATTATTAATAATATATGTTTAATTATTTATTTAAGACATTTTTGAATAAATTATAATAAAGCTTTATTTCTTAGTACTTTTTTTTATTATATTACGTTGGGTTTAAATTGTGGATTTCATATAAATTCTAAAGTAGGGTCTGGAATTTGATTTATGTAGCTTTTTCGTCCATTTTTATTTCGTAACGTTAAATAGCTCCCTACTCAAGAGTGTTTAATTGCCGTCGTCTAGCACCCTGTAGGGAATGTAGGCATTGTTCCGCCACTGTACTCCATCATCATCATCTTCTTAATCAAGTGTGCATCGCATCTGTGTGTACCGACATATATGTATGTGCACGCTTGTTTTTACCTCAACCAGTTCTTCGTCTTCGTTCTCGTTCGTGATGTGCGATTTGGAGTATGCTATTTGAGTTGACCGTTCGTTGCCAGTGTTTTAGCTCCACATACATACATACGTAACAACGAGAAGGTCGATTTTCCTTTACGTGTTGCGATGTTCACGTATAAGTAACTTTCTTCTTTTATTTTAAGTCATCGATGTGATATTATATAGCAGGCTGTGGAATGCAATTATATTACATTCCCGTTTTATTTTTCTACTCATCGTGATCCTCAATATATTAATCAGATATTTTAAGCAACATTTTTTTTTAATTTTATTAAAACACATCCAAAATAAATACCTACTCCTAATCCAACCCTGGTGTATGATAAAAGGGAGACATCTATTGTCTTTATAAGGTCTCTCAACAACATGCATTTTTTTTTGCTGACAAATATGCAGATTAAAATACTTGGAAATGAAAAAGTGCTGATGGAAAAATGGTTCTCGCGTTTCAATTGTTCAAAGAAAATTCTAAAATGTATAAAAACGAGAAATGACGCTCTTTTCTCAGATTAGATGTACTGTAAAACGTAATATTTTATACGCTTTCCGCGTGAATATTCAAACGTACGAGTAATTTTATTTAACAACTAATTTAAATAACAAATATTATTCATATTTTTTAGTAGAGTGGCACATAAATAATTTACAACAAACATTTTATATTCGTAGTACAAATGTACGTTTTTGTATAACTAGCGATAAAAACAGATTTTATAACTGTAAAATTTGCTCTAAAATGACACAACGGTGAATTAATATGAACATCATTTCAGAGAAAGTGTCTAAAAAACGAACGGCAACAAATACTATGAATAAACTAAAAAAAAAATATCTCTTTTTCATTTCGCTATTATTATTGCATAAAAATGTAACAATCAGATTCATTGTTCTTTTCGTGGTATGCAACGTGGAAGAAAAAACAATTAAATAGAAAAAATAATTTTACTTCCGACACACAAATAGAATATAAATGTATTCTTTGAATTTTATTTAGTATATTTCCAATTAATATTATTCTAGTCTAGGAAATTAAATAAATATTTAAATAAAAAGAAATCTTTTTTTATTTCGCCTCACCGTGAGAATATTATTATTATTATTTCTAATAAATAAAATTATAAATCTAGTCATTTACTTTTGTTTTATTATTTGAGAAAAGCAATTTTTACTTTCTTATACGCAGTATCATGAAAAATTTGTGTGTGTGTGTGTGTGTGTGTGTGTGTATGTGTGTGTGTGTGTATGTGAGCGCTCTACAGCCCAAACGGCTAAAGGGAAATTTATGAAATTTTAAACTTACGATTTGTATGTGCTTGGCAAGAAAACCTCTTATTTTTGAAAACAATATTCCGACCGGAAGTGCATGTTTACTCTAGTCATTTTTTGCAGTTTCTGCAATTACTCAAAAATAGTTGCAGTTACAGATAAATTATTACGACAAAAATTATAGATATCTGCATTTTGTACAACTTTTATTTGGAACTTTTTTTCCCAAACGGTACCGGAAAAAATAAAATGGCTATTGAAATTTCTTCATATTATATTAATTTTTACATAAATCGTATCATCTGCGGCTGTTAATTGTTTAACAAAATAGACTTAAATAATTTGAAGTTTAACGTTTTATATTTATTCTAAGAAATATATTTACTGTAAAAGCGATCTAAAGGTTAGAACAAAAATTATAAATTAGAAAAATAATGTAACTACGATAAGGTTTAACCCATATGCGTATAAGAAAGTTCGGTGCATGACACTGCAGATGTTTTTAATACATTTCCTACTATTGTAATTCGCTAATTTATTCTTTAACAATTTTATTACGCATGCGTACATGTGTGTGTTTAAGATATGATGACAAAATGATTTTTGAAAACGAAAGCTATTATAGTTAAAAAATGCAACAATAGTTCATGTAGCAACTTATTTTAATGGTTCCTATGCTCTAAATAGTATAAATTGAAGACTTCCGTGTAGATTTTTTTCTAAAATTTTAAAATTTGGATATTCCATCCCTGCTTTTATAAATCTAACAATCGAACCGAGAACAGTATAAAAGCGACAATAATATGACCTAGTTTGAGGTTGCAAGGCAGCCACCATCCATCATGGTGCTTTATATTTAGTGCTTCGCACTACTGCTCCAGTAGACCGCAGCGCTCTTTAGTGGTGGCGATTCCAACAACAATTTATTTAGCTAATCAACAAAGACACGTACTGTCCCATTTAATACATACGATAGCATCCGCTACTATATTATATAATAAATTAACAGAGCATCAAGATGCTTTATATAACTTATGTATCGGGACGCATAACAGGATATATATGGACTACATGGCATACCTTTGGGATTGGATAATATACAACACGAGCTTTACTTCTAAAATATACAAGAGATACTCTACAGTATTTACGGTTTTACCGATTTTACGATTCTCAGGATTGTAAAATAATATTTGTTTAAAATATGTTACATTTGAAATCAAATATAAATGTGTGTTGTATGGTGCATATATGTTATTTATTAAATAAAGTCAGAGGATAGTAAAAAAGCTTTTTCGTATTGTATGGTTTGTTATTTACATTTTCGGCACGGTTCCAAATCCATTTGCACACTAGATCCGCACGATTTCGTAAAATATGACTCGCGTATATATTTAAGGGTTGCAAATTGCGATGCTATACCAAGTATGACTTATGGTATTTCGAATAGAAAAACATAGTCACGAAGTCTTCGGGTATAATTAGCTTTAGTCAATATTTTACCCGGTAGCCGTACAAGGGATATTAGTTTGTGCAAAAGTTGAATAACCCACGGAATGAAAATAGCATTATTCTACTTTCGCCACACGGAAATACAAAAAAAAAACATATTGAAAATGTTACGAATAAAAAATCGAAATTGATCCATAGTACAATTTCCACGAAAGTTTTTTAATTTTGTATCTATGATAGTTTGAAAGTTTGCAAATAATTGATCGGACATATTTAAAAAAAAATCGGCTTGCAACGAATATAGACGATTACGGAAATGACAGTCGGTTTTAGACGATTCGTTCACGGGTATATTATAATAAACCGGAAGTGTGCAAAAAAAATGGTATAAATTATATAATAATTTACTCTGAAATATAACTAATATTCCAAACTATTGTTTGTTGAATCTTTAATTTATTCAATTGATGTTAAAAACTATAAATATTAATAAAGTGATGTTGAGGACACTGTTAGGGAATTCTGCATTTCTACACCTACAATGCAACTAAAAATAGCATCAAATTTCTGATTGCACCAACCTTGAAAGCTCTGTTAATTATCAGCAATATCCGAAATTCAACACCGTCTAAGTGCTACGGTTTAATTCATTCTAATCGTCTTATTGTGCTATGCATGTGGCGATTCGTCTGCACATCCTTATTAATTAAATTACAGCTATCTTCGCATTTGTCTGCGCATGTACGACAGCTGTGTAGGCTTAGACTTTTTGAAAACAACACATTATCTCCGAACGCGACTAGGTACTCTAAATTGTGTACCGTACTTCATAAGTATCTAGTTCCCGTTACTGTCTTCAGAGTCATCGGCGAGATGAATCTTCTTTATCGACATTTTGCCGACGGATGCTCACTTAATTGGTTGCTTTTCTTTGATTTTAAATTTAGACGTATTATTCTAAGCTTACTTTTATATACATGACGATTTTTTGCGACTACAATTTATTGTATTAATAGTAATGAGGAATTATTGGTTGACCTTCTTTTAAATACTGCTTATATGCACATTTTTATTAGTTATTCAAACAGGAATACATTTTTATGTGATATAGAATTTTAATACATAGAAAGCTATTTGCTTTTGTGATATGGTCAATTAATTCTAAGTAATCCGCTACGTAAATATATTTGCATCTTTCACAGATTAATGCGTTTATTAATTAACTAATTGATGCTCTTAATGTAATTCACAATTAATTGTATGAAACATTATGATATTGATTCATATTTTATTATTTAAACTTAAATAAGAATCAGATAAGATTTAAAAATTGTATTGAATAGATTTCCCCTAGTGTCCTCTGTCGGCTTTAGTAGCTAATACGACACATTGTCCGCCCGAGTGCATAAAGGCTTTTTAGATCAAAGTCAAAATAATCAATAGTGTCATCCTTCTGATCCCAGTCAAACAAACCATTCCGCCGGTGTCACAATTTATTTTTATACCTGTGAGAGACGTGTTTAGGTGCTATAGGTGTGCTGTAAGGTGCTATATGCGGCTATATATGTATGTACACATTTCATCTCCGTCAGCATACTGATTGTGTTGGAACAGCAACAACACAACTAAATGAATTTTCCCAGCGCTCAAAGAGCTTCGTTTAACTTTGTACACACACACACAACGTCAAGCAAATATTGTCATGGTTACCCCCTTCATGTACACATGTTTATACATACACAAACACCTTACAACGGAATAACAAACAATGTTTCATCATAACACATATCAATAATTACAATTAATAAAATCACATATTTTTGCAATAAATTTCCAATTTAAATTAATTACACTTTAAAAACATATAATTTATCAAACCGGAAGTCTTCAACGATCACTAATGACAATACATGTTTTACCGTTGTACACTGTGTGTATTTTACAAACGAAAATATTAGCTTATTTTGATAGCATTTTTTCTTCTATATTAACATTGATTCTCGATTTTTCTACTCTATTATTGCACGTTTTTATAACTTATATTTAATTAAAATTAATTATTAAATTTTGTTTATATTTGCCTAAAATAAATTTATGTTAAATAATTAATTGGCTATGAGAAATTTGATTGAATTATAAAATACATTATTTAAAAAAGTGTGACGTCATTGACGGACATAAAAATTAATTGAACAAGATTTGTTTTGTGATTAAGCTGTAATAAATAATAATTTTTTTTAGTAAAAAACCGTAAAACACCTGAGTCATAAGTTATATTTATCAGTAATTTCAACGAATATTAACAATAAATTATCAAAAAAATTGTTGATGGTTTTAAATTGTGACAAATATTTATTTAAAAAAACATTTAAAACCACTGGTGTATAATATAAATTACAAATGTATGCTTTGAGCTTGTATAACAAGAACAAATAATAAATATATACGAAAAAAATCTAAATGAAAAAAGTTTCTTTTATGTTTTGAATAAAAAAAACAAATATATGAATAAAGTTTTTTTTTAATGTTTATAACTACTGGTGTATGAAATATCAAATTTATAATTTGAATTTTTACTAAATGTATGAATCATATATACATATGTATATAAATATAGAAAATAACGGTATATATTGGTATGTATAAATATTTTTATAGTTTACATCCTCATTATCATAGTTATTTTATTCATCTTTCATTTTATTCGAAATTCTGCATTGTAAGTAAAATAATTACAACAATAATGAAAAAAATTTACATTTCGTAAAATGTTTATTTATATATATATTTAGGGATGATAATATTTATATGATAATTATTTAAAATATTTAATATATCATAAAATGTAGTTTTTGCATGGTAATAACACTTTTGGCGTAAAGTGAGGTTACGTTGAGCATTGGTGTTTTTTTGTTTGTATTCTTGTATATACATATATGAGAGTCAAGGTTTGCACGTATATCAAATAAAGTGACCATGCGCGCAATCGTAAATTCGGACTCACCAACGGCGTTATCACGGACGCACATATACTTTTTATTATTTTTTTCGCAACTACAAAAGCTTACAAAGCCCACTGAGATATCATCCAAATCGATAAATAGTTAATGAGATTCGTTACAAAAATTATATTTGTTTTTATTGCATCCACAAACATTGTTTGTTTTTCCGTTGTTTCGAAACAGAAAAAATAATTTGCGAAAAATATAAATAACACTTATAAGCTACAGATTTATTACATCTATAATAAAAAATCCAAAATAATAAATGTGTTATACATGTAAAGTAATTGTGCGCAAATTCGTTTTCTACAAAAATAAAAAACAATAAACTTTAATTGTAAACATGAATGAAACAATTCTAATTTATAAACAAATAAATGTCGCAATTAGTTATTCTGTGCCGTATAACAATGTCCGTTCACAAAACGTGCGTCAATCTACAACTGATAACAAATATAATATTATTTACACGTTTGATTAAAAATACATTGTTTAATTTTATTATAAATTACCGATTCTTGGAATATATATTCCAGTCAAATTTAATATGGTGCCAAATGCTCATGGCCATCCGCTAAATTTAGTATATAATTTAAAATACATTAAAATCCGAAATTATTTAATATATCTTTAACGTAATCCGAGTCGACAATTATTTTTGTGCGAAATTTTCGATTTTATTCCAATAATTTAATGTTAAATACAATTTAAGAGCTTAATGATTTAAAAGTATTAAATATTTATAAGGGTACTGAATCTATAATATGTTTGTCTAAACACTAATTATAAGTCTAATTGCTTAATTAATTTTTAATTTAATATGACGTCTCATTCTACTTATATTTGATTAGAGAAATTCTTGACATTTTTGTTAGTTTTTCAAAACAGTTCGACTTTTTTTTTTATATAAATTATAAATTTAGTTTTTGAGTAACTTTTAAAAATTACTGCTTACTTTATACAAACGTGTGTCTTAACTTAGCGCGTTTGGCGCCCTCGAAATTTGGCGCTCAAAATATACTAAAATTAAATAATAATAATATTAAATTAAATTCCACACATATTTCAATAAGCAATAAAATCAATAAAATTTACCTTTAAATTAGTCGAACCCTAGTCACGTGAAGCACAAAAACAACCAATAGTTTTCAAAACTAACTAAACATCACTTTTATTTAAAAACCATAATTAAAAAAAAATAAACACGCTCAAATAAAACTATTTAATATATATATATATTAGAAATGTGTCAAATAACTTGTCACGTTTATTTGATTGACATGTTAACAATATAAACAATTGGTTTGTTATTATTTTTCGAAATATATTCTCGATGCGCTAACAACGAATCCACGGTGACAACTGAGGTAACTCAACCAACCAGTGCGGTATAACCGCGCGGTGTTTCAGTTGACTGGTTAGTGAGCGCGAGTTCTCGACCAGTGGCTCTAAACATGCGCGAATTGATGCTGATCGTGTGTGTGGACGTATGGTATATGCATGCACTTGTACGACAGTTGTAAAGGAAACGGTGATTCATTATGTTAAGGAGGATGTAGCAGTTCTTCGGTTGGAAAGACGCGTAGCATTATCTAATGATTATAGGGAGGCACATTTACTTTGTCCATACTACTAGACTAAAATAGCATACACTAATAGCACATTATTATACTACTATTGCTGGAAATAGATATGGTCATTTTAGGTCTGGAATGTCCAGGCTTCCAACTTATTGGAAGCATGGACAGGTACAATTTATTTTAAAATATCCACAAAATTTGATTACAAAAAAAAACACGGAACCGCTAACTCATTTTTAGTAAATAAATTAAAATGTCAAACGAATTTGCTACCAAAATTTATCAGATGCGAATCACGAACACACGTTTATGTTTTATATTTCCAAACTACACAAATGATTAATTTACATGCATATTCAAAGTTATAAGTCGTTTATTATTTACGATCAATTTCATGTTTAACGACGTATTAGTCGTTTTAATAAAAATTTCATACGTTTAGCTTTTATATCTTAACACTATACTCTAAAATATAAGTTACGACATTTTCTTATAAAACAGAATTTCGTATAGATGAGTTAAGCAAATATATATTGCGGATATAATTACCTGACCTTGTATTAAATTTGGTTATTTAATTAAATAAATAGCTTTTAATTTATATAAATTAAATTCGCGACTACAGATTAATTTATTAAATAAATTATATTAATAATTAAAGATAACAATCATTTGTATAGTAATTAACAACCAGGGTAGACAAATAATTAATTTATTGCGAAATTCTTTAAATGTGTCTCCAAATAATTTTTAATTGACGATTGCTTAAATATTTTTTATGGTAAATTGCATTATTTCGTTTAGTGAATCAGACAATTGTCTGCAAGCATCTTCGAAGATTCCCAAATTTGGATCTGTGTCATATTTGGCAATACTTCTTTTTCCAGTAACAGAATGTTGTATAATGTATTGGAATTATTTGATTTATTTTTCGCTGTTTTTTTTTATACTGAAAATATTCTCAAGTATAATTACGCTCTTATTACTAAATTAAATAAATTAGTTGAGTGAACTGGAACAATATTGCTACGCTAAAGAAATATAAACAATAAAAACATTGAAATTTGCTAGAAAAACAAAATAATTAATTACTTAGTGAAAAGTAGTGTAGAAAAAATTCGAAACACAAATTATTTGTGAGAAATTTTACGAATGCATTATAACATCATCACAACAATTTTTTATTATCTAAATAAAATTTTATATTAGATATAAATTATTTGAAGCAATAAACTATACATAATTAAGTATTTTTCTATAAAGAATACTCTAGATTTTTTTTTACTATAGGTGTGGAAAATCCCAGAATAAAAATTATCCGCACCTTTGATCATTTATTCAGAATTCCAAATATTTCCCTACTAAATACTCTCACTTTTTCAGCGAATTATTAAAATATATTCATACGCAGAATAAAATAATTCTCAAAAGTGATTTTCTGAATTTCTCAACTATTTACGTAAGCGTTTTAATAATTATATAAGATCTCTCGAAACTGATCACACTAAAAATTGACCTTCAACTACCCTCTATAATAAATTTTCGTTTATTTTAATACGAAAGCGTTTCAATTGCGGTATCCGAGGATAAAATCATTAACGATTGATCCCTTAAGGCCTTTCTGGTAATCTAGCGTGTTTGCAATTCTTAGAAAATACTTGGAGATGTCCAAATAAATTGTTAATTATTAGTTTTAGTATGCAACGCAAGTATAGCCTTGCACAAGGCTACTATATTGCTCAAAGGTCATAATTACAATTGTTTTACACATTTGGGATTCATGTCATATATTTATAGTTTTAAGTTAAACTATTTCAATGAATTAAATAATTGTTTATGTACTAAATTCTACTCTTCCCCCCTTCCCCCCTACATACATAATGTTTAAACATATAAAATCTATATATAGTTTCAGAGGTCAATATATATTTATAGTAATTACTCAAATATATTTATTTATTAAACTACAATTAGTAACATTGATTCCTAATTTAATGTTTTTATACTATTGGCTAGAATGGCAATTTAAAACTAGAAACTTGAATATAGTAATTTAATATTTTCTAAGTTGGTGACACTAATACGATCTCGTTTTTGCTAGAGTTGGCAGTATTGATTTAAGTTTATTTTAAAATAGTTGTCAACATTGGTGACCTAGTATTTTGCTACAGTTGCAATATTGATTCAATATTATTTTCAATATAGTTGTCAACGTTGTAATAATTTAATTTATTGTTCAGTTAGCAGTGGTGATTCTAGTGATATTCTACAGTTGTAGTACATGATTAGTTTTTTTTTATTTTAATGTTAGCAACGTTGTTTTAACCTGCAATATTTAAATGAATGTCATTTGAATGATGATTTGTTTTAAGTTTTAATTCTAAGCATTTTGTATATATATACATATGTTTAACAATTTTATTTATTGATTTTCGTATAAGGTGCAAAATGTTAAATATTGTAAAAGAATTAAATATTTTATCCGATAAAATAGTATATTGGGATAAAACGACTAGGGAAGGATTGGATGTAGATTACACCATTCTTTTACCGTTGCACATTGCTCAATCTTTATTAAATATATTAGAGGACATTATTGATTATGAGGATCCTGAAAATACTAAGGTTAGGAATTTGTTTAAAACAATTTTTAAAATTAGTAACTAAGAATAATCGTTGGTTAAAGTACGATTGATATTTGTTTTAAATAACGTTTTATTTTTTTAAGTTATACATTTTTCTAGCGTTGGTAACATTGGCCAGTGTTACTAACTTAGAGAATATTCTTATAACAAAATATTTTTAATTGTTTCAGGTAAAACTTTTTGGTAAATGGTATAAAATACCTCGTCTCCAGGTTGCTTATGGAGACGAGGGTACCAGTTACCGTTTCTCTGGAACTACGACATCAGCTAAATCCTGGATTCCAGAATTGGAAGCAGTTCGTGACCATATATATAATGTCACTGGACATTATTTTAATTTTGTATTAATTAATCGGTAAGATTTTTCTATACATTTTATTACATAAACAAAAATGTATTAGAAAATTACGGCACTAGTTTAGTATCTAAAACATACACCAGGGCGGCGTATTAAGTAGCTAGTTTATTTATACATATTAAATAACATTAATTTTTGAAGATATTCGAATGGTTTAGACCATATGGGTCAACACCGAGATAACGAGCCCGATTTGGATCCTACGGCTCCAATCGCCTCGTTATCTTTAGGCCAAAATAGACCATTTGTTTTCAAACATAAAGATACACGAAAACGCGGTACAGATAAACGAAACGTGCCTGCCGGTAATTAAACAATTACAAAATACTCTAATACATAATTAACATTTATTTTTTAAATGTAGTCAAAATTATGTTGGAAAATGGAAGTCTACTCATGATGAATCCCCCAACAAATAAGATTTGGTACCATGGTCTCCCACAGCGAAAATCCGCAAATGGAATCAGAATTAATTTAACATTTCGCTGTATTAAAATCAAATAAATAACGTGTGATATTTTTATATTTTTGTATCAACAATTTCATTAATAGATAATAAAATAAAGAAATAAAAACACATTTTTACATTAGAAATAAAATTTACTATTCACAAATTAACATATAATTCTTATATACATGTTAATACTTCTATTTAAAATTTTGAATACAAATTGAAGTATGTAATAATTTAGTCATATATAATTTTTTTTGTAGTTGGTACCATTAGTTTGCCGCCTATATGCGTGCTACTAAGTTTGGTTATATTTACTAATAATTTTTTCTGTGAAACAAACAAATTCAAAATAGGAAAATGGTGAAATTAACACCAGATCTTATCCAGAATTCCATGCAATATATCAACCCAGTTAAAGATCGCGAATTAGACTTGCGTGGTACAGAAAACTGAGTGGGCATTTTGAGGTTATAATCTATTGACTTGCTTATTTCTATATTCAGGGTATAAAATACCAGAAATCGAGAATCTAGGAGCAACATTGGATCAATTCGACACCATAGACTTCTCAGATAATGATATTAGGAAACTGGATGGTTTTCCATATTTGAAACGATTGAAATGTCTCCTCATGAACAACAACCGAATTGTGTAAGTTATTTTTTTATTTAATTAATTTCAAGTGTATTTTAGTTTTTTTAAGGTTAGTAATTTAATTAATACTCCCGCCTTTTTTTTATAGACGTATTGGTGAACATTTAACCGAGCATATACCAAACTTGGAAAGTTTAATTCTAACAGGTAACCACCTGGAGGAATTAACGGACATCGATTGCATAGCGACGTTAGAGAAACTAACGACGTTAAGTTTAATGCAAAATCCAATCACCGCAAAGCAACACTACCGTTTGTATATCATTTACAAAATTCCGCAATTGCGTTTATTGGATTTCCGCAAGATTAGAATGCGCGAAAAGGACGAAGCGAAAGCGTTGTTCAAGAGTAAAAAGGGCAAAGAAATCCAGAAGGAATTGGCGAAGAAAGCGAAAACATTCGTGCCCGGCGCGAATTTGAATGAAGTGCTCAGCAAAAAAGGCCCGAGTGATCTTGAGTTGAAAAAAATCCGTGAAGCAATCGCCAATGCTAGTTCTTTAGAAGAGGTTGAGAGGTTACAGATGCAACTTCAAGCTGGACATATACCCGGCCAGGAGCCTGAAGTTGCACCACAAAATGGCGCAGTTGGTTAGTTATCTATATGTTTTATGGGTTAGGTACTTTATATAATTAATTTTATTTGTTTTAGCTATATTTTCAGAGCAAATGGAAACAGAAAATGGCGTCGCTTAATTTAGACTTATAAAGGTAAGTTAAAATTTAAATTAAGCATACTATGAATTATTACACTTGTAAATTTGGTTTAATTTTGTATTTTATTTGTATACTAAACTGATAAGAACTGAATGTTACTACACTAATAAAATCATTTAATTATAAGAAATAAATAATTGTGAACAGTATTTGTATGTTTTTAAAATACACTAAGGTTGAGAAGCGACATTTGGTTTAAGTATATAGTAGAAAAATTAACGATAAAAGGACGCTGCTTTTTGCTATATGCTTCTAAAATTGTAATAAATGTTTAATAAAATTTATTTTTCAGCTTTTCAATCACAATTTACATTTGTCAACTTGTAGTTTTTTCAGTTATATTACACAATAAATTCTAGTAAAATTAAGTTTATTTATTATAATTCCTTAATATTTTTAATTTTTTTCTAAGCAATTGTCATTTTTTAAAAATGTTTCACAAACTAATCTAATTATGTCATAAGTTAAAATATTAATTAATAATCGGGTGGGGCGTATAAAATCTGGTAAATCAAAGGATGGTAAATTAATTGAAACGTACAAGGGCGATAATACGGATTAATATGTAAGCAATAATTGATAATTTCTTGAATTAACGAATTATAAATGTTCAAATCGATATGTTTGATCATTCCTCGAGAGATTGACAGAACTACACTTGATATCTATAATAAATGTAAGTAATTGTTTATATATGAAATAATTACGCACTCGTACAGTAATTTAACTATAAGTTTAAACTTAAATTGTGATTTATTTCGATATTGATATACTTACATTTCCCTCAAACATTCTTTCTAAAGCGCACAATTCATATAAAATACATCCCAAAGCCCAAATATCAGATTTAAAGTCGTAGGGTTGTCCATCGCAAATTTCAGGCGCTAAATAATTTGGTGTACCTATTACAGTATTTGTTTGTCCATTTCTAGAACAAGTAGATTAAAATAACTACGTAATACCATTTAACGACTATTAATTTTCGACAAAGCATATCAAATGTCTTTTTTTAACAATACCATTTATTTATTTGAATAGCAACGTCAATTTAATACCTACTTAAAAGGTTTTAAAAAAAAAACTGATTTATTGGTGTTTTTACTAGACTTAATATACGTTCGTAAGAGACTTTAGAAAAAGAAACGTTACTACGCCAATCAGTAGATTTATGACTTGTATTTTTAGTTTGTTTTTTTTTGTTTAGTGTTGACTTACGTTTCTAATAATTTCGATATTCCAAAATCGGCAATTTTGATCACATCATACTTGAGGCCTGTAATTAGAATATTTTCTGATTTCAAATCTCTGTGGATGATATTTTTGGAGTGGATATGATTTAAACCGAGTAGTATTTGACTGTATATGTTTAAGACGGTTTTTTGTGATATGTTTCGCTGTTGTCGTCGCCGTAAAATATATTCGTATAAATTGCCTTTCGTTGCATATTCCATAATGATACAAAAAAAATGTTTAGAAATGAAATGTTTATGGTATTCGATAATGTTTGGGTGTTTCAATGTTCGAAAGATTTGTATTTCGTTATTTGCTACCTAAAAAATTATTAGAATATTTTAGTTTTTGTTTTAAATTCCTAAAAAGGATTAATACTTGGATTGCTGCTTTATTTAATTGTCCATTTATTTCTTTCAATACAATTTTACTCTCATGCTTCTTTCTCCCACATAAATACACTGTACTGTAAAAGACCTAATATTATTTAGCACTCAAATATGGTTTATTAATTAATTATTATATATATATATTTTAAATAAAAATAAATATTTAATTATTTACCCAAATGTACCAGTGCCAAGTACTTTTAATTTGAAATACCCATCCATTTTACACTTAACACATTTTATTACTAAATTATATTTCGGTTTAAAAAAATAGTTTAAACAAGTCTATTAATAAATTTATTAGTAACTTGTCAATACATTTATTTATCGGAAATAAATATTAATTTAGACTTCAAACATTTTCTCAGATGTCTTATACTTTTAGATTAAATCTGTAATATTATTCATTATTCAAATTGATTATAATTTATGTATCGATGTTTGTTTCGATTAAATCATTCATTTGTTCTAATTTTTTTTCTAATTCTATTTTAATACTCATTTCAATAAGTGCATTAAAGGTATTTTATAAAACAATAGCATGTATGTGAAATAAGTTATAATTTCGATTTTTTGCAGACGAACGATAGAAAATTGTGTACTTGTAATGTAAATGTGAAATAAATACTTTTGCGATGACCTTAAAATGTATAATGTAATTTTAGAAATATTATCAATGTCGAGATATATTGAAGTAATTTATTATGTATTTCTTATTATAAGTAATCTATTAACTATATAGGTAATAGTTTAAAATAATTAGAGATTAATTCGTAATTGAAGCATGTTATTTGTTTTTTTTTATTATAAGTTGATTATTCTTTGTTTTTTATGCGAACATCCATAGCAATGAATGCTTAAAAACAATTATAAATTAAACTTAAAAAAAAAACTATTGTTTATCTTATAAAAAAATATCAATAATATATGCATATAATTAATGTTTGATTTGCAATTTAAATTAGATTAGTATCTAGGTATATAAGAGGCGATATAATTGATTTGTAATTCATATTAAATAATTCTAAGTATTCAAAACTAATAAACATTTATATTAATATTAGATATTAATTAAGAAAGTAATTTATGATGGATCTTACTTGTAATTCCGTGGGAATAAATAATTGTAAGTTTTTATTTGTGAATATTCGTAGCTCGGAACGCTTTAAAAGCAACTTTAATTTAAAGATAAACTCAATAGTTTTAGAATTGTACAAATAATAAAAAGTATTTATTTATTATGTTTACTAAAAAATTATAATGGTGCACATTTTTGTAGTGTTGTGCTCGAAAGATAGGGTTGTATTTACACCAATTACTATCATTTTGTTAACTATTTCGTATGTTGTTATTGCGAAAATGATTGGGCCGCATTTTATGAAAAATCGTGCTGCAATTGGAAACACACCTGAGTTGATATTAAAAACGATTCAATTAGGAATCAACTCGTATGTTTTTTTTAATGTAAGTTTTGATATAGATTTAATTTATAAGTAAAAAATGGTTAGAAAACGACCGGTTTTGATTCATTTATCTTCAGGGTGATCTAGAATTTTTTTTTATTATTTCTAAAAATGTGTAATTAAAATAAATTGTAAATGTTGCGAATTTATCTAAAATAAGCTTACTTTAGTTACCCTGAAGATGAGTACTGATCGGAATATTATTCCGCATGTGAAATAAGATGTTTTTTTTAATCTTGTTGTACTTATAAGCCTTTTATAATTAAATTGTATATTTTAATCGTAAATATTATTGTTTATATCTAGTTAATATTATATGGTTGGATCAAAATAAATTATACGTTTGGCGCATCTACAGAAAACACTTCCATGGAATTATTTGATGTAAGTTGAGCTCTTCTGTTGTAAATATGATCGTAATATATAATTATTTGTAGATGGGCCAAATATTCATGTTGTACTTCATTGGAAAAGCTTTCGAGTTGCTTGAAAGTGTAAGTAACTCTTAACTGTATAGATTATATATTTAATAATATATTTAATGTTATAGGTGTTATTCGTATTTAATAAGAAGACTAAGAAGACTACGAATCCTCATCTCCTCTATCATGCATTGACGATGAGTTTCGTTTGGTTAACTTTGGCATTTGAATCAAATTCAATAACATTTTTCTTTGCATTATTAAACACATTCATTCAATTGAGTTCATGCGCACAATACTTGTACACGACTTCAAAGTACTTCGACGTACTTGAAGAAGTAAGTGTTATTTAATATTGAAACGAAATTTATTTTGATTGTATTTTGATTTTAGATTCAATTTATAACCATGATTTTTCAAGCCTATGTGTTAGTATTTTTGAATACGACAATTCCTAAACCGATCATTTTAGGAGTGCTGAGCATGTTTATAATTGTTTTCATTGCATTTTATATTGATCCGGAAAATGAAAAAAACAAGGTAAATTTGAACATTTACATATTTTAATGGTTGTTGTGATTAAAATATTGATCAACTCTTTATAATTATAGTTACCTGTGTATAATTTATGAAATAGTTTTTGCGTTATTTGATTATCATAAAATTTAAATATCTCTATGTTTCGAATAAATATTTATTTGGTCCATTGCACAAATTTAATTTTGTTGACATTCGGAACTGTTTAAACTTTTAATAATTAAAATATTAGAATATTTAATTTAAGGCAAAACAAATAAATTGTTGCAATAAAAAATGTGGTCGATCTTATTTGAAAGCAAATAGATATAATTCTAGATTTTAGAAAATATTCATTTATGTGAATATTCGAATTTATTTCAGGATTTTCGAAACAAATACCAGGATCTCAAAAGGATAACGCTTGCTCACATCATAAAAGCTAATATGTTAATGTAATCAAATCCCTCACCTCATCTTCATCTTCATCAACTTCTGGAGGAACCTTCATACTATAAGGGTCCTTTTGAAGACTCCAAGGATTGGATGAAGACAATAAAATCGTAAGTATTGTTTATATTCTTTATTTATCAAGAATGATATAATTTACAGTTTAAACAAATATATATGTGTAGTAATTAATTTTATTTTCTTATTTCAGACAATGCAGTCGATTGAAGATCTAAGATCAGCGCCCCATCCCCCCTTTATTATACATTATTCTTTAACTGAACTTATATTTATTTTTATATATATGAAATTTATAAATAATTGTGTTTGTAATAATAATGTTTGTACTTATATTATTTCGTTTTAAATAAAAACATTATAAAATATACTTGCATCCTTTATTCTTTAATAGGTAAATACCTTTCAAAGTGATCCTTTAAAAATGTGCTCTTAAAAGCACTTTCTTTCTTTTCAGGCGATCATCAAAGAAAATTTAATTAAATTTTTGAGGTTAGATTTAACCTAAAAATTTTAATTAAAATTTCACACCTTTTTGAAATTTATTTGACCATTTGAGCTTACAAATACTAATTAAAATTTTTAGGTTAAATCTAACCTCAAAATTTTAATTAAAAATTTTGAGGTTAGATTTAACCTAAAAATTTTAATTAGCATTTGTAGGCTGAAATGGTCAAATAAATTTCAAAACGGTGTAAAATTTTAATTAAAATTTTTAGGTTAATTCTAACCTCAAAAATTTTAATTAAAATTTTGAGGTTAGATTTAACCTAAAAATTTTAATTAGCATTTGTACGCTCAAATGGTCAAATAAATTTCAAAACGGTGAAAATTTTTAATTAAAATTTTTAGGTTAATTCTAACCTCAAAATTTTTAATTAAAATTTTGAGGTTAGATTTAACCTAAAAATTTTAATTAGCATTTGTACGCTCAAATGGTCAAATAAATTTCAAAACGGTGTAAAATTTTAATTAAAATTTTTAGGTTAATTCTAACCTCAAAAATTTTAATTAAAATTTTGAGGTTAGATTTAACCTAAAAATTTTAATTAGCATTTGTACGCTCAAATGGTCAAATAAATTTCAAAACGGTGTAAAATTTTAATTAAAATTTTTAGGTTAATTCTAACCTCAAAAATTTTAATTAAAATTTTGAGGTTAGATTTAACCTAAAAATTTTAATTAGCATTTGTACGCTCAAATGGTCAAATAAATTTCAAAACGGTGAAAATTTTTAATTAAAATTTTTAGGTTAATTCTAACCTCAAAATTTTTAATTAAAATTTTGAGGTTAGATTTAACCTAAAAATTTTAATTAGTATTTGTACGTTCAAATGGTCAAATAAATTTCAAAACGGTGTAAAATTTTAATTAAAATTTTTAGGTTAATTCTAACCTCAAAATTTTTAATTAAAATTTTGAGGTTAGATTTAACCTAAAAATTTTAATTAGCATTTGTACGCTCAAATGGTCAAATAAATTTCAAAACGGTGTAAAATTTTAATTAAAATTTTTAGGTTAATTCTAACCTCAAAAATTTTAATTAAAATTTTGAGGTTAGATTTAACCTAAAAATTTTAATTAGCATTTGTACGCTCAAATGGTCAAATAAATTTCAAAACGGTGAAAATTTTTAATTAAAATTTTTAGGTTAATTCTAGCCTCAAAATTTTTAATTAAAATTTTGAGGTTAGATTTAACCTAAAAATTTTAATTAGCATTTGTACGCTCAAATGGTCAAATAAATTTCAAAACGGTGTAAAATTTTAATTAAAATTTTTAGGTTAATTCTAACCTCAAAAATTTTAATTAAAATTTTGAGGTTAGATTTAACCTAAAAATTTTAATTAGCATTTGTACGCTCAAATGGTCAAATAAATTTCAAAACGGTGTAAAATTTTAATTAAAATTTTTAGGTTAATTCTAACCTCAAAAATTTTAATTAAAATTTTGAGGTTAGATTTAACCTAAAAATTTTAATTAGCATTTGTACGCTCAAATGGTCAAATAAATTTCAAAACGGTGAAAATTTTTAATTAAAATTTTTAGGTTAATTCTAACCTCAAAATTTTTAATTAAAATTTTGAGGTTAGATTTAACCTAAAAATTTTAATTAGTATTTGTACGTTCAAATGGTCAAATAAATTTCAAAACGGTGTAAAATTTTAATTAAAATTTTTAGGTTAATTCTAACCTCAAAATTTTTAATTAAAATTTTGAGGTTAGATTTAACCTAGAAATTTTAATTAGCATTTGTACGCTCAAATGGTCAAATAAATTTCAAAACGGTGTAAAATTTTAATTAAAATTTTTAGGTTAATTCTAACCTCAAAAATTTTAATTAAAATTTTGAGGTTAGATTTAACCTAAAAATTTTAATTAGCATTTGTACGCTCAAATGGTAAAATAAATTTCAAAACGGTGAAAATTTTTAATTAAAATTTTTAGGTTAATTCTAACCTCAAAATTTTTAATTAAAATTTTGAGGTTAGATTTAACCTAAAAATTTTAATTAGCATTTGTACGTTCAAATGGTCAAATAAATTTCAAAACGGTGTAAAATTTTAATTAAAATTTTTAGGTTAATTCTAACCTCAAAGTTTTTAATTAAAATTTTGAGGTTAGATTTAACCTAAAAATTTTAATTAGCATTTGTACGCTCAAATGGTCAAATAAATTTCAAAAAGGTGTGAAATTTTAATTAAAATTTTTAGGTTAATTCTAACCTCAAAATTTTTAATTAAAATTTTGAGGTTAGATTTAACCTAAAAATTTTAATTAGCATTTGTACGCTCAAATGGTCAAATAAATTTCAAAACGGTGAAAATTTTTAATTAAAATTTTTAGGTTAATTCTAACCTCAAAATTTTTAATTAAAATTTTGAGGTTAGATTTAACCTAAAAATTTTAATTAGCATTTGTACGCTCAAATGGTCAAATAAATTTCAAAACGGTGTAAAATTTTAATTAAAATTTTTAGGTTAATTCTAACCTCAAAAATTTTAATTAAAATTTTGAGGTTAGATTTTACCTAAAAATTTTAATTAGCATTTGTACGCTCAAATGGTCAAATAAATTTCAAAACGGTGTAAAATTTTAATTAAAATTTTTAGGTTAATTCTAACCTCAAAAATTTTAATTAAAATTTTGAGGTTAGATTTAACCTAAAAATTTTAATTAGCATTTGTACGCTCAAATGGTCAAATAAATTTCAAAACGGTGAAAATTTTTAATTAAAATTTTTAGGTTAATTCTAACCTCAAAATTTTTAATTAAAATTTTGAGGTTAGATTTAACCTAAAAATTTTAATTAGCATTTGTACGCTCAAATGGTCAAATAAATTTCAAAACGGTGTAAAATTTTAATTAAAATTTTTAGGTTAATTCTAACCTCAAAAATTTTAATTAAAATTTTGAGGTTAGATTTAACCTAAAAATTTTAATTAGCATTTGTACGCTCAAATGGTCAAATAAATTTCAAAACGGTGTAAAATTTTAATTAAAATTTTTAGGTTAATTCTAACCTCAAAAATTTTAATTAAAATTTTGAGGTTAGATTTAACCTAAAAATTTTAATTAGCATTTGTACGTTCAAATGGTCAAATAAATTTCAAAACGGTGTAAAATTTTAATTAAAATTTTTAGGTTAATTCTAACCTCAAAGTTTTTAATTAAAATTTTTAGGTTAATTTTAACCTCAAAATTTTAATTAAAATTTTAAAATATTCGTGACAAAATAGTCAAATAAATTTTAATAAAGATTTTTATGTTATATATAACCTAAAAATATCTATTAATATTTTTTTATTCATATCCTGAAAAACAAAGAAATTTATGGATTGTTAAGGACTTTTAAGGTAAAATAGAAGAATATCTGTATATTTTAAAATGTTTTTATTTAACCAAGTAAAACAAGTAATAATAAAAGCATTGTTACAAGCACAATTATTTATAAATATAATTAAAATACATAAAATCAATTAAAAATTAATGTATAATAAAAGGGGGGATGGGGCGCTTGCATTTGGATTGCAATTGACTGTCTTTTCTGAAACAAATAAATCAAAATTATTAGTTTAAATATTGAAGATGAAATACCTAATAAGAATTTCCATTTCCATAGCAGTTGCACGCTTTTTTCAGTTTCCCAAATCCAGCATTCACTCCCACACACGTACTCACATCCTCCAGCAGTTGATAAAGATGTCTTTTGTTTTAAAGATGGATTGTCTGTTATTAGAATCTTCCAGAATTTGCAGGACTTTAGAGTGTAGACTCCTCCAGAAATTGATGAAGATGTCTCTTGTTTTGAAGATGAATTGATTGCTCTTAGAGTCGTCTAGAATCTCGAGGCCTCATGAGTGTAGATCCCCCTAGAATTGATGTCTTCTGATTTGAAACTTCGTGGTTACTAAAATAGAAATAAATAACAATAACAAATTCAATATTTCCGGCCCTTTACTTCTATTAATTTGAGTAATGAGCAGGAAATAACAATAAAGTTTTATTATAAACTACTAAAAATACAAATAAAGAAGAAATCATAGTAGATCTCAATGCATGTTTACAAACATCAACAAAAAACGTTTATTAATAAACCGAATGAATCTTAAGAAAAACCCAGGAAAATACACACAATTATAATTAAATGGTATGTACTTTTATTGTTTTGTTCTTAGAACTTATATTTATCCTAGTTTTACAATTAAATAGAATATATATTTATGTGAATAATCATTTTAAAAATTGCTCGTACATAAGAACGAAACAAACCTACAGTATCTAATGTTTTCTACATATATTATAGTTAGTGACACTTTGGTCACTGATTAGATTAGTTGTCCAGCACACTCATTGGTCACGTTAACCTGAATTTGAGGTTAGATAATCTTATTTAATTTGGTGCGGATATATTTCATGTAATACTTGTGTCGTCACGCAGAGCGCCAGTGACAATTTTAGTCAAAATTCATGGTTTAAAAGGGTAACAAAATATATAATGGAAGTAATTACACACAAAAATATGTTCCACCTATTTTACATTTGCAGACAGAAATTGATAAACATAAGTTTTTTATATTTGCTATTTTTGTCAAACAGCAATAAAATAAGCTTTATCGGTAAAGACAAAAAAATACGACAAAAACTGTAACTTTAGCAAGGTCGGATTAGTGGGAATTGAAATAATGTGTGCTTGAATATAACATAGTAAAAATTAGTAACAATATCAGTCGTTGTTGTTCTCTGAGCGGAGTATTAAATTCTTATTACTTAATATTATTAGATAATAAAGTATTACGAAAATTTAATTTTTAATATTTTTTGTGTCTAGTGCATATTAATTTTTAATAATGGGACTAAAAACATATTTCCTAGGAGACACTGTTGGTAAGTTATTTAATTTGTTATTAAATCTATGTATTGTTTTTTTAATAATTTTAATAATTAATATAAAACAAAAGAATGATTTATATTTACTCAAAATATAATATACATTAGTAATTAATTCGAATATTCTAGAGAGTAATAAACATTGCGAAAATATCACATTTTTATCAATTTATGAAATAATATATATTAAATAAATATTCAGAATGTTGCGGTTATTGTATTTTAATTAGTTTGAATTGTAAATGTGTTTATAGATCACAGGTCGGATAATTTGTTTCTTATGTCCACTCCGAATTACAGTATCATCATTGGTATTTTATACGTAATATGCGCCAAAATAATCGGTCCAAAATTTATGCACAAACGACACGCATACAATTTCCAAAAGATTATTATTTTGTATAATGCATATCAAGTCATAGCAAGTGCGTACATATTTTACGAGGTAAGAATATTATTTTACATAATACTCAAAAGAAAAAAAAATTACCTAAATACTAAAGATAGTTCTGCTAAATATTATAGTTGGGATCAAATGGATGGTTCACAAATTATAATTGGGCAGGTCAATCAATTGATTACTCCGATAGTCCAAGTGCGACAAGGGTAAGTAAATTAAAACAAAAACACCATTTGTTATAGTTCAAATATATCATAAAAAGCATTTTTATATAACCTTCAATTTGAGTATTTAAAATATAAGTATGTTTAAAACGACTGGTTATCGCAACGAAATTACAATTATGTGTTATTATGTTATAGATCCATACCATTTCTTATTTATATCATTTATCTAGATACACTGAATTATTAGATACTGTAAGTATTTAATCCAATACTCTCAACTCACTAAAAATTATGGTTTTGTACAATTTTTAAGGGATGTAAAAACTATTACCTATAATTGCAGTTTTTCTTCGTTGCTCGAAAGAAATACAATCAAGTATCGCTACTTCACGTATCCCATCATGCAGTGATGCCACTGTTTTCGTATTTTGGTGCCAAATATGGAGCTGGTGGCAGTGGAACGTTCCCTAGTTTCATAAATAGTTTCATTCATATAATCATGTATACCTATTATATGATTGCTGCCATGGGGCCAAAATACCAAAAATATCTTACGTGGAAAAAGCACATTACCGTCTTACAACTGGTATGTATAAATTACAACTTGTTCAAGTTTCTAGAAAACTTTCCAGCAATTGTTTGTCTTAGAAGGAAATTTATAAGTGAAGGAGGAATTTTTTTCAGTTAAAATCCTCTCATATTTGTTTGTTAATTTAGATTCAATTCGTGGTGGTTTTAATTCATTGTCTATCCGTGATACTGATAGTAGACACAAATGTACCACGAATTTGTATTTTTACATATGTGGGAGCATGTGTGTATTTCTTCGTAGTTTTTTTTTTATTCTTCAGATCGACGTACAAAGCGAAACATGTAAGTATATTTTATTTTAAAAACGTTCAAAATAATCTGATTATGTTCTAAATATATCATATTTTATAATAAATATATATATATATATATATATATATATATATATATATATATATATATATATATATATAAATTTATCATAAACAGCTATCGAACAAAAGTACTAGAAATACTCTTTTACTAAACTCATATTCTTAAAGTTGCACTAAATATATAGAACACGACTAGAAAATATTACTAACTTTTAATAAAAAAACAAATCAAATATAGATTTACACACATAGCATAAAAGTTGATATATTTATATATAATCTATATTAAATAATACAAGCTAAAAAAAAAATAATCTGTTCTATAATTTATAGTTATCTGTATTATAATTTATACAATAAATATTATGGAATTAAGGGTATAATATATGGATTTTTGTGCAATAAAAGTTATTTGTTTTAAAACTAATGTAGATTCATAAACAAAATTTTTTTATATATATTATTTTTTAGGTAATATCCAATGGAGTAGAAAATAATGTCAACAATTACGCACCTGAGAGTCATACTATACATGCAACTAGTAAAGTTAAATAAGTTGCTTACCTCGAAGTTGCATATGCTGTAATTATTGTATAATTATATCTAGTTGCAATTGCAACAATATGAATGATGCTAATTAAAGATTTAATGATTATATTTGTTTTACATTTTACATTGAAAATATATTAATTTAAACATTATATGATTTTGTATAAAAAATAGATTACATGTAGAATAATAAATATTTAATATATAATATTTCAAAGATAATATGTTTTTTATTTATGATTATTTTATGATCCTATGCAAGTTCTTAAATTTAATAAAACTACTAAATTACTAAAAACTGATATACATTATTAAGTATCTTAAAGAACAATTTTTATTTTATTGATTACAATTTTTGAATGATCTATTATAACAATACAGGTAATAATTCTTTTGTTCGATTCAAAAGATTAAATTAATTAAATAAGTCAACAGTTAAAACAGTTGCTAATTGAATCGCAATGACATTTTTATCTGTAATAAATTCAATAATTGTTTCCCATTCATTATAAATATATTAATTATTTAAATGGTATTGTTATAAAAAATTATTTAAATTAATTTCGAGTTCTGTGGCCGTCGGGATTGTTTATATATTTCAAAATCAACCTCTGAATTGTGCTAATTATTTGCATTATATGCATTTATAATTAAACAATTATTTTACGATTTTTTTAACAGTATTTTTCACAGTATTTAAGGTAGTCCTGTATTATACATTTTAAAGCTTTAAAATATATGACAATATTTAATAAATATGCGAAACATTTAAAAGAGGTATCTGTTTTCTTTTGATTGAATTTAATGCAGTAGAAGTAATCTTTAGATGAGCTTAAGTGGGGGGCAAAGACGACTCAGTTACTTTTAGATCTAGGAGAGACTTCATATCACCTTTCCATCACCAATATATATGAAAGCATAAGTTCATGCAGACACCGAATCAGTTAATGGCGTGCTCAGTTGTTGTGGAGTCCGGTGCATTGAAACAATATATTTTATTTATGTAAACATTATTGTCTGTGATAGTTGTTAGGGGTTTTAATTTTTTTTTTATAAACTATCAAAGGTTTGTTTCATTTTTATTCACTAATTAATAATAATAACTTTATTTAAAATTAAAGGGTGATCAAGTTAGTAGTTTAATATATTTTATAAGTTATATTTAACCACAAAAATAAATAATTACGACTTATACATATCGTTATTGTATTGTTTGATTATTCTTTTATATATTCATCGCTAAATAAATACTAATTGATGAGTTTATTTGTTTTGCAGAAAGCAACTTAAAGAGCTTAAATTAATCGTGGTTTAAATTTTGAAGCTATGTGTATTTTATTTTACGTAGAAAATTTCAAATATATTTCGAAGTCAAATAAAGATATATTTTATAGTTCCCATAAAATGCAAATAAAATTTTTATTGCAATGACATTATTCAGTGTTTACAAATTATCTATTACAGACGCAACATTATCCTGCGTAATTATTTGACACTTTATGTAATTCCACAATATAACTGTAAATCCATTAAAATTTACGGTTTTTTTAGAAATGGAAATTAATAAATAAAATATACGCAATGACCAACTGAATTGTCTTATACGTATTCATTATTCATTTATGAACCTGAATATAATTCATAAAATTAATTATGATATTAATATTAATAAAAACAAAATACTATTTATTATAAAATCGATTCCGAGTTAAGAGTCATTTTTTAAAAATACAATTCAAATTAAACTGCATATTATAAGTGGTAAATGAAAGTAAAAGTAATTATTCGTTGCGTAAAATGTAAATGATCATAATATTAGTTTGTAGCTTATTTATAACGCTTATTAAAAATTTATAAGCAGTTACAGAACACCTTGTACATTGGCTTCGAAACAATGCTATAAATTGCAGTAAATAAACATCGCGTAAGATATAATTTGTATTTTTAAAGTAGATATAAAATTTTCATTTAAATTATAAAAATTTTATTTATTATTTTTGATACTAATAAGGGAAGAACTAATGGGTGTAACCTTCGCTCAGGATTTATTGTTGTTATGAAATAATTCAAGAGAAATTTCTAATTTAAGGTGTCTTAAAAATTGATTTAGGCTAATAGTGACCATAGTTAATTCATAACCTTGTAAATAATATCTTGAGAAATTAGAGTGTGTTCTGTTTTTAAAATGTGTGAAAATTCGAGATTTGTTGTTTAATATAATGCAAATTATTTCTGTGTGGAAATTGATGGCGAAAATACTTGTTTTTATTTATATTTTCAAAGATGCCAATCATTTCATAAGCCACTTATCGCATATTTTAATCTTAAAATCTAAGGAATTTAGAAATAGCTGCAATAATGACGATGTTTAAATAAAATATTGAGGGTCATTAATTGTCGAAAATTAATCATTGCGTTAAAAATTTCACTCAATTGTAAATGACGTCATTTTATTTACGATACAATCTGCACTATTGTTGCTAAATATCGTAATTATTCTTGTTGGAATGCATAAATTAACCATCTTTCTTAGCAAAGGAAAATTGCATAACTTGAGTGAAAATCGTGTCAGGTTCGATGTAATATGAAATTAAGTCCTGTAACAATTTAATAGCAGCTTTAAATCATTAGTGACGTCGATACAATTTATTTAACAATTTGAATAATTATTTAAATAATTGTTGGAAAACAAACATGATTTAGATTACTTATCAAACAATTATTTATATATTTACGAAATGTTAAACGGTCATTTAAATAAAAGGTTGAATTGTTTAAAACAATATTTATTATTGTAATTTTCCAAATATACGAATTATAAAAGACACCCACATATAAAATACATTTCTAGGATGTTTTTAAATGTATCGATATTTAGTTTGGGAATGTAGTGAAAATTAAATGATGGCGTATGATGCGACGGTATTTGAATAATTACGATAAAATTACCAATATCCTTGGCTCGGGCATAGCTCTATCACAAACATTGTTGCAGAAATACATAATTGCATTTCAGTGTGATACGAATATTCTATTGGTAATTAAATGACAGTGAAATCGACTTGCGAAAATACGATCAACTTCGTTTACTACTTTACGATTTTATATCGGATTTTACGTCAAGCAATGTTTTTATATACAAAAAATTACCTATACTAGTTATGAAAATTATAATTAAAACTTATTAAATAATTTTGGAACGTTACGATTTTGATAAAAATTATAAAACACTTACGTATAAGATACACAATTGTTTAAACTTAAATATGTTTTAAATACAACAGTTTTGTCATTATACTTGATGACAGACATTTTAATTGTTTTATACAACAAATATTTAAACTTTCTTTTGCGTTTATGATTTTTAGAAACCCTACTGGGTTTCTAAAAATTATTTCATGCATATATATACAGTTAAAAAATGCATAAATAGAATTTTTGTATAACAATTTATTACTAAATTATAGAAAATATTTTTACATATTCAAGAATCCTTGGTTTATTGAATATTCAGCAAATAATTGCATATAATATTAGCATGAAAGCGTCAACATTAAATAATAAATACGGCATTTTTTTTCATAATGTCTATGTTAATGAATGTAATTCAAACTTTGATAGCGAATACATTTTATAGTTTATATATTTTATATCAGTTTATCTAATTATTCAATAACTAGCCTTCGCTACTACATCCTTTTAATTATGTTACACCAACATGCATTATGCAAGAGCCAATAATTACAGTTCAACGATAAACGGAAAAAATTTTGAATTTTTAAATTAATATTTGTTTAATAATTTTAAGAACTATTTGTCCCAAAAGTCGTTAAAATTGTATTTGTATTTATTGAATAGTCAAAATATTTTTGAATTATTGACGCAAGAATAATATTTAAAATGTATCCTGTTCGGGATTTTTTGTTAAGTAAATCAATCAAATTATTAAAATGATGTTTTTTAATTTGGTGTAAAAGGAATTTCATTCTTTTGAAAATTAATGACTATTGTAAAAGAAATAATTATAATTGAAATATACTACGTATAAGAAAGTTATATAACTAAATAAAATAGTATACTTTTGTTTGAGCTGTGCAAATGTATAGTAATTAATTACGATTATAGTAAATTTGCACTAAAAAAAAGTATGTAAACAAATCTGACAATTCTGCTTAATATAAAAATGCTATTATTATAAATAAACATTTATCAAAACATCCGTAATTATGTTGATTTTCAGAAAAAAATAATCCTAATTACCACTTATTACAACAAAAACTAACACATGCATATAAAAATAAAACAATCAATTCTCAAAAATAAAAACAGCGATGTAAAAAAATGTCTTTGTCAGACACTTAGAAACCCAACAAGGCCGGTATGAAGGTCAGGGTTGTTTGAGTCAATTATCAATTTGGGTTTGGTAATGATTCAGGTTCAAAATAAAATGATTTATTTTTATTTGTCGGTAATAATTATAAGAGGTGACAAGAGGTTACAAGAGGCATGGAAGGCCAAGGTTCACAAGTGAAATAAAGGTGAACAACTCGTTGATTTTTGTGTTAGAGTTATTCGGGGCTTTCCCTTTCTTTTACCTTTTTATTACCCTTTTCGTTACCTTTTTATTACATTTGTAATTTTATATCATACCAAACGTTATAGACAATAAAACTTTATATTTATGATATTTTATATATATATATTTATTTTGATTTTAGATTGACTAAAATAAGACAAAATGGGGAGCTTAATTCGTCACGTTGTGGACACCTATAACGATATTATGATAAATAAAAGTGGTAAGTTAATTTCCTAACAAATCTACAACAAACAATATTTATAGAAACTACTTATTAATTATTTACGACTCACAAACTTTGCTCTCGTACATAAATTAAAATATATATACTCAACAAATATCTGGTCTTTACGTATTCTTCTTAGAATTTAATCAGACACAACAGGTGCTTTAAATAATCTTTATAAACAATGACAATCAATGCACAATGACTTGTCATTTTACTCAAATTCTCACATTTTATGTATTTACAATAAATAATTTATTTTAATATATGTGTAATATGTAATAGAATTTTCGCAACTAATCTACACGGTTTACTGGGCTTATAATACTAGAATAACGTAATATTTTCGTATCTTAAGAATTTTTAAGTGAAAGCGTAACTAGTTAAAATTAAAAGAATTATTATTAAGTGCCTTAGAATTAGAAAAAAGGGTAACTGATACCGAATTTGTTGTAAACAATATTTGAAAAATATTGTCGAGGAATTTTTATAGAAAATTACGTATCGGAATTAAATCTATAAAATGAGTGGTTACGAAAAAAATAAAACAAACTTATTTGAGTAGATGAAATACCCAAATAAAATGTTTATTTAGTTTCTAAACTGCGAAGTGTGTTTAAGCATCGTAATCGACACCTCAAATAATTTGTAAACATTTTCGCCGTGTGCGATGATGGCACAATGATTTAACAATGCTAATAAAGTATAATGGAACAGAGAAAAGCAATCATGACTCGGTCGGCGGACATTTGACATTTATGTTAGTTTTAAATACGATAGATGAATAAAATTTTCGCAATCGTTTCATATCATCCGAGTTACAGCTTACACTCGCATACTATATTGTGAAAATCGTGCCGTAATAACTATTATGCGTAAAAATTATAATACCATTATACGCTATGATTATTGCAATTATTTTATGGTGAAATTCATTATTTTTATGTTATTTACTCTTTAAATGTCTATACTACCTATAGTTGTAACTATTATAATAATTATTTATCAATTTATTGATTGTCTAGACTGGTTCAATTATTTATTTGTTTTACCACCAATAATTCTTACAGATTTATTATTTGATATGTTTTATGGCTTAAAATTAATTTTATGTAATACCATTCGCGGAAATATAATTTTAAATAATTCTTAAGAAATTTACAAATTAAATATATATGAAATGACCCATAATGAGTTACGTTCTTATTGCATTAGTGTATTTGAGGAATGTGAGTGAAGTCTGCAAATTTGAGGTATATTTCCGATGAAATTACGAATTTCTCTTATGCACTGTTAAGTGCAATATTTCAATAATTACGTATCTGGAATTTCTAATAATCTTGAACTTGACCTTGTGGCATAAGTGTTTGTAGAAAATAATCTTGCAATCGTCCAGTTTGTCTGGCCCACATAAGATGACCTATACTTATATTTAATAAATAAAAAAACGATTGTATTTATTATCAATAATGTTTTAGATCCACGTGTGAATGATTGGTTTATGATGTCGTCTCCGTTTCCTACCATCTTAATGTCGATAGCGTACGCCATATTTGTGAAAAGAATCGGGCCTAAATTAATGGAAAACCGTAAACCATTCGAATTAAAAACTGTTCTAATTATATATAATGCAATACAAGTTGTAATCAGTTGTTTATTATTTTGGGAAGTAAGTCTTTTAAAAATACTAGTTTATATAAATAATTATTGAGTACCTTAAAGTATCTTAAAGTACCTTTAAAGCATTAACTGTATTTTTGTGGTTTATTTAGGCAAGTGGTTGGCTTACTGTATATAACTGGCGATGCCAACCTGTAGATTTCTCTTATAGTCCAGAAGCTGTTAGAGTAAGTAATTTATTACATATTTAATTAAAAAATGCTTGTTTACTCGCTATTATTTATTACAATTTATTTCTATATAGATTGCTAAAGGGTGTTGGTGGTATTACATGTCAAAGTTCTCAGAATTTTTCGACACGGTGAGTAATAAAAATAAATAATTTTTAGAACTAAAAAATAATGTATAAATATATTTAAAAAATATTATTTTTCAGTTTTTCTTTGTTTTGCGCAAGAAATTCGATCACATAAACACATTGCATGTCATCCACCATGGCATTATGCCAGTGTCAGTTTGGTGGGGTGTTAAATTTATGGCTGGGGGTCAGTCGACATTTTTCGGATTTTTAAACACTTTTATACATATTATTATGTACTCGTATTATATGCTAGCTGCAATGGGGCCAAAAATACAAAAATATTTATGGTGGAAGAAATATTTAACTATTTTACAAATAGTAAGTGCTGCTATTTTTTACTACGTATAAGATATATTAATCAAGAATTTTTAATAAATTCCAGGTACAATTTGTTATGGTGATAGTACATTCAATGCAAATATTTTTCATCGAATGCGATTACCCGAAAGTATTCATGTGGCTTACTGCTGCCCATGGGGTGTTATTCTTCTTCTTGTTCTCTAATTTTTATAAGCAAACATACGATAAAAGATCAATGAAAGAAGTAAGTGAACGAATTATGTTCGGGGAAATTTAAACAATAATTTGCGCCTTTCACATTTATAATAATATATTATTTTGTTTTTTTTTTTAGAAGAGTAGAAGTAAGGTGCGAACAACTGGGGTGTGTTGGCCGAATCAAACGTCTCTTTACGAGCCAACCGGTAAAGCAGAAAATCTGAGTTTCGCGGATAATTCAAATGATCAGTTGCGAAATCGCGCTTATATCGATAAGAATTTATCGAAAGGTTTATAATAGTTGTAGTGTGCTGGTGTTCTGTAATACAAACTAGATGTAATAATTTTTTTTTTCTAAACGGTTTTCTGATTAGACACCCAGTACGTCACACATTTATTTATGTTTGAATAACATTTAATATATTTTTTGGACTTGTAATTATTATAATTTAGAAAATTATTTAGAATATAAAAGGTACAATGTTTAAATGTCTGTACGTTACCACTAAAAGGGTCTAGTATGGTTAAATGACTGAACGAATTTTCTATATGCTTTATATTATATGGATATTATATATATATAAAAGACTAAATATTTGACGCCTATACATAGGCAACCAATTGTGTATTAGATTTAAGAAACTATAAACTTGGAACAAATTAACTTGGAATCTGAGGCTGTTGTTTTAAAATAATATAAAACTGTAGATAAATTTTATATATGTCATTTACGGTTTATAGAATATACATTCCGTTTGAAATGTTTAGTAAAGTTATATAGTATTTAATAATTTGTTAATATATATGAAACATTGTAAATTAAATAAATATTTAATAAATAATTAATTGGTTAAACAAATGTATTTCCTAGAAGATTATTGCTTTAAAAATCAGTTTAAGGCAATGTTTTAATTTAGAAACAAAAATTAATTATTTTTTTTCAATAATTTTGTTCAAAAACATCTTAAATATATGTAAAAAATAAAAATTAAGGTAAATTTCCAAATCGTTTCAGAGATATTTACATTTCTATAAGTAGTAATAAAAAAGTGTTATTTGATACCAAAAAAAAACTTTAAACACGTTTTTTCGAAATTTTGTGTACGAAAAATAGGACCTTTCTTAAACTCACACAATTTTTTTGTTTTTTCTTAATTTTTAACTTTTTATTGGTTTGCGGACCAAGGAATTTATTTTTAATAAAACGTTGGATTTTTTTTGTTTCAGACATCCTGGATTGGAATTATCGTGCATTCCGCAAAAGACCTCATCTCCGCAGCCTCTTTTTCACCTTTTTATAAGTAACAATACATAAAAAAAAATTATTTTTGTAAACTCCATGAGTTATTTAATTTTGTAAACAAAAATTTATATTTAACAAAATTAGTGAGAAAAAGATGATTTAAAATAGTCATTTATTTGACCAAAAAATTGAAACATTTGAAATATTTAACACTATTTATTATTATTAAATTGTTTGACATATACTTGTAAAACACGATGAACTACCACAGTATTGCCTACTGTGTTTTGCGAAGCTTTGGCAGCTTCGCAAAACACGAAGTTAAACCTATGCACCGTAGGCGCAAACCTTTTACTGTATGTAGGTAGCGCCATCTTTTAACTAATAAATATAACTAAATACCAAAACTGGGCCATCTATCTTATAAATAAACATCTATTTTAGTTTTGCATATGACCATGGTTTCTCGTAGATGACTTCAAACCCATTCTTAAGAACCAGTGCTTTACAGTAATTACGATACATTACAGTAAGTGAGGTTGCATATTTTATTAAATACCTCAAAAAATAAATTTTACAAAAGTGTATCGAAACTTGTAAATTTATGTCGATTGTTACGATTTTAATACGTAAATCATGTCAATTGTTTAACAGAAAAACAAAATAGATAAATAATTTGAATTTCATATCTATTGTATGAAATATATTTGGTAAAAAATGTTGAAGGTTAATAAAATATTAGTTTATTTAAAAATGAAAAAATAATGAATATTTATATATTTTTTTAGTATTATTCAAAATTTGTATGTGAAACAAAGCATTAAAAAGACGACCCTGCGGTTATTTTGTTGGAAAATAGGTCAAGTAGGTGCGAATGAATTAACAGGACGAAGTACCCTGTAATTCAATACGCATTTAGGCTGTATTTAAATATTTATGTGCGCTTTATTTGCAAAATCATTTTTACGTCATATTTACGATTGATATTTGCCATTGTATAATAATGTGAACGTATGAAATATTACTAGTCATTATATTATATATGTATGTACAACAAAATATTACAATGTAAATTGAATTCAAAAAGAACCGAAAACTATTTCATCATTTTCCACATAAATTAAATTAATCTCATTGCCGGGTTCAGATATTAAAATAGAAAATTTTGTCCAGCAAACCACAATACACGACTGTATTTATAAGATTCATTTGAAAGCAATTTATAGATCTTATTTAACTGTTTCTGACGAAAGTCTGTATTTTTTTTATACTTTTAAAAATAAAGGAACGCAATTGAATTAATATATTAATAGTTTAAACAAATACAGTGCTTAGTCACTTTGCATGTTAATGACAAAATATATTGACAAAACACGATAATTTTCTATAATTAAATGCACGAAGATTTCCTGCATAAATAAAAATTGTAATTGTTAATAAATATACTTCCCATATTTGCACAATAAATTATTTATAATTATTGATGAATTGCGCCTTAAAAATTATTCCAAAACAAAGGTTCAAGTTAATAAAAACTAAAACATTAAATAATCTCAATTAGCCACTAAATACTTTCACTATTTAAAAAGTATTTAACGAATTAAAGAAATAGAACAAAAAAAAATAAATGAAACGATTTTTAAACATCAATTTTTTTTTAATATTTACTTGTGTAACTTATATAATAATTAAATATTTATAGGCTGTTTCAGTTTTTTTTTTGCTACAGAAAATAAAAAGAAAGTTTTCTAACGAAAAATCTACCAGGAATTCCCGTAATATACATTTATTTTTGCAATACCATAAAATCAACGTAACACGTCATCGAATTGAATTGATTTAATAAAAAAAAATCTTTGCACCTATTTGTAATTAATCATTTTTATTGTATAGCCTTAAAATTCTAATTAAAGCTTACACGGCTTATTAATATTTAAAAATCCTTTGTTAACATGTAAATTTGAAATGAAGTTAAAAAGGTTATAAAAATATTAATATATTGTGTTTGCAAATAGTTCCTAGATTAAGAACAGCAAAAAAAATCTACTATTAATGTTTTTGCGAAGTGCGAAAATGCGCAAGCGCCATTTTTTAGTTCGAAATACTACTATTTAGATGGCGCTGTATTATACGTTGATTATTTATTAAATTCTGGTATGACTTACATAAAAAATTAATAATTTCATTGAGTTGCTATTGTACTTTTAGAGTATGGAAAATTATGGAAATGTAAATATCCTTATTAAGGAATGTAAATATGATTAAATTTACAAGGGAAATTATTGATGCATCACTTTATATATCTAACTAAAATTGTCAATAATATATTTTTATAATTATTAGAAAAAGCCGATAATTATAAAATTCTTATAAATTTGTTTTTAAAATTAACAGTTTTAACAGCGTTTTACACAAATGACTAAACCATGTTTGTTTTACAAATCCTATAAGTTTTACAAAATATTCCTTATGGTTACGTAACAAATCGCCAGAGGGTAAACTTTTAATAATAATTTAATGCAGTTCAAATATTTTTTAACATATATAGATAATTTAAAATTGTGTACCACTCTACAGTTTACTGTTCAATTTACAAACCACGTACAAATATTTAAATTAATTTGTAAAACCCTGCAATTTTTATTTGGTAAAAACCACTACCAGATTCTTTACATAGTTCCACGGAATACCGTGAGAAATGACAAATAAGTTATAAATAGGGCCTAATCATATCAAAATTAATTGTTTTTTGGAAAAAGGTGGTCACCCTTCAATTATTTCGAAAAGAGCTACGCGTATTTTTATTAAGTACGAAGACTTTAAAACAATTTGAATAATTATGGAAAATATTTATATTTAACAGTAATTATTAACCGGATCCAGGATATATGTAAAATTGTTAATTAATATATTAATAGGTATCTGATTATTGCTACTATTGGGAATTTTTATACTAATTTATTTATTGGAAGGAAAATTTAGACGATATTTTCGAAAAATAAAAATAAATATTTATTTTTTTATTGTGATATAGGGTTGTTTTTGTTCTAGTGTAATTCAGACTTACAGGAGGCATCATTGAACCGATATCAACACGTAAAGCGAAACTTTAGATGTTATTGTACTGAACTGAGTAGTTTACTAAAAATTTGAAGCTGAGTTGTTCAGGTAGTTTATTATTAATGGATGAATTTAAAATTGTTATGATGATTTAGTTATTTTAGAAAAATTGAGAAATGTGCGCAGAAAACACGAAAATTAATTGTTAAATGATGATTATTACATTTTATTTTGTTATAATTTGCATTCAAAATGCTTAAAATTCCTAATAAATGTGAAAGAAAATTCTAAATTAAATTCTGGATAATTTCCAAAATTAAAATAGGTGTTCTTAATTACGTTTGTCATTAAATAATGATGAAAATTCCGAACTAAAATTTATCTGCAGATTGCAGGCGAAACTATAAATATTCAAATCAAAAATATTTGAATGAAAATATATGAATATTTATTTCTATTATTTTGCCAATATTATTTATAAATGTGAGACACATAAAAAATGTTCGTTATTGTTTTAAAATTTAAACAATAATAAATTATTCGCCAAGGTATTTCTAATATTTTACGCCACGAATTTAATTTCAGGCGCATTTTTAAATGTTAAACAATGAGAATATATTAAGCAAGTCATGCAGTTATTGGTTTTTTTTTTAAACAAAAATATTTTTAAAAAAGCTGCTCACAAATATCCTATACAGCTTTTGTAACAAAACATTAAAACATTACTTATTAACAACATAATAGACTGTTGAACTTTTGAGTTGGTAATTTTTTTAAAAAAATGGCTGACTTCCACGGCAGTCGCGATCCCAGTGTGTATACTCATTAGTTTTTCCCGCCCATCTCACTCACACATCCATACAAAATGAACCTCATACATATATATAGCGGTAAGCAGTCGCACTATCGTCAAGTTTAGAATCAAAAGCGGTTGTAGTCGATTTTTGGCGTAGAGTTAACCTAACCTTTCACGCCCCGACCGTATCACATGTATGAAATAATGGTTTATTTCTGATACATAGTGGATAGAATTGTTTTATTAGCAATTATATCAAGTCACTATATATCGTATATTTTTATTTTTAGTTTTATTATCGTTTTATTGGTTTCGGTTTTTCGTGTTTCTACTGTGTTAACTAGTTGTGTTCGTTATATGCCGTTTAATACGTCGGACAGTGATGAATTTTATAATACTAATTGTGGATACGTGATACGGATTTAATTTTTATAAATCATCTAGTCACTACAAAGTATATTTTTTATATACCTAATACATATATTTTAGAAGATTTATTGCGAAGGTAAGTTTTAGGTTAGGTTGCTTAGGGACTATTTGCATGGCACACTAGATGCAACACACATTCAATTTATCCCAATAAAATTGGGTTAATTAGCGCATATTGACAAGGCACTCTTGATGGGAATTATTTCCAAGGTTTGCTGGATAATTTTTTTTGATTAAATATATTTATTCCAAGGTGTACGAGGTTAATTTTAAGGTTAGTTAGGGAATATTAACAAGGCACTCTTCATGTTTATTTTTAATTTAATACTATTTTCTACATAATAAAGGAAAGAGTATTTATTTTGAAAAAAATATTAAATATATTCATAATTAAATAATATAATCACTTTCCCCAAAAATGACACACATATTAATATATTTCGCAATTACTTTTTATGCTTCAAAACAGTTAATATTAGAATTAAAATAATATTAAGTATTTATTTAAATTAACTACAAAATTGACTCATTAGTAAACTACTTATAGTATCAATAACCTATATTAATAAAAGCGATGACTTATTTTGCAAATGGGCAATAAATGTTTTTTTTGTGGCATAATTATACAGGTAACTTGATATGTTTAGTAAATAAATGATTGTTATTTGTTTTTTAAATTAATAAAACACTAGTCGGGATTGGTTGGATTTAATAAATGTTTTTATTATGAAAAAGCCAAGTAGGAACTTATCTTGTAATATCTTTGTTAAGTAGGTTAAATATATTTTTAAACCAAATAATACAATTAAAAACGTATAAGAACATATGAAAAATTTATTTATTTAATCAAATATTTATTTTCGAAACTGTTTTTCAATGTGCAATTAATTGTTATATGATTTGTAATAATAATAATTGTTCTTTATGTTTATCTTGGTTATAAATAAATAGTTGCATTGGTGACGATAATAAATATATGATTAAAATGTTTCACTAATAAATAAAAAAAAATCGCATTTATTGATACACTCCAAATATGCTGTTATCAATGTATTTTTGTGTTTTCAATTATATAAATATTAGTGAAGTGAGGCAGATAATTTTCGGAAATAATTAAATTATCAATTATTTATTGAGTAGATAGTCAAAACAGCTGGGAAAATTGACCTTTAATCAAAAATATCAGTCAATGTTGAAATTAGTGCTAATAACCCCATTTTTTCAATTTATTAATAATTAATTTATCTTTTTTTGATTTTGTAAACAACTTAAGATTTTTAAATCATAACATTTTTATTTATTCGTTTGTGATATATTCATGGAATTACTATAATTAAATTACTATTATAGCTAAAGATAAATTAGTATATTGAAACAAAATAAAAATTATAATTCTACAATAATATTGTGTTATAAATAATAAGTGATTTAAATAAATCAAAATTGATTACTGTCTGAGAATTCTCATAATTGGGTGTTTCAAAACACATTTAATTTCAAAATTAGTTCAAAAACAAATATTGATTGATCACAAAACATATTTAGTAATATTAAAATAATAACAATTATTTAAGATATTGACTGTTATTACAAATTATTTTGAAATTGAAATTGACTTTAATTACAAATTGTTTATAAACAATCGGTTTTTTGACGTCAGACTCATAAAATGTTTGTTTACGTAATAAAAACACAATAACTTCAAAAGATATGATTATATTGAAAAAAAAAAAACATAATTATTAATTACCTACAGTAATCAATAACCATTTTTTTGTGGTATATTTGCCAGAATAAATCGTGCGCTAAAAAATTCACAACCTTGGTTTTAAGTTGATAATCATTTTTACAATAGGTGGGTCTATCATGGTAACGGGGTTGTCGAGGTCATTGGGTCATATCATTGTATGGAGATCATTTTTATAAACATGCAACATATAAGTTTCCATTTTTTTTCTCATGCAATATTTAAATTTTTAGTGTATAAGATATGCGCAATAAATTCATTTGATTTTTATTTATATTTATCGCCAGTAATTTGTTAACATTTTCAAATATATGTTGTAAACACATTAGAATTATTTTCCATTACTGTTATTTTAATGCTAAAATTTACTATAATCATCTCTTACTATCATAAAATGGTAATAAATTTAAAAATAAAAGGAAAGACCTTCAAACATAATATTATATAATTCGTACGATTATTATAATCTTATTTTATATCTCATTTGTAACTTAGGGCTTTTGTACCAGGATGGATAAGGTGGGAAACCCCTAATGTGGTTTATATAATAAAAAAATAATAAAAATCCATCATTGGTCAACTTAGGAACCATAAAAAATAATGAATGAACGTTATGCAAATATGTGGTAACTGGTTATAGCTTTCTTTTGCTAGCTTTTTTTTTTTAACAGGCCATTGCTATCAAATCGATTTTTATCAAATAAAAAAATGTCCCAAAATTACGTCATTGAACTTCTAATTAAACATGCAAATTAACGCAAAGCGATTTTTTATTTATTAAAAAAAAAACATATTTATAAAAATGTGTAAACTACAGAGAAACATAGGTCTTATAATTTTAGTAAATTTAGATAAATGTGAGAATTTTGTTGACATTGCTTGATATTCCCTTGTAAGATTGAAATCGTAAATATTTATAAAAATCATTTCTAAACTACTATAAGTGAATATGAATAATAATTAATTCTTGTTTATTTAAATTATTTAAAAGAGAAAAATATGAACGAAAACGTTTTTTTATGCATATCAATTGAAATTAAAATGCATTTATGGTAATAAGACAATTTAAGCGTATGATTTCTTCATTAGCTACATTATGATTACAAGTTTACAAATTGTTTTAATTTACGATAAAAATATCTATAATTATACAAAAATGTAATAGTTATTTGCGTATTAGATGAAAACCGAAAACGAATTGAGAGTGAATTTTAAAAGCGCCTACATATATTTCCAAAGATGCTTTAAAATGTGATTCTTATTATTAAGGCCAAGGCCATTCAAGGCTAACGCTACTTTATAGGAGTATCTAAAGCTACATACATAGCTAATTACAATTTAAATTTATGATTTGAAACCAAGTGACCAACTCCAATTAGACTCTTTTTCATTTTTCACTAAATTAAATTGCATTTGCCACTCAATTTAAATGAAAATTACACATATAACACAAATTAACCTTAAAATAAAAAGTTTTTTCTATTATATATATATATATATATGTATGTAAAAATCCAATTAGAATATTCTAAATGGAAGGTGTGTTCATTAATTTTTATTTAAACCGCCCGAATTATATTATTACTTATGACATGCGATTTTATTTTTCTATTTAATTAATTTTCACATCACATAAATAATATTTGCGTTTGTGTACGCGGTCTAACCTAGTTCTGGTAACTTCAGGTTATCGATTCGTAACCTGGTTAGGTACGCTGCGTAAACATATTGTGAACAATATCAATCTAATTTATAAACAACGAAATTTCCTCGAGACAATCAAATTTCTAAATTACTCCAATTATTACTACAAGCATTTTGATAAACAATTCTTTAGCTTTAATCATTTACGAATATTGACAATAAAATAGCGATTTTCTTGCGCAGCTATACTCATACAAGTGTTTGAGTTTGTAGACAAATAGGCAGACAGTACTGGCGTCGGATAGATTCGATTTATATGTATACAGGATTGCAATTACGCTTTTATAGGTAAACGAAAGAAAATCACACCTAATTCATACTATTAACTTCCAGTCTACAAAGTTGGTTCATCCATACAAGGGAAAAACATACAACCTTAATTACTATTTAATACCAATATGTTCCTAAATATTTTTAAGAATCTTAAACACCTATAAATATGTAGATTTTTTTTTTTAATAAATATTTATAATTCGAAAAGTTGAGGATTTTATAACTGACTTTGCATGTTATTGCCTGGTATATTTTTAAACATATCATTACATGAGTCACCCTCCATGCTAGGGTATCGATATATACGTATTAGTCGGGGGTTCTTGTGTGGTGCTGCAGACGACGTCACCAGTCAATGTGACGCCGTCTACCCTTAGTTGGTAATTTTTTTTTTGCTGTCCGCAGTAAAAAATTTTATAGAAATTCTTAATGAGATACTCGAACTAAAGTATCTCTTAAATGGCTCTCTTTAAATTTATGTCAGCGAAATTTATATAAGGAATAAATTGAAAGGAAACTTAATTGGTTTTTAAAAAAAAAATTATACGCAAATTATCAGATTCAATTTATATTACAATGTAGTCAACTGTTTGAAAATAAAATTGTTTTTGACTTAAGAGATCAGTGATGGGAATACGTACGTGGTCTGACTCGTACATAGCTTCCGGATAAGCGAGGATATCCGTCAACCGTTTCCGTTCCAACTCACTCATGCGCAAATTGGTTTACATACATTTCTAACTCTTAACTTATCGAAAGTAAACTTACGTTTCATTTGAATCGGACTATTTATATTTTATTTTATTATTATATTCTAAATATGTTTTTTTTTGTTATAGAATACAAAATGGCGCATCTAGTAACTAGTGTGATTGACCAATACCATGATTTACTCAATAATAAAAGTGGTAAGTATTTAAATTTCGTTATAAAATGGAATAAAAATGTTTATTACATATATAAGTTGTTTACTAAAATAATTTTTGATTTTTATCATTGAAATGAATCAAAAGTAAATAGTTCTCAAGGAATTTTTTTAAAATATATTTTGATCATATAAATAAAAATCGCGACTTTGGAGTACAATAAAAAATTAATAATTTTGGAAAAAAAAACGCTGACGACGCAAAAAACAATCATTGATGCGAATCGCACAAGAATGTGACACACTTTTTCAATAAGTTGACCAAGTGTGTTAGTACCTGCTACCAGAGTAGTACTAGCACAAAATTTGCAAACAATTACGTAATTAACTAAAAAAAAACCCCATTTTTGTTCCAAACCATACAAATTTTGTGACGATATGTTGAATAATAATAATAAAAAATATTGATACATTAAGAAACGTCAGCGATTATAATAATAATTATAGTTGTATAAAATAAGATATAATTAACATATGAGATGTTGTAATACGGAATTGTGCCGCAGAAAGTGATTCTGCGTCAGATGTTCATTTATTTATTTAAACTTTTTTTTCTTCTCCGAAGAAAGAGTGAAACAAGTTTATAAGTCACAGTTATTACTAATATACTTTCTTTATTGCATAAGCTATAATTTTGCTAGACGATTAAATCAGTGGCGGCGGGCATTAAAAAACGAATAACATTTTAAATCAATCGAAATATGTGAAATAATCGCCATCACTGGTCTATCATTTAGAAATTGATGACTACAACTTTTCACAATATGTTATACAACCGAAATATACATATAATATATTATATAGTCACATCCAGGGTCGTATTAAACAAAATTATAAAAATGCTTGTCTAGGTCAAGTTTATTTTAATTTACCTACATTTTATTACGATTTGTTCAAGGTATAAATAAATGATGGTCAAAATTAAAATCAATAGTTCCTTAAGTGAGATTTACAAGGATGAATGTTTCAATTTGTAGAATAGCAATTGATTTGTATCAATCGTTTTCTTTTCTTTAAAGTATATAAAGTGAAATTTATGAATCAAAATTGCGCTACTTTGCTTGTACTAAATACATTACTAATAGTAATTGTAGTACGTCAAATACTAGCACGTATTTAAATACTAGTAGAATATAAATTATTTCGTATAAAAGCAAATGTTGTTGATTTTCTATTAATTGATGATTCTGCAATTGAATCTCTTCCAAATTTTATATTACTTTGTAAACAGTTTTGTTACTCGACACATTTATAATAACTAAAAATATATATGTTTCTATATGGAAAAAAGAGTTGTTTTTTACCGAAAAAAAAATGTAGAAAGTTCAAATGTTAATTTGTTGACTATATTATATTACATATTCGAGCACTTAAAATGTTTGACGAAAGTTATTATGATTTTCAATTTTTAAATGGTGAATTTCACATCTATGATACTAGTTTAAGGATGTTTAAATGCTAACAAATTATTGGACTTTATTTTTGATTATTTATAAGATCTCAAGGTTTAGAGATAATTTCCGAAAAATGGTGTAAAATTAAATTTGTTTAAACACTTGAGTAATTTGTGCAAGAATATTTTGTGCAAAATATTCATTAACTTGTTTTCGCGAAATTAAATAAGTAAGTTGAAAACATCTAATTTTATAGAATGACGTGACAACAGCGCACAACTGAAAATTATAATAAATTGCATTAAAAACCAAACACGTAAATTGCAACTGAATTATTCATCATTTTTGTTATTCTCAAATTCAATGTAAATTATTATAAGTGCACAAATGTATACGAAATAAAACAACTAAATATTCATAGTCCCAAGAATTAATTTTAGTCTATATAACAAAAAAAAAAATAGAATATATTTAAACATGTATTTAATTGTCAATTAGTTATTTATCGTGTTTTATTTATTTTTAGATCCTCGAGTAGTAAATTGGCTCATGATGTCCAGTCCATTACCAACGCTGCTAATTTGTATAACGTACGCGTATTTTGTCAGAGTAATAGGTCCCAAATTGATGGAAAATAGAAAACCATTCGGGTTAAGAAAAACACTAATTTTTTATAACGCTTTTCAAACAGTGTTCAGCGCCTGGATATTCAAAGAGGTGTGTAATTTTATTTAACAAATATATCTTATTGGATTTTAAATAATGATTTATTTCAGTTACTTATGAGTGGGTGGTGGGGCAATTACAGCTTTACATGTCAGCCAGTTGATTATTCAAGAAGTCCATTAGCCATGAGGGTAACGTTGATTATAATATACAATATTATCATTTTTTTAATTACAATTTTTATTCACAGATGGCAGCCACGTGTTGGTGGTATTACTTTAGTAAATTTACAGAATTTTTCGACACGTTATTCTTTATCTTAAGGAAAAAGAATGAACATGTGAGCACTCTACATGTGATCCATCATGGTGTTATGCCGTTTTCGGTATGGATGGGATTAAAATTTGCGCCAGGTACATTATTTGTCTATTTTTAACATAAAAAAAAATCATATTTCAAAAAGCACCATTTCGTTAATTAAACTTATGTAGTTATACAAATTAACGGTTCAAAACTACTTATTAGCTACGCTTTCTTGATTATAACAAAAATAATAAAATTAAAAGTAATTTATTACAATTCTAAGTATATTTCAATAAATAAATAAAATATATATCAAACATGTAGAACAAATAAAAGGTTTGAGTCATGGTAAAAATATCCATTCAAGTAAAAGGACAAACATAGATCTAGTGGTTAAATGTCGTACTAATTCATTGATTTATTTTCTAACTTGTCTATTTCTATATATAAATAAAAATGTAGTAGCTTTAAACTAATTGAATGGTTATATAACTAAGGTCATTGCTAAATATTTTTTGTTCTAGGTGGCCATAGCACATTTTTTGCACTTTTAAATACATTTGTACATATTGTTATGTATTTTTATTATATGGTCGCGGCGATGGGACCACAATACCAAAAATATATTTGGTGGAAAAAATATCTAACTAAATTCCAAATTGTAAGTAATAGAAAAACTATTTTCCTACCGATACCAATAACATATTAGTCATAAATGCGATAGCATTTAGATTAAACGTTTCAAACGTATTGAGTAAGAATTCGAAATGGAATTGTGTTTTGTTTAGATTCAATTTGTGATGATATTTGCTCATCAATTCCAATTGTTGTTCATCGAGTGTAATTACCCGAAAGTTTTCATGGTGTGGATTGCGATACACGGCGTATTGTTTTTGTGCTTATTCTCCGATTTTTATAAGACGAATTACGCGAGAGATACGAAATCGAAAACGGATGGTTTTTGCATGGTAAGTTGAATTTAGTTCGTTACGCGTCAAATTTAAATAATGTGTGCGTGTGACTTTTTAGCCTGTATTGAATTTTGAAAAACAAACGAAAAATGGTAAACACAAAAACGGGGTAACGAATGGAAATTTAATCAATAATACATATGCCTCAACGGAGTACTCAAAAAATCTCAAATCATGCTACTCGAACGGAATTAACAACGGTTTTGTTTCAAACGGCAAAAAAGCAGACTAACTCCATTTGTTATCTAGTGTCTATGTTAATTTTACTTATACATAATTTAAGTTAAGAATAAAATTTAAAGAAAAAGAAAAAATAACTTCGTTGGATGTTTATGTACCAATATTATTGTTTTTGTTTCTAATAATTTTGTGGATTGTATAAATAAAAGCGTTATTGTTAGGTTAGTTGAAATTATTTAAGTATTTAAATTTAAATAAATTGTTAATATTTTGTATATTATTCAAAGATACTGATTTTTTTTTTTTGTGCAAAACTTAAAAGCAAATAAATATTTTTCCTTAAATATTATATTTATTCTATATTTATTTACGTTTTGTCTACATTTTCTAAATTCATATAATTGGCATAATTCATATTTTAGTTAATTAAGAGCTGAATATGGACCAATATATTCGAAATATTTATTAAATAAACGTTTATATATTTTCTTGTAAATTAAATACAAATTATTAAATAAGATTTTTGTACATATAACAAAGGGAAAAATAAAATTAAACATTAATATATTGTTTTATTCCTTACCTTAAAATTGCAGTTATTATTCATTGTTTACAATTCACATTATTTTAATATAAATGTCAGTTCTTTAATTGTATGAAGTTTTAAAGTGCAAATTTTCCTATATAAAATTCATATAAACCAAAATATATATTTAGTAAATTTATTTATAAATTAGAATATTTTTTCAAATATATATTTTTTTTACATGTTTAGAAACGCACTGTTCATAAATATTGATTTAGAATTAATAAACGTGCGTGTCGCGCTCGTAATAGCGCGTTATGTATCCACTGTTACGCGACCGACTAGCGCGTATTATACGTACGTACAAAGAAGGTATTTGTCATGAAAAGTTTCGATTTTTTTTTTAATATGTATATAAAATATTACAATATAATTTTTAATTTCAATTGAAATAAATTGATTTTTTAAAGTAAACGATAATAGAAAAAAATATATATATTATGTAAATGTACGAAACAATATATAAAGGTTGTTTGGAAAATTATCGACGGCAAATGCCGCATAGGGTAACCGGCAACCAAATCGATTGTCGTGCTATTATTAACATCACGAAAACAGCTAAATAAAAACGTGGGCTATGTTACAAGGAAAACAATTGCTATACAATTGACAATTTAATGTGCTTTGAAGATTTTTTGTCAAAACTAACATGTTTACCGAAAGTATACCACCGAATCTCCAAAAATATCTCGGAAAACCAGGTAATTACCATCTTTATCATTGCTTTAAAATTACATCAAGTAATAAATCACATATTTTCAGATTTTCGAGTCAAAGATTTACTATTACTGAACTCGCCGATCTGGTTTTTGACTACATGGGTTTTATATTTTGGTTTTATAAAATTCGGAACGAAATTTATGGCTCATAGAAAGCCATTTGAGTTGAAAAAAGCATTAATTGTTTTTAACGCAATACAAGTGTGCCTCTCTTTTTATATTGGACAAGAAGTTATTATGTCTGCTTATAATATGCGATATAATATTATTTGTCAGCCAATGGTGCAAAATCATGATCCAAACGGCTTTAGGGTGAGTTTAAATTAATTAATTTCAAGTTCATATTCAAAGTTTGTCGAATTTTAGATGGCGCATGCTTGCTGGTACTTTTATATAACGAAATATATTGATTTAATCGATACTGTAAGTAGCAATAAGTGTATTGGTAAATCGATTTTACGTACTTCTAGCGTCAAATTTATGAATTAGAATCTCAATATTGGTGATTAATTTCGTAAATTTAAAACGATTTGCTAATACAATTTTAGCAATAAATTTTATAATAGACATTTAAATGATTTTTTTTAATAGGTATTTTTAGTACTAAAAAAGAAGACTAATCAACTATCATATCTACATTTGTATCACCATTCAACTATGTTGTTTGATTGGTATATAGGAATTTTATATTTGCCCGGTGGGCAACGTAAGTATTTTTATTAAAATGATTAATAATTATCAATAACAATTTTGAATTATTTTATAGCGTTTTTCGGTATTTTTATGAACTGTTTCGTACACGTGGTCATGTACTCGTATTATTTTTTGGCGGCATTTGGACCAAAAGTCCAAAAATATTTGTGGTGGAAGAAATATTTGACACAAATTCAACTGGTAAATTTTTGCAAAAATATACGTTTTATATAGTATAAATGGCATGTATTGTTTAAAATTGTAGATACAATTCGTGTTGATGATAATTCATGTATCAATGGGTGGTTATTGTGGTGCAATACCCAAATGGTTAGCGACATTCATCATTACGTATTTAATATCGTTGATTACGTTGTTCGTTAACTTTTACGTGAAATCGTACACGAAATTGAAAAGTAAAATGGAAATCTTACCGAATATTGGCACGAAACTAGCGAGAAAAATCAAAGTGAAATAATCAACACGTCACCAAGTTAATTAAATAACCTAAAACATTCCAGTAGACTAATTTAAATATCACTCCCGTTGTGCTCCATTTCACACATTTTAAAAGCCGTTTAACGAAACAGCCGTTTTTATTATGTGTGACGGTCCTCATTTTTTAAAACCACTAATTAGTCAATTTTTTAAAATATACTTATACTTATTTTTAAATATAAATTCCAATTATTTAGAAATAAATCTTCCAAGGACAACAACGGCTGTTTTGCGAACGGCTTACTAGTAGGCATCTTAGTTCATAGTTATGTTGAATTGTTTATTTATAAGTCAAGTTTAATAAATAATAAACATTAATTATTGATTTTAATTTTCAAATAAGTAAATAAGATTTTTATAAAAATTGAACTTTTTTATAGGTTTTTTTTTATTAAATTGTACTATAGACTTAAATAGGAAAGGGAGTGGTAAGGGTGACAAGTTGCGAAATAGAATAAAATAAGTTTATTTAAAAAAAAATTAAAATTCCATTAACTTATCTGTATCTGTTAACACTTCTTTCGCGTGGATCGAATCCTCAGGAACTGTGTGTTGGGAACCCACTAAACAATCTTTTAATTGTGAACCACTTTCAATAATTGCGCCATCACAGATAATACAGTTTTCGATTGCACATCTAAAGTACCAACACAAACCGCAAACATATTACACTTTAAAAAAAAAAAAACAACCGTCCACATCAAGAGTTGACTACTTTATGCCCAAAAATAAATACGTAATGATATAAGATAGAAACGTATACATAACAATTAAATTCGAATTGAGCATTACGTACCTTTCTTTCACAATGACGTTATTCATAATAACGGAATTAAACACCCTAGATTTACTCTGCACTTCGGAATTCGAACCAATTATCGCACTCTTAAACGAAGTTCTCTCATTCAACTTCACCCCATCCCAAATAATACACTTGTCATCAACTTGATTTGATTGTATATCCGCTTTTGAGTCTTTAAACACAAGCGTTTTCCCAAAAGTTATATTATTCCAAAGCTCAATGATCTAAATATAACAAACATTAAACAATATCCGCTCACACATTTGATGTTATTACTTTCGTATTAACTGTCCAATACGACGACATTGTGTTTAATCTAATTCCGATCGTATTCTTCTCGGCAATATAAGCAAAACATCTGATAATATCACCATGATAACATTGTTTCAAATCGCCAGAATGATCGTTAAATGTGGATGCGCCCCGAATTAAAAGATCTAAATCGTTCTCTTTGGCGAACGCGAATATGTCGTTGTTTATTTGAGCGTTTACAAGCGACGCTGTTTTATCATCGATTGTTTTCGATGGTTTAGACAATTGTTTTTTGATTATATGCGGCAATAGTTCGCCTTTTATAGTCGAAAATGATTTCTCGTGTTGTAAATATTCGCAAACCCAATGTTTCATCACATAAATATGGGAGTCGATTAACGAACTATGCATTGTTATGTTTGTATGTTTTTTTAGTAGGGCTTTTTGCATGGTTAGATTTTCTTCGAAATCGCTAGCACTTGCTAAAAACACTAAGCGATTCGTGTAGCCATCTATACCTACTAAATCGCGTTCTGCAAGAAAATAGTTATTAAAAACTTTAATCTCAATTCTGATTGGTCAGATATATGCCAGCCCACATTTTTTATTGGCTAACCTTAGAGTGTTATTTAATAGGGAGCGGTGATTGGTTGACGCTAATATATCTAACCAATGATTGAAGGTGTTATTTTATATATAAATACCTGGTTTGTGTTTGGCTTTGGGGCCTGGAATTGTGGCGCCATCATTAGATTGAGGGTTAAAAAAAATACTAACAACGGAAGCGCCATGTTTTCGAAATACATTTAGCGCTTCATACAAATCGACATCAGTTATTAAATCGCATGATACGCAAACGAGATCATTGACTATTTTATCGCCGAGTAAACGTAATGAATCAGCAGTGCCTAAATCTTCATTGGATGGTATTGGGAAATAATCGATTTTTATGTTTAAATCGGTTTTTTCTAATGCTATTTGAATTTCGAGCTTTTGGGATTCGGTGACAATTAATATTAAATCTGTAGATTTAAATCAGTAATCAATTCTATTTATATAGTTATTCCTTAAAGATGATTCACACCTTTAAATCCAGCGTGCTCCAACATTTGTATAGGATACCAAACCATCGGTTTACCACCAACTGGCAATAAACATTTCGGAGTCCCCGACGTAATTTCAGGCATCCTGGAGCCTTTCCCAGCGGCAAACACAACCGCTTGAAATTCAGCTTGCACCATATTGACTACAAGAAGATAGGTTAAATCCCAGAATATTCAAAAAATTGCATCATAAACCCATTAAATAACCATTAAAACTATTTCCATTACATAGCACTGTTAATAACCAGCTAAAAATAATATATATATATAAAATACATATTTACTGTTTTCAGTCCTAACCTGTCACGTATACAATACTACCAACTAAGAAACATAAATATTAAAATACAATATTACCAACTACAAAAATATATATAAATAAGGGGTGTCCATACTAAGTTTCTTTTTATTCTCTTATTTAATTTAAAACTAGACATCTCGTACTGGACATTCTTATACGTAGTACTACATTTTGTTGTGAGGAAGGAAATTAAAATACACATTTAAATAAAAATAATTGTTAAATTGTTGATAGTACAAAACATTAATAATTAATATAATTTAAAACATAATTTAATTTACTTTTATTAATTATCAAATATTATTCTTACGCATCAAATCATTTATTGTCATTTTACATAATTACATTACCAATTACAATTAAATTTGTCGTTAATTCTAAATATTAGTAATAAATTATGCTGCTCCATTTAAAATAAATAGATTAGTAAATGTTATAAATATTGAATAACTCTCAATATAATTTATCAAAATTGATGAGATAAAAAGACTCCCCTAGTATGGAAATAAATACACATAAAAGACAAATTAGACCAATCATTAAAATAATATATTTTAAAGCTAATATAACACACACATTACATTTCCTTTTTATCACTTACGCCGTTCGGTAAATTACCATTCAAATAATTACCAACCACTGTATCAGCAATTGCATGCCCATTTTTAAGCACATCTTTTACAATTGGTTCATTTAGAGCTTTCGTAGGTTTATTATACGTTTTAATGTAAAATTTCGTGAACAGAGCAGTAAAGAATAACGCTTGGGTCACAAGTAGGAATGTGATCACTTTCGGGTAATTACAATCAGTAAAAAACAATTGCGACATATGGATGAAAATCGTACAGAATTGAACCTACACATATTTTAATTAAATACATATAAAGTAATTTAGTTAAAGAAAACTTACAATTTGAAGAATAGTTAAATGTCTTTTCCACCATAAGTATTTTTGGTATTGTGGCCCCATAGATGAGAACAAATAATAACTATACATAATTATATGTATAAATGAATTTATCATCCCTAATAGTGTTCCATGTCCCCCTAATAACAACATAAATTATAAAATACTTCTTAGAATATCTAACATAAATAAATAATACCTGCTAAGAAGCGAACACCAATCCATGCACAAATTGGCATCATACCATGATGGTATAAATGCAAAAAAGATACTTGATTATTTTTTTTCCGTAAAACGAAAAATACCTAAAAATAATAATATTTAAATATTTTTAATAGACTCACTTACATTTATTTACTTACTGTATCTAATAATTCAGTAAGTTTTGCAAAGAAATACCACCAAACAATACTAGCCATCTGGAATCAATTTTTTTAAAATTAATTACAATTTTCTCTATAATACTTATATATATATATAGATACAAAATAAAATAAAAATAACTGTAAATACCTAAGCTGTTTTTAGTATCATGAAATAACAATTATTATGATCTAGAAATTGCACCATTTATGTTTTATTACTTTGTACTATTTTCTATTTTATTATATAATATCTACTTTTTACTTTCTTATACGCAGTATAAGTAAGTATTGTAATCATGAAAAATTTCGATCTCGATATTTTAACAGAAATATATGTTTTGACCTTCCCTGAATCTATTTCGACTATTTTTGGAATTACGTCTGTCTCTGTGTGTGTGTGTGTGTGTGTGTGTGTGTGTGTGTGTGTGTTTTCTACAGCTTCAAGGGTTGAAGCTAAAATTATGAAACTTTAAACTTAAAATTTACATATGCCTGAGGTGTGCACCTCCTATTTTTGAAAAAAATATTCAAAGCAGAAGTGCCTGTTTACTCTAGTAATTTTTTGCAGTTTCTGCAATTACTCAAAAATGGTTACAGTTACAGAAAAATTGTATGAACAAAAATTAAAGGTATTTATATTTAGCACAACTTTTGTCCGATTTTTTTTTCCAAAAAGGGTACTGGTTTCAAAATAAATTTCTGCTTATTATATATATTTTTACACAAATCGTATCATCAGCGCCTGTCACTTGTTTAACAAAATAGCCTTAAATAATTTGAAGTTTGACATTTAATATTTATTCAAAGAAATATATTTAGTGTCAAAACAATCTAAAGGTTAGAACAAATATTATAAATTAGATAAATAATGAAACTACGATATGGTCAAATGCGTATAAGAAAGTTCGGTGCATGACACTGCAGATGTTTTTTAATATAATACCACTAGTATAGTATAGGTATATAAGTATAAATTTATATTTATATAAAAGTACATACCATTAGTGCTTGTGGATTATTTGAATAATCAACGGGTTGGCACCTAAAACTGTAACCAGTAAACCAACCTCCTTGAATGGCCTATAACATATTTTATTTTTAACTATAAACAAATCTGTAATTAAATAGAAATGATTGTCTTACCCCGTAAACTAAATATATGCTTAAAAGTACTTGGGAAAAATTATAGAAGATTATAACATTTTTCAATTCGAATGGTTTTCTGTCTTTCATATATCGGGGCCCAGCGTAAATACAAAAATATAAATATGTTACTAAAATCGTAATTAGTGGCACTGGTGAACTCATTAACAGCCATTTTAATACGCGAGGATCTGCAAGAAATTCTTCTTAGTCATTTTAATACAAGAAATAAATTACGTACTGAAATGATTTTATTATTCGTGATGCAATCATTTTAATTATCTAGATAATTTAAATATTGTAAACCAAATTTGCATATGTCAATATAGGTATACTAAGTATGTTGTATATAAAAATATATGTATGTAAATAATGATATAATAGTTGGGTAAAACATACTTTAGCATTAAATTTATATTTAGTAACTGGGGGTATTTACCACTATTAGTTTCCATAAATTGATTATAGGCCTCCATTATATACGACAGACCTGATCCTGACATTTTTAATAGTTATTAGTTAATATAAATATAATAAGTTATGCTTTAATCTGTAATCTGAAACAAGAAACATATTAAATTAGTAACTTATTGTAATAGGCAAAAAAATTTTATAGTGTGGTATTTTTGCTGTATATGCTTATTTATAAATTTGATTGTGAAAATAATGCTATATATTATTAATACCTATTCAAAAAATATTTGCACTTTTAATTAATAATATATAACGATGCCTTAACGACCTTGCTTTATCACTTATAGACAATGACATTTACATAATAGTATACCTGCATATAATTTTAAAGTTAATTTTCATAAATACTTTCACACAGTTCGTAAACAAATATCATAAAAATATAGATTCTCAAATATTTCCATAACACGCATTTATGCGTGCTTTATTACAAAAAAAAAAATTAAAATACCGATACTGAAACGAACTTTAATCATACAAATATACCTTTTGACCTTCCCTGAATTAAGTCTGACGATTTTTGGAATGTCGTCTCTATCTCTAAGTGTGTATATTTTTATTTAAAAATCAAATTCATATTTGCGTAATTAGCGTACCATGCATGGTGAAGCAATGAATACAATTACAACTTAAAAGGTCTGATTGTTATTTGATGTTTACATACAATTAACAACGCTATATTTAAACAATTTCTTAATTTCCTTTTTTAAAATAACGAAAGTGCTGTACCCTCTTTAATGTATGTTTGTACAAATGTTTGGTAAATTCAAGGACATCCGGAAACTGGGTCAATCACTTAGATGCCAATGTACCGGAAGTACTACTTAAATCCTAAGATTTACTAGTTATCCTTAGATTTATAAATTCAAATAAGTACTCAATCGCGACTTAAATCGCAAACGTCTATAATAAATTGTAAATGTTACAATATTATTTTAACATATATAAAAAAAAAAACCTACACATAAATAAAATATCCCAATCGTGAGAAACAGTTACAACATTTGGCATTTGATAAATAATGATCGATAATTTTCTATGAAATTTGGTTTAATTTAAAATTAAATTTTTAAAAAATATAAAACGTAATAATTAGGAAATAAAGAAATATTTTACGGACACATTAACGCGAAAGTTTAAGTGCTATTCAAAGAGAACTGAGAGTGAAAAGTGTAGATGAAGACACGGATTTGACCTCTAATAAAACGGACACACTAACGTGAAGTTAGGTCATATTAAACAAGTACCGTTTTCTAATACCTATTAATAATTGAGCAGGCGTTTAATATTTTGAAAGTCAGGTTTAAAATAGAAAATACTTATTAAATTACAGTACTCATCTCAATTTTTTTTAATATTTTTATTTTTACTTAATGACTAATTTCTTTAGACTATTCCATATTAAGACTGTTTTATTACTAAAATTATTATATATTTAATAAACAATAAGGTTTAAAAGGGAAACAATAACGATAACTACGAATTAATACATTTTAATAACAGTAAATTTGTACAGAATTATGTATGAGTATGTTGTTTTTAAATTAGAACTGTTTATTATAGACTATATTCAATCAAATTTGATTTTGAATTGATTTGAATGTGACATAGTTTGGTGGATGTTCGCAAAATGTATTGTTTCATGTTTATATGGAAATGTATACATAACTAAAGTTTTTATCATGAGTTTCATGAAGTTAAATGGAAAGTGGTGAATCGTATCTATCTCAATTCTATTTGTTTGACTAAATATACCATATGTATAATGGTGTATGTACATGGATGTCTATCTCGCTTTTGTCTATATACATCATTTTATTAAATGTATACGAATTTCGTAATAAATAAATTCGTATAGGAATTTAATTAAATATACATTAAACGGTTGATTTGTTAATTTGTTTATAATTTTATTCTAATGTTTCTCTAATCGAAATATGGATTAATTTATTCTTACAATTCTGATTAACTAATGAATATTCAATCAAATTTTATATATAGCTACAAATAGTTAACAATTCACTAAAAGTATTAAAAGAAATATTATTCATCTCAAATATAATATGGATTTTATATTAAATATTTAGAAGTTTCTTTATAGCAAACTTTCATTTTATAATAAACTAGGTAACATGAATAACCGCGACTTTAAATATTATTATTCAGGTTAATTTACTCTCAGCGAGGCACAGACAGATCTGACCTTCTCGTACCAAAGATTCTAACTGTATTGTTTCGTATAAATCAAAGTATTAACTTAACATAATTACAAACCACATGAAAACATCTAAATTAGATTTTTTTTTTCGTATGCATATTTGGAACAATGAAGACGATCTTATTATTTATAGGCGTATTGGTGACACAGATTGTAAAAATAGTAAACAAAACCTATTCATAAAATAAAACATTCTTTCTAAACTTACTTTCACGCAATACGTATACTTTCATTCCTATTTAACTCTATTTCAAGGTAACATTGCCGCTAGAGTCATTCACAGTACTTGTATCACACTTTTCTGATTTGTATTCGATTAATTAATAATTATTTATGAAATAATCATTAATATCACCTTGGTTATTTATGCAAAAAATAAATTAATTAATAATCTATATCTAAGAAAATTAACAAAATTTGCTTCTAATACGCACCCTTCTGCGCATATTGCGATTTAAGCTTCACGTTCAAGGATTAAAAAATACGATTTTTAGCAAATGTCTACTATTAGCTTAATAAATATTATTATTACTGATAAATTAGTTAATTATTGATGTTTAAAAAAGTTATGTTTACTTTGTTAATTACATCAATTACCTATTTTGAACTTGTATGTTTGTTTATTTTTAAAAGCATTTATACGTTTTGTAGAATAATATATAATTTATTGTCAACAACTACAAAATACGTTCGTTTTTTAATAAATACGACGACAGAGGAATAATTAATTTTAGTTAAAAAATTATTTACAATTTATATATGAGTTATTGGCTGAGCCAATGCTTGTTTTTTTTTTACATATTTGATTGACCTAAATGATTTAGCACAAGTATTCCATATTTCCTTGAATTTAAATAAAATCCTTAATTGATGTAATTTATTTAAAAAATATTATATTTATTTTTATTTATTTATTAATAAGAATGTTAATTATTTATTTTTATTTGAGATTTCTAAACAATTTGTGCTACTTCCCAATTAGACTATAATCTTAATTCTGAACCGGAAATAGTTTCTTTATATACAAAGTCAATAATTCTTTTACACTAATAATTAATTTGTTTATATATTTCAATAGCTTTCTTTTATCGTAAATGTGAAGCAATAACACTTAGTAAACTTCCTGTAAAAATGAATTCAAGGTCAATTTTTCACTGTCAAATATCTTAATAATAATTTAAATACAATCGTACTTTTATGAATTTCCTGAATTAATAATTCAGCATTAAATTAAATAGCAATATGATACTTTGAAAGGTATCTTTATATATTAAGTAATAAAACAAAAATTTATTCAAAAAGCTTTCACGCAAATTTAATAGTTATTATGAATAATTATTAGAAACAATTAAATATGCAATTATTTAAAATTATTCATTTGAACGTTTCGTATAGTGCGTCAAAGTGTGATTAAATTTGCAAAAATACAATTTTTGTGATATTTGTTGTATTTAATAGTAAAAATTTACATTTTGATATAACCCTACACTTAACGGTAAAAGGGTATCAGACTATATATACATTTTGATATAATTATTATTTATTGTATTATTTGTACTTACGTACGTCAACCCTGAAAAATTGTCACAAATGTTCACGTATATTTAAAATATAATTTACGAAAATTCGTATAAAATAATCACTAAAAGTGTTTAGCACGATTTCGGAAAGAAGTATCGACGAAATATAAAACTACATGTAGTGCGGCCCAAGTGGCCAATAAATATAGCATATTCTTTCAGGAGTGAGCTGAATAATTATTTGAATGCTGTTAATCTTTGGTTCAGGTGCAGCAGTCGCTGATTAAGTGAAACTAAGAGTCGCTAGAGTTTCACCAAACTTAAGACCTTCGATCAACAGAGTGGGGATCCAATATAACATCACTTATACATAAATCTATGTATGTATGACATTTTTAATTTTTTTAAATTCTATAGAAATTATTTATTTCATTCAAATCTGGAAGCTTTACAATAATAATTTCTCCTATAACAGGGTTTATACCCTAATTACTAAATGTTATATATATATTAGATTTTAATTTAATTCGTATTTTAGATGTTTTAATTGTGCCAAATATATGATTAAAAATCAGAAAATATTCATTTATTCAAGTATTTTGGATTATAATTTATGTTTTTAAGTTATTGTTTAAACGGTTCATTTAGGTATTTATAAATATTTTAGTAAAAAAAAGGAAAAATATAATCATGACTATCTATATCAATTGTTAAATGCTGCAAATTTGGTGTAACAAAAGAATAATCAGTTATTTACGATTTGAATATGGAAATAAAATATAGTAGCATATTAATTTTCTATAGCAAGGCCGATTCTAAACATTCCAGACACTAAATGCACTTTAACTTATCTGAAGTGGCCTGCACTCAAACGACACAAAATTCCTGTTTACAGTTTATTGAAATTTATCAGAATATACCTAGAATTTTTAATTTAAAATGTATGTAGAAATATCGTTTACATTCTTAATAAACAAGCATTGGCTAGACTAATGCGTAAAATTTATAAATAAATGCATAGATATTTAATAATAATTGTTACGTATTTACAAGACGTAAATATGTGTGTTAAAAACCAGACACCAGTTATACATGTACTGTGTTCATGAAAAAAATAGTACTAATATTTATTTTGAATATAACATAACGTCCTTAGCACCAATATTCATAAAATTAGTCAATAGTATTTGAACAAATAATTTTACAAAACGAGTCAACAAAAGCTCGCAATTATTTGGCAATATTAATTTAACAAGACACTCCAATTTAAATATAAAAGCAAATAAGTCACTTAATACATTTTAAAATTAGTTTATATGATAAATAACTCAAACGATAATTAGTAGTAGTAATTTTTATGCATTTCAGTAGTATAACTAACATCACTTAAGATCGTTAATCCGTCTAATCGCTTTTGGTTTTGTAGTACTTTCATTAATAATTATAACGCGAGGTCATTCATAAATACTAACAATTAGATCAAAGAAATGTTTCTCTCGCGTAAAGTTAATCTTGATAAAAATAATTGAATGAAATCGAAACTACTCTATATATCTTAACAAAAGATTAACAAACTTTTCTTTTTGTGGAATTATCACGCAATATTCATATAGAACTTGTAATGCTCTGTTTATTATGCACTTTTAGAATGCAGTTCATATCGAAATGCATTAATTTTTTTCAAATAATTATCACTAACTATATTGCTAAATTTTATTATTAATTTATAATGAAAATGACTTTTTCTAATGCATTTAATAACTATCATTACTTAAAATTGCATGTACGTACTAAAATGATCTTGCACTATTTGTATCAATTTTAAAAATTAATCTACATATATTATAAAACAATAATCTCGCACAAGCTATAACCACTTGCAGGATTTGTAGAATATATATTCAAATCGTGATTCTTTTCATATATGCAACATTCATTATATATGTATAATATTTTTAATTCTTTTTATACAACATATATATGCAAATTTTTCTCAGTATATTAAAACGTCTTTTTTTATCTATTTTATATTTAAAGATTCCAAATTTTTCCTTTAACCGTTTAGGCTGTAGGACGCTTACATAAACAAACACACACACACACAAAGGCAGACAGACATTTCAAAAATAGTTGAACTTGATTCAGGAAAGGTCAAAAATTAAAATCTCGAGATGGCATTTTTTGTTTAAGATTATAATAATTATATTCACTATAAGTGCAGTTATTTTGGAGGCGTTGCAGTTGTTTTGGAGGCGTTGCAGTTGTTTTAGAGGCGTTAAAATGTTTTGGAAGCATTGCAAAAAATGTGTAAAAATGCATGCTGAGTTAATTATTAGAATTAAATAGTTAATTATTATAAATAATTCACATTGGTAGTTTGTGTTATTCTTATCTAGTGAACACAATATAATAAAATAGTTTCTTGTTCAGTTATAGCGAATATATAAACATTAAACAAGAAGAAGGTTAATGGGAAGAATCCCAGTGACAAGGTTAAGAATTAATATAATCCCATCCGTTACAAGGTAAACAGGAAAAGTGCACAAATACATAACTATAAGGGGAAATGCAATAACAAATTATAGTTTTTATTTTAATTTTTTACATCGATTTTCTATCGCTCTCGTACAATTTGTACAGGCCAAACGCATTTATTTTATTTATCTATTGCTAACGCGTTTTTGAAAAACATTTTTATTTAGTAATATTATTGTTGGGAAACATACTATGTCAAATTTATATATTATATAATACGTTGAACTTTACTGCATTCAATCAAAATTGAATAGATGATAATTATGATATGGGAAAAAAGTGAAATTTGTTTTGCGCAATTTTATCCAAAATAAGAAAAAGTTGATAGCCTAAATCAACAATAATAGTGTAAGTAGTACAAACAATAAGCGGTACGTTACTATGTGTCTATTTATTAAAGGTCATTTAAACTGAAGCGCATTTAAAGAACTTCACCCTTAGAATGGTACACCAATTAAAAACCTAACTAGATAGGAGAAGTATCTTTAATATAATTTAATTTATTAAACTATATACATATATAAATTAAAATTTAAGCTTAATGTATTTTTTTAACTTTTAAAAATTACTGCTGATTCAATTTGTTGATGAAGTAAATAATTATAAAATAAATTAATATGTATTATCGTTTATTATGTTTGATAGACATCTAGTTGTGTGCGAATGAACTAAAATATCAATATATGTATTAGATTTATTTACATATATACTATTAAATATATACTTGCTACTTGAATTATAAACTAATATAATTAATTGTAATTTAAATTTGGGTATATATACTTAAATATGTATTAGATGCAGTATAGTTTTCTTCGTTTTAAGTAAAATTATTGATCATAGATGTCATTAAAAAAACAATTTATATTTCTTATATATTGTTAAGAGTATTTCTATAAATCATATTTATTATAAGTTATAGTAATGAAGTTTGTAATGTAAAATAAATTTTTTTTAAAGGCAAATAATTATCTTTAGTTAATTTTCAATATATATTTAAATGAAAGTACTAAAGTACGTCTTTGATGAATTTCGCCTATAGTATTTTTAAGTTTACGAACGGAACAAAAATGAAAAAGTATTTTCGCTATTAATCTATCATTGTCGCTTGTATTATGAAGTTGAAAGCCGATAGTCTTTTGTCAAGGTAGCATACCGTATCGAGTAAAACGTTATATAGCAGAGCGTTGTTGTTTTTTTGTCGCCATTTTTCATGAATTTAAAACAGTTCTTTACCGGTTATGAATATTTATATAAAGATCGCGTGAATCGTAAAAAAACACACACACACACACAGAACAATGTTCCATTTCAAATTGTACAATATACAGCTTAACTTTTTTTTTTATAAATACAAGTACTCACTCGGTGAAGGGTACGTCGAGAAATCGATGAGATAAATATACAAACACATAAATTTACGCAAATTTAAAATTCTTTTCACGATTTTCTGACTGCAAACAACTGCTAATAAGAACGAAAGGTTTCGCTTCATTCAAAATAGTCGCCTTTCGTAACCCTTACCTTATACTCTATTTCCAAATATTTCACCATTTATATATTTAAAATCCTACTCTAGTCTATCGTATATGAGTAAATATGTTTAAATTTATTGAAATGAGGTTTTTTTTTTTAAAGAAATTTAAAGTTAAGAGTGGTTTTGAGTGTGGAAAGATATTTGGGAATGGAGTATAGAGTGTTTGGTCCCAAGCGTATCTCGTTCTCTCTTGGCGCGGCGGTGTCTGTTGTCCTTTAGGGAGCATTTTAAACAGATGTTGAATAAAATAGGAATGACAAATTTGAAAAGGGGTGATTTGAAAGTTTATTTTGCGAGTTTTCAGGGCTCAAATAGCGCCGTGCATTCGTAATACAAATGAAGCAATCAATGAACTAAGTGGATTTATATGAAATGGTTTAATTTTTCGAATTTGCAATTTATCGGACGTCTAAACGTAATTATACTATTTATTTATAAAATTACACCTTTTTTATATTTTCCCCTTAGAAATAAATCTAATAAATAATTCGAAATAGTTTAATTAAATGCGTACTATAGATTATATTAATTATAGTAATTTACAAATATTTACAAGTATATAAATTGATAACAACAGATTATATGCTTAATTGAATAGTAATAAGATCTATTTGAGCGAAATGAAATTGACAGTGTCATTAGTAATACGATATTAAATAGCACTGTTTAAGAGCGAAAGAATTGCAATATCGATTAATTTAATTTTAAGCACTTCATCATTGAACGCAAAAGGGGGACTCTAGATAATTTAATTAGATTTAATACGCCCCCGTTCATTTGTGGTTTCTGTTTATAAGCAAAGGGGTGCCGCGTCTTTAATTCGGAATCCCGTTCGCCCCATCAAAAAGCTGGTCAAATTAAGCTGTTAAAACCGATGTTAAGCCTTTTACTATTTAAAAGCTTGCTGCAATTATTCAACTCATATAAAGCTATCTTCAGGCCATTTGAACGAATCTCAAGTTGACATAAGTGTCCATAAATATTAATACGTATCATAATAAAATACTACGTATAAGAAAATCCTGTGTGGGATATGTGATAGGATAAAATGGGAAATAAGTAATGTTTAAGAATTAAGAGTGTTGGCCACTAGAGATATTTAATTAATCAAGTAGCTAATGAAGCTTTTTGAAAAAAAGCGCTCCTTGAATTCATAGATATGTTACGTAAATAATGCATTGTGTATACGTATATGTACAATAAACAAAAGACAACCGGAAAGAAGGAAGGCAATGGTTGAACAAGTGGACGAACAAAAACAAGTATAACAGATCGTACACAGCCTAAAAACACAATTCCCAAGCCTCTAATTAACTTTTGCGGCGACCGCCAACTAAATTTTGTTCATAAAAAAAAAAGTTGAAGAACATTTAACATGGTTTCTATAGTCCGGGCAAGTCGCGTAACACACACGTACCTACATAGAAATAAAAACAGACTTTTTCTCTAGCTGGTACGTATAAATTAATGGCGAAACACAAGTTTTCGTCAAGCATAGAGAAAAACTGAATCTGACTGTTATTGCACAGGCGTACAACACTCGCAACCTATACAATGTTTGCATTACACTTAACAAACGATTTATATAGACTAAACTTGCACATATTATCATACTCTAATCGAAAATAAATACTACATAATTTATAGTTTTATTTAAATCAAAATTTAATTATAATTTAAAGTATATAGTTAACTAGGCATAAATATTAGATAAAATCAGACTTGATTCAGGGAAGGTCAAAAGGTTTTTTATCATGATTTTTAAATATTTAGTGCTTGTTTTTATAAATAAACAAAAAAATTGGTGCTTTTGTTTGAGTGCATCCACCAAAAAACCTATATTGACTTGAGTCAAATAAAATCAAAAGCGTATTAAAATGTATAAATAAAATAGAATTTGTATAAGTATGGGAATTAGTGTAGAGTAAACTGTTTTGATGGTAAATAAGGGCATTCACAAATTTCAATAATAAACAAACTCTTAGCAATGCCGTGCTTGGCATATACTAACTAATAGGTGAAATAGAAAAATAAATGTTTGTAGTGAAAGCAGTATTTGAAGTGCATCGTAAGCGTAATCCTAGTGATGTAAACGTAGTGAATGCCCTATCTGTACAGTAAGGTACGGTACGAAACGGTACAGTACGGTATGGTACGTACGTACGTACGTCCGTCGGTCTCTTCTGGCTGGGTTTTTCAAAGCGTCAGACTGTATGGCAGCAGCATAGTTTATCGACTGTGGAACAAAGATGCAACGATATCTGGCCAACAGAGACAAACAATTAGCTCATTCTGAATAACTTTATAATGCCATACGAACATAGAACAACCGTAGGTACATTCACTAGCCATCAGCCGACATCCAGCCCCGCGATCTTATCACTGAACTTCAAACCGCCACTGCTACTTCAAGGGAGTACCGCATTAGTGCGAAAACAAAATTATATTCTAACTCACATATTCACATCGCGCATACATTCACATTCTACAATTATCACATAATTACTTCACACTCAATTATTCACGCATATTATTTATCTAGCAACAAAAATTATGATTCCCTATTTGTTTATTAGAATATATAACAATTTAAAAAAAAACATAAACAAATAAGGGTCATCTTTAGCCTCTGATAACTCTGATAACTTTCTATCTCTCTATGCATATACATATAAAATAAAATAGAGTATATAGGAAAGAATATAGAGAAGAGAATATTCTAAATGATTCAACTCCCTGGTGAAAAACCCTGTGGTGCTACCACTGTGAAAATCAACCCTTACTCAACAGACCTAGCAAAGAAAGCCCGAATGAAATAATTCTAGACAGGGTAGAAAAGTGAACGGGGGTTGTTTCTGCGCCGGCCAACCCAATGCAGGACACACGTTCGTGTAGTTCCATTTTCGTCAGTCGCGTGCAAATATAGCCGGTAAAAGACGCGGCTGTTGTCGATTCGTACTGTGAACTAGTACTATAGTCTTTGGCAGTCGGAACGGCTTCAGCGTTCGGTTGCCAGTGCACGATCAGCGTCAAATCCAGGAACATTGGGGGCTGCGGTATTGGAACACGAAAACCAGTGTCGGTTTCTGGGCAAAAATATTCTTTCGCTATTTTAATACTCGACACTTAACATGTGATATGTCAACGCTAGCTTTTTGGGATTATCGGTTTGTGACAATTTTTAAGTGCCCAGTGGTTTTGTTACTACCATCATTGTTATTTATAAAATCTGTGATAGTTTTTATTTAAGTAACAATTACAGTGACGTTCAATTGACTACCATTGACAAGTGCGTTTAAATCTACTTTCCCCGCATACTACGTATACTAGACGGCAAACATGAAAGAATTGATTTTGAAAATGGAATAAGCTATTTCAACAACTAATAAAAGGTAAGTCTTATTTTTATTTTATAACCAAATAACTAATTTTATACAAAATAATTTTTAACAATAATACATCAAAAAAAATTCACTACCAAATAAACGATTCCATGAGTTTAAATTCGATCTGTATTAGAGTTCAGAAATATCATTTAAAATCAAAATCAATAATATTTACTTAACTTGTGGTATACTAAACAAATATATATGAATATTTAAATACATAATCTGTAACGTACATTACTAATATAGCGTTGTCTATATTTGGAAATACCAAAAATTAATGTAATCTGCATATAAACTTTTTATATTAATACACTAATGGACATGACATTAGTTTGAATTAAAAAATAATCTATAGCTTTTATCATAAATGGTTTTTGTTAAGATATCATTCACCATACAATAGGTAATGTAGTTCTAAATATGTATCATAAATTATTATTTTTTTATAAGCGAGCTGGACGCATATGCGCTTACACTGTTGGTATTTCATTAAAAATCAAACGTGTCAAAAAGCGGATGAAAATTGTTATCTATATAGGAAGTTTTAACTCAATTTTAGTACAAATTTAACTCATCTAGATTTAATTAAATTTCAACAAATTTGCGATTTTAAAATTATTTATAAATATTAGACAATAAAAATGGTTGGTTTTCAAGAAAATTTGTTGTGATTTCGTTAAAATGATGGATACTTTTTAATTTTCTGATATAATTAAGTTAAATTCTTGATAAAATTAGATTAGTTCTAAGGGTGCCATGAGGCGCACAGAAACAATTTAATAATGACTGAGTTATGGTTGTGACATAACCTAGAAATATGGCAAGCAATTGAATGCAGGGATACTTATGTGGTTTTTAATTAAAATATCCCCACTATTTACCCGTAGGGGAGCAAATATTACCACCAATTCGCGAAATTTGATTCATTACTGTTCACAAAATTAAATATTGATCAATATTTATATTAATTCAAATCGCGTAAACTTAACTTGATTAAAATACTTATTACTACGTATAAGATATACAATCTGTAGTTGATAAAATGTTGAGATAAAAATGAAAATAAAACATTTTGTGTAGATGCCAAAGAATGCGAGATATTATTATTATTTTATTTATTTTTTCACATGAAAACTAAAAATACACTTAATTGGTGGTAAAACAACAATAGTCAGTTTTATGAGTGTAAAAATAAAATTGTTTGGCACTCACTCCCAACTTGAAACAATATACATTTATGTGTTACTATAAAACAATGAGTATTTTATTCTATTTTAAATGACGAAAATACCTTTAGAAAATAAATGCTGCCCGATTTATAAATAACAAGTCAATCAATATTGAGTGATTGTTTTAGTTAAAATTCATTTGTTATTTTAACCACGTAACCTATATATATATATATATATTTGAACTTTGTAACACAACGCGAAGTTTATTAAGAAATTTTATTGTTAGAGCGTAATCGCATCGCTAAAATCTAAATTGCTTTTTTTTTGAAATTACCTAACAGAAAAAGTGCGCGGCGTAGATTCTTTTGATGTCATGCAAATGCGATGACAATATTAAATGTACGGCATATAACACTAATCCGAAAAAGATTATCTATTTGCGCGGATAAACATTTTAAGCGGTTTTGTTTTAAGCGTTAAATACAGTTCCAAAGTGTTCTAATTAAATCCACTACAAAGCTTTGCATATAAACGTAGTAATAACCATTGCATTTGCCAAATACTTGGATTTCGTACACTACGCGTCTAATCGTTCTCTTATCCGACTACATACATTTCCATATAAGACTTATAGTCTAATAACGTAAAAAAGAGAGACTCTCTTTGTTAATATACTCAATAAGTGCACAGATATTGTAGAATTTGAGCTATTTGTGGCCCGACGAGCGTTAACTCTTTCTGAGCGCATCTCATTAGGAATGGTTGACTGAGTGCTGGTTCAACCATGCTGGTTGAAGCAACCGTCTGCCACTGGCAGAAGACACAAAGTCGCGAACTTGCAGGCGTCAATTTTCAAGCCCGGTGTTAACGCCCTCGGAAAGAATCTGCGTAATTATATTAACAACTTCAGCTTTTTGTACTTCGCCAACAGACTAATACCAGACAGACAAATAGAAGCGCATTTAGTATTTGTCTTTTTTTTTGCGCTTTCAAATATACTCATTCAAAAAAGAATCACATTTTAGTTAATTACACATTTAGACTTTAGAAAATTTCTTCATGTGCTTTATATATATATATTTAATCTAATATTTATTTCGAATTTAATCCATTATACAGTCAATTAGAAATATCCTGCAATTGTATATTTATATTTAAATTGTGTCAAAGTATTCATTGTCCGTCCTAAAGAGTCACTTATATAACACACACACACACATATATATAGAAGAGTTGTTCATGAAGATATTAAGCATAATTCGTGAATGAGTGATAAGGACAATGGAAGAATGCATTCTCAAACACAATCTGTGAACGATGCGAAGTGCACCGCACCAGTGTAATCCGAATTGATTTAATAATGTCTGATATGTGTGTGTGTCTGTGTGCGTGTTTGTGTGGGTTATTTGTTGAAGGCGAAGAGGGCATGAACGTGAACGTTGGTGGTGGTGTTCCGTGTTCGCTTATGTTTTTATGAATGTGGGTCAAAAGAAGGACTTTACGGCAACGGCAGCCAACTCGGGCTATTTACAAAGAATGTACCAACCAGAGCACCATTGTTGACGACTATGTATATATACATACATGCATACATACACACGCAGTCGAAGAGCCTACTATGCGCAAGTTGAGTATTGATCAAGAATTTCGTGCACTGTTAATTAAAGTTGAAAGATCAGAGTTCAACATTTCACCAGCGACGCGACCATTATTAATAAAAAAATAACAATTAATTACTCATATTCCTAACAGAAATTCTATAACAATATTTTGTTTCGGATTCCCTGGCAAGGATTCCGATTACTTGTATTTATATAAAAAAAAATATATATATATATATATATATATATATATATATATATATATATATATATATATTTAGTAGGAAAATGTGGTAGTTGTTTTATATTGTAGAGTCATAAGAGAGAGTTAGCTAATCTTTTATGTATGTTTGTACTATATAATCCAATAAAAAACCCCTTAAAACTCGTCAATAAATAACCCTCTAACAACTATCTAACAATCTAACATACAATAAAAATGACAAGCCTCTAACAAGGTGCCTCTACCGTCACCCGCGTACGGCACTAGCTATACAAACATACGTGTATGTTGATACAGCCTTTAACAGGGTGTCTTGTTAGCTTTTAGTGACTGTAACATTTTTATATGGGGCTGTAACACGCAAACATTCGCTACTATAGCACAATGGCGAGCACCGTCTTTTCGCTGGTGTCATTCGTTCAAATTAAGAATTATCTGATAAGAACCCGACCAATTACACCACCAGCGCGACAAGTTATAGTCCGCCTGCCTGCCTGGACACTGTATACGGTACTTTCGTCCCAATTTTCCACCGGGCCCTTATAGTGGTTATTATTGCTAGTAAATCGAATTAAACACACCGACCGAATGGATAACGGTCCAGTCGCCAAGTGGAAATTACTTCAACAGCTTCATTTCACTTCGTAATACATGTTACTTTTATCCTTATCAAAACTAATATTCTATTTCTACACTATCATAAAATATTAATTAAACATAATACTTATTGGAATGATTGATGGCTTATACGACTTTATATCTCTATACGCAAATTAATACGCAACCCGCAATAAACTCCAAATAAATCAAGTTCTATTAAATGTATGCAACCATAAATACTTTTAGTTGAAAACGAACAGAAGATGAAGAAAAGCCTCTAAGAATATTTTATATAACTTAGGGTTAGAAGATAATTTTCTTGTAGGCATTTTTGAGTTTTTAAAAGCGACTAGATTCAAATGTGTTAATAAAAAATTTGGTATATTTGAGAATTAGGCTAGTAATGTCTATTATTTGAGTGGGTACGATTGACTAATAAGAATCTTCAACATGTACTCTGAGCGAGGGAAATTTGCACAAGTCAAGAACACGAAAATTGAAATATCTTAATTTGAATAGCAAACGAAATTAATAACAAAACTTATCAGATTATAAACACGGAAGTTCGCCTATTTGACTGCGCAACTCAACTATGCTAATAGTTATATAATATTTGTTTTGCTATTACATAAATCTACATTCATTCTACATACATATCCATCAGTCTGACACTTCTTTAGAAACTTAATTGGTATACACACATACCATATTCATCAGCAGCAGTTTCCACCACGATTTTAGTACGAATCCTATTTTCATCATCTACACTCGGCTTTCTTACAAGAGTTTAAATATCAATAAAAAGAAAAAAACTAGTTGACAATGAAGAAAATTCATTTTTAATAAAGTTCTGTGAATAATATCCCCCTCATGCAACGTCCATCTTGGCCTTTATAGAGCATCTAATAAAATTTAATAAAAAGTACTGTATACGTAGCTATATAAAATTTACGTTTATATACTGTCAAAATACAGATAATAAATTCGACAATTTATAGAGATGTTCCGATATAAACAGTAACCGATGCTTTTGTTGTCGAATAAATACAACGATGGTTCTTCTAGCAACCAGTCACCAGTGGTTAACGCGGTTAATTGAGCTTTTTATCGGTCGCAACTATAACCGCGGTTTACGACGCGGATTATAATTGGTTTGTTACATTGACACGTTATAGAACCAGTAAATATCACACGAAATAAATAATTAACTGAACGACACTTCACATTTTACTGTGTATTAAACCCTGTGTGGATCGATTATTTTACGATTTTTTCCGGGTTGAGATTTAAACGTAATTTTTGGATGGTAATTTGTGTGTGTTGGTGTGCCATCTGTAGGATGGATTGTGTGTTGCTCATTTTGGTCGTGGCGTGTGAATCTGGTTTTTGTTGCTCTATATAAAGGTTTGATTGGAGCGAATTGTCTTCCGTGGCGTTTTCGGTTTTTCTTTTATTTTGTTCTGTATTTGAAACGAGTTGGGGCTACGGTTGCTAAAGTTCGCTCGCGTCAAGTTGTTAATTGTTTTATTTGATGGAATAAAAATTTAATGAACTGTCTTGTAAGAGTTTTAGAAGTCAGGTGAATTGGGTAAACTTTCAGAGTTCAAAACAAATAGTTTTATTGCGTTCATGTCTCACTATTCTACCACTTATTAATCATTTGTTTCTCATCAATTACATTTTATTTGTGTATTATGAATATAATATAATTGTTGTTATTTGATTTATAATAAATATTGAGGGGGGGGAAATTAAAATAAATTTGTTGGGAAAGGAGTTAGTTGTCTTTTAGCGATGTTTGGTCAAGAGTGGTTGTTGAGGTGAAACAATAGTTGCTATCACTGTCACATATGTGAAAACACAGTAATTCTATTCTAGAATTCTTGGCTGCCGTACATACATACATACATACATACATACAGACACTCTGCCTGCCTGACACCGTTGTCGTCGACCAAAAGCGGAGAAATTATCCGGTGGGGCAGGTTATAAGGGGTATATGCCCGGGTCTTATCGATCCGTTAGCATTTCCCACCTCCCTCTGAAACCCTCTCGTCGACCATAGTACAACACACCACCATCGTCATCGTGGTGCACTGACTCTACTCGTCCACTACATATACATATATATATATATATGCTTGTATTCATATTATATGCATACATATACATTTTCTTAGTTATGTTAGTGGTCTACAAAGAGATACCTAACAACCTACCGCAATAACAATTTTTAAATATTATATGTATGTTAATTTGCTTTTATTATTTAGTTATACAGAAATTTGTATTGATTTATTTTTTTAATCAATTGTCAACACTGCATCATGGCGAAAGCTGTAAGCAGGTGACGTCATGAATATTTCAAAGGCGCATAATTTCGTTATAGCAACTTAATATTGTGGAGATAGAAAGTAGAATTATATTTTTTTATTTAATGTCAATACACGCTGTTTAAACTCAGCTTGCACACATGTGAAAGGAAATCTAAAAGAAAACTATCTGCTATAATGTTATTCAATCCGATCCGAAACTACTTATAGGTACACACTGAAACCTGCTTTGATCCGAAATTCCCTGTCCCCTAACCGTAATCCTCCCCTTGTTCCATTACATTTCCGTTTCTTTGCGTCGACCTTAAAAACAACCACACACACACACACTGGTTCGCACCTCACGAAACCTCACAATCTGCTATTAACATTTTTTTCTTTTTTCGTTTCCTTGTATCACAGTAGTAATCTATACGATTACTCAATAGGTTCCAATGACTGTGGGTCGTACACACCGGGTCCAATCTACAATCCGAAGTGTGTTCTTTGTGTGCGAGGTTTGTTCGTTGTTATAATTGGGTTATTATCCCTGGATACGTTCAGAAATAGTTCGAGAGCAGGAAAATTGGACTTCTTTGGTAACTAGTTTCCGGTGGTGACGCTTCGACTTGGACGAATTTGAGTTTATAATTACCTTGACCCTACCACGCGTAACATGTGCTTTATAACACAACTTTGCTCACTAAATTCTCTACAACACGTGACGTCACTAGATTATTCGATACGGTTTCTCAATGGAGTGAATGTTGGCATAAATTGTGAGATGGTTGAATGTACTTTTGGGTGTATTGTATGTGCACGGTAGTGTATTTCAATTGACGTTAATTCAGGTGTATGACAAACCTGGACGTTAAACGAGGTATAATATAATCTATTTATCACTCAGCAAACATCAACAAACAATTTCCATAATCTCCCCCAAAACACAACATTCATCAAAGTGTGAAAAAACACGGTGAAATGTTGGCGAAATAAAAAAAAAAACGAACGAATGCTGGAAATTAAAATCAGAAACAATGTATCAAAAATCTTTTCACGCATCTGTGAAATGTCATCAGCATCCTATATCCGTTTCCATTATCTCTCGACCCGGTGCACCAGCAAACCCTTCTTTCCATTTGCCATCCAGCTACATTACCTTCAATGTGCAACCATATCAAAAACCAGGCAGAGCCTGAACAGAACATCAAAAACACACAGCGGCATATAAAAATCTAGAATATATATATATATATAATGCATAAATACCATGTCAATAGTCTAAATTACACGTTAGCCGTGTTAGTATGCATGAAAAATACATGTAATCACATTAGTACACAGTGGAATCTACCCTCAAACCCTCTTTCGTTTCCTCACCCAACCCCCACCACTCAGCAATCGGTTCATTCCTCTCTAAAAGTAGCGCCATTGACGAATGCCAAATATGTGTATGTAAATTTACATACAAGGGAATATCATACAATGCCACATGCAGCATTTATTTATTTTATAAATAACTACACAAATATACACGAAAATTCTTCTAAAATCTATATTTATTTATTTTTATTTAGCAAATAAATATACTAATAATTTGTATTATTTCATATTTAATCGTTTTTGAAAAAAATTCTGACGCAACGCGATCTATTTTCTGTGTATGTATAAGTGTTTCAAATCAATAGAATATTTCAAAAATATAGTCTGAAGAATCGTTGTGATATGATTTGTGATGCCTGATGTTTTATATCGATATTGTATGTTGGACCTTGTATGTTATTTGTGTGTGTGTGTGTGTGAGCATTGGTGTGTTTTCATGTGTCTGTATATGGCGTTAGGTATGCGTGAGTGAATCCACGCACACGCGTTTGGGGTCTGTTGGTGATCACGTGTCACGTACAATGCGAACGTGAGCGCGTGATTCGCATTTTACGCCATTATTATCGTTGTCCAGTCGACTGGATCTAGTCTGTTCTGCATTGGATTGGAACTTGGTTAGTTAGATTTGGTCGCGTTTTTTTTTATATATATTTAGGGATGCTGTTTTGTTTCGCGAAAGGGTTACTTGATAATCAAGATACTCCATTAAAATTTCGTATTGAATATCGAACAGTATTGTTTTGATATTTTGGTTAAATCAGCGAATATATTTTTGAGATCAATTAGTAAATTAGGAAATGACTGATTGTTTTTTGTGTGTTTACCGACATTTTGCCGAAATGGTACATTTTCGTGCAAAGTGCTGTGATTCCTATAACATTGTTTCACTTCACAGCTTGAAAGTGAAAACTCGGCTGAAGTTCGTTAGTCTATGGTAATCCGATTGTTTGTTCAATATTATTCATTCTATAAACATTTCCTTGGCATTCGCGCTGTGACAGTCTCGTCACCGAAAACCAAGTTGTGTTGATACATCTTATCGGCTTTTCCTTTTTGCACATCTTTTTGTTTACTTGTTAACATTCAATATTTTAACCTTCATTTTTCTTTAGGCTTCGTTTGACAAATTGTTTCACTTGTTTTCCCAAAACAGTACCTTTTGTTTCGCACGCCTTTCATATTACAATATCCATAATGAAAATTTCATACTTTTGAACAAACTTTAAATCCAAAATTCGAAAAACTAACATAATTCTCAATCGCGGAAAAAAAAACTCACTCTCAATGCAGTGTGACATTATATGATATTCCGTTGTAGTAGTTAATTAATGTTTCCCATTGCACAAAAACCTTTATAACAATAGTATTTTGTCATCATCTCAATTATTTCATTTCGAAAACAAACTTAATAAGTACCTAGCTACTTTATCAAGATCAAATACAGCGCGAGCAAGAAGAAATCATTTCTCTTGTTCAAATCTAAAAATATACAACTCCTCTAACAAACCGAAACAAAGGAGTCTAGTAGACATAGAAAGATATCACTTCACAGTGAATAGATGAACATAACTAACACACACACACACACAAAGAAACTTTACGTCTGGATGAAGGGGAAAACTGAAGCGAAGAGAAACAGATATATTACTGAAATGAAGAAAGTAGAAAAGAGATAGATGCTTCAAGCATAAGGCAACAGGGGCCTACAGATACCTATACAATGGTTCTCATTTCAAATATAAACGCGAACATATTTTTATTTACCGCAAACAACGCGGCAAACGTAACCAATGAGCGTCTTGGAAACCAAACCATTTCACTCTGACGTCACAAACTGTCAATGCGCAATTTTAAATATTTAAATATATTTATTTACAATATGATTTAATAAAATTTTCTAATGTTATATATATATAAGATGTATTTATTGGCGTTATGTACAAACTATGAATGTAGCTATATATATTATATACATTTCGCGAAATATATATCTCTCTCTACGCTATACAGTGTTGGTTTATGTATTGATTTTCAATTTAGGTATTGCATTAATATTTCGCTGTGCGTCTCTGTCGGTTCTCGGGGTTTGACTGGCGTTTGGGGTGTGTGTGTGTGTGTGGGGGGGGTGGTAGTACCAGATAGGCACCGGCACTAGATCACGACTTATTATTATTGATGAGGGGTTGGCAGCGCTGTTTACCCTGCGCGTCAAGTGTAATCATCGCCAATCATTTAACGGACCAAACACCGGCGTCCAGGGGCGGCACGCTGGCCAACTTTACCGTTCACAGTTCAGACCAGAGGGTGTATCAGGTGCTGCATGGTCAAACGATATATTCGTTTTAAACGAATATTCACTTCCAGGGGACACTTGATACTTCTAAAGGGCATTTCGGGGCTGGCTTACCATTTGATATCTTTAACTCTGTCTGCATTCAATTTACAAAATACACTTTTGTCCACCCGTTCTTAAAAAGCACTATGTATTTATTCAAACAATCGATATCAAATATAATAAATTATTTCAGTCTATTCTATTAAAGCATTGACAGCCATAATTGCTATGATTTATCATCAATAAATTTCCATATTTACTCAAACAAGGAATTTAAAAGTTTAAAACTCTTTTTGACACCAATTCATTATATAAATATACATATTTAAAGCGATAACAAACTATAAAATCTAGTCATTTCTACCTTATATACTGATTAGTTCACTTTTCCAAGACGCTCATTGGTCTACACTCTCATAGAGTTTAGTAGCAACGCGTTCTTATTGGTTGAGTATAACTTAAGTTGCTATAAGCGTGATTAATGCGATTTTAATAAATAAACAAGATTAATAAACATACAAATGCGATGAATTCTGTTTAAATTATTATTTACTGGTTTATATTTCATTTAATGACCCTATTTTGAAATTCGTATACATCTATAAAAATCAAACAATTTTATTGCTTTTATGTTTCATGTGAAAACTTTTTGGAGTAAAGCTCTGAATAAATTGAAATTAAATGTGGTATCTAATAAATTCGAGGTTTTATTAGAATTTCGCGTAAAAATAAAAAGTGTATATATGTATATAAATGTAGTAATAAATTAAAAGTCGCATGCGTTACGTCTATGAGCAACTGATCTATGTTAAACCATGAGAAGTCTGGTTAGTTTGAAGAGGGACGGTTTCGCCGCGAATCAGTTACACCGGGGGCGGCGTTAGAAAAGCCGAAAAACCGCAAGTGGGCATAGGGGCTGTTGGTGTTACAGAAGGATCTACCCTACTCTACCAATTTTAAATCCCTCTATTACCATCTCGCACTTTGTGACACCTCTCCCTCTACAATTCGTACAATTCATACAATTCTTTGCATTTATTTATACAAAGATTCACATTAACAAGTAAGAAGATAATTGAATATTTTATATTTAATTTGACTTTTTCTGCTGAATAGAAAATTTGTTATGTGTGTGTGTGTGTGTCTAGTAAAGTGTAATTTCGGTAAATGGTCATTAGGTTAATAAATATGAACCTTTCGAGAGAAAAAGAAAAAGTCTCGTTAGCCTTCAAAAGAAAGTGATTATCCGGGCGCGCGCCTCTATTCGAAATCAAGTAACCGGATCGTTTTAGCGGTAAAGTAGAGACAATTTCGCACTTTGCCCGCGGCAAAAATGGCCAATAAATAACGCAAAATACCCTATTTATTACACCGATCTGTGCGGCGTACCATATACATTCTCAGACATACATACACTGCGGGATTCTCACATTATGTGAGGCCGCAGTCTGTGAAATGAATAGATTATCATATTCGCAAACGACCACTTATCTAATCCCATATATACGTACGATAGGATAAGTATACACCTCTATTATTTGCGCGCTTAAATCGGCGACACTCTCTTGATTTATTAACAATTGTTACTAGGTTTTATTTTAAACGCAAGTACGTTTCTTAGTCGCTATTACTGATAGTTAACATTTTTTAAATATTACTTATACGAAGTAATAATGAAGTTTTAACGTAAAGAAAATGATTGATTTGTCATGAGAAAGATAGAAGATCCGAATGACATAGATAATATAACGTGTCTGTAAGACGATACAGTTGGTTGAGCATTTAAGCTAGTGCAATAATCCACGGCTACATGTCGGTTAATCCCATTTAAGAACTTCCGCCAACTTATCCTAGTCTAAGTTCGCAACTACACACGGCTACGATGCACGGTTGCCGTTTAGCCTGTGATACACCCAGGACAATTTTACAAGATTGATTTTAAGCTTCAAGCGATAATCAGACCCTCACCTACACCTCCACCTCACCCTGCTTTTAATATCACTGTTTCCATTTTGCAAATGGCCTATTTAACACTCTCCATATGCTATACATACCCGACCTACATACGATACAAACCCCTTCAACACACAATTACGGCCCACAAAATCATCTATAATTTCACACCCTCACATATATGACGTCATAGAATTTGTATTAATTTAAGTTTCTTGGAAAAACTCGAATATTCTTTTTAAGTTAACGTATAAGATACCAATATGAAACACTAGTTTTTAGGTTATATTGGTTGAGTCTATATATGTGTACCAAACTAGAAAAAGAAAAAAAAAATGTTGGACTTTTAGCTCGAAGTCCATTGTCCATCTTGGATAGGGTAGCTTGAACATGTACAGCCTGCAGTTATATAAGTTGATCCTTTTTTTTAAGTATATACCGAGTCCTTCGCGCTGTTTTAATATACCGTCTTTGTGTATCGCCTCGGGTCGTACAAGTAACAGCACTTTCATGTTATCTCTTCGTCGTCTTCCTTCGTCTATTTATTCGCCAAGATGTCCATCCTTCTTTCTACGCCGCGTGTATACGTCTGCCGTTTCGCGAGTCTCGACTGCTTCCGAGTTCTTTTTATTAAGGATCTGCAGTGTTTTCAATTTATCGAATTGAATGTTTCAAACATTTTAATTTTCGTGATTAATTCATTTGAAATGGACACGGCTGCCAATTCAAATACTAATTAAACCTCATTGAAGAATTAAGACATTTTTAAATAGTTAAACTCTTCATTTTATAATTAGCAAACATTTACATTTTTTAATAAAAAACTATTATAAACAAATAAATATTTACAAAAATAAGATTTTATTATTAAAAGAGACTTGAATAAATTTTCTGATTTTGTGAAATTAAATCACGATTTCCGGTAGTAATCATTTTTTATTGTTTCTGTGCACGATTACGTATTCATCGATGAAATATATAATGCAGCTTTTCCATATTTTTATTGACCATAAATTTATATTAAGATCAGCTCGGCTGGGTAAGGTAATTCGTTATTTTGTTACAGGATGGCAGCGTGGACGTTCTATGACCAACAGACCCCACCCATATAACCCCCCAATACGCGCCTTTCCCACCCATTTGAACTACAAACCAACAACATGGACACGACTACCAGATGCTGCAGTTCATATCTTATTCTTATCTTTCTGCTTTTGTTGGAAACGTATGCTGCTTTTCGGCAGGATGGTAAGTTAAAATATTTCCAGAAAAACGAAAATAACTTTATATGTTTTACTATGCGAAGTCTATTTCTATTTTTTATTAATTTTTGGGTTTAGGGGGTTGTATGTTTCCGGAACGTTGGGAGGGCACCTGGTTTCAAAGTGGAGTTCGACAGCCTATTGTCATCGAAGGGCCGCGGTTGTCTAATAAAGGCACATGTCTAGCTTCGGAGGGCGACAAATTTCTCGTTGTTGACGAGTAAGTATATACCTTAAAACTAAATAATATCGCGTCGGTTCTTATGATCCTCAAAGTCAATTGACTTTGTCTGCACTTTGAATTAAATTAACTTACATATGTGAAGTTGGTTCACTAACGAGCAGCTAACTAAAGTGAGCACAGCTAACTGAAGTAAGCACTAAAATGTTTGATTTCACTGAATTTGCTTTTTGTTCAAATTAATCACAGTTGTTCTTGTGAACATATTACACATTTTATAACTTAAAATTTCCTCAGTCTTCGTAAACTTCCAATTGCGACAAAGTTTATAGAACTTTACGTAAATTTCATAAAATGTAAATTATTTTGCAATAGAAATATTTTCAATTATATTCATATATATGTTGTATGTATAGTATGAAATGTGTATACGTTTGGTGTATCAATACGTATCAATCAAACTTTGTGTATTTCCTTTTTCGATATCAAATTTCTGATCAAATATTTTTTTCCTCTTTTTACAGCAAACGTATATGTTATCGCTGTGTCGTCATCCATGAGAAACACGCAAATGTACTTCAATACAAAGAAAGTAAGTATATATATGTATATAACGTATATAGAAGTAATATTCAAACTTGAGTCACAGTTATTTCAAGAATATCCATACATAGGTATTGGAATTGAATTTAAATAATATTTTGACGGTGAAAAGTATATTCAAGTGTTCTTTGCATATATATACATAAAAGTATTTTAAAGTATCTATGAATACGTATTTTGCAAATTCTCACTTGACAAACACATTTTCGATTGGATACGTATCAATACTTTATTGCAATTGTGACCCTATTGAAATATTCATTTTAATTGCCACACAGTACGAAATTTATTCGCCATCTATATATATTTATAGATATCTCTGTAGCTACAAATACATTTATAGAATTCTATACAAAACTTAATTAAATCCCGTAAAACAACCTTTTAAACTGTATACACTGTTAAAACATCTATTTAAGTTGAGAAAATAAAGAGTACAGATAAGAAACTAAATATTTGTTCATTTATTAGGCTTTATACTTAATTTAGTGTAGGTTTAAATAAGATTTACTTTCGGTAAATATATATAAAAAAAAACGAATTTATGCTTTCTGTTATAATAAAGGCACACCCTCCTTAAATGAATCATATAATTTCCGCTTCCAGGTTAGGGGATGAATATTTTAATTACTTGTTATGGTTGAGTTACAACGACCCGTTTTTATTTTCTTATCAAGATCTTCGCGTTCGAACATTCAGCACGCAATAGTTAACAGCAAAATGTTAATATTATAATAAAATTATATTTTACTCACACAATATTTAACTTTTTTAAAAAAACCACAGCTTATTTTATATGTTTAGACACATTTTTAGTGTCTTAAATCTAGTAGAGTATCGCAATACTAAAAAGTGTGATAGTAAAGTGGTTGCGAAAACTGTTTGTTATAGTATTTAACATACCAGTGGTTGTAAACATGGTAATGATCGTTGTTATTAGTACATAAAAGCAAAGTGCTTCGGAGGGTGTAATATTACGATAATAAGGGCCGGCTTTTATGTTACAACAATATTAGGTAATTACATTAAAGGATTAGGGGTTTATTGTGTAAACAATGAAAAATAATCAATTGCGATTTTATAGTTTGTAAATAACGTTGAACTAAAAATGTCGAGTTGTGTATTAGTAAATATGGGTTGATGCTTTTGTGTTGGGTCGGTGTTTTTATCTGTTTGTATTACGGTAGACTGGGAATCATGTTGACGTTGAATGCGTGATTGAATAACATTTGAGCGAATGAACTAACGTGTAAAAAGCTCAGGGTGAGGGAACAATATAATAACCATGTTAAAACATGACATGTTCACACGACATGTTGCTACATGCATACACACCTTTTTTTTGCTTTGCTTGGAACTTTAGATGTGTAAGGGGAGAAAATATACCAAGCGAAATAATGTCTAATGACTCGGTTAGGGTGGTGTGTTTGTTAAGAAATTATATATTTTGGTTTGATATTTTATATTTGAGTATCAATTTTATTTTTAAATTTATTTTGGGGGGACATTTAATTTAAGGAGTTTTCTGCCACCCTATTGATGGAAATGTGTATTTTATTTGAATCAAAGTCATTAATTAATATTAAGACTTTGTAACATAAATCAATAAATAAGTTAAACATCAAATATTAGTAACCCTCTTGAGGAGACATCAAAAGCAATAACACCATCATACGCAATTTTCTTCCCGTAGTCACAAAAGATAGTAGCGAGTCCCCGGTGTATGATTACCGCCCGATTATATATATATATATATATAGGTATACATACACACAAATAAATAATACCCTAAATACATCTTGAATTTGCTCCCCTAGTAGTATTAATAACTGATGTCGTATATCTCTCAACTTTCCAGCCTTCTGCCACGAGAGAGAATCGCTACCAAGTCTCTGTCGGATGATCACCGGCGATGCGTTACTCTACTCGATGTTCCGCGAAGGGGCGCTGCCTGTTCCGTGCCCATTCCGCGGTCCATTCACCTTCACCTACAACAGGGGCCACGGCGAGTGTCGCAGTCCGGTGAGCAGCATTGACATCTGCACAGAGGAATCACGACTCCTACTAAGCTACCAAGCCTGTCCCGATGTCTACGGCACTGAGAGTACAGGTAATTTATACTCAAACCTATAAGAGTTATCCTCAACTAGTAGAGTTGCCAAATATTTTTAGGGATTTTTTACAAGTAAAAACACTTAAGAATTAAGGGGGGAAAACACTCGTTTATTAATTATTTAGTTATTAAACAGTGTTTAAGTGATTTGCGACGGAATAAAAATTCGTTTATAGTGGAAGAGCTGGAGTGTTTGGCGACTTGGAAAGAAGGTTCGTCTAGATATCTTGTCGGTAAAGTGCACCATAGCCATGCCACTTCGAATGAAGATAGATTCCGGTGTTTTGTGTACGAGAAAACAGCGCCAACGCCAGTGCAGCCCAACGGAGCAGCACATGTTCAGCAAGCAGACGACATTGACTACCGGGTCGCACAGAGCGGAGACGCCACTTGTAACGGCCTGTTCAGCGCCTCGGAAGGGAGTCGAACTATGACCCTTCGCAGAGGTAAAGATTCATGTATGTCTGGGTAATTATTGTGACAATTTTCATCAATACAAAAACACATCATATTTATCACCCTATTAATTATTTACTATAACAAATCAATTACTCCACTACTCAAAACGGCATATGTCTCACGACATAAATCAAAATACGTTATTTAATCTACATGTCTATTGATATTCTATAAGCGTTAAATATATTCTAGCTCCTACATTGACGCGATGTCGTTTTCCGCATTGGCTAGCTGGTTCCCAACATTGGCACACATTGGACTACAGCGCCACTTACAGTTTCCACCATAGAAACTCAACATTGCGGATCACCAACGCTAGTTCTGTTGGTGTTCCAACAGAAATGAAAGTTGTTTGCGCCCAAATCAGACATACTGGCGGTGGGAATAGGGACGATACTCCTGTTATGCTTATGACACATTTCACAATGGGATGGTCAGTTAAACATTTTTAATAAAAAAAAAAAATGAAGCTGATTTCGTCATAACTTTATCTACTTTTAGTAAATTGTATATTTTACAAATTACAGCCAAAGTGGATACATGTGTATGGTGTTCCATCGGCGAGATGGTCACGTGGTCGAAGTACAAATCGGCGCTCATGTCCGACGGCCAGAAGACGCATGCGCAGCACCCCATTTCAATAAAACTCAAGTGCCCTACATCACTCTAGTCAGTAAGTTATCTAAATTTATTTATTATTTTATATATAATATATTAAATACACTTAGGCCCGGTATTATAAAGAACAAAATAAATGTTAATTAGTTACTATGGAACTAAATTGACTTACACAGTTAATATAATTTTGCGTGTTATAAAAGAATCTAACAAGTAAATTAACTAATAGGAGATTTACCGACTATTTTAGTTCATCTATTCATCAATAGATGACTAATATATAAATATTGCAAATTTCGCATCGGTTATTATTATAATAATTTAAATAAAAACAAAACACGAAGCTGTCAAGTAATTGACAGAATAAATTTTACTAGCTAGAAATTCATGGGAGTAGTTTAACTGTGAGATTTACTAGCGAAGTAAATTTATTTTTCGTTTATAATACGGAAATCTATAGAGTAAAGTATATTACTTGGTTACCAAATAAAATCTGCCGAGTATTTTAGTTATTCGACGTTTATAATACCGGGCATAAATAAGTTATTTAATTTAAACTATATTAAATAACGTAATATATTCGATTAAATTGTATAGGACGATTTAAAAACGACTATAAACTATAATTGAAAAATGTATGGATTTATTTTTGTGCATTTGTAGTAACAAAAATGTGACGGGAGTTTAAAAAAATGTTTGTTGTGTGAAACAGATTTTAACACCCTAAAAGTTATAGTGACTAGTAAATGAGAAAATATATTTTCGAAATGTTGACAATAACATTCTGTTTGTCGCTGTTTTGTGATACTGTCACTCTAGCCGTAAGCTGAGCTTAAAATAATCCCGGTGCGTCAGAGTGATACACAGTATGTGTTGTGACATTTGGGAAGAAGCAAAAAAAAATAAAAATTATTTTCAGTTGTAACATTTGAAATATATGTTTTCTACATTTGCGGTTCAGTTAATCTTAACGACATGCACGGGTGGTCCTTAGCAGCGAAAAAAATCGGTCATAAATTTTGTCACCAACTTAAGTTCGTTGTAATCTCTAAACTACTTGGAATATATATATTTCAGTATTTTGAATATGTTTCACATTAAATGCGTTCTTTAAATTTAAAATGATATATATTTTCGAGTTGACGATGCGTGACAAAGATATTGAGTTTGATCCAAAATAAAAACAAACAAACAATAAAAACATGTGTCGACGTAAGCAGATAAATTACAATTATAAATTAAGAGTATAATTACACAATGTTTCATACTTTAGTGCAAGTGTTGAGAAATATTAAATGACGATTTACTTAAATTATAAGTTTGCAAACTTTAAAGTTTCAATTATAATTACATCTAGTGTAATTATTCAAATCTTGATTAGTAAGTTTATTTACGTTTGTATATAAAATTTATTTATTATATATTACTTTCTTATACGCAGTATAAGTAAGTATTGTAATCATGAAAAATTTCGAACTCGAGATTTTAACGGAAATATACGTTTTGACCTTCCCTGAATCGATTCCGACTATTTTTGGAATGACGTCCGTCTGTGTGTGTGTGTGTGTGTGTGTGTGTGTGTGTGAGTGTGTGTGTCTGTGTGTCTGTGTGTCTGTGTGTGTGTGTCTGTGTGTCTGTGTGTCTGTGTGTCTGTGTGTCTGTGTGTCTGTGTGTCTGTGTGTCTGTGTGTCTGTGTGTCTGTGTGTCTGTGTGTCTGTGTGTCTGTGTGTCTGTGTGTCGGTGTGTCGGTGTGTCGGTGTGTCTGTGTGTCTGTGTGTCTGTGTGTCTGTGTGTCTGTGTGTCTGTGTGTGTGTATGTGTGTGTGTATGTGTGTGTGTGGTGTGTGTGTGTGTGTGTGTGTGTGTGTGTGTGTGTGTGTGTGAGCGCTCTACAGCCCAAACGGCTAAAGGGAAAATTATGAAATTTTAAACTTAAGATTTGTATGTGCCTGGCACGAAAACCTCCTATTTTTGAAAACCATATTCCGACCGGAAATGCATGTTTACTCTAGTCATATTTTGCAGTTTCTGCAATTACACAAAAATGGTTACAGTTACAGAAAAATTTCTTGAACAAAAATTAATGGTATTTATATTTAGCACAACTTTTGTTTGAATCTTTTTTCCAAAAAAAGTACTGGTTTCAAAATAAATGTCTGCTTATTATATATATTGTTACATAAATCGTATAATCTGCGCCTGTCAATTGTTTAACAAAATAGACTTAAATAATTTGAAGTTTGACATTTAATATTTATTCTAAGAAACATATTTAGTGTAAAAGCGATCTAAAGGTTAGAACAAATATTATAAATTAGAAAAATAATGTAACTACGATAAGGTTTAACCCATATGCGGATAAGAAAGTTCGGTGCATAACACTGCAGATATTTTTTGTAATAAAATAATTACGTAATATATGAAATAAATAATTAAAATATATTTGCAAAATAATAACAAATTTTGTTGAGAAATATAATCGTTAATTAAATTATTAATAAATAATACTTATTAAAAGCGTTAGATTTTAATGTAAAAGTTTATATTCAAATTAATGAAAATATCCTAATTTGCGAGCAAGTTAGTAAATTGAAAATAATACGTTTTTCGAGATTTAAAATAGCGTTTCGTAATGCCATTAATATAAACGGAAAATGACAAATTCCCTAACACACAAACATTAAATTCCCGCGTTTACGGAACGGATTAACTGACAATCAACAGGAAAACTAAACATTACAAGTTTATATTTAACTCCTATATAAACCGTTAACTACATAACCATTATAGATGACATATGTTTATCACAGTCAATTCTAAAAAAAAAAACCATGTATTTCTTTTGCTGTGCACGAGTTTAAATACTTTTAGTTGATGTCAGTGGTAGTTTGTGTCTAAAAATAAGGACATTATATGCATGTGTGTCTGTCTGTGTGTGTGTGTGAAAGAGATGTATAAAGTCTGTCTATTTTTGAACTCATTTTTCATGTTCATGTTAAACCACTACTGTGTGATGTTTTGTGGTTGTTTGGTTGGTAACAGGGTTGGATTTAGTTTAATAAAGGCATTTTTTTTTAATATTTACCGCTATTTTATATATTTAAAAACATACTTAACGTATTTACTTATAGCTGTTTTTGGATCGTAATTAATTACTTTAGTTGTTTATATTTAGGAATGTTAGAATTTAAATATTGTTTATTATAAATTTCGGGATGATTTGGTTTTTAGTGAATTTTTAGAATGGGACTCTGTGCGATGTATGTTTGTGTGGATTCCAAGCAGTTGTCTCACTGATGTCCCATTAATATTACTAAACGATGTTGTGTGGTGTTGTGTAAATATATATATATATGAGTATTGTAACATGGCACTGCAGTGCGCCGCATAGACACATTAAACATGTGATGGTGGAATGGGAAAGTCTTTCTATAAAAGCCCTATAGGAATTTACAAAATAGTCATCTTTTTAATGAGACTATTTTTATAAAAATCTTCAAATTATTAAAAGTATGCAACAGAATTTAAAATGATATTTCGCGGAAGATACATAAATATTTAATGTTTACTAAAATCGTGTATTAATAATTTTAAGTAAAATATTTCTAGAAGAATTAATTGCGCAAAATTCAATTTATTACTAAATCATGCTTGCAATCACAAAGGAATTTAATTTTTTGATAATTATTTACTAACATACCTATTGTAAAAAAGAGAGAGAGAGAGAGAGAGTGGAAGAGTAAAAGATATAGAAAAAAGGTATTTGAATAATGTGCGGCTATTTTTAACTAACTGTGATGAATAATGAAGAATTTCCGCGGAGCATTCTTGTAAATATTTCATTTATACTTCTTCGACACAAGAATGCGTAATTTAGAACGAATTTTCCGAGCGAACAATTTTGTTTACGCAATTATATTTATACCACAGAAATCTAAATAATTTTATATATATATATATATATATATATATATATATATATATATATATATATATAAAATATTCATTAAAGTATACACAGCTTAATCTTATTTTCTTTTAAAAAAAGTGTTTTTTGAATTTGTACTCTAGCTACATCACCAGAACCTCGACAATGCCCATATATGGGCAAGTTTACAGTGACCAGTATATCTCAAAACAGCGAACCTAATTCTCGCACACTGCGGAAACGAGACTGGCAACGGTGGCGCCACACCATCACCAGCGGGGAAATAACTCACTCAAATCGACGACAAAAACGCGTCGATCACAGTCTAACACCATGCTCGAGTGAGGGTTTCAAAACTCTAGTGATAGGTTGCAGTACTATTGACACCATGGAGTTTTATTCTGATTGCCCAACCAGCGATATTATTTCATGTACGTTATTTTATTGTTTCTTTTAAAGTCGAAATCAAGATTGGTTTTAACAAGCAATACGTATTACGGGAAAAAATAAAGTTTCACAAATTGCGAAAATAAAAGATGTTTAATGGGTATATAGAGATAACGTCGTGGTAAAATTCGAATTTAAGTCGAAATAATCTAGAAATACACAATCTTAACTCGGAATCAGCGGCAACTTTGAAATCTTGACAAATCTGTTTTTCACCACGAGTAAAAAATCGGTCTGCACTATCGCTAACGTTTCAGACAAATTGTATTTTAGATAAGAAATGATTTAAAAGTTTTCCTCTATCCACAAAAGAGCTTAAATCAAAAAATAAAACAATAGTTACAAGTTTTATAGTAAAAAAACGATTTTTCGAACACATTTATACTTTTACTCTACAATTTATTATAGATTTATATATTTATTATAGCTTATTCGTGTCATGGCCGCTGGGAGGAAAACGGCACACATTATTTAATCACAACCCCCTTAAGCCGGTCCAGTCATGGGGCTAGACGATATTGCTTCATATACAGGTATTTATCCCAAATTAAGAATAGCTTAATAACTACAACACATTATAAACAACTTAAAATAAGTGCACCTTGCAGTTTTATAGGAATTGTATTGTTTTAAATATTAGCGTTGTTTGGTTATAGAGAGGATAAAGAGGATCATAGCCTACCAAATGTAGGAGTGAGCGAGAATGGAAACAGTTTAATGTTGGTGCATTTTTCGAGTTCAAGCCACAGCTGTGATAGAAGTATTAGACCAGGTGTGGACGGAGCATTGGCTTTTAATGCAACGAGCACAGGTAACACGAATCAATAAAAATATATACCACTTAATACTTGACGTGAATTTGAAATTTTTTGTTTACTGTTATGTTCTAGGAAAATGTGTAGAAACCAACAATAGCGACCGCCAAGAAATATCCCTACTGGCACTGTTGTTCATAACAGTGTTGCCAAGCTTAATAAATTACGCAATATTACAAACGACACGGAGATGATCCATTGATAAAGAAATCGAATAGCAATCACAAGTAATAAATAAATAAACATGGGTGCATTTTTGGATAAAAAAAAATAATAATACAAAATATAAAACGGGAATACTATTCATAGCAAGACGGTATATTAAATTGAATGGAGACTGTTAAAATAGTTAATGCGTATATATTAGAGAAAATAGATATATGTTTTTAAGTTCTAGAAACATTGGACTAGGGTACTATTTTTATAGTGATTATTTGCAGGAATTTGCATTTATTAGAAACGCGAATAAAGATTCTTGCAAGTTTGTCTTTTTATAAAAATAGTATCAGTTTGAACCACCCTAAATCACATTTAAATGTTTAGAGTTTACTGTAGTTACCATTACACTAAAAAATAATTGAATTTCGTTCCAAAATAATCCATTAAACCAAAATAAAAAAGCCATATAATACTTTTGAAAACTGTGATTAAATGCAAACATTATATGCTATATATATAAAAAAAAAATACTTAGCTCACATATTTACTTAATTTTAGCACACTTACTAAAACATTATACTAATTCATACTAATAGTAAATCATAACATTTCTTAAAACACCTCACATTTTTCTATAAAAAAAAACCAAAAAAAAAACTATAAAATCTTGCTTTTACCTAAAGATTTATATTGCTATTCGACATCCTAAACTATAAAAAAAATCATCATTTTTTGGTTAATGAGTAAAATCAATCATAAGGAATGTAATTTAACCGATTAATATAGTACAGGACTTCGAATATCTCCTATAATAATTTTACATTAAATATATCTTTTTCTAACATTCATATTTCATACATGATTTATTTTAAAACATAATAGATTAATATAAGTAAGACTACAAGGAAAAAATATACAATATCACAAATCCGTAATTATAAAAAAATTATTTATTATTATTATCCAATACATCCATAATAAGCAATAAAAAAACAATATATATTAATTTCATAACTTGTTTCGAAATTTAGTTATTATTAAATAAATAAAAACATTGTATATTATTTCCTTGTAGTCTTTAAATAGAAGCGTGATTCTAATACGTGAAACAACGCAAATGCATTTTCCTTTCGTACAGCAATAAAAATTTCTTGTAGGAAATTAACATAATTATGAAAGAAGAATAATAAATATAATAATTGTAAATAATGTAAAATAACAAAAAAAAACATATTTACCATGGACATAGTTATTTTGTTAAAAATGTCTGTATACTGCTTTTTAAAAAAAAAAAACTGAAAATAATGAAAAGCAATTCTTAATAAAATATATTATAATTATATAAATATATATATTAAAATAAAGTATATAAATAAATTAAAATTAAAGACAGATTTGTTTGTATAAAATAGTGAAAATAAGAATAATGATTAATAATTTATTGATTTTAAAAAACGATACGTAAATAATACAAATGAAAAACAAAATGCAATAAACAAAAAAGTACAGTGGTAGATTTTAAGAGTCGATATGAATTTTCGGAATTATTTATCTCAAATTGTTTCTATTTTTGTTCAAACAGTATTTTCATTTTTTGTTATAGTGAATTTAAATTTGAGATAAAAATTTCCAAAATTTACCGCGAAAAGCAATCATAGAAACATTGTTTTATGAACCGAAATACAGAAACTCATACATACATATGTATATGCAATCATTAAAAAAAATTAAAGCGATAGTTTAACAAAAAATTAATATAAGAAATTTTAACCCGAAAAAAAAAGTATAAACTTTTAAGTATATTAGTGATTAATACATAGTTACAGTAGAAGTATATAAATATACTTAACACAGGCAAATATACATACAAAAACGAAATAACCTCAAACATTTTAAATATGCAATAACTCATTTTTTAATAAATAAATAAATATTTCTTCATATAATTACAAGTTGATTTTAAATGTAATTTGACAAATATGTTAATTTTTTTAGGGGATGTGGGGATGGTAATAGGGGGTAGGCATGATTTGTGAATAGTTGAGGTTATTTTATGCAAAACTGAAAATAGTGTAATATAAACTTGAAACCAGTTGAAATAGTAAATTGGTGCCTTCGAATATTGATTTAAAACTAAAAGAATAAATACAAAAATTCAACAAAAATGATAATGAATAATAAAAGTTGGTTATTTCAAAACAACTGCGACAATTGTTGTATTGTATAGCTGTATATTAATTGAATAAAATAATTGAGTAACAACATTTGTTATTATTTATTTATATATATATTTTTTTGCAAATTGAGTCGTACCTTATCGAATTATAATTAACAATACACCTAGTTCCATCTAGTAGTTTTATTATAAATAAATAAAGTCGATAATAAAGTACTATATTTACTTAAAATAGATAACAGTGGCGTATTATTCTAAACCAATGTTTATTAAATGACTATTAGAAATTGAGGTTTTATCTTGACAATATGACTATTATAATTAAATATATCATCAGTTACTTAGGAAACAATGGAGTCAAAGATCAATTGTCATCTTGTTATACATGTTACATTATAATAAAATTGAGACCAACAATTCTAATCTATGAAAGATCTGCTTCGTGGTTTACAGATAACAAATTAGTTAACAATTTATTGGAGTTTTTTAGTGGTTGAGCGTCCTACATATATTTTCATAAGGAGCTCATTTCCCTATATAGATTTTTTTATAAATAATTTTACAATTTATTCTCTCTCTCTCTCTCTATAGAAGCATAAAAATATAGTAGGAATATAGTAGCAGAAATTGAGTTTTTGGTAACAAAATAATGAATTTCGGATATTAGAAATAGTGTTATTTGAGCGTTTGATATTTGAGGAAATAGGGGCACATTTGTGTAACGTATCCCGCCACTGGTTTCATTCATTTATCGACCTCAAGGCAACCAGAACTACAACTCAGTTTGCCTCAAAATGGTGGGAGTAAATATACAAGTCTGGCAGCTATATACTTAATAATACATGGTATATAGTAACATATAGATGTCCGCGCCATGTCATATTAGTACACAACGTCAATCGGTGTCATACTTAGTTTTAAGTGCAGTTTAGTAATACATCAGGAAACAAAACGCCGACTAGATTGTTGAGTCGGTAAAGAAGAAATTCACATCATTCATAAGTAAGTAAACAGAAAATACCAATGTATATGAGGGTTGAATGAATCCTCATTGCTCTTAACTGTTTATAATATTAAATATTCATAGCGATTTTGATTTTAAATATATTTGCATTTTAATTGCCAATTTTCTTTTTATGTGTAATTTTTATTTAAATACATATATAAATACAATTTCCGCTGTTATATTCATAAAAACATTATTATATAAGAATATATAATAACATTCAAAAATATTATTTTACCCTTGAAAATATATTTTAACTATAGAATATTTAAAAAAATACGTTTTGAATACAAAAGTATGTTACTTACTTGAAATACGAACGCAAATAGAAATATGTAAAATTAGCGCGTATTTTCTAAGAGATTATTCAAATAAATGCAAATTTTAAACAGCGTCTATTTTTAGTTAAATGTATTATGAATTAAATTTAATTTATAAATTATCTCAAAAATAATAATACACCGTAAAATTTATTGTTGTAAATATTTGGAAAATCATTATTTAATTTAATATTTAAACGATACATTGTAAATTAATTATAGGATAAAATGAATTAAGATATAATTAATTACTAAAACGTGAAATTATTAATTATAAGATATGTAATTGTATGAAAATACTATAAAGATAAACTAAGTTCTAAGATTAAATTCTTATGGTATATTAAACACACTAATGTATGTAAGTAATTTTTATGAAATAAATTGTGTTAAAACTAATTACTTTAAAAGTAATTTTGTATTAAAATATGATATATATTTTAAATGTAAAAAAAATACTAGTTCATCTCAGAAAACCAGACGCTATAAAACTGTTAATTGGCAGTTCCACGAAAGAGTAACCACCGGTTGAGAATGTTGAGGTAAAAAGTATTAAAACATCGGAAAAAGTAAATAGCTAATCATTATTTACGTGAGCATTTAAGAGTTTTGTCCAGTAGTGCACTTTAGTCTATAAACCATTACAAAATTTGAATGATTTTTTTTATCTATTGCTGCATCACGACTACGTCATATTTTATCTATTGTTTTCATATCATATATAATTAGGATGTAAAGTATTAATATTACTAATTATTCATTTTAGTATATTTTTAAAATAAATTGATATGTAGTCATAAAAAATTTGAAACAATTAAAAATTGCATTTATTACAATAACCAATATAGTACTTCATTTGCATTTTTTTTATTAAATTCGAACTTGTGAAAAACTTTACTGACCCACAAATATAGTATTTTTTATGTATAAGCAAATTCCAAATGCATAAGGTGCCAATGACCCACTGACCAAGAATTATGGCGATCGGAAAAAGTGAAGGTTTGCCAAACAGCCTTCAAATTATAGGTTTATTTTCTTCTGATTAGATTAACGCTTTTCTTATTATATATCGACATACGTAGTACAATTTCACAATTTATCTAATATGTTAATACCATTTTTAAGATCTATCTCAATTCTAGATTATATCCGATAACTTAAATAAATAAAGAATTTTTATAGCATAATTTCTAGTAATTGTTTACAATGTATATACAACAATAACATAATTAATTCCACAATTTAATACCTAAGAATATTCATATTTCACAGAACCATTAGTATATAATTAAATAACAATTCATGTTTTGATATTTAAGTACAACTAATAGCGATATATTATAGATTAAATTTGAAAAATTTGCATAAATTATATAGAGCGAATTAAATTAATTTCAAACGCAGGCTTGTAGAGTGAATTTATTTATAATTTGAGAGGTATATTCTTAGACACTCAATTGGCTTAGACACCCACGTATAATAATCTAAATATTGAACTAAATTTATCCACATTACTACCCACAATTTACAGATTAAATTTGTTTTAAATTATCAAGCAATTTTGTCGAACTTGACTAGCGTTTATGGTTACTACCGTTACTACACTTATTATTGCACAATAATTATAAATTTACATGGAAACAAAACTAGATATCGAATCTTGATGAAAAGTATAATAAAATGACCTTTTGACGCGACATTAAACACCAATAAACAAAAACGTGTTTTGTGGTTATTTATTACATAATTCATAACAAATATTTATTCAACAAAAGAAAGAAAATATGTTTTCGATTTTCTTTAATCAACAATATCTACTCGATTAAATTCCGCGACGGATTAAATATTTATTGAACTGACTCATGCAACGATTCAATCGAAATCAAATATTTTATTAGACGACGCCAATAAATTAACTTACCCTAAATTATTATTAAAATAATGATTAGAATACATTTTGTTTTTTACCAAATATCACCTGATGTATTGATTGTTTATAAATAATATAATATCAGCACATTTGTGTACGCATTTATAATAAATATAAATATGCATAATTATGTATGTTACATAATTGCACTTGTTTTGAAATAAATTAAAAACCTAATCTATATTTTCGTGTTGCGCAAATACGAAAACCATTTCATGTTGATCAACCTTGCTTAATATTAGCAATATCCGCAGTTCAATATTCGTATTAAAATAAAAAACCACGTCAATTAATTGATAACAAAGACTATAAATTTAAAAGACATTTTTTTATTTGGCTAAAGTGTTAAATATAGCTCCAAGAAAATTTATGTCTAAATTCAAAATAAACCAAACGACATTTTAAGTGATTTTAATAGTAAGGAAAACATATTTTACAACATTTTTAAAAATGTAATAATTACTCGTTGATATATTCTGCAAAAATGACAAAATCATATTGGCGAACCAGTTTTTATAAGTATATATCTGATTCACTGTTATTTCATCATCGAAGTGAATTAACTGCAAGTAAATTATCGGAGAATTTCCGATTTTCAATTTGAAACCAGTTACGCGAAATTATAGGTGTATTGCAACGTATATAAACGAACGATTTAAACTGTCTGCGAATTTTATTATTGGTGTATATTATTTAAATAAATATATTACGTCATTATTGATTGATATTATTTTGCTAGAAAGCCCAAACATACTTAAACTAAACTTATGAATATTCAAATACACAAAAAGTTACTAAAACATACTTAAATAACCGTAACTACACTTATAAATGTAGCTACGCCTCTTCCTGAACTGTTTAAACATTTTTTATCAAAAATAGAATATTATTTTGATTGTTTTAGTAACTTATTTATCATATTATGTATATCCTTGAAACCGAAATGACATCTGATAAAAACAGTGATTATTTATAATTGTTTTTTTTTAGTTATATATTATTGTTTATAGTTTTTAGTCATGCTCTAATGTAAGCGCCGTTTGTTTCGTGTTACAGATAATAAAACATATTCAATCATGAACGTCTCGAAATATATTTGGAGTATAGCAACAACAGTATTTTTATTATTAGGTAAGTTTTGTAATTATATTCAAATTTCATAACAATACCCAATCTCTAATTCGATAAATGTGTGAACATACGAATGAGTACCTGAGAATGTTTGTTTATATATTTATACTCACATCAGATAAATAGAATTTTGAGAATGAGGACGACAATTATTACAAAATTGTAACTAATTCATTTAAATGTACAGGAACAAAACAAATTGAAGGTAAAAACAGCGCAGAATTTGAAGTTTCAACAGAGGAATTATACTTAAAAGTACACGACACCGGCACATTTAAAATAACAACAAAGTAATGTATAATCTTTTATTTATAAGATAATAAAATGTTTAAATATATTCATTTTTAGTAATATTCCATTAGTGCCAGATTTGTTATTAATGCTTTGGCCGCAACATGAAGACATAATATCTATAAAACCTCGAAATGTAACTTTAAACCCAGGAATTAACGATTATAATATTGTAGTAAAAGCTCTAAGCGCTGGACACTCAGAGCTTACAGCGAACACGACTGATAATAATACGAAGTAAGTATGAATAATAATTATTTCAAGTATTTTAAATAACTATATACAATTTTTAGTGCAAATGATGTATTTTTAAGAATAAAAGTGTGTAAAGTGTTTGCAATTGATACAATATCGACGATAGTTGGTTGGGTTTATTTTGTGGCTTGGTCTGTGTCGTTTTACCCACAAATTTATACGAATTGGAGTAGAAAAAGGTAGTAATTATATTTTAATTATTAGTTACAAATAATATTAATGAGTGTGTTTTTTTTATAGTGTAGTTGGTTTGAATTTCGATTTCCAGGGTTTGAATATAATGGGATTTGTGTTGTATTCTTTATTCAATATTGGATTGTACTCAATACCTGAGATTCAGGTGAGTAATTTGATTAAAAAAACGCTGAGCAGTTGATTTAATTTCGAATATTTTAGATCGAATATGCAAATCGATATCCACGTGGTTTGAACCCGGTGCAATTGAACGATATCGTATTTGCGATTCATGCATCTGTTGCGTGTTTGGTTACAATTATCCAGTGTTTTATTTATGAAAGTGCAGAACAGAAAGTATCGATTACTGCGAGAGGAATTCTATCAACATTTTTAGGTAAACCGAACATCAACTAATAGTATGAATTATTAAATATTGTATGGAATTTAATTACATATTTAACTTTTTGTGCAGGTATTTTGGTTCTAAGTTTAATATTAGCTGGAGCTGGTGTGGTTCAGTGGCTCGACTTTTTATATATTTGTTCATATGTCAAGTTGACTATTACTTTAATTAAATATGTACCCCAGGTAAATATCTTATTTATATAATTAGATAAAATCGATGAATTGTTTTCAATTATTTGTAGGCTTATATGAATTATAAACGAAAAAGCACTGTGGGATGGAGTATAGGTAATATATTTTTAGATTTTACTGGTGGTACTTTGAGTATGTTGCAAATGATACTATTTGCATATAATTACGGTAAGCTAATATTTATTTAGTATAAAATGAGTTAAACATATTTAATTTCGCTTTAGATGATTGGGTATCGATATTTGGTGACCCGACCAAATTCGGATTAGGTCTATTTTCAGTGATCTTTGATATATTCTTTATCATTCAACATTATGTATTATATAAGTAAGTTTTTGGCATGAAATTATTATTAATATTAATTAATTAATATTATTACGCAAAACTACGTTCGCGATTTCGTTAAATATTTATTCCTATAGATTTTATACCTCTAACAAATTTTAATAAATATAAATAATATTCATATTTTATTCGATGACAAACCGGTAATATTTTTAAACTTATATTTTTTAATCTAAAAAAATGACAAATGTATTGTCGTTGTGATACAACTTATCATTTAATTTACGATGACTAAAAACACTAAAATAAAAACATAGGCGTAGACAATACAAGACAAATATGTATTTCTTTCCTATAAAATACACTGCAAATATTTTACCTACTAATCTTTACGTAAAACATAATATGTGACAAAAATCTCAATACAACATTCGCACATTGTAACTAAAATGGCAATTTACCTTAATCCATCCATCTAGACGTAATACAAATACAACAGAAACAACAAACCAGCTGAACATCAACGACTCAACAAAGGACAGCACCAATATATATCCAGTATTAACAGATATTATAACTATGCATTCAGATGAGAAAGAAATTAGATAATTGTTGTATATTACTAAACGAACCTGTGATTCAAATTTTATTACTTAATTATGCAATTGTTTTTATTTTTTGTATCAAAATTTATTATTAAGTTTTATTTTATACAAATTGTTACTATATTTATTAAATTGTAATTAAATATTTTATGTATTTTTATATTTTATAGATGGTCTTATCAAGAAACTAAAATGAAATATAGCTCCTAAATATAATATTTTGTAATATATATTAAATGATTTTTGAATCTGTTTATATCCAAATAAAAAAAAAACAAAATTATGTTTATTTTAAGTTATTTGGCAATCTAAAAATTATTTCCAATTAATAGCCTTGAAAATGAGATATATGATTTTTTAAACACAAATAATAAAACTATCATTTTGTGTGTTTTTGTTTAATTAACCTTTAAAATATGTTTACTAAAATTATTTATTTTGTTACAGGGACACCACCTATGATGAATTCCCCGTTTCATCTACTTGATGAAAATTATTACTAGTTTTATTATTTACTTTAAACGCACTAATATTTTTTTATATTTGTATAACTGATTGCTAAAGCTACTTTTATGTAAAGAAAACCAATCGCTATTTAAGTCTGTTTTGTAAGCTTTGCTTCTACTTTTAAGTTTTTTTTTTTTTGTAATTTAGTGTAGAAAAGTGATAATATAATTATTGATCAATTTTGTAGAAATTATATTTTATTAATAATAAATCTAATTGTTTATTATTTTAAATATAATATATTTAGTTCATTAAATTTATTTATACTACAAACAAAAATAAAATTTATGTAAAATTATATAACTAATATAACCGAAATATATTTTAATATCAACATGAATAACAATGTGGAACATAGCATAGAGTAAAATTATGTTTAGGCGCACTTGGTACCAACTGGTACTTTTTGCCCCTAATGATTTTCTGACTATGGCAACATTGATATTTGACGTTTCGTTGTTAAAGCGTTGGTTTTGAGGTTAAAATATATAAATAATTTTATTTAAATAAGTGATAATGAGTGTTAGGAAAAATGACCGACCCCCAGTTAAGGTAGGTATAATATAATAAGTATTTATGTTGTAAAATATGAAAAACTATTATATTATATATATAATTGTTTATTATATAAATGTTTAATTATAATTCATCCCTTAGCGATACCGTAAAGAAGAAAACTCAGAATCTGAAGAAGAAAAAAATTATGTACCCTATGTTCCTGTTAAAGAACGAATAAAGCAAAAACTTGTAAAATTGGGAAGATTAGGACAGGTTCGTTTTTTTTTTAAATATTTCTATATTATATATTACTATATAATTTATATGGAATTTTTTTTTTATATATAATAAATATTTTTATGTAGTGTTATTGTTTTCTAAGTACTGGTACCAGTGTTGCCAACTTAAGGAAAATGTTACTGCCTAATATATATAATTTAATATTGTTTAAAATAAATATTTTTCAATAAATTGTTTATTATTTAACTGGTTTGAATTAAAAAGGTAAAAGATTCTGAGTTGCACAATAGAGGCAAATCATCAAGTGAAAACGAATTTGAAGATGAAGAAGGCGAAGATGGACAAGTTTGGGGACGGAAATTCAATATTTCGTTGTTGGATCAACACACAGAACTAAAAAAATTAGCAGAAGGTATACTAATATATCATTAAATGCAAAATGGTACCACTAGTTAAGAATTTATAATAGTTTTAAGAACACAATGACATATATTATAAAATATAAAAAAATAATAAAAAATTTTTTTTTTCAATGTTTTAATAAAAATAAAAGCAAAACTATTAATAAAAATTTGTCAATTTATATTTTAGAAATTGTTTCACAAATATTACTCATAAACTTGTATGTAATTTCTAGCTAAAAAGGTAAGTGCTGTTGAAAGACAGCTTAAAGAAGAAGAGAAAATCTTGGAAAGCGTCGCGGAAAAGAAGGCCCTTATGGGAGTAGCAGAATTAGCTAAAGGTATTCAATATGAAGACCCCATTAAAACAAGGTAAATTATTTGTGCAAATCACAAATATTACTTCAATTAGTACTTAAATAATTCGACAATTACCACTTTTTTTTAAACCGTACAGATATAGTTATATGTATTGAAATTTTTAAAAATAGTTGGACACCACCACGTTACGTTTTGGCACAATCAGAAAGCAAACATGAAAAACTCAGAGACCATATGCGAATTATGGTAGAAGGTGAAGAAATTCCGCCACCTTTACGATTTTTCAAAGAAATGAAATTTCACCGGGGTATTCTAGCCGGATTGGATGAAAAGAAAATTAGCAAACCCACCCCTATACAAGTACAAGGCATCCCTACAGTGTAAGGAAATGTGCAACAAATATATTTTCAATATCAATTTTGATGTTTTTTGTTTTAAAGATTATCAGGAAGAGATATGATTGGTATTGCATTTACCGGTAGCGGTAAAACGCTAGTGTTCGTTTTACCGCTTATAATGTTCTGTTTGGAGCAAGAAACAAAATTGCCGTTTATAAAAAACGAAGGGCCGTACGGCTTGATTATTTGCCCATCTCGAGAATTAGCGAAACAAACATTTGATATCATCCACCATTACAGTGATAGTGTGAAGAAAACCGGCCAAGTTGAAATCAGAAGTTGTTTAGCTATTGGAGGCGTTCCTGTTTCAGAGTCTATGGAAATTATTCAAAAGTAACTAAAACCATATTTAAATTTGAACGACTACTAATTGATTTTTTGAATAGGGGTGTACATATAATGGTCGCTACTCCTGGACGACTTATGGATATGTTAGACAAGAAAATGGTGCGATTAGATGTGTGTAGGTATCTATGTATGGATGAAGCTGATCGAATGATTGATATGGGTTTTGAAGAAGATGTCAGAACGATTTTTTCTTTCTTCAAAGTAAGTTTTACTGTACTAATACATTAAAATATGTTTTAATTCAAATATTTCCATAAAGGGTCAGAGACAAACTTTACTTTTCTCAGCAACAATGCCAAAAAAAATCCAAAATTTCGCAAGATCAGCCCTAGTGAAACCAGTAACAATAAACGTCGGCCGGGCCGGTGCCGCGTCAATGAACGTCATTCAAGAAGTTGAGTACGTAAAACAAGAAGCAAAAATTGTTTATTTACTCGAATGTTTACAAAAAACTCCACCACCCGTTTTGATATTCGCGGAAAAAAAACAAGATGTCGACGCAATACACGAGTATTTATTACTCAAAGGCGTTGAAGCTGTTGCAATACATGGCGGAAAAGGTAAGTTTATTTCTAAATAATTACTAGTGAGACAAGCAGAGGATAATTATTGATTTAATGTTTAGATCAAGAAGAGCGATCGCGATCAGTTGAAGCGTTTCGAAAGAAACAAAAAGATGTTTTAGTTGCAACAGATGTTGCTTCGAAAGGGTTAGATTTCGCTGATGTCCAACATGTTATCAATTACGATATGCCAGATGATGTTGAAAATTATGGTAATAAGCATGTTTAATAAAAATGTCTACCAAATTTTTTAGTGCAAAATTAACACGATTTTATAAACATTTAATATTAGTTCACAGGATTGGTCGTACGGGTAGATCGGGCCGTACCGGTTTGGCAACGACATTTATCAACAAATCAAACGATGAATCAGTGTTGTTGGATTTGAAACATTTGTTGATGGAAGCCAAACAAAAGGTTCCGACATTTTTGGCGGAGCTGTGCTCCGAAAACGAAAAGTATCTCAATTTGGGCGACGAGCAAGGGTGCGCGTATTGCGGCGGTTTGGGACATAGAATTACTGATTGCCCCAAATTGGAAGCGGTTCAAAATAAACAAGCTTCCAATATTGGGCGCAGAGATTATTTGGCGAATACAGCCGCTGATTATTAGTTAATTTTAGTATTTTAACTTTTTAACATATTATGTGGACTATTTTTGAAAATAAATCGTGCCGCCACTCACTCGTATTTTATAAGTTAACGAAATATTTATTTCTATTAAATAATAGTTTTTTACTCCTTATCGATTGAATATATTTCTAAGATTTCCTCACAATAAATACAAGTAAATATATTTGTTACTCCAGTAAAACATGATTAAAATACAAGTCAATTAATTCAATACATACAGGAGATTTTTAATCGTTAATAAATTTCATCTAAATTTATTTATAGTTCATATGATTAATGTAGTTTCCATTTATTCTTAATATTATAATTCTAAATTCAATTTAATACAACCAAATAAAGGTTATATTCAATATAATTATACAAATCCCATTTGAAGTTTCTTTACACAATTCACATACTCATATCAAAGTCATCTTCACGTTTCCGTTTCAACTGACTCGACCCACTATCATCGTCCATCATGACCGGGTTGGAGCTTTGCGAAATATTAATTTTAGGTTTAACCACCGTTTTCGGTGCCGTTGTGTTAAATTTAACGACCGGTTTCGGTATACTTACCGACTGGGTTCTCGATACAGTCGGTAAGTTCCCGGCGCGTTTCACTACGCCGATGTTCGCTTTCGGCATCATTTTCGACGAATTGCCAGACATTTTGGCATTCTTTTTCGTGAATTGCGGTAACTTTATTTTTAAGTTACACGATGCTAGGCAGTAGCGGTCTTGCGGCAAACGGATGCCGCAATGAGGTTTGATGAGCGGTAATTGTATGCTGTTTTTTGATCGGGCTACTTCGGTGAGCAGCTCGCGAGGTGGTGCTGTTGTGAATGTGTGCTCTAATTGTATTTGCAGCGCTAACTTCACGTCTTCGAGGTCGATTGATTTTTTTTTCGCGTGATTTGCGTATGTTTTTGCATCTTCTAATATGCAAGCGACGTATCTGTAGGTAAATTCTAGTAGTTGGTTGATGACGCGCGGTTCGTATTCGGAGATGTCCATGTCGCGCATTATTGACATTATGACTTGAGCGTCTTTGGGGATATGTTTCGCGGTTGAGTTTTGTTTTGGTTTTTCCGCCATTTTGTGTTGTTTTGCACTCACTGTATCAACTTTTTTACAATATGTTGTCAAATCCTATTTAATAGCAAATTAAGGGTTTTTTATTTTTCATAAACATTTATAATTTTATGTTTTGTTTCGGCGTCTTTTAATTTTAAAGTAATATTTCCAAAATTTTTATAATAGTTTATTAAAACTTTACAGTTCTAAACATTTATTTGTGTTAATTATATTTTAAATAAACGTTATTTTATTAAAGTTAAATTAAACATTCGTTTATTCCTAACCTCACTTGGTTTATTTTTAACTATTTCACTTAAAATTTAATAGTTTTTAATGTATATATTATAATAAATATCTATTATAATTTATAAATTTATTATTTATGATGGACAAACTAGAGATATTTGCAATTATTTTAAAGAACGCTTCCACAGCACGCTAGATGACTGACGTTTCTATAATTCAGTGGCTCTAAACAAATATTTGTTTTTAACTAATAATATAATTTAAAAGGATTTTCTTATTTATTTTAAAGTAGTTTTAATTTAAAACTTGCACTCATTTCAAACGTCATTTTTTCAAATAAAATAAATAGTAAAACATCTGTGGTGTGTTCACTGGACGTTCTTATACGTAATAGGATTATTTGGTTTAGATAGGTTGAAGAAAATATAATTATTTATAACGCTTTATTAGTAAAAATGCGTCTAAAATTCTTAAATATGATTTTTAAATTGATTACATATAGAAGAATTGATCCAATGATTAATAAGCTATTAATATAAAATTATCAGTAAAATAAATAACCATTTTGCATCTAAATATATAATAAATAGAAAATTATACATTTTCTATGTTTATTAATAAATGCCTAAGTAAAGATAAAGAAAGAAAGCAGCAACTACAATTTGTGGTAATGGTTTAGTTGCTGAATCTTTCTCTTGGTTTTTAACGTTCTTTTCTTCTGGTTGATTGTTAATAAATTCCAATAATTGTGCTTTGTTTTCAATTTTTTGTAGAGTTCGGGGATTTATTGAATTTCCAACACTTTTATAATCAGTTACAATTAACTCTTCGAAATTGATATGATCAAAAATGGCGTAATCAGTCTTAGTTAATTTATTATGTGCAACATTGATTACTTTTAATTGTGTGTTTTTACTAAATGTCTCCTTTAACAAATTAGTTAAACTATTGTGTTGCATATGTATTTCTTCTAATGATAAGATACCATGAAATAGTTTTTCGCACAATATCTCCAAGCTGTTCTTGTTGAGATAAAGAAATGTCAATTCACTCAATCCATTCAATGATTTGCAGTCTAATTTGCTTAGATTTTTATTGTCTAATTCTAGTGTTTCCAAGCTAGATAGCGAATTAAAAGCACTTTCCTTAATAGTAGATAAGCTTACTTACAATTTCAAATGTTTTTCAAACAATGCTGGAGAAGCTACGAATATTGTTCACCTTTATGTGAATAGTAGCATAAATATAGAGATATCAAAATCAATGACTGACGAAGATTTTGGGGGAACAGCAACTCTACACTGTACCGCAACTAGTATTGAGCAAAGCACTAATGTGTGGGTGTTTAGGAACGAAACACTAAAAGCAGGAGATAAATATGGGATATATCGCAAACAAGAACCTGGTAATAAATATCGATTTACTTTAGAAATAAATCGATTAGAGTTGAGCGATGTTGGGGAATATAAATACGTTGTGAGTAATTCGCAAAAAAAAAAACGAAACTCGTACTCAGCGTTTAAATGTAATATCCATGAAGCCAAATGTACAAATAGTTAAATCGTTTAAGAATGATGATGTAGTGTTTACGTGTATGGTTACAAGTATCCCTAAGTCAAAGATTTATTGGTACTTTAGCGATGAAAGTATTTTTAGTGATACAAATCCGAGCAAATATATTTTACAACGATCGTTAATTGGGAAGAATACGATTGTGTCTAAATTGATTGTTAAGAATGTCAATGTTAAAGATATTGGGAGGTTTAAATGCCATGCTGAAAATGAAATTGGGGAAGATGTTTTGGAAAGTGAAAACAGTTGGACGTTGAAAATTATTATAGATGATAAAATTTATTCTGGCGCTATTTTAATATTTATGAGTCTTATTTCAAGGAAAAGGCGTAGGAGAAAATCGTATAATCCTACTAATCCTATATCAACTAGAGTTTTGAAAAATATTATAGAAAAGGTATGAGCGATTTTAGAATTAGTTTTTATTATTTATGAAAAATATAAAATTATTATTATTCTTGCAGGATGAAAGGAGGAAAGCGTTCGAAATGGAACAAATAGTAAGTAAATTAATGTTTTATATACAATTCAAAATTATTTAAAATAGTTATGGAAATGTTTATAAATTACAAATATGTTAGAAGTATTAAAAAATATTTGATTTTTTTTAGATCCTACAAAGATATGAAGATGAAACCTTTCTAGAAGATGTAAGTTTAATTATAAATATCGTTTTACATTTCAAATTATTTTATTTTTGAATATCTTGTTCGTATAACACATATGATCGAATTTAATAAAGTATTATTTATGTTGTTTTAGATTGAGTTGGATGACCAAGAAATGAATGCCGATCGAGTTAATTCTGCATTCATATCGAATCATCCATCAACAGCGAGTTTTAGTAATTTTAGAAATAATGTTAATATTAACAGTGATGTCGCTATCCTTATACACTGAGCAAGTATATAATGTTGTATATATATTTTTATCACTTATTTTGATATTATTTATTTGTATATATGTATATTCAAATTTTTTTATCAGTTATTATAGTAAGTAAATGGGATTAGGCGTGGATATGTATGTATATAGGTAAATAATTTGTTTATTAATAAAAAACAAAAGTTCGCAGTCTATTATCCTTGAGTATCCTTAACCAAGACACAATAAAATAGAAAACATTAGTTAGTTAAATAGTAAATTAAAGGACCTGTAACCCTAAACATACGTTGATGGTTACCGTTTTTTCCTTATCGCGCCGCGGTAGGAGTTTTTGGTTGCATCCCGCACTAATCGAAACTATTAAATTAATGTAACATTGCAATGTTTAGGTAAATGATGAGAGTAACGTAAACATTAGTGAGGGATGCTTAAGCCCCGCCACCACGTCAAGGTAAACTCCATGGGGCACGTTTAAAAATCTAGCCTATTAGTTTGGATAAAAAGACGATACGTTATAAGAATAGTAAGTTTTATTATTGGAGCTCATTTTAAACGTACCCCGGCGGGGCCCTACCCCCTACCTAACTGAAAGTATGCCCACCCCCTACCTACTATTTGAGATACTTATTCTAGTTTTGTGCTAGTAAGCACGGGGCACACACAATTATGTGCGTGCGTGTATTGTAACATTGGGTACGACACAATGTTACACGTGGAGATTGATGTATCTGTAAGAAATTTGGATTAGAAGGCGAACTGCCAAAGGGTGCAGTGTGCAAGTCTGCTCACACACTGCGAAAACTTTAAAAGGGTGGACACCCAGTTAACCAGGACTGGGACGTCCGAAAACATTAAACCTGCAAGTGTGAAAGTACAGTTAGTTATTGGGGCCCACCTCACTCCTTCGGCGGGCCCAGCGTACGCGATCGAGTTGAAGTGACCAACCAACCAACAAATCAATCCGGTTCCCAGTGCACACTAATCAACTCCCGCACTGTCCTACTGCACCCTGGTCGTACAGCAGTAGGCACGAGAGCGGTCAGATACACTGGGCACCCACTGTACTACTAGTAGCACAGATGGGCTTTCTTAGACTTGGATTCATTAGTCGGTTATTTGTAACGCGCCAATATTAACAAACACCACGCATCTCATTTTATTCAAATTTTTATTAAAAAAAAAAAATTATTTAAAATTATAACTAAGTCTCAGCATGCCTTTACTACACAATATTAGTGCTCCAAAGGTTGCATCGATCATAGTTTTAGCAAAAACAATATTTAAATTAAACGGAGAGTTAGCAAGCAATGATTACACATTAGTGCTCCAAGGTTGCATCGATCTCATATTTAGGACAATAATATCCACATTTACCCGAGAGATACAGTGGCGCGTAATATCAGCGTTATATAAAAAATTTACTATTTATTCAATAAATTCAATCAATGCAAGTTATAACAAAATTAATTCGCGACGCGCCCATCCCCGAAACACCCGAGACCCGAATTTAAACCCCAACCAAAAAATGCAAACCCGAGAAGCTAAACAACGCGAGAATATCATTTAAATACAACAACGATCTGCCACCGTAGCAGAACTGCCATACTGGATGGACAGTACGCGTTACCGATAGAAAAAAGGGACAAACTGTTGTTTTCCTCCAGGAATCCAACGGTGGGTGCTCCCACGATGAAAGGGGGGAATATTTACGAATTGAAAGAAAAGAACGAGCGACAAGGAACTAGAGGAAATACTTGCTCCAACCGTAAGGACAGGGGCTACCACATATATTTGCAACAAAAGCGCGTGTTTCAAACATATGCAGACATTTATTTATTTATTATTAAATGAACCATCAACAAGTTCTGTAAAATAACAGCAGGGTGGATTGGAACAAAATACTCTCTCAAGTTATACATACATATACAATTTTCGTGCATGTGCTATTATTTTAATGACTTTAAATCAATACCATTTAATACTAAATAATGGTTTTATTAGTTATGAATATTTTTATAAACAAATTTTATATTTCCCAGTGTAGTTTAACAATTTCTGAATACGCGCGTATTCTGAAACTGTTAAAGAAAAGAAGAAAGAAAGAATAAATAATATAAATAGACCCGAAGACAGCGGATTCTCTTTCTATTTTACGACGTATAAGAGAACCACTGACCAAAACGCATGTTCGAAATATTAGGAGTCCAAAAGGTACTCACCAAGTCCAAATCCAAACTTGTTCCTCTCCTACCACAGCTGAAGTTCTTGTTGTTCCTGTTTGGTAGCGAAGCGAAGCGAAGAACTTTATTATTTAAATTCCCGAAATTATTTATTTAAAATTTGCACACGACCATTTTTTATCACTCACTATCACTGATTTTTAAACGTAAATATTTATTTAATTTTAAGACTTTCACTAATACTGTACAGGGGGTAATGGCATATTTTTTACGTAGTTATTTCACAAATAAAAATAAACACTCGCGAACACACTTCAAAAATAATTCACTTTGTTACGAGTACATACATAATAAATACAGAAAGAAAGAAAGAAACTGGGAAATATAAAAATAGCACATGCTAGATAATGAAAAAATCACTTACTTGTTCTAAATAAAATGCAGAGTTGAGTAGACTGGACACCCCTAAAACATTAGCAAATGAATTAAAAATCATCGTAAATAATATTTAAACATAATTAAAAACACCCCAAATAAACATTTATTAAACAATAATAATCAATTAGGACCGCCAAGTTAACGAAAATAAATAAAAACAATGAATTAATATACGAATTTAACATGCAAGTATGTATGATCTACGAATGCCATGGCTAGCAACGCGTACCTTTCGATAACCAGGAAGTAGATGTTTCATATTTTCGCAAAAATCTAATGTAATCGGTCACCCCGCACAATAAACGTTATAGAATATCAATTAGCAGTCTATTAGTTAACTTTTAACACTAAAATACTCAATAGAATCGCGTTTTTTACCCCGTTTTCAGTGAATTTAGTTTTAACAAAAATTTGGCCGTGCGGCGTTTAACGGTCGTTCCACGGCACACTACAATGATTATTATATATTAACTAGGTGGTGTTTTTAATATGTATATATCTTGTGTTGAATTATTTTTTATCTTATACGTAAAAAAACACACAGAAATATAAATACAAATAATACATATACGTATATATCAATAGTAAAATGAATTTAGTTGAAAATAATTATTACCTAACAAGACCAGAGAAGACCGGCAAATTTTTTTAAATCGGGTGCATACTATGTTAATAAATAGTGTACAGATGCTCTATATACACTATATGCGTAGTACTATTTTAAAATTATATATGCAATTCTATTTTAAAACAATATTTAATCAAATAAAAATTATAAACGTAAAAGCTTTATATATAAAACAGCAAATATCGCTCTTTTTAATGTAGCAAATTTCATGGTAAATTTTAAGCTAATAATAAAAATCCTTATTGAGATAAATTAAGATCGTCCTTTCTAGGAAATCATAGACAACTATTTATTAATATGAAAATAAATTTTTATTTAAATCAGTTAAAAAAACATACGCAAATATAAATTCAAATAGCATATATACATATAACAATAGTAAAATGATAAGTTTTTCGAATTGAATTGTAAATACTTGTTACCGAACCGGACCAAACGAGACCGGCAAAAATTTCACGCGTTTTTATTTTATTTCGGGTACATGCTAATGGTAATAAATAGTGTGCAAGTGTTCTATATATTCATATATATTGCAGTGAAGAATAAATTTTATTTTAAACCATAAAATGAAATAACAAATATCGCGCTTTTAACAAATTTCTCAATAAAATTTAAACCGTCACAATTAAAATCCGTAGTAAAGTATAATTTCCTGAAAAGGGCAATTTTTTTTATTAAGATATACTCACTTCCTCATTTAGAGTTGCGAGTTGATCTGCAGGAGCCGATTTCCGGTTCCTCTTCTTGCACACGCGCACAATAAATGTCTATGTTGTGCCCGGGCACATTACAATAAAACACGAATGTTCTAGTATATATTTAAATAAAATTAATATTGAATTTAATATTGTTGAAAACTATTAGCGTTAACAAGAGTCTGTAATTTAGCAATGCGAATGATTGCTCTATATTTTAAATGTTCTTAATGTAGCCTACATTATTCCGCACTATGTAGCAATAATTTTACAACAATTCATAGCATTTAACGCGCTTTTTCCACGTCTAAAGCGGCCGCCGGTTGCCAGAGAACTAGTCGTTCCCGATCAAATTTGGACAGGTTCTTACCAAGTAGCCAGAAATATGGGGATTTAATTCGGCTACTACCTGTATAAGATAAACAAGGACAGCCAATCTGTGACGTATTTTTACATGTATTAGTTTCCTATTTTATTATATTTGCATGCATGGAATGCATGCATATATAAATCAGATACAAATTTAAACATACAGTTATCTGTGGCCAAAATAATGCAAGGAAAATATTTATTGTTTGCATTTCTTTTATTATTGGTAATGCTTATAATAATTTCGTACAAGAAATATTGTTAGATATTTATTTAAAATATTTCAAACTGGAACAAATTTCTATTCAATTAAATAAAAATAATAAATAGCACATTTTGTTACTGTTTGTTGAAACCTTCACCAGGATATTTCGGAATATTGTTTTTTATTAAAATAGCAGGTATATTAGTTGTTGCATAGGATCTACTGTTTATTGACTCATCCGCGGAAGAAGATGATTGGGAATATTGAATCTTTCTAGACGATTTTCGTCTACTTTTTACCGGTCTAGAACTACCAGAAGTTGACGGTATTTGAAGCTGATGCGGTGGAATAGGCGAAGCTTCTTCATCTGTGTTTTGAGTTTCGGTCTTTCGACTACTGAAAGTGGATGGCGGATGCGAACTTCTGGATGATGTTTCTTTGTTTAATGGTGTTTCAAAATTTGTTGGAAAATAATTCTCTGGTTGCAGATTATCTGAATTCCGAATAAATTCCTAGACAATAAAAATAATTTATTTAGTGAAATATAAACCGATTTATTACAATTTGAATTGTTTACTAAATATTTTAAATGAATTATTTTACTGTAAATGATACATATATGTATCAATAAATAACTCTATACATACTTGCATTTCTATATCCACCTCGTCGTCACACTGTTCCTGTAAATGTGAACAATATTATTTATATTTGTAAAATGATAAAATTTAAAATGAAAATCAATTACTTACATGTCTAAAGTTATGAAATTCTTTTTGCTTCTTTTCTTCCTATGAATAGAAATGAGTGTCAAACATAGTCAAAATAAATAATTAGCGATCTTACCTTTTCTTTATGATTTTTTAAGACATGTTTCGGGATAGGATTATTAGACATAATCATCAGTGTCTTTCTCTGTTTGAAATATTTAACACTTCCAAATATAATTATTAAAATTAATACGACAAACACACAAACTATTATAATATTAGTTGTAGTAAAATAGCGTTCATAGTTAGTTTTCGATAAAACATAATAACGTGATGAACTATTTAGGCCATTTTCAGCATGGCAGCTATAATTCCCAAGTTCATTAGATCCAACATTTGGAATTGTTAGAATATAAATAGTTGTGTAGTCAACAGCGCGATATGTAATTGTATATTTATCAATTACGTTATTACTAATATTATCATCATCAAAATACCAAGTCACTGACGATTTAGGTATACTCTCAACTTTACAAGTAAGCCGTAACTCATCTCCAAACCATTTATCCTCCAATTCCACTTGGGGATCTTTATATCTAATTTCTAGAATCTGTTGCTGAGTTTGGTTCCCTAACGAATTTTTACCCTTACACGTATACAACCCACCGTCATTTTTATTCAAATGATTCACAGTTAAACTAAACAAATACGTCACTTTCGTTTTATTTTCCCCAAACACATACTTATCACCATTGATTAATTGTTTTTCATTGTAAAACCAATCAACCACTGGATATTCAATACTAATAACTTTACATTGTAAAGTGTAATTTTTAGCGCCTAAATTTACGCTAATCCGCGATTGTAATATCTGAACAGATAAACTACTATTCACGTTTAACTCAATCGAATTTTCAGCTTGGCCGAATTCGTTTTCGGCCACAAACGTATAAACTCCAGCGTCTTTTGAGGTGATATTAAAAATCGTCATTTTATACTCAGTTATTTGGTTTGCGTCCGGGGAATACGATTCATATTTGCCTCGTTTATGCGAAATCTCTAATGGGTGTCGATCTTCCATGCTGTGTTTGTAAAACCATGTTTGTTTCGTGAGTAATTTCGTTTTGCTGTAAACTAAACATGTTATGATGACGTTTTCTGTGTCGGCTTGGATGGATTCGTTCTTTGGTGACATTATTACCGGTAAATCCCTATCGACGATGACTTGTACATTTTGTTGTTCATTCCCTATTACATTATCAGCAACGCAATTAAATGTTGTGCATCCATGCCACTGGTGACCATACACTGTTAAATTGAACCAGAAGACATGCGTGGTTCCTCCCACAGGGATAATTTTATCACTACTCGAATCCGAAACTAATTTATCATTCACGATCCATTTTATTAAAGTTCTATAAAAGCTTTCGACTTTACAATCCAGAATTACTGTTTCATTTTCTCGAATTACTTTTAAATTAGAGTCGACAATGACTTTAGGGAAGCATGAGTAATCTTCAGGTTTCAACTCGCTCCAGGGTATATGTTTATCTAGTTGGGGATAAAAACACTCAGGTGCATCATTAACGAAATGATAATTCCATAAATCCTGTAACATATCCTTCGTTTGGCAATTACAAGTCCAGGGATTTCTCGCCAAATCTAAATGCTCCAAATCGCTTAATTTCTTGCCTAAATTGACATTTAATCTCCGTAATTGATTCCCAGATAAGTCTAACGATCGTAATTGGTAATTATTCGCAAATGCATGTTCTTCAATGACGCTTATTTGATTATTTTCTAAAGAAATCTCTTCTAATATATGTAAATTCGTAAACAACCCATTTTGGATAATTTTAATATTATTGTTCCCCAATTTTAAATATTTTAATTGACTGACATTTTGAAACGTATTTAATTTCAAGTCTTGTATTATATTATGGGATAAATCTAGAGTCACTACTGTTAAATGATGGAACGCGTTTTCATCAATGTTTTGAATTTGACTATTTATCAAAAATAGTTTCTGGATGTTTTTTAGATGAGCGAGTTTACTATTTGATATGTTTTGGAAATTTTGATTAGTAAAATGAACAATATTGACATGTTCATCAAATCGGTCCAAAGGATTGAACGCTTTTGAGCAAAATGCCGTTTTTACACCTTTATGCAAAATGCAACGGCACACATCACAATCCGAAATGCTATTTGGGATTAGCACAACTAATATTGTCATAAATAGCTACAAAAAAAAATTATTTATCATGTTTTTGGTACATATATAATTTAAATACTTACAAAATTAATATTCATATTGTATCGAACATATTTTAAGTTTTTACTATTTAAACAATCATTATTGGAATCATTGTAGCGTAATGTATCTAAAATAAAAGGAATTATTTCTAAAATAAGATATACATATTTAGTAAATAAGAAACTTACCAGTTTATTAAAAAATATTACAACTTAATTCAGTAAACTCTAAATCATTTTGTTGTACATTTAATATCTTTATCTTTAAAAGATATGAGTCTTTAATGTCTATTTATCGATAAGAAATAATTATGAATTACCGATTTTTACCGACTTATTAAAAGTCTGTAATGTTCTTTTGTTAGAAATATTATTACAAATATTTCATGTCGAATAGTTATAATAATATAAAAATTACTTAAATTAGTAATTTATAAGCGTGATTGATGATAATTTATATGTTTTTTATTAATTATTGATAAGAACAATATCTATTATCGTAATATTAGTTGATATTAAATGTTTTTAGATCTGAGTTACGCCCAAAATGACAAATTTCCTAGTAAGTTTATTTAATATACATTACTATTTAATTTTAATATTCTTGAATTACAGTTAATTACAATATTGCTTCCATATTTATTTATGGACATAAAATCAGAAGCACCAACGGCTTGTGCACCATGCGTTTGTAAATTAGATCAAGGAATGCATTTAGCAATTTGTAACAATACAGCAATGCATTTGGACCAATCAATAAATTTTACGACAGTCATCAATAAAATAACGAAAGACGTTCAAGGAATTCAAATCATACAGTTTCCACTATCAGAAATAACGAGTACAATTTTCAACGAGTTGGATTTCGATAATTTAACAGATTTCGAAATCACGCAATGCAGCCTATACAAAATTAATGATAATGCCTTTAATCATTACTGTCTCAAAAACATTGAGACTCTTTTATTATCGGAAAATGAAATATCCGAGTTAGACATTGATGCATTTAAGGGTTTAAAACTATTGAAGTATTTGAAATTGGATAATAATAAACTCACTGAACTTAATTCAAAGAAACTATTTGGTAATTGTCCCCAATTAGAAGAAATATGCTTAAGCTCGAATGAGTTGAGTTATTTATCGCCTGATTTGTTTGTGGGTAATAAAGCGCTAAAGCAGCTTGATATATCTGAAAATAAATTACTTTCGATTGAATATGGATTGATTGGACATTTGAATTTAACGTTTTTATTCGTACATGATAATGTATGGAATTGCCATACGATGGAAAATACTATCGCTATTTTAATTAAAGAACACTTTTATGATAGTAAAGGGGTTTGCACTTATCCTAAAGAATATAATAATAATAATTGGACATATTACATCAATCAAGTTTCTGTGTATTCAAATAATACTATTTCGCATGAATCTAGAATTGAATCTTCAAATATTGGAACTATAATTGGGTCTTCTATATCAGCTATTATATTAATTGTATGTGGAGTAGGAGTTTATTTGTTTATTAAATCTAAGAAAAACAATCCTAAAGAGGTAATAATAATATATTCTAGTTATTCTCTGTAATTGCGGTGTTGAGATAAAAATGATTATTTATTTGTTGTAGGATAATTACGCAGAAAATGAGACAAGTGAAGCAGAAGAAACAAGCCTAAAATAAATGAAATGATTTATGCTGGTTTAAATATATTTAATACATATATACATTAAATTATCTAAACATTTATTAAAAATAACACATTAAATATTTTGTTCGCTACTAAAATTAAAATGGAATAAATGTTGGAAACATTATTAATAAAAATATATTAAAATTAGAGTTGCTGGATTTGTTATAATTTCAAGTTCAATATCAAAAAATAATTTATATAAGTAACAATAAATAATTTAACTTTACATATCTAATAAATTCAATATACTATATTTAATTAGAAACATATATATTTACAACTTACTAGCTAGAATTACTTTTGAAGCATTTTATGTTATGGAATGTTTATTTTTTTTTAATTTTAGGTATTTCTATACAGATATGTGTATGAATCTAAATTCTAAAATTTATAATTTTAAAATCTAATTTGACTAGAATATATATATTTTTTTATTAACAACACGATAACAAATTTATACAAAAATCATTTTCCATTATTATCATTTCACGTCCATAATTAGATTCAATCAAAAAATCACTCATTTATTAATGTCATATTAGTTTTGTTGCTGAAAATCAAAATCAAAATTTGTAATCGTGTTGTAAAAAAATATTTTTATTATTTCGCAAAGCTTATTTAAATCTAAAAGTATTTATTCACTTATACATAAAAGCGTAATACACCCATGTAGAAAACACGCATTCATTTGTTTGAAACCAATAAAAATAATTATTTATTGCAATTACCTACTTATGTTGGAACGCAAAATCAGACCTGCGGTTCTTAGAAAAATGTTTAACAGTCAACCGCCAAAACGCTATCCTAAAATCGGGACTATAAAACGCATAAATAAACGGATTAATGGCTGAGTTAATCCAGCCCAACCAAGTTAGATAAGCCATCAGGACTTTGCTGACGGCAGACAACGGTAAAAAAGGTGTTAAGAGATAATAGACGAAGAATGGTAGCCAACAGGCAACAAATCCACCGACGACAATGCTTAGAGTTTGTGCCGTTTTCGTTTCGCGGCGAAATGACGATACGCGCGATGCTGGCTCGAAGTTTAACACTGATACATCCAGATTTAAGGATTCCGGACGGGATGAACGAGTGGTGCTGTTGGGCGCATATAAACTTGAGGTCCTCTGAGGTGTTAGTGCGTCTGCGTTGTTGAACGTGTAGGTGAGATTTGAACGTAGTGAACGGGATTTATGAGATTTTTGCTCGTGGTGATTCAAATCAGATGAGTTCAAACTGAAAATCATTAAATTTTCGAGATATTATTGACGCAAGTTGTGCACAATCTCTAATTTTTATTATAGCAATTTTTCCTATAAGTGTAACTCAATCCATTTACGAGATATTAATAAATATATAAAAATAAATACTCCATGTAAAAATGATCTAGTGATACATAGTCTAACAACCCAGTATTTTGTTTTACACAAAAATATTTTACTGTAGTAAGACTGAAAGATTCCGATAAAGTATACAAATAAAAACGTGTTAGACAAGGAACGCATTAATAAATACGCTTGAGCTACAGATACATAGTCTAACTATCCAGTATTTTCTAGCCACAAAAAGAAGTTACTGTAGTATGAGTGAAAGATTCCGATACATCACCATATAAAACATTAAGTTAGAAAAGGATGGAGATTACCCAATCTAGTAAAAATGTATTATATAGTTTTGAAATAAATCCAAAACGAGACTTCTGGCACCATATATAGGGATTAGTTGCAAGCTTATTAAAATATATAAATATGCAAATTATTGTTTAAAAAATTATTTTTATTTTGTCTATATTTAAAAAACATTAGATTAATTTAGTTTAATGCGATTGTTTGAGAAAATGACTAGTATTTATTGAAAATTATTAAAAATGCATTATTAGTTTTCTAATAAATGCAAAACGAGACTTATGGCACCATCTATAGGGATTAATTGTTAGCTTATTAAAATATATACATATGTAAATTATTGATTAAAAAAATATTTTTATTTTGTTTATATTTTAAAAAACACTAGTTTAATTTATATTTTGTTTGTTTTTCTAAAATAAAAATAAATATAAGAAAAAAATTCAATAACCATTATTTTGAAACCAGTACTCTTTTTGAAAAAAAAAAATATATATATACCTCGAGATCGAAATATTTAATCTTTATTGATGAAAAATATTATAAATACAAAACAAATTAGTGTTTTTTTGTATGCTCCTAAGTGAATTAAATAAATGTTGACTTACTTAGTGCATCTTATACTAGGATTAGTTTCATCGCACTCTGATGATATTCGTTCCATTTCGGAATTTTCCCGACTGCCCAGTACGATTTTCTGTGATTTCTGAAACATTAAAAAGCAACTGCACCCAACGAAATATAACAAATATTCTCAATATTAAAACCCCAGAGACATTTGGATCTTCAATAAACTAGTTGTGTTAAGATATGTTTTTCATTTACCAGTCCACTGCGCCAGCAATTGATTAGCGTGTAAAATAAATAGAGAATAAACTTACCCTCGGTCGTGTGTCAATATTTGATAGTTGATCATGTCTTTGCGCTACAACACACGATATTCGCATGTAGACGTACACCATTATGGTCATCGGTATAAAAAAACTACCACACGCCGAAAACACAACGTATCCCTTATTCTGGTTATAGCGACAAACACGATTTTCATGATGTTTTGGTTCATGCCTAATATTTTTTTATTAGTTCAAAAAAAAAAAAAATTGTAGTAGCTTTTATTTAATTTTATTATAAAATCTGCATACCATCCAAGGATGGGTGGACAAGTGATAGCCAAAGCTGCGATCCAAACTACTAAAATCATGGATAGCGCTAAGCGCTTAGACCGTCGTTTCCTGGAATAGTTTAAGGGTTGAGTAACAGCTAAGTATCTGTCGACTGAGATTGCGCATAGGCTTAAAATCGACGCAGTACAGAGGAGTACATCTAAAGAGATCCATATATCGCATAGCACCCAACCCAGTTCCCAGGAACCTGTAACAAGAAAATATAAAATAAACACTTGAGACACGGGAAAATAATCTGTCACACCGACCCATTAGCTGCAACGCAACAGCTGGCGGCATCACGAAAATGCCTACGAGCCAATCGGCTACCGCTAAAGACATCACAAAACAATTTGTGACCGTCCTCAGCCTCCTCGTCGTCATGATCGCTGCAATTACCAACGTGTTGCCGATTACTGTTACCACTATTACTATACAGAGTAAACCCGCTAAACTGATTTCCTGCCAGCCCGGAGGCCCTCCGGTGACTTCGACAGTGGTAGCATTCGGGTCCGGCGCGTAAACTGGCGGTGGATCTGACATGGTGATGGTTGGTACACTTGACTACTTGAGTGATCATATCTTTAAACACACATTATTGAAATTAATTGAAATAAAATTAAACAATTCCTAATTGTATACGTTTTATAAAGAAAATAAATTTTATCTCAGAATTTTGAAACATTACTGCAATATTCTATAAATACAAATTCAATAAGCTTTTAAATATATAGAAACATATTTCAATTTGTCGAAAGATTTACGATTATCCTTAATTTCCCTACGGATACACTAATATTTTATAAATTCCCGTACATCTCCATTCCGTAAATATCCTCAGAATTCTTTTTGATGCGGCCATTGTTACAATTTTAAACATTTGATATATTTTCTTGGATTCTCTACGGCTTAGTATGCACAACTCTTAACTTGTATCCTCCAAGGACTAACAACGACTTTAAATTGGAATATAAACCCACAATTCTTTCACCAACATTTATAAATAATTAATGCAGCGTTTTTCTACACAAGAACATTTATTTAATAATGTAAAAAACCAAATAAATTAAATTGCAAGATAAATGTATATCAGTTGGTTACGTCTGGGAGTTTTGTCATTTTTTTTTTTTAGTTTTGCACACTTTTAGTGTTTATGGTATCTATCGCGAACGCGTTCTTTTGTTATCAATTTAGACGTCGTCTGAAGTAGTGGTTGATGTTAGCAGGAAAGATCAAAGCTCTGTAGCCGGCAGGGATAAAATATTTCTATTTGGAAAACTCAGTACAGGAGTGTATTAAGAATGTTTACCTACTCAGATATTCAATTTTGTTTGCGTGTTTAAATTCTTTGAAACGGTACACGGTGGAAATATGTTCCATGTGGCGCATTTTCTAAATAAATATAAATCTGTTCGCGTATTTACTTATGTAAATTGTTATTTTACATATTCCGCTTTTATTCTATATCTTATATAGAGCGTCTGTAACAGATTAACGATATGGTGATTCAACTTTCTGCAAGACTTCTTTGTACATACACGTTTTTATTTCTTCTGTACATAAATAATACGTATATGGATGTTTTTTTTTTATATTAGTCTAGTTATTGCCAACTTTGGCTTCGCTTTTTGCGATGAAACTAATCCTAGTATAAGATGCACTAAGTAAGTCAAAATTTATTTAATTCACTTACGAGCATACAAAAAAACACTTATTTGCTTTGCATTTATAATATTTTTCATCAATAAAGATTAAATATTTCGATTTCGAGATATATATATTTTTCAAAAAGAGTACCGGTTTCAAAATAATGGTTATTCAATTTTTTCTTATATTTATTTTTATTTTACAAAAATAAGCAAAATATAAAGTAAGCTAGTGTTTTTTAAAATATAAACAACATAAAAATAATTTTTTAATCAAAAATTTACTTATGTATATATTTAAATAAGCTTACAATTAATCTCTATAGATGGTGCCAGAAGTCTCGTTTTGGATTTATTAAATAACTATATAATACATTTTTAATAATTTTCAATAAATACAAGTCATTTTCTCAAACAATCGTATTAAACTAAATTAATCTAATGTTTTTTTAAATATAAACAAAATAAAAATAATTTTTTATACAATAATTTGCATATTTATATTCAGTTCACAATTAATCCCTATAGATGGTGCCAGAAGTCTCGTTTTGGATTTATTACAAAACTATATAATACATTTTTACTAGATTGGGTAATCTCCATCCTTTTCTATCTTAATGTTTTATATAGGGATGTATCGGAATTTTTCACTCATACTACAGTAACTTGTTTTTGTGGTAAGAAAATACTGGATAGTTTGACTATGTATCCGTAGATCAAGCGTATTTATTAATGCGTTCCTTGTCGAACTTATTTTTATTTGTATACTTTATCGGAATCTTTCAGTCTTACTACAGTAAAATATTTTTGTGTAAAACAAAATATAGAGTTGTTAGACTATGTACTCAATAGATCATTTTTGCATGGAGTATTTATTTTTATATATTTATTAATATCTCGTAAATGGATTAAGTTACACTTATAGGAAAAATTGTTACAATAAAAATTAGAAATTGTGCACAACTTTTATATGAAATTATTTTTCGAACGAGTACAGATTATAAGAAAATGTATGTAAAACATTGAAGATATGTTAAATAAAATATACAATATTGTGTTTCGAGCTTTAAAATATCTATAAATGTAATTGTACAATGAACACCAATTGTATAAAATGAACAACAATAATACATATATAATTGTCTTGTCAAAATACTTTAAATATCATTTCCATCTTCATCAAGTTTAATGGAATTGAAATGTACGAATATCTGCACGCTATAATTACGAATATGTTTATCGATAATACTGCTTCACAGTTTAATTATCCACATGCATTTTGGTGTTGCAAAGAGTTTTATGTTTACGATATCAGTTTCAAGGGTAAATATTGTGGTTCCCATAAGATATGGTATTACTTATAGTACCTATATCTGTCTCAATTACGCGACAATATCATTAGTCTTACTGCGGTTAACATTTCAAATGAAAATTAAAAAAAATATATCCTAGCTAACTTACATACTCAGTTTTCTATTACGAAGTTACAGACATTATTTCCAAATTTAATTACTTTACTAGGATCATACCGTAAATGTGTATTAAAACAAATAAATATTTATCTAAATGTGTTAATAATTTATAAATATGTTTTATTAATTTTGCTGCATTATCAAATTGATAAAAAAAAAACATTCAATATTTGCTCTTGAAGGTAATAATGCAGTTTTGTTTGATAAATGACTGATTAAAATATTTATTAAACTTCGTTGTACGCAGCATTGAATCTCATTTTATAATAAACAATTTGTTAAAATTCAAATTAAATATTAATGAATAAAAATTGTATATTTACCAATAATAAAATTCTTACAGAATTAAACCAGTAAGTTACAGAATGTTTAAACCAATCAGGTCCTTTGATTTAATATTGTCTAGGAAATATACACGCCTTAATACGGCCCTTATATATATTTAATCATTGTTCAAACTTCATATTAAACTATTATTACGCATAATATAACTTTATTTATATACGATGAAACATTTATTGTTTGTCGATTAAACTTCGTGGCGAGAATAATTATTTATATTTAATGTGAGTATAGAATATGTGTGTTATATTCTTAGCCAACTTGGATCCTCTGGGTTTCACCAGCAATTTATTTGAACAGTAATTAATTAGTTTATATATGTTTAAGACGGTATTAACATTCCAAAAGGGGAATACATTGGAATATTGGCTACATAAATTTAAATATTTAATGTTATAAACATTTAAATAATCTATAACGCTTTTTGAGATTAAAAAATTTGACATAATTCGAGTAGTTAATTATATAATTAAATTTTGTTTAAAATCTATTTAAAGTGAAAAATAAATATTGTAATCTTAAAATATCTAAATCTTATCTAGGTATATAAAATATATTAAAAGAGGTTTATCACGATTTGAGCGTGCTAATCAAAGTTAAACTTCTTCTTTAACATGAATATTAATCCAGTTTCAAGTTACAGTACATATTTAACAAGAATTTCACAGCTTTCAGCAAGCTGTGAATTTCTTATGAATATTTACAGCTGAATAAATAATTGCGAAAATAATAAGTGATCCGTTGAATTCATTTGAATAATTATTTCATTTCGCGAAATAAACCAACATTTGTTTTTTATTTTATTCAATTAAAAATTATTGTATCTTAAAAATAAATCAATAGGATTTTAATATATTTTTTGAAAATTGATTTTTTTTCAACTGTTAAAAATTATTTTATAATTCTAAAGTATTAATTTTAATTCAGTACTTTAGAATTGGATTAAAATGTGCATTTATTTTTAAATGATTTATAGTATTTATAAATTACCTTCGTTTATCAATAATCATTCTACGTTTTTGTAATCCAATGCACTAATTCGAAACACTGTTTTCTATAAATTATTATTAACAATTTATCACATTTTCTATTTATTTAACTGTTATCGAAGATATGAAACATATCTGTTTAAATTGTATAAATCATTCAATATTAACACAGTTTAATAAGTCATTTAATCAACAGTTAAACTCATTTCACAATACAGCAATTTTCGGGATATTTAAAAAAAAAACACTATTCACAGATTATTAAAACATATTTAGAATATAAAAAATAGCGAATACATTTAATAGGAGACACCGGTAGAACAATTGCAACTGTAATAAAATTAATCTTTGTAAATAAATGTTTGAACTCGCGGTTGCAATAGTAACTCATACATGTGTACATATGTATGTATATAGATACACCAAAGTGTCTTACATGCAAACGGAATTATTGTAGTTCTTATCTTGTCTTGGAGCGGGAGATATTTAGTATTGAGCGCCGTGTGTAAAGTATTATTAGCGGGTATTAAAGATTAACCAATTTAAGTATCATTCGTAATTTTATTTACATGAATGGGCCATTGAGCGGCAATAGGAACCACAAGGGAGTTCAACGAACAAATTATTTAAAATAAAAATTCACATATAAAAATATTACGTTTTATTAAATTAAATATCTCTTAAAGATTTTAATTTTAGCATACGTAAACTCTATAGGTGTGACAACCGATAAGCAATATCAATATTGATACTAAACTAAATCTAATATGGTCCAAACATACTTATACGTTATTCATATGATAAATTAAATACTTTTACTATCCATTTATTTTAATTTACACACCATTTCTACCAAACATATATATTATTCTCTTTTGTCTCACGAACCATTATTTCTGGTTTAACAGGATGACCGCCATCCATCTCTTCGTCGAATCCCTTCTTAGTTATTTGATGTTGCGTTTGCATGGAGCGATACAATTTTCTTTGCTTTGTGCTCACATTTAGTAAATCTCGTATTTAAAAATCCCATTATTTATTTTGTTACAAGCTCAACATGTAATCATAGATTACATAATTAAAAACAGATACAAAGAAAATATTTAAATTTATTTCCCAACTGTTTTTGTATCTAATAAAGTTCTTTTTATTGTTTTTGTATTGGGTTATGAATTGATGGTTGTGTTTAATAACGAACAATGCGGAGCGTAATATTTTTTATTAACGTCCATTACTGGTTTGCGAAAAAGTTAATGGTCCATATGACGAGTTTATTTTACTTTATTTATTATGGTTTTGCAGGATTGTAAAAAATTCGCCAATGAAACAGAAAATCAATATAATACACTAAACTATAGTGTTTGAGTCGTCTATTTATAAATATGAAAGCTATAAAACGTACAATTTCGCTACAGAATTATAGATAATACGTTTTTATTATATGGTATTTTATTATTGTTATAAATATCGCGTTTAAATATGAGAATCCTAATTAAACATTACAATTATATATATTCCGCTACAGATGCTATAGATTTGCTTATTAATGAATAAGGATACATACATATTTTTTTATCACAATTCGGCTTATTTAAATCAGAAAATACACAAAATAAATGATAAAAGGTTATTGACGTTACAGATAACAATAAAAAAATGACAATGTGCAATGAGTTTAAGAAATTATAATCTTGACATTTTTCGCTGAAGTTAAAATTTGTGTAATGCTCAAATAAACACATTATCCGCCATTTTTGCAACACAGATTATAATGTACCATTATTTATTGAGTGTGTATGTGCAAGGCTCTCATAAACACAAATATTTAATCCCGAATGGAACATATGATTTTAATGAGCCACAAGTTATAAATAGGCCAGGATACGGCGGACAGAGAGACCGCACTATACTTCCCTGACCGCACAAACCCTCTGTACGGCCTTTAATCATTCATACATTTACATCTACCGGATATACATATGTTTTTACGTTTCGCGGTTTTTTGAGAAACTCAAAAAACCAATTCAAAAATCTACCTACAGAAATACTTGTACTTATTTTTGGTTCCTTTATTTCCCGAAATACAAAGCTTATCAGATTTAAATTACAAATGGAATGAATTGTGTAAATTTTATCTACATAGGTCAATATTTTTCAAGGAAGATGAAGAAGAGATAAATGCTGGTCCTTAAAGAGAAGGAACGAATCTTGTCGGCTCACTTTATGAAAATAAATATTTTCTGACTCAAGGTGAAGATGGACGAATTTCCGCAAAAGCTTTTTTAAATTTAAAAAAATGTTAGAGACAGTATAGAATATGTACGTATAGGGAGATAATAAAGCTTTAAAGCTGCAAAAAAAAAGCATACACAAAGTAATAATAAATATATTAAGCTAGTTCGGCTTTAGTTTTTCCATTGCTGTAATGCATGCGCGAGTTTAAGAATTAGAGATTATGTACATACGTAGAACCAGCTTTATGTTTTTGAATCACGTTCACTGGGATTCAAGCTCGGGACATCCTGGAATAGGATTACGTGGCACTAGCATCGAGACGTGGGTGGTTTGTTGACATAGTTATAACTTTGATAGAACACGTGGAGATTTTTTATGAAAATAAAAAAAAAAATTTTGGAAATTGTTTTTGAACTTTAATTTTGAGTTGATGGTGATAGAAAAGCTCTAATAATTCCAATTCACTGGACGTACTGGCTTAGTAAACTTTCGTAAGTGATATGTTAAGATGAAAATTAAATTTTTGAAGTTTTTCCATTATATATCAAAGTGTAGACACATTATTTCAAACTTTTTAAAGTTTATGACATTTAAGGATGATCGCATTACCTAGTAGTAACCTACTTTGACATTTATCAACCAATTTATTTCAAAATAAATATATATATTGAAAACTGTAACGTTTTTAGTAAATATACATATTTTATCTGACTGAAGTTACATTAAATATATTATTTAAAATATCAAAACATATACAATTTCTGTAATTAATTAATTAAGGCATGTAGAAATAACAAATTAATAGAATTAAAATTAGCAATCTTAGAATATTCTAATTACGTTTATTCAAAATTCAAAAGAACATTTATGCGAATTAGGTTTAATTTAACATCCCTTATCATTTAATTATGATAAATACACACTCAGGGTAATAATAATAATTTATTTATAATTAATATATATGTAGATTAAATATTTAATATGTCTTAAATGTGATATTTCTGGGTGTAAAAGCAGCGAAATATATTCTTTTATTATGCGAATTTCCATAAAATTTTTATTTACCCCGATAACCATTTGTCATAATGTCAGTTACAAACAACGCAACGTAAATTATATTAATACTTGATATATTTAACTGACATGGCACGTATTGTTTTAAAATATTTCTTATTCAAAGGATGACTGAGTTGGGAACCGGATGCGGAAACATTCTAGCATCTAATTTTAAACAGGAATATTTTATAGTGTTTTTGCGAATGCAAGTGTTAGTTTATTTAGTATAATTGCATTTATAAGGAGCGCAATATTTATTATTATTATTTTCTTATACGCAGTATAAGTATTGTAATCATGAAAAAAAAACGATATATTTTAGTGTTTTTTATTTAAAATATAAACAAAATAAAAATAAATTTTTAAACAATAATTTGCATATTTTTATATTTTAATAAGTTTACAATTAATAACTATAGATGGTGCCAGAAGTCTCGTTTTGGATTTATTACAAAACTAAATAATATATTTTTACTAGATTGGGCAATCTCCATCCTTTCCTAACTTAATGTTTTATATGGTGATGTATCGGAATATTTCACTCATACTACAGTCATTTATTTTTGTGGCAAGAAAATACTGGATATTTAGACTATGTATCCATAGAACAAGCGTATTTATTAATGCGTTCCTTGTCGAACTTGTTTTTATTTGTATACTTTATCGGAATCTTTCAGTCTTACTACAGTAAAATATTTTTGTGTGAAACAAAATACAGGGTTGTTAGACTATGTACTCACTAGATCATTTTTGCATGGAGTATTTATTTTTATATATTTATTAATATCTCGAAAATGGATAATGGAAAATGGATATCGCAGATATTTTTAATTTGTTTTATATTTGATTTCTAATAAATATAAATATGTTTTTTATTTTTTGTGTATGTAATTGTAGGTTTTTTTTTGCGAAAGAATGTTAGTTCTTTGATGCATTGTATATGTTGTAACGAATAAAACTTAGTTTTGATGTAGTTCTTAGTAGAAGCTATTATTATGTGCTTTGTTTGTGTTCCTTATTGTGTGTTTGTTACGAAACAGTGTGTGCTATATGAGTTGGCGAGATTTTAATTAAACAGAATGCAGACTCTAGTCAAATATTTAAGTTGCTAGAGTTGTTATTCATTGCTGTACACTGCACAAAAATTGAGCATCTTTTATACCAGTTTTAATATGAAATTGCATAGAGTGATTTTATTCTGAGCATAGTTGTAACCAAATATTTTTTTAGCTTAAAGCGAAGCTTATTTTTAAACATCCCAGAGTTTTAATTTAATTAAACTTGCCTATATACAAACTTAACCGCGAGGCAAATAATTACACTACTCCAGTCTTATTAAAAAAATATGTAACAATTATTTTCGGTTTAAATAAAACAATTTGTTGAGTAAAATATTTATTTTCATATTTAATTTACATTTACTAGTCAGACAGAAAATTTTTGGTAGGACAACCACCCACCCCTAGACACGTACGGGTGTTTTCATATTTCAGGCGTGCAAGGATAATGAAATATTTAATCTTGCGAAAATTAGTCCATTATACAAAAAGGACGCTGCATAATCATTAGATACAAATATGTGTACATTGTGTATTAAAGTTTAAATTCATGCGCTGCTTTCGCTGTGCAATGATAATCTATTATCCTTGCTGCCTCACAAGGCCCCTGTGCGACCTCCACCCCTACTTCCTTCCCTACCATAGAAAATTAGCTATATTTAGGTTAACTTTATGCAGAAAAAGATCCTTTACGTCCTTGCACATGATATATTGTCATATTTATGGACATACGACCTTCAAATGAAACATGCCCGTTTGTACTTAATATTTTTTTATTATTTACTGTACAATGAATTGCAGGAATTATTATTTTTACTGTAATTAACTATTAAAGTCCTTGGTTTAAACGTCCTTGTTCTAGGGCTGTTTTCAATTTATTCATTTACAAATTGCGCAATACACGTAAAAACAGTTTTTAATTGTATTCTTAATTATGAGTTTATTATGAATATTTTATGATGAATTTTATTTTGGAAATTATTTGGGGTGAAATAGTTTTTCGTTTCAATTAAATAGACTACATTAATGCTGGTATACGACAGATGTGTCCGCATGAGTGGCTTCAAAAACCAATTGTACCGGATATTGAATGGGACGCATGACTCCACACCATCCGGTCAACGCAAATGAATTAATTACGACTGTTAATTGAAATTAATAAAGTCAGTGATAGTTGGCAAATGTATTAAGTCAGGATGCAATGAGTAAGAGGTCAAAAAATAGACACAATGTATGTCTGTATGTACGTGTGTATATCTGATGCAAACATGGTTGCGTGTTTGTGGTCTGGGTAGATAAATTATTTTTATTGCTTAATAGTATTCTGTTTAATATTGACATCAGGGAACATTGCATGTTGTTAAAAGTGTTGTACGTTTGTTTATATACAAACTACACGTTCAAGGAAAACAAACTGCCCACGAGCCCGATGTATGAATAGGTGTACTAATGTTAGCAAACTGTTCATACTCGAATAATAATTGTATTATTCACGGATATTGTATGTACACAATGCAAACACCACATACACCAACGGCGCACTACAATTACAACAAGGGGCATTCACATAAACACCCACCATTAATATTAATATTAAGATAACTAGAACTTGAATAAAAAATATATTCAATCATTATAAAATTTATTTTTGGCATTATACATAATTGTATTTATTTATAAAAATATATATTTTACAATAAAACATCGCGGTTTGTAATTAATATAGCGAAGGCCAGTCCTTCTCTTGGTAGTACCAAAAATCTTGTATAGAAGTAGACTGAAAAGCTTGTTTAGTTCAAAGGTCAAAATACTAATAATTTTAATAGAAATTCAACGTGAAACAGGTATATGTTTGCGAGTCACGCAATTGTATTTTTAGCAATTCTTGGAAACGTAGACTCAACAAGGTGTATAATATGTATATAATTAAAACACCACGTCTTTTGTTCGCTATTCCAATCAAATGTGGTACCCTTTGTTAATGAAGGACATATATGTACTATATGGTTTTCCTTTATTATACGAAGTATATTGCAAAAAATGTATTTAATGAAAAAGTGTTAAAAAAAAAAAGTTAATAAAATATTTAAATATCATTATTTAATTGTAAGCGAAATACGTATAAGAGAATTCTCATTGCGAATATTTGAAATAAAAACCTTTACATATCTATACATGTAAATGTGAAACCAGTTATGTAGGGTCTGAATTTTCTTCCAATAATTCTGGCTTTTTCTTGAAAACTTGTCCAAATATGTTATAAAATAATATTATTGTGAGAACCGTCGGTCACTGCAGTTCGGTTTTAACGTTAGTCTGCATGTAAAATGCTATACATTATTGTTGCTACATAGTGTGGGATTATGTAGACTAGTATATGAACATTTTCAAATATAGAGCAATTATCTGTATTGCGCAATTAGACTCTTATGAACTTTTGAACCATATTAAATTCAATATTAATTTTATTTAAATATATACTAGACAATTCGCGTTTTGTTGTAGTGCGCCGGGTACAACATAGACATTTTGAGCGCGTGTGCAAGAAGAGGAACCGGAAATCGGCTCTTGCAGATCAACTCGCTTGCAACTCTAAATGAGGAAGTGAGTATATCTTAATAAAAAAATTGCCCTTTTCAGGAAATTATATCTCAACACGGATAACTATTAAAACGGTTTAAATTCATCCGAGAAATTTACTTCCCCTTGTTTTAATAATTAATAATTAAAATAAAAAATTCATTTTTTTTGCAATTCTCATCAATGAGGAAGTGAGTATATCTTAATAAAAAAATTGCCCTTTTCAAGAAATTATACCTTACTACAGATTTTAATTATGACGGTATACATTTTTTTGAGAAATATGTTAAAAGCGCGATATTTGCTATTTCATTTTATAGTTTAAACTAAAATTTATTCTTCACTGCAATATATATGAATATATAGAACACTTGCACACTATTTATTAACATTAGCATGTACCCGAAATAAAATAAAAACGCGTGAAATTTTAAAATAGTACTACGCATATAGTGTTTATAGAACTCCTGGACACTATTAATTTACATAGCATGCACCTGATATAAAAAATGTTGCTGCTCTCGTCTGATCTTGTTAGGTAATAATTATTTTCAAGTAAATTCATTTTACTATTAATATATACGTATATGTATTATTTGTATTTATATTTCTGTGTGTTTTTTTACGTATAAGATAAAAATAATTCAACACAAGATAGATATACATATTAAAAACACCACCTAGTTGATATATAATAATCATTATAGTGTGCCGTGGAACGACCGTTAAACGCCACACGGCCAGATTTTTGTTAAAACTAAATTCATTGAAAACGGGGTAAAAAACGCGATTCTATTATGTATTTTAGTGTTAAAAGTTAACTAATAGACTACTAATTGATATTCTATAACATTTATTGTGCGGGGTGACCGATTACATTAGATTTTTGCGAAAATATGAAACATCTACTTCCTGGTTATCGAAAGGTACGCGTTGCTAGCCATGGCATTCGTAGATCACTTGCATGTTAAATTCGTATATAAATTAATTGTTTTTATTTATTTTCGTTAACTTGGCGGTCCCAATTGATTATTATTGTTTAATAAATGTTTATGTGGGGTGTTTTTAATTATGTTTAAATATTATTTACGATGATTTTTAATTCATTTGCTAATGTTTTAGGGGTGTCCAGTCTACTCAACTCTGCATTTTATTTAGAACAAGTAGGTGATTTTTTCATTATCTAGCATGTGCTATTTTTATATTTCCCAGTTTTTTTTATCTTTCTTTCTGCATTTATTTATATGTATGTACTGTGCCGTTTGTAACAAAGTGAATTAAGTGAGTTCGCGAGTGTTTATTTTTATTTGTGAATTAACTACGTTAAATATATGTCATTCCCCCTCTGTACAGTATTAGTGAAAGTCTTAAATTTAAATAAATATTTTCGTTTAAAAATCAGTGATAGTGAGTGATAAAAAATTGTCGTGTGCAAATTTTAAATAAATAATTTCGGGAAATTAAATAATAAAGTTCTTCGCTGCGCTTCGCTACCAAACAGGAACAACAAGAACTTCAGCTGTGGTAGGAGAGGAACAAGTTTGGATTTGGACTTGGTGAGTACCTTTTGGACTCCTAATATTTCGAACATGCGTTTTGGTCAGTGGTTCTCTTATACGTCGTAAAATAGAAAGAGAATCCGCTGTCTTCGGGTGTATTTATATTATTTATTCTTTCTTTCTTCTTTTCTTTAACAGTTTCTGAATACGCGCGTATTCAGAAATTGTTAAACTACACTGGGAAATATAAAATTTGTTTATAAAAATATTCATAACTAATAAAACCATTATTTAGTATTAAATGGTATTGATTTAAGGTCATAAAAATAATAGCACATGCACGAAAATTTTATATATATATGTATAACTTGAGAGAGTATTTTGTTCCAATCCACCCTGCTGTTATTTTACAGAACTTGTTGATGGTTCATTTAATAATAAATAAATAAATGTCTGCATATGTTTGAAACACGCGCTTTTGTTGCAAATATATGTGGTAGCCCCTGCCCTTACGGTTGGAGCAAGTATTTCCTCTAGTTCCTTGTCGCTCGTTCTTTTCGTTCAATTCGTAAATATTCCCCCCTTTCATCGTGGGAGCACCCACCGTTGGATTCCTGGAGGAAAACAACAGTTTGTCCCTTTTATCTATCGGTAACGCGTACTGTCCATCCAGTATGGCAGTTCTGCTACGGTGGCAGATCGTTGTTGTATTTAAATGATTTAAATTCTCGCGTTGTTTAGCTTCTCGGGTTTGCATTTTTTGGTTGGGGTTTAAATTCGGGTCTCGGGTGTTTCGGGGGTGGGCGCGTCGCGAATTAATTTTGTAAGAACTTGCATTGATTGAATTTATTGAATAAATAGTAAATTTTTTATATAACGCTGATATTACGCGCCACTGTATCTCTCGGGTAAATGTGGATATTATTGTCCTAAACATGAGATCGATGCAACCTTGGAGCACTAATGTGTAATCATTGCTTGCTAACTCTCCGTTTAATTTAAATATTGTTTTTGCTAAAACTATGATCGATGCAACCTTGGAGCACTAATATTGTGTAGTAAAGGCATGCTGAGACTTAGTTATAATTTTAAATACATTTTTTTTAATAAAAATTTGAATAAAATGAGATGCGTGGTGCTTGTTAATATTGGCGCGTTGCAAATAACCGACTAATGAATCCAGGTCTAAGAAAGCCCATCCGTGCTACTAGTAGTACAGTGGGTGCCCAGTGTATCTGACCGCTCTCGTGCCTACTGCTGTACGACCAGGGTGCAGTAGGACAGTGCGGGAGTTGATTAGTGTGCACTGGGAACCGGATTGATTTGTTGGTTGGTTGGTCACTTCAACTCGATCGCGTACGCTGGGCCCGCCGAAGGAGTGAGGTGGGCCCCAATAACTAACTGTACTTTCACACTTGCAGGTTTAATGTTTTCGGACGTCCCAGTCCTGGTTAACTGGGTGTCCACCCTTTTAAAGTTTTCGCAGTGTGTGAGCAGACTTGCACACTGCACCCTTTGGCAGTTCGCCTTCTAATCCAAATTTCTTACAGATACATCAATCTCCACGTTACAATACACGCACGCACATAATTGTGTGTGCCTTGTGCTTACTAGCACAAAACTAGAATAAGTATCTCAAATAGTAGGTAGGGGGTGGGCATACTTTCAGTTAGGTAGGGGGTAGGGCCCCGCCGGGGTACGTTTAAAATGAGCTCCAATAATAAAACTTACTATTCTTATATCGTATCGTCTTTTTATCCAAACTAATAGGCTAGATTTTTAAACGTGCCCCATGGAGTTTACCTTGACGTGGTGGCGGGGCTTAAGCATCCCTCACTAATGTTTACGTTACTCTCATCATTTACCTAAATATTGCAACGTTACATTAATTTAATAGTTTCGATTAGTGCGGGATGCAACCAAAAACTCCTACCGCGGCGCGATCTTCTTCGATTCCCTATTATTAAAATAGTATTATTTATTTGCCATACATTTATTTGTCGTGTACACATTAATCGGATATTATTAAATGCAAATAATATAATCGGGGGAGGCCTTTTTGTCTGAATTATTTTCGCTGCAGTTTCTCAATTCGGTTGAAGGCACTAACAAGACGTCCTCGTATTATAATTCAATAATACTATAGCATTCAAGCGTATCGCCACAATCAACGAACGTACCGAGTTAAGCTATTCGCTTATTTGATTTTCTGTGTGCACTTTGCAATATTGATAATACCAGACGTCGGAAATTTCACATCAAACCGAAAATTACTTATTTTCCAAACACACACACACACACACCCCAATATTCATTGGTGTAAATAAACTAGTTTTTAAACTTTTCTTATCCATTCGTGCAAATCTACTTTCCATAAAATTTCATTCGTTTTGAATATACCTACTATTCTTTAAATTTACTTTTAAACTCACGTTTTGCGTTTGCTTTCACAAGTTACAACCTCTAAAACTATAACTTCTGTAAAACAATTTCCCAATCTCTATAAATTTTATTTTATGCGTATATAAAAATATAAATTTCGAAATAATATAGTATATCTTTTGAAATATAATAACAGTATAATTACGCGTAGAGTTAAATATAAAACTGTTTGGACATTTGGCAAAAACAATATGATTGGCATTACATTTGCCGAGTCACTCGGGTGTCATAACACAGTAACAAATTTTGATTAAATAAATAATTGATGTGGGTATTGTTAAACTTATTTCACTGACTGTACTAGCAAAAATAATATGTTGTATTGTTCCCGCCGCTGTCATAAATATACAAAGTCAGTGTATCGCCAAAAACAAAAAAAAACACTCGGTCATCTAGTGTTACGTTAATTAAAAAGCCCAATAACGTATCATGATCAAAATTGATGTTTCTGCGACTAAAATAATTTCGCATATGTTTCCATAAAACACCACCAGCGCCATTTACCATCTGTTGCCGATTCATATCCTATCTCTTTTAGTGCATCACTCAATTATTACTTTGTCGTTTTATATGCTACAATTACCCAGAATTATTATTTGTGCAATGACAATTATAGAGCATTTATGCATGATGTGATAAAGCCCGCATTTCTATTCCTATAGACGCGTGTTGGAACAATTGCATTCAATCGGTTTTTTGTGCCTATATTTTAGGTGTTTTGTTGAAATTTTTCAACTCTCCCTAGAGGAAAATAAATGTTCATACATAAAAACCAATTTAAACTTTTGCTGCTTTTTATTTAAGACTAAATTATTATGAGTCTTTAGTCTTTATTTTAAATTGAATTACAGTAAAAAAAATCGTCTATCAAAAATTGTCTACTTCAAATAAAGCGCTCAATTTTGATCGAAAACTTTTTTTGTCTGGTATTCGTTTTTTTTTCGTATCCGGTTCCGGTCGGAAGTAACCAAGAAGTCCAGATAGGTTTAAGAGAGTCAGGGTCGTGGGTTGTTACGAAAAATGTTCGCAATTCGTGTTTATTTATACTGATTCAATCAGATTGAAACAAAATTGCAATTGTCTCTTTTTAAAGAATTGAATCCCGATTGAAATATACGATCCCGTTTTCTACTGAACAGACACTGCCTTTAAATTCCCACCAGTTATTCCCACAAGTAGTTTTAGACGATTGAACACTACTCTTATTTTCTTGTAAAAACTCACTAAATTAAAAATCATTTATGATTTATTTGAAATCATTATAAACAATTTCGTATTCTATCTTTATTACACATTTACAATTTTCTTTTCTGAACGTATAATATTAGAAAAACACTTTCTATGCGTAAATATTTGTTATATTTGGGTATCAGTTATTTTCGAAAGACTTTTACCATTTTTGCTATCTTACGTACGACGTATCAAATCGAAAGGGAAAATATTTATATAAAAATGAATTTTCTCATATTGAGTTTCTAAAAAACACCTGCTCTCCAATTCATCTACCTTTTCGATACCTATACGCAATATATATATATATATATATATATATATATATATATATATATATATATATATATATATAATATATAAAATCTGATTATATAAAATCAAATCTACTCGGATTATATTTCTGCAATGTATACGCATCTTACGTATCATATTTGATCTAATATTACTTCCTTATACGTAGTAATGAGAATGGAATGTAATCATAAATAAAATCTTGAGATTTTATTTTAGACTTTACGCAAATAAACATATTAGCATTTAATAGAAAATGCAAATAAATGTACTCGTAAAAGAATCTCTAATAAAACATTTTGACTACATTAAAATAAAGTTATTCTAAAATCCTTGTACTTTTAACGTACTTAAAACTCAATCATGTCACTCAGTCCCAATATATCCATTTGATTTTGCAAACCTTAAACAAACACGTTGTCAGCAATTGGAGAAGCGTTATTCTGTCTTTGAAACGGAAAATAAAAGATGCGCTGACATTTCTAAAGCCATTTGGGGAATACTTAGGTGCTTCGCAATTCGTTGCGTTTTATTTTCTGTCTTCTATCTCGTTTGATTTGCGATCATTTGCTTTCGGACCTCAAAACAATATTGAAATATAACGACAATTTATAGATTCCTTCTATGTATAATAATCTCTATACGAAGATCTGTAAATGCATCCTTTGATGTTGGTACATGTAATCTAGAGTTAGTTGTATAGAAAAGTTGTGAAACATGAATTGTGACTAATGATGGCTTAGCAATTCAGAACAGCTCTATTTATCATTTTGCGGATATTAATTTACTTTGTGTACATGTGCTAAAAACCCCGTAATTGTGCACGGACGTGCTTTTGTAATATTTTTCAAATTACGCAACTCTTTCACAGAGATTTATTTCACATCCCTTCACTTACAGAACCGTCTATAAATCTCATATTAAAGTGTAGGTGTGTACCTCACTCACTCTTCAATAGAATTACGACACATTTCAACAAAATTAGAGCAATTTATTATAAACATGTTTCATCAAACTCTCACATACATATTTGAGGAATATTCGGAATTTAGGAAACTAATTCTAATTTTATAAATAAATTAAGCCTCTTGAATCAGTATTAATTAACAGATTATATAGCAATGATTAGCTCAAATACAATCATTAATCATTTGAATACTCAAACTATATTAATTATTTAATGCCCCCCTTCCCCCCCATGTATGACTGTTTTGTGTTTGAATATAACAATTTAAAATGGTTTGATGTATGCATATATTGATCGTTCAGGTGTTCCGGTTTTGATTGACGCGTTTAAAATGAAATGTAGGGTGTCGTATCAAAATGCCGCTATTTATCAGTAAATACGCGTTCGATATGTCAATTGGCAGACGTTAAGTCAAACATGGGCTATTATGGTAAAAGCTATTAATAGGAGCAACTCGATTGTGAAATCCGTTCCCTTATTTCCTGTCTCTTATTAAACTGTTCGTGTCATCGATCTATTTCGTACTATATTTATAAATCTAATCCACCCAATAAATACAGATTTATAAGATAATAACAACTATTTTGCCTTTATTCTTTTTATTTAGTTCTATTTTCTGGATTATAATTATTTTGTCTTAGCTCGTTTTAAATCCATTTATATATATGTAAATGGAGCATTTTAGACGAGCTAATTTCGTTGAATCAAAATTACGTAACTCTCAAATAACCATTTAGATTTTAAGGCCATTGTTCGAAAAAGCCACAACTTTCTGAATATTTAATTATTCGATTGTGCAATGAACTGGAATCCGTCATTTAACAACGCGTAGATATATTTAAAATTTAAAACGAATCGAATTATGTCTGCAGCCAGTTACAGTTGATTAAAAACTGTGCCACAGGCGACTGCAATAAAATTTAACACAATTATTTTACTACAAAAAGATTCGTTTCGACTCATTAAAAATCTATTTCTAAAAGTAATATTTACAATAATAATTTATTAGATTTGTCGTAAACTATAATAAAAAGTCTCGTATTCTCAATTATTGATTCCACATAAAAATTTCTATAAAAAGGACATTCTTTCTACGTAAAAAATTCCTAATATCAAAACATGTCTCATACAATATTTCACGCTTGAGTACCGTTTACAAGGGTTGTCCAACGGGGTATAAATCTTTTGAGATAATATAACAATCAAAACGGGTAAAACTTTACGGTTCAATGACAATAAATGATTGCTTAACTCGACTAAGCTCGCTTACGATATTTGTCTAGTTATAATACCGCTAACGGATTGCGTCTGATCTCGTATGTCCCTTTAATGTAATATTCTACCATCACGAATAATGGGTGAAAAGGAACCGAGAAGATTGAATACGAAATTTATTACCAAAATAACTTATAGTCCCCCAAAATAAAACTTTCCCTTATATATAATTCTTATAGTAAATCAAATTAAGCGCCTCTGAATTAAAATGTAAGTTTCGTAAAAAAAAGTGTGAAGTGCTTTTAAAGACAATACCATTAAAAAAAAAGTTAAAGCATTTCTTTTGTATTGCATTGACAAAGAACACCAAATTACTGCTAACGGTCCTTTTTTGGTGAATTCGTTTTTTAGATGTTTTATCTTTTAATGAATTATATTTTAAATAATTAGTGTCTTTTCGTAAAAATCCGTTGCGTTTTCGAGAGATATTTCACGCTTGTCGTGCTTTTGTTTAAGATATGCTGTAATCGGTATTCTTTGTCATACATGCGCTGTCGGCGGCAGATGTTAGGAATTTATTTTATCAATAACTTGAACCCTAGGATGAGCGTGCATGACATATTTCGCGTTTCCTATTAAATATTGTGGTCGTTTTATTGAATTATTAAAGTTGCAAATAATTTAATTGTTGATAGAAATAGCATTTTTTTAAAATAACTCTTCTGTACTCTAGCTTGTAATCAAGTACGTACTTCAAACTAACACTTACATTCTATTGTTAGCTGCAAAAAATAAAGTAGGTACTTGTCGATCACTCTGAGTTTTTTGTTCAATTAGAATAAATTTAATAAAAAATGCTCTAAAAACTAGTACGTTAAAAAACATTTAAATGGAAAATATTTGCTGGGGATTAAAAATATTAATTAAAAAAACTCAATTTCGTTGATTTATTTATCTCATATCAGCATCCATCATTTATTTTATTAATTAAATCGCTTTGTTTAAATATAAAATTCAGCAATCTATAATCAATTTGACGCACTTGTAAATATTAGTATTTATTTTAGTAATGTTTACTAAATCATTTATTAATAATTAAATTTGTTTAAAGTTGTCTTGTTTTGTTTGATTGTTCAAAGACGTTTTCGACTAACTGATATTATATATCTTTTGCGTTTTATCTTCATCAATTTGCAGAGAAAATGATGAGAAATGCAATATTGTCAAACATAAGTGCATTAGTTGGCCACAACTTGATGGATTACTTCCATACTTTGTACTCTGTAAAAATAGATCTTAATTTCACTTTGTGCAGAATCCAATTTTGAAATATATTAACATTTCGCTCTAGTACTCTCGTTAGAGAGAGACTTCCGATTACAGCTACTCAAACCTTTAAAGTATAGAGTAAACAAGCTACAAATGTTTTGTTAGGGCTTTTGCTGCACTAGCTTTTAGTAATTATATTGATATCCTGGGGTTCTTGTTAATAGTTATTTACCTTGTTGGATTACGTTATATATATCATATACGGAAGTCTCGAGTTTGCTTAACAAAATATAGGGTTCTAAGCTGACGTCTCATTTAAAGTGAATAATGTTATCGGTAGTATTTCAAGATTCGCTTTCATGTCTTTTGCATTCATCTATGTCTTTTCGTGACTATATTTAATATTAATAGAGTTTAAAAACCTACAAGTTCAATATAAGTAAACTTTTGTTGATAATAAAAATGGATTAAACAACACAAAAATATTATTAGTGTCACATATATGATTGATTGATTTCCGATCTATATTCATTTAGAAACCCTATTTGGTGGGTGTTGTTTTATAATTATCAAACAAAAGACAACAACTGCCAGAAATCTAGTATCCGGTTTTTAATAAAAAAGGGCTTTTCACTTGGGTTGTTATTTATTATTCCACATGCATGAATACATCGATTGTTGGTTTACAAACAATTTAAAATTTAAAACATGTCGTTCTCGTTATTTGTCGAAAACATTAAAATATTTCGTATAAATAATTTAATTTCTATAAATTGCCATTTATAATTAATTACACACAATCGTCGTGTAATTATTTGTTTTGACAATCTTCGTAAATATAGTTTATTTATATGTAAATAAATTTATTAGTTTGTGATTTTCTCGGGAATTAATTCCATGAAATATGTATAGGTGGTAATTTACGCGAATTCCGAGGTAGAGATATTTAGAAAATAAATTACGCACCCTTATTATTTCTTGTTTAGGGCACATGTAATTCGAATATAAATTATATTAGTAAAATGCGCGAAAGTATGTTGAGGAGATCTTGTATTGGGTTTTGTGGTTTCATGTTTGGAATAGTTTACTAATTAATTAATTATATGTAGTTCATAAATGACTAGCCAATACTGAAGCGAAAGCAGAATTAGTTTGATCAAAAATACTTTCAGGAATTATAGTTAATTAAATGAGTCTTTTGATTTAAAATGATAATTGGAATTTCGTAATTAAATAGAATAATAAAAATCCGAGGTGTAATATTGAACAATCATATTTATAGCAATGCTAATAATATATAACTCCGGTATCCGGTTGCCGAGTGACTAATTCCACACCTACTTCCCATTTCCTTAATTAAATAATCCATCTCCAACTGTGTGACATTTTGCTCATGACGTAGGGTCATGGGTTGTTTTTGTGGACCCCAATACATACACGGGTCGTTGATTTTTCAGTATTGATTCAGTGTCGTAAGTTAGTTTAGGTACCTGTTGATTTATTAAGTTATACGACTTGTGTAACTAGATGGTTTTTTTTTCCAATAAAACTTCACCGCTAATAGTGTTGATACTTCACTTAATTTTATAAATTTTATGTGGCGTACTTTGCGTCGTTATGAGTTTCGCTATAGTTATTAAATTTTAATTACAAAAACACTAAAAAAAAATCATTTTTAAGTCGGTGTTAGCCATGATATACAATAGTTTCACGCATGAATCAATTCAATTTCATATTTAATCGCGTAATAAAATTATTGGTTCATGAATAGATATTTGCCTAATTAAACTACTACAATATACCATTTATCTTAATTGGCCAATTAACAATACTAATTAATATTTTACATATTGTATACAAACTACAAACCAATAAAATTCTATGTGGTCATTTTCAATAGCAATAGAATTTTATACACATAATAATTATTAAATAAATCTCAAAATTTAATAAAATAATACGTATCTATTTAAGTAGATCATATAAAAATTTTAGTATACAGTTTTAATATGCGTAATAAATTATTTATAATTTAAATTCGATAGGTTGTAAAAACCATAAAAAACAACTATTTATTTTATTACCTTCTATGTAATTCTGTAACGGTCGTAAGTAAGCTTCGCAAATTAATTTGTTTTTATTTTATGGGTTTTTTTCACTTTACTTTATTACATCGCTGAGACGAATAATTGAACACCTTTTTTAAGGTAACAATTTGATAAAAACTCAATGGAAATTTTGAGTGCGATATGTAGTGTTAAATTTGTTCAAATTTATTCGAGACGTACGTAATATGAATCTAATATTGCGTTATTTTGATACAGCTGGGATAATACGTGTTTATTTAATACAGAACATGAATATCATTACATTCTGTAGTCGAGTTTTCAATTTTGTTGCGAAATAGCACATACATATTTAGTATATATTATTCTGGTCAAGTTTACGTCTATATTTGTGTTTTCGAGACGTTCATGTTTAGTTTTCCGCACGTGTCCCGAATTTTTTTTTATTTTTCGTTTATATGTATGTATTTTTTGTTGAGTTACATGAACTTGTCAAGCCTCATGACGTATAGAATATTACTTGCTTTTCATACATATACCATTTTTATTAAAATACTTCTCGAGTTTAATGTTTGTTTTGTGCAGATATTTTTCATTTTCGCACAATATAAACTCATACATTTTGTATATTCATTTTAATAAAGTAAATAAAATGATATTTCATATCTAATACAGTTTATTATTGAAGCTGTTTATTAAGTATTATTTATTTCAAATCGATATACTTTTACTAGGATTAAAACATAACAATTTATAATTAACTAAAAAGTACATTTCCCTTGATTAGTATTTAACGTTTGCGTCATTAATAATGCATTCGATGCGACGTATATATATATTTTTTATTTTTAACAATTACTACTATAGAATGCATGAGCGTCTCGACGCTTAACGACTCCATGCATTTTATTATTAAAACAAGTAAAAATATGTTTATTTAAACAATAAAACAAAAAAATCGTTCTATTTATAGTAGATATTTTTTATTGAATGCATTTTTCAATTAACGTACGATTAGGTTTGCGAAATTAATTAATGTGAAAGAAATTAATTAATAAAATAAAAAATTTACACTGAATTTAATTACGAGTGATTTAATTAGAAAACGTTGATTGTCTTAAGAATGCAGCGATATTTTGCGACGCCATTGTACGCTTTATCGATTTTGCGAACTTTTTTTTTGTTCATGTTGCATTTTACTTATTATCTTCTTTTGTTCCCAACTTATAATCACTTAAATCATATTTGCGAAACTTATTCGATGTTTTAGTTTCGTAATTAATGCTGAAATTCGTGTACAAATAAAAGTAAGACTCTATTTATAAATAATAATAAATAATCCTGGTTTAGAAGTTATCCGGAAATTGCGCTGAATAAAATAAAATAGCTTTTTGTACAATTCTAAATTAAGTATAAAATTATCCGAGTGTAAACTGGGAAACACAATACTGTTTCGCCTACACTGTACACGTGCGAAAGATAAAGAAAAACTTTTCTTTTTACCTGACTTGACTAAATTATTCAAGCCGAACTAATTTCTAGATAAATATCTTTGCATTGCAATTTTATTTAATTTCTGCAGCCCTTGCAACGCGAAATGTCTAATTTATGATTCTTAATCATTATTTGAGATGCGATTAAAAAAATAAAACAAATAAATCGCGATTTTTAATTGTAAACCAACACTACATGAATATTCAATACCAACATTGCATTACTAATATCGCTGGAACTGTTTTCATTATTTATACTACGTACACTTTGTTCATTAGAATGTTTTATTAAATTTATTTTTCTTATGTTTGTAATAATACACAATTTGAGCTTTACCATAATAAAAATTAATGATTAATGGTATTTAATATATTTATTATGAGATTTCTGTGTCTACATTCATTTAGGTCTTAATTAATTCTTATTTTTCTTAATTAACATTTTTCACAACGAACGCAAATTGCATAAAAAAAGTATTTTTATTAATTTCGGTTATATTTCTAATATAATATAAATAAATGATTTTTAAATATTTTGTATATAGGTAGGTACTTCCGGCACATTTTTGTTGTACCACGGTTAAAATTGGTTCAAGGTTTATTTATTTTCCAGCAATGTGTTGATGTGATTCTAAACTACGTAACTAGCAAATTTATTTTTAATTACCAACATTTTCCAAGTATTATCGATATTCTTAAACTTATAAAGCATTTAAATATATATTTTTTCCGAACCATATTTGAAACATAATTAATAAAAAATATTTATTTTAAATCTAATTAAATTTTCTTCTCTCCAAAACGTTTATATCTATATATGAATCTGTAACGTACAGACACTTATTAACGTAGTGTTTCTATTCCAAAAATACGCTTACCAATTTTCATCTGCTGTTTTTTCTCAATGTTTAAGAGCTTAAAAGCTTTTTTGAAAGATACTATAGTAATGGTTACGAAAAATAGCGAGCACAATACACAATGCGTTCTTTTATCACTTTACGTCCTAACAATAGTGTAAAAAAAAATGATAACAAAAAAACGTTACGATATTTAGTTCTTGACATGTTATTCAATCATCGAAAACGACTTAGATGGAATTACAGTTCTCGAAAAAGTGTAGATTGTGTTCGAAATAAAAATTGACAATTTGCTTATCAAAAACCCTTCTTTACCAGCATTCTGTAAATGATCACAGAATGTTTGTAATCTACTTCGACATCCCAAACAATAATTTACAATTCTATACACGTGAATTGTATTTTTTAAAAAGGCAGTTCAGTATCTGTTTGACAACGCTTTTTTAAATTCCTGGAATAAACCAGGACAATGCTTTGTTAGAACTGGTATTCATTCCAGTATTTTGATATTAAATAAACATTACATTTTCAATTTAATTCTTAATTGTCAATGATACAAATTTATGATATAATACAGGATCTATTTATCTTATAAATTAAATCCGAGACGTCTTTTTCTTGCAATTTATATTCCGTTAGGCTTCATATAATATTTCATTAAATTCGCATTAATCATGTCTGTCAAAGTTTAAAACAATAGTAATTCTATGTATAGGACAGTCCCCCTCATATATATAGGTATATATATTTTTTTACCTTAAAGAACTTCAATAGATTACTGTAAATTGGAATACGGTGAGAGAGAAAACGGACCTAAATGCTATTCGAATTTTATATTGATTTTGGTATCAACAACTTTCAGAAAAGTGAGCTGATTTTATATTCAGAATAACTTCAGCATTTGTACGTTTTTCACAAAAGTTTCTGATAGAATTTGCTCAGCTCTGCATTTCTAAAAATAACCACGAATACATATATGTATGAAGTTCGCTAGGATGGCAAAATTTCGCTTGATAATTTCTTTCACATATTTCAATGCCGAAATTAAACTTTTTCGAAATCTGATTATTAAAAAAAAAAAAATCTTCACTACCAATTTAATTTAATTTCAAAATATTACGCTTCATCATTTAAAAACAACATTAAATGGAATATAAATACAAATTCCCTTTTATTCCATTTGTACCCTTTTATAACCATATCCATTACAATTACGTAATTATCTTCCTCATAATAGCAAAAATAATATATTAAATAAATAGACTGAGAAGACTAATATTAGTTTTCAGTTAATTTAAATAAATATCGTGGATTTTTCATTATACATTTCGCAAAAATTAAATCGCTCTTAATTAGAAGATTTGTTCCACGATTCGTAATTCGTTTAAAACAATTACCAATGTGGTAAAGGGTTAACAAAACAGTTATATTAAACTTAATAGTCTATATAATCTATAGACTAAAGTTTTGCTAGAAATGCTTCGCTGTTATAGTCTTAAAGGACGACGAAACATTTGTTAGGAAAAATTGCGCGCATCTGGCTCGTATTCACTAAGTTTATATAACAATAGCAATTGTTATATCACATTGTTTAAGCCCTCGGATGACTAAATAGGGATATTATTGTCTGTCGTTTATTTAACAAAATGATTAAATAATAATAACACGATATTATTTATGATAACTGATTATAATCCCTGGTTGCTTACACGTAGGTGTAATTGGATAATCTTAAGTTATATAATAACGTAATAGATATGGACTATCTATTTTGTCCAGTGAATTAGTAATTATCGTTATTGAACGCGGCAGTAATTTTGACCAAATTCTAGTGTTCACACAGCGAGATAAATTATGATTGGGAGTAGTCTAGGCTCGCCTAGTTCGGATATCTGGTCCCAATGGATATTCTGTCAATATATAATGTAATTATATTATCAGCAACGCTGATACCTTTATGCTAAATTAATTAAACGTTAAAACAAATTAATTAAACGTTAAAACACATATATACATATATAAAAAAAAACATTTTTTCAAATATGGTAGAACAAATATTATTTGATTATTTGATCTATTGCGAATTACGTATTATAGAATATACACTTGGAAAGTAAATTCTGTAAAGTGTAAGTCGTAAAAAATGTTTTAGCATATTTTACATAAATACGCGTTTATATGATAACTGATCAATGTACGACCTACTTTACACGGAACTAATATCTTGTCATGCAAATTTTATTAAAATAGTCTATTTGTGGAAAATAAATTTCCTCGTCGGTTGTCGATTTGTTGATTTAAAACTAATTATAAAATATAAATATGAAAGAAACCGATCCCAAAACTATCGGTAAACATGAAAATATTTTTATATTAAATCAATATCGTGGTTTTTGCGTAAACAATTTTCTTACATAGAAAACAATTGTTTTTTTTTATCAAAACGATATAAATGGTGGAACATATAAAGGTTTTAAAAGCGCCAAGGCGATGTATTCTTGAAATTCTATAAAGATTATTTATTTATTTATTCAGATTTGTTTTTGGCGCAGGTTTCCAATAATATTTATATATTTAACACGTAAGTAGTATCTCGCTCGCAACGTTTGAAAATATTGTTGAATATACAATAACTTTTGAGTTTATAGGATTTTTGACACTCAAATCATGTTTCGTATTTTTAGATCGAAATTATTTTTATATGAACATCTGTATTATGGTTCACCGCACCATACGTTTTATTCAAATATTATTAATTAAATCAGAATTTTATATTTAATAAACAAATAATATTAAATTAATTTTGCATTGTTTTAATATAATTCACTTAAATTTATAAACGTATTAAAATTGGCGATATTTTTAGTTAATTCGATATTTGAGTGTTCATATTAAATTATTTCTAAACTAAAAAAAAAACACCTGTTCCATATGAGTGTTATTTTATTTTTCAATGTCATACACACTTTTAGTACATTCCACATTTAATGTACACTATAAATACATCTCACAACTTTTATTATCGCGATTTTTCAAAATGCATAAAATATTCAAAAACACAAACAATAGTAAAACTATTTTTATTTGAAAATAAAAACAATGAAAACATCACTAAACGACAGTTTGATCGACGTATATTTAAACCATTAAATCAAAAACAATTATTTATTCTACAAATAAAATAATATCAACAAGAAATTCAACTAGTTGCTCAAAAATAATAATACATTATCTGACACTAAATACGAGCGTGAGTTATATATGTACTTAGATATTTTTTTATGTTTACGAAGTATAATAAATATGATCTCCCTGTCATTTTTTTGATATAATAATTCTTTATATAAATTAGAAATACGTCAAAAAAATCATCAGTTGTCTCATATATTTTTCTAGCGAAATGAGAACATCAAAAATATGTTCAATTATTTGTTTCCTCAGAGTACTATTAAAAGTTGTGCTAAAATATGATTATCTGTATATTAGTTTAATCACATCGTTAATCTGGCAATCAATCTGCACATTAATGGTTATATTGGTGTTTAGATTAGCGGATGAGTAGTTATATTTTCAGATAACTACTATCAGGACGAATTGTCATTCATTTATTATATTTGTTGTCACAAAAGCGTTAATAATTGTACTAAAACTCAATAAAATACACGAAACAATCCGTATTTGATACTTTAAGCAACATATTTACTGTTATCATTATAGATCTACAGATATTTCCTTCCTATAGCTAGTTTAATTATATTATATAATATTAATAATTCTAAAAATCAAAATAAAAATTATTACAAATTTCGCAACTCGTAATTTTTTTAAATTTTACTATTCCGCTAAAATACATGTAATATAGTTGAATTATTGATAAAATAATAATATTGATTTCTTTAGACCATATGTTTTGCACGCACAGAACAAAGAATGATTTGATTATTTTGCGAGATAATTCCATAAATTATTTAATTTTTTTAATGCATGACTAATAATTTTTCGTCCCAAGGATATCTTATTTATTGTTACATTAAATTATTATTTTTCGCCATTTTAAATAGAAAACTAATCAAAAAAAAAAACGACTATATATTAAATATATATTTTTAAAAAAATATAACATACCATTTTAAACGTGGATAAAGTTGTACTCAACACACAATTAAATGTTTTTGGTTCTTCTATACAAAGTTTACATTTACGCAAAAATTAAAATAATTTAATTAATAATTTGAATTTTTAATAGTAAATTTACAAAATATTATTCACTTTTTATTAGATATTTCAATTCTATTTTTAATTATAACAATAATTATTACACCTTTTAAATACAATTACATTAAAAGTTTCTTAATTAATTGTCTATGTTAATTCTATGTAACTTATATTCACTTATTTTTAATTACTTTTAAACACATTAATACATTTTTAAAACTATTCAATTTTAGTTGAACTTTTTATTATATTTAATGGAATTATTTAAGAAATATATTTTTTTAAAAATTAACTGTTATACTTTAATCTTCACTTTTAGTTAGTAAAGTAGGAGTGTAATGTTTAATACAAATTTTAATTTAAAATCCAGCACAAGTTTAGAGAACAAAGCTTATTAAATATTTTAAGTATTAAATTTTGTTCAAAAAAGTTTTTGTTAATTTCCAAACTGACGTAAATGCGGTGTTAAGCTTTTGGTCGTGTCTGCATTCAGACGTGTTCATATGATGACTGCGTCGTTTCGTAAACAGACCGACGCTCGGCGTCGAATCTCATTCCGACTATATCCGACGCTTCGAATTCTTATTTCGTCCTGTTGCTCCAACAATTCTCATTTTCTATGTTTGCATTTAAGAAACATAAGAAATAAGTCACAAAATATAATCGAAAAATTCACTTCATAAATATGATAAATCCATAAACTTGGAACCTCCACCAATAAATATTTATTTGTATATCTTAGATGCAATATATTTTTTTGTTGTATTACAATCTTATAGATCGATATTTATTTCCTTTTAAAGAATCAGCTCGACCATGTAGATGTTAAAAATATACAATTTTGATATCAATTGTTTTCCTGTCAATTTGACTTGCTAATATAATTTTGTTAAAAACATTTTTTGTGTGTGTGATCCTTGGCGATATTTGTGCAAATTTTAATGTGAATTCTTCTTTACTCAACACCAATGAATCCTATTATATTACCCACTCCAACAACATATATTTAAGGTAATATTTACAGTTAATTTGTCACAAATTAACCATATTTCGAAACTTACCGTCAATTTATTTTTCATGCGTTAATTATTCAAAATTCGAAATCCTTTGGTGTCCAACTACCATTCGTTGGTTTATGGTGTTTTTAATCTGTTTGTCAGTGTTGGTAAAAATGTCTCGAATGCCTGCACGGTACTTGCATGTACCTAGAGCGTATTATTATAGTGAAGACACTGCAGATTATTCAGAAAGCGACGTTGAATATTCTTACACAGATCCACGGCAGGAAGTTCATCCAGGATGGGGCCCGGTATACAATAAAATTTTTTTTGTTGCTTAATAGCTTTCTTGCTTACTTTACGTCTATTCACGTATGAGTATTATCGCAATTTACGTTTAATTTTTGTAATTCTCAAATTGGAACTAAATTAAGAATGATGCGACACAGATTAGATTGTTTGATCCTAGGTTCATGAGGTGGTACCCGGACGACAAGATGTAACTGAGTTATACCGGCGGAAACACGAGGATAGATATATGATGCAACAGGAAGTCGTCGTACCTGAAGAGTGAGTTCATATTGTTTCTTTCTTTCGTTAATAAACTATTAACAGTAAGCGAACAGCGATTTGGATTTGTTATCAAAACAAAATAAGTATTTGAAATACGATTGTCAATTCTTTTGAAAGTTGAGCATCACAACAAAATTACACTTGTTAATGTGTAAACAAAAGCAAAAAGTCTTTGTGATTTAATGTAGTGCTCCTGTTGTTAGCGAACTTCTTACAAGAACATACTTTCTAACTAATTTCCATTATTTTGTTTCTCTTAAAAGAACAATTTTTATTTCGCAGAAAAATAACAACAGATGCTTAAGTGGCCAATTTATTGTTTAGTTTAAACATTCATATTACTCAGAATACGTTTAGCATATTCTTGTCATATCCTGCACTATGTAGGCGTTTAGACCTAAATTATATTTATAGGCCTTTTTTATAGTTTTGGTTTGCAATACAATTTTCTATTTGAAATATGGATTTTCCATGTGTCATATTAGGCTACCCTAATCTGTCATAAAACTCGTTTAATAATACCAGATTTCTTAATTCGCAATGCACGAAATTTTCGCCTTGCTATAATTAACCAAATTTATTCAATTTTAACTGGAGCATAACATTTAACGAACTTTTATTACGTCTATACAAAACATATAAATTTCGAATAGTTTTTTAATGCATAATTTAAATATTTCTTAGTATACTTCACGGTGTATTTTCAATAAAAATTTTAGCCATTAAAACTATTTTAACAAGATATTTTTATTAGATAAACGAAGTTAATTTACATATTTATTTGCCTATCAATACACAATCAATATTCGTAAATCATTTATTATAAACATACATTAATTTTAATTCGATGTTTTATTTAATTTAGAGCAAGGTTTATTAGTTATTTAAACTTTCGGCATTGCTTTCATCGTTTCCGGTTTAAGATTATGTAGTCGTTTTGGCAAATTAGCCAAATTATCTTCTTCTTCTTCCTTACACGCTTCTGTTATCACAGCAATATTATCTCAGTGATATCCGTTAATCTGTGCCAACGAAATTAACTCTTATTTTTGAAATACCAAGCACGAACTTTGTTTAACTTTAATATTTTATATTAAATTCTAAAATTATCGATCCCCCAAAGATAATAAATGATATTTACGTTAAATCTACAATTATATTCAATTTATTACACATTGCTTCAGAGGATGTTTAATATCCTTTACGGAATAAATGCGAGCAAGTAACTCAATTTAGATGAAATACATCAAAATGAAAAGCGCTTTTTCATCTCGAATCTTGTAACACAACTTACAGTTACTAGTTCCACTGGGTTTAGTTTATAAATTGGATGGTTTCCAAATATCCTTCAATGGCAACCACAGGAACCTTCGCCAATATTCGTTAGAATTTAAATAACAAAACAACTAAAACGACATTTTATCGATCTAACATACATTCATAAAAGCTTTATGAATGAACATATTTCTGAGTATGACTATCATACAGACGCTTTCCATAATTGTTATTTCGGCTACAGCTTTGATTTTGAATTTGCTTTGTTTAATTAGGTTTCATATTAAACATCAACAATTATGAAATAAACATTGAATGAACATTATATTGTCTGGTAGTTCCTGCAAATTAAATTAAACCGTCTCTTTGTTCTATTAGTTATTTGAGCTACTTTGCTCTAGCTACCATAAGTAGGATATTACGTGTTGGTTTAAATCCAAATGTTTTTTTTTGTCTTACTAAAAGCTAGTAAATATCGATTTTCGTTGACAAAGCATCTTATATTCGTTGTCTTTGTATATTTAGGCCGCAGAAAATCAATATACGATATACGTGCCTCAAACATTTAAACGCGTAAGGGATACGACACACTCAAATATCTGTTTGTAACATATCTACGTGATACGATTTACTAAATTTCGCACTATGAATTTAAATTAAGAACATCGACAAATATATTTGAACAATGTTTTTATTAATATTTCAGTACAGTATTTAACTGTTAAAGCCATAATTCGCGTATTAATTATTGATGAATTTAATATTGCACACTTGTCGAATTTAATTAATATTATTTATGTGAAATATTATTTATGATATTTGACGTAATTAATTTATTCAATTGTAACTATGTTCTTGAAATTATTTGAATTCATATTTTTAAATTGGTATTAAAATGATAATTGGAGTAAATAATCTCGCAATTATTTTTTTACGAACGTGAAATATGAGTATTATAAAAATATAAATCTGCATACTTTTTTACGTTTTTTTTTTTCACTTTAGTTAATTGCAATATTTTTAAATTCGTGCCAACTTACGTAAAACGAAAATCAAATAATACTAGTGCTGCAGTGCCGGTTCGTTTTTCATTTTATTTACCTTTGTTATGTCGGCGTCAAAAACTTGGTATTTTTAATGCATTTGCCAGAAGGTATTTTATAAAGTGCGGGTCGTATAATTTACAGAACCAGGTCAACGCTTAAAATATTTAAATACCGAAAAAAATAACTGCGTTTTTATTCTCTGGATTTATTTTGATATAAGTAGGATTTTAATTCATTTCGCTCTTTTGATACAAAACGTTTATATATATTTTTCTACAAAATATATATTTGAAAAAAAAATTGTTTTACGTATTTGGGCGTAATTAATTTAGTAGATATTTGTGTTAGATCGCCAAGGTACTATTATCGACCAGCCCCTATAGCACGATTGCCTCAGCACAGATTACCCGTACCAAATGGTGCTCATACTCATGCACTGCAACCGCAACCAGTGCCTGCGGCAATACCGCAACAAAGAACCTATTACACCCAAGAAGAAGACACCGGTGCCCCTACGTCTAACATGTATGAGACTTACATGTATCAAACCCAACCCCAACCCGCTCTCATTCATCAGTAAGTACCCAAGGATACCTTATTAGGACTTGTGTCCCACATATATTGTGTGAATTTTATTTATTTATCAGGCCTTTGGGTAATACTGTACGAAGAGGTCCCCCAGCTCAAATTATTTCTGAGTCCACCCCCCAAGTCACAAAAGTCGTGAGAGCTGTTCGCGCATCAAAACAAGGCGTATCTGTAAGAACACCAAGGTCCGTTTTTTATTTTATGTTGCTACTAAATTTTACTAAAGTCTAGAAATGATTTTACTGCATTTTTTCAATATTTAATCCTACATTTTTAAACTATATACACAATAAACCAATTAAAAGTAACTGAACCACTCGGGAATTAAACACAAATCTAATTAAAACTAGGAAATACACCAGATATTATTTACCCATCCCAGCTAGAAAAGTATCTCCATTTCAATTAATCCCGTCGACTTTACATACACCAGATGATATATTATACAAGGGACACACGTACTGAGAATTATATATTCAATTCATAATTACTTTGACAACATTACTAAAGTTTCAACTACATTTGGAAGCTTGTAAAAGTATCTTTCTATATGCCCTAATATCGGAATAGTTCCTATTTCTAAACATGACAAAATTAGCAACTCAATCTTCATCTATACACTAATCGAATTCCCCGATAAATATTTGCTCCAATTGTACACAATAATTAATTTCTAATTATTTGTGCTTTAACTACTCTTAAAAGTCTAATAAATAAATGCTATGATCTTTTAACGCAACGGAATTGTCTTAGGAGTGAAATTTGTTGCGCGAGAAAAATCGACTCGTAAATTCGTCTTGGCTGTCGATATAAGCTATTGCAAACTTTCTAAACATTTATTAAAGTCGTGCAAAAAATAACTAATAGACGCTAAAAATTGCGGAATTAATTTCGTTGTATTTTATTGCTGTCTGTTTTTTTTTGGTATTTTATTTATTATTTTATATGTATACATATATAAAATAATTAAATAAAATTTATGATGGGAACTGTTGATAAAATTGTGAGAGATCACTCAATGAGAAGTGATATATTACATTTTTTAGTTGCGTTTAGAAAACTTCGAAGAATTTTATCTATAACATTCTCAGTGCCGAAAAATGTCTTCGAACATATTTTCCTGATTACGTATCGTGAAAAATGATATTTATTGACTTATATGTCTACACGTGATCGATTGATATTACATTAAAACGAATTATTTATTTATTCAAAATGGAATTTTATTTTCAATTAAATTCCTATCTACATTTGAAAAGTGAACAAAAATATAATAGTCAATATGACGCGTGTTGTTTAAAAATTGTACATTTTGCGAAACAGTGACGTTTTACTTATCAGCTTTTTTTTTAACGAAATACTTCATTAGCATCCGCGAAACTTTTTGTGTTGTGGTCGAAATGCGACTGACAAGATAACGCCGAAATTTCAAAATTTTTATTCCGTCGACTTCGTTATATTTCTCTGCCGAAACTTATTACGCTTTTTAAACCTAATAATTGCTAATAAGGTATTTCGCAATCAAATATCGTTATCTTGTTTAAATCCACAAAGCAACAATATGCAATTGGGATAATTCCAACAATGTCTTTGTTTCAAGTAAAAGCTTTACGTAATATGTATAGTAATTAAACAACTGTATAGGTGTTTAACATGTATATTGCACTGTAGGGACACACACAGACGAATATTGAACAATGTGTTCATTGTTCAATCTAAACATTCATTTACACGTAAATTCCGTTCCTTAAGGGGATTGATTACCCTTACAGATCAATATTAATATAAATTTTAAAACAAATTAGCGCACATTACTCCAAATAAAAAATGAAACAAGTGTATGACGTTATCTAAACATCGCTAAATAGAGAATAATTAGCGAATATAACATATGAGGCGCACCCTGACATTTCTGAGTATCAATATATCACAAACTAAAAAAAAAAAAAACAATTACCTTTAATTAATAGCGGTTTAAAAGTAGTGCGAATTCTTAGAATTCTATTTTCCAATATATACACGTTCGTACTAAACGCAATGGAATAGCATAATAGACATTTTCATGAATGAAATTATACCTTACGAAAGAAAATGCGTCATTTTGCTACCTTACAAAATTAAACTCCCACTGACGTCATATCTATACAATTTGTCTTAAAGATTCGTTCTATGAAATTCGTGTAACGAAATTTTTTATATTTTGTGGTAAATGTATGACCCCGGGGTCGTGCGAGACATTTGATCGCAAGGACAATTCTATTTTACAAGTGGGGATCAATGGTAAGTGTGTGTGTGTGTGGGGGGGTGATGCTTCCAAACGGATTGCATTGCATTACCAGCACGTTCTATGAGATTTTTCAAGTTTCAGGCACACATACATACATACATACAAAGAATCGTAATCCCTTGAAGATTTCTGCTATAACTCGTATTTCACATGCGTAGTTATACAAAATATAAAGATCAGCATTGTTATACTTGTTTAAATAAAAATAAATCCTCTTAAATCCACATTATTTATTAGTTAGAATTTTAAATTTCTGTCGTTTTAGTGACTGTTATACAATGAAAGTAAATTACGATTTTCGTAGAATTACTTATTGTTAATTTTCGTGTATCCATTGATTTTTATGAGTTATAAATAATCTTACAGTGCATTTAGTAAATAAATATAATTAAACAGTAATAACGTTTAGTTACTAATGGAAAAGCGATATATAAAATAAATAATAAATAACAATATTGATTTACTGTACCTAAAAATAAAAACTGACAAAGCACGCATGGAAATTGGCAAAAAAAAAAACAGAGCGCAGTTTCAGATATTAAAAACATGGAAATAATTAAATTACTAATTTTCTTCTTAAATTAAAATCATTTCATCCATGCTTATAATACTTATATGCAGCGAGCTTTACATTCAATTTTCTATTAATAACGTCACTTCAGCGATGTTTTTTTATTAAAATATGGATGCACTTTATGGTACTTGAAAAATAATTATAATTACACTACAAAACGATTATATTTTCTATCATATATAATCTTGATTTATTATTTATTTATTGAACATTTTTCACATTTATTATTTCATCTTTGTTTCAATAAGGACAAACAAATTAAAAAAAGATTTTAAGTATCAATTCCAGTTGATTAGTTTTTCGTCATTTAAATACAGAGTTCAGCTAGTAAATTGATGTATGAGTATGTAAATGTGTGCCGTATACGTACATATGTGGTCTTGTGAATAACATATGGCCATTCGTAGATGGGAAATTCTGTGGAATGAAACCCGAAAACATGTTTTTCGCGTACATACTTTTATCTGTTCTGTTTGAATCTATGTATAGGCGCATTCGTTTCGCAATGTAAACCGACTGGGTTTTTGGGGTTGCTATCATCTTTTGAATCGACTAGTGGTTTAATTAAAAGTACCATTTGATACATAGCATTTCTATCCATCAAGTAATGTATTACGATTGAATTGCCTTCAATAAGACTTGTTCAAAATTTTCTATTTACAATTAATATATTTAAAATTGTAATAAACACATTTTTATTCTTAAATTCTACCCATTTAGAACAATGTAGGAATAAATAATTCAAAACAACATTTTCCGATAAGATAATATGTAAATACGTAAACCAAAAACGATAATCAATTGAAGCGAATTGACTTTTTATAGCGAAATAACACTAAATACATTTTAATTCGATTTTAACGAGTTTATTTCTCTATACATTTTTTGCACATTAGTAATCTTATAAAATCAAACATTTATTCGAAGTGTTACCTTTTTATTTAAAACAAGTTCAAGCAAAAGATAATTTAATAATATGAGTATATAACTCGAGCTTCCCTTCGAAACTACTATAAACTTAAATTAACATAAATTATTCAGGCGTATGTAAATATATTACTTATAAGCATAAATTACTAATAATTGCAGCCATATTGAAACTATAGTTAACATAGTTTAGTCTGCAAAGTGTGATTATCATATAAATAACCCTTTTTACGTATTTAATACCCAAATTTAGTATTCTACTTCCAAACACCTAAAGTAATATAACTTTTCATGCAATTATATACAAATATAGTTTGTAGATTAAATTTGTGAACCTTCATCAGACATTTACAACTTGCAAAGTACTAAAATATACTAACAGTTGTGTTTATTATGCGTGGAGTGGTTCCTAAATGTTCAATAAATACCACATTCAATGCAGTCATGTTAAGAAGTTTGCTATTCTAATCTACCCTTTACAAACCCCTCCATTCACGCATGCGCCTTTATTTGAAAAATATCTGCCATCTAGAGGCTAAAGAACTCATATTAAATTACTTATCTAAACCCTTAAGTAGCGGAAATTTTATTTAAACTATAGAATAAATTAAAGATTTATGTTCACGGCTAATATAACTGTGTAGATAGATTACGCTTTAGAAATGATTAAATCTCGGATGATCAATTCTGAACTGATTACTTCCGTTATCGAATTTACGGCTTTGTTTTTCTTGTGGTCTCAATTCTCGCTCATTTGAACTATAGATTTCATGTAGTTTTCTATTTTTCTGAGCGTTATAAACCGTATACCGATAAAGCAAAATGTACTAGTCCCTGGCGCCTCATTCAGTAATACGCCATTATTTTAGAAGCACTGGTATAAATATTACTTTATGGGCGTATATATTTTTATATGTTTCTGAAAAGTACACCGTTTGCAGCGGTGTAGATATCAGTGCATTTACGTAATGGTTCAAAAAAACTATAACATTTCTCATATTTTACGATATATTTACCCAAACTTAATAATAGTTTAGATCATTATTGATACTTTAATAGATAAATAAATCGCAAATTTCAAAATGTAATGGCTTATTTCAAACCAATATTGTAGACAATTAAACTGCTTTTTGTTGACTAAATAAGAGCGATAGTTATTTAATTAGCTAATTGCGAACTATTATATATAACTGCGTATAAAGATCGTGTCTGTTACGAAATCCTTTGTGAATTAACACCCCCACCCCCATTTATTTTTGTATTAAATTCGCGGCTGGGAACAAACATAAGTTATTCTAGCTAATAAGGAACGTCGTGAAACGTTTCAAATGCAAATTTAATCTGGTGAAAAAGATCTATTGGCATTTCTCTGGCGTCGTATCTTTGTGCAAATATCTCATTTTAATTAAATATTATTAAACTAGTCGTAAAGTTGGAGGACTGTGAAGTGAATCGCGGACTTTATTTATATTCCAGGTATCCACTTATTTTGATTGCTTTGCCAACGATGAACGCGATAAGAGTTCATAGTTCGCGATGAATAGAAGAGGGATAAGGATTTTGCTTTTCTCGCGCTTTCTTAGAAAACTGCGTTTGTGCGCAAATTGCGAAATTATTAGCAATTCCTGTATAGAATTTCCAAGTATAATTTACCCTTATTTTAAAAAGGAAATTGTTTCTTTATATTATATATTATTGAATTACAAATTTATGTAGGTTTTTACGTAAAAAAGCGCAATGAAAATTGTGTATTTGTGCTTATACTAGAGACATCTGTGAATTGGTAGGAAATCAATGCGCTTTTCCGAGAATTTTCTATTCTGTTCATAACGCAATTCTGTATTTAGTTCACTCTATACTGTATAGATCTATATTTTGAATAAATATATTTAAGGATTTAGGATTATTAAAACCATTGACCCCTAAACATTCTAGATATTATCGTCCACAACCTGGACATCTCTATAAAAAACCGTCAACCCTATGCATACCCTTGGCCACCCAACCCGACCCTGGTGCTATAAGACCTCCGCGATCCCGTCATTCATCTACCGTAAACGGTCTAGCAATGAAACAACAAACTATACAACATCAACAACGACAACAATCTAATTTACCCACAAACACCCAATATGTGCAAGACCAACAACGTCATATCCCAGATTCCCCAAAATCAGCACCACCCACATGCAGCATTCGTCCAAATACTGCAATTGATCAACAAGACCGCTTACAACAAATACAAACAATGATTCTAGAACGACGGAACGTACAAGAAGAACAAAATTTAGATAGGGGGGATGATATCAGGTAGTTTAGTATATATTCCAGAATTGGGGATAGTTTCAATGAATCAGGGACTGTTGTAGAAATTGCGACGAAGAAATATCAAATGTGGGCGATGATGATGATAAGAATCCTAATTTCGAGTTAATGTTATCTGAGTACCAACAAATGTTCCATGAAGATATGCGATCACCGAAAACCAAATCAAAATCCAGTATACGTTCACGAACGAAACATAAACGTAATCCACCCACCCAACTACTCCAACCAAGATTACCACCATCCCTTAAAGTATTACTTAATATCGATATTTAAAGTCTATAGAAACCAAAGATTTATTTAATTTAGGTGAAGAAAAGCTCGAAAGCATCTCTAAAATCTCAAATAATGCATGAATCAGAACACGCCGAAGATCGAATAGAAATCGAACAAATGACCACCGAAGTCCTAGACAGCCTCCTACAAGATTTGAGCGTAAACGGTTTAGTTAATTCGGAAGAAAACGAACCAACGCATGAAGAAAACTCATCGAATCTAACAAGCGCTCGATCAACACACACAGTACAACAAAACAAAAAAGACCAAACCGTAAGTGAGCCCCGCCCACGGAAAATAACATCCAAACAATTCGTAAGCGTTCACGAGATACGTCGCACGAACAACTCAGCCCGCCCCTTTGATGACACGCCAACGAAAACCACTTTCATGCAAGACAAAGCGAAATTCAGTCAATTTGAAGCCGATTCCAATACATCGCTTCGCCCAAATAAACTAATAGGGCAATCAGAGATGTTGTTCCATAGAGATATGAAACGGGCTGCGTATGGGAATGAGGATAAATTTAAACAATCTAATTTCAAATTAGATTTTAATATGTCTACGAAAAAGTCACCGTGGACTTCCACTAATTTAGAACCTGTGCATGGGGAAAAACAACAGTTGGATGAAAACTCCGCGAATGAGTTACATCGATCGAAGAGTTACATTGTTAATTTAATTGATCGGGCTCTAAGTCGTGAATTAGGTACAATTCCAGAGGAAAAATCCCCAAAACAGGTAAATTTACGGTAAACTAATTTACAATTCGAATTATAAAGTACCATAAAGTGTCTTCGAAGTATATAAACGGTTATATTTTTAATAGTAACACAAATAACACTTCTTTAGTATATGAATCTAGATACTCGAGCCGCTTTAGATCTTATGTCATCCCCAGCAGCAAAGAATCTAGATAACGATTTATGTATGGAAATAACTCACGCACTCGCAGAAACCCTAACTGCAAATATATCCAGTCAACAAACCTCCACTAGTAACCAACCATCCAGTTCTGGTACAAATGTACCACCTGAAGGTAGCCGCAGTGACCACAAAAAAGAAGATGAATTAATCTACAGTACAGGCGGTAAGTATCTTATACGGCGTATCGATATATAACAAAAAATAATAAATAATTAACAGTAGAAGAGCCAATTTATATAAAACAATTAAAAAAACTTCGGTGGGGTCATTTGAAGCACATACAACGCGAAATGCGACGCCTTGAAGATCTAGAACGGTTTCTAGACTCGTGCGGTGCTGACAAATAGTTAACGTTTATTGTTTGATTGTCCCAAATAAACTCTATTATTTTTTTATCACCATGTGTTATCTGTAACAAATTTTTATTTACGTGTAAAATATATAATTTATACAACAATTATTTATAATCAATATATATACAAAATGAGTAATTTTTATTAACAAAATTTCATTTACAATATGGATGTGTCCATATGATGCGATTCGTTTCGTTAAAAACTATAAAAAGAATAAAAAATAAATAATATAATTAGTTTCATTTTTTTAAATTCATCCGTCAAGTTATCTTCTCAGAAGATTTTAAAGTATCGGGGTAAATTAACGGGATATATTTCACTCCTATATCCCGTTCATCAAAAACTGGTAAATCTACAAACATTCGTCGATTTGGTACTTCAGTACTAGTCGTAATTTTCTCAGTCGTACTTTCATAATACACCTTAGAATCAGGTGGAATGCGACTAAAATCGATTTTCTTCTTCATATCTTCAGTCGTATTTTCATCTAAAACGTCCGTCAATTGAGGATTATAATTCTCTGGGTATATTACAGATACTTTTTCTGTAGTCAAATCTAAAGTACTACTCCTAGCTTCGTTAATTGTTTCAAATTTCTCGGTTAATTTCGTTAAATTCAAAGTAGAATTAACATTGTCGATATCAGTGCGAGTTAAGGTAACTGGGATATCTGGGGGACTAAAATCAGTTTTGATAATCCGTTTAACCTGGCTCAATTTCGTTGTTGTATTTTCATAATTTAAAGGCACATACGTGGGTTGTGGTTTGTCTTTCGGGGCAATAAAATTCGAAATGAATTTCGGTGTGTGTTGAGTGATTAACGGGAATATAGTTTCGCGAGCGTATTTTTCCGCTTGTTCAAACATTCTCGATAAACGTTGCGGTAAGAATTGTACAGTCATCATTATCATTCGAATAGGATTACTAGACTTTTCTTCTTCTTCTACTTCTGGGTCTTTTAGTTCTTTTTGTCTTTGAGGCATGTCGCTTCGTTTTAAATATTTCCCATCTTGAGATTTAGTATTTTCGGACGGTACCCAATCAGATGTTTCGTAGAAATTGTAATTTAGTTCCTTTTCGCCTAAGAGTTTCGATATCAAAGTCGGTTGATATTTCGATGTTGTTCCAATGGTTTTCGTTGTAGTAGGACCTAAAATCGGTTCAGTTATCTCAGGTTTACTCAAATCATGCGATCTTGCATTCTTATTCGATGGTTTTCTTAGAATTGGCTCGGAAATTTCGCGTAAATCGTATTCGTCATTATTTATCGTAATTGTTGATTTTGTATTAAAAGCCCGATTAGTTTCAATGTCGACGCTTTCGTCTAATTTATTATCTTTTGTGAAACTCGGATATGTTTTCCATGGAATTAAAAAGTTATTTTTGGGTGTCTCTTCTATAGATATGCTTTCTTCTTTTTGGGCTGTCTTGACTTCTTCTTTGATTGCTTCGTTACCGATGCGCACGACTGGGGTTGGGATAAATTTACGATTTGTCTCTTTTAAATGCTCAAATCCTGTAGGGTATTTAGAAGTGTTTTTTGGTGGAGGTTTATCTACTCGGTCTTCAAGGAAAGGTTTTTGTTCGGTAGTTTGTCCATCTTTTGGAATATTACAGTCACCTGGGTATAGACGTAATAGAACTGGAATACCTGATTCTAGCTCTAAGCCTTTTTTACATACTGACGAGCTAAAAGTGATTTTTAATAACTTTCAAATAACTAGAAATTTAATTTGTGGATCTTACGTTTTTCCAAAGCTATCCATCATGGATACTTTATCAATTTTCCATCTTTTCAAACCAGATGATAACCAGCCTGAATATCCACGATATAATATTTCTACTTTCGTTGGTTCGGATATTATCGGGTGTGGAACTAAAATACGTGAGAAGGTTTCACCATGGAGGAGTTTTTCATCGTCCTTACTAAAAAATCGAAATCTATGATTGCTAAATATATATTTTTTTATATAGCAAAAAAAATTATCGCAGCGTTACATTGAAAATTACTATCATAAATAAGAGAAAACAAACTAGAATAAATTACGAAATAAAACAAAGCATATTTTAATATTAGAATTAATTGTAGTAAAAAAAAAGCGATATCCTCAACCCAATTAGATTTTACCTTGTCATAGTAAAAGTTTCATTTAAATCGGAATCACCAACCAGAGTTATAGTAATTTTCCCATAATTGATTATTGGTTTAACCATCATTGAACTTTCAATTTTAACATTGTACTGATGCGCTATTTAAAAAATCATCAAAAATTACTTTATCATTTTATATTTCAATTAAAACGAAACCCCATTTTTTTAATTAAACCTTGATTCAATCCGCTTTCATGCTTATTTTAAGTATCTTTGATTTCAAGTACTTTCTGCGTATTGTTAATCAATGCCGCAATATCTAAACATGACCAATTTCCACCTATACATTTAAAATTTCGTAACAAATCATTTTAGCCTCATTTTAAATCAAAATAATTATATAGTTAATTATACAATTATTGAATCATCAATGCTAATATTTATTTAAACGAAATGGGGTTACAAATTAAATATTGCGTGACAAATTTGGTCGATTTTTTGTAATAAAATAAAGGATATGATTTTATTGCTAAAGGAAATCATTAATATATGTAATATTTTATATAATTAAGAGATTTTATCCGTAATAATTATTATTGATATGGTGGATCATCAACGGAAGTAATTATACGATATAAGCCTAGTTGTATTATTTATGATTTATCGGGTTCAAAGAATAGTAGAATAGAGAAATCTGTGTGTACGTTTTTGACGAAAGAAATGATAAAAACAATGAGAACAACAGATACTTGGATGAAAGTGTGTTACTGTAAATTTGTTTTGTTATGTAAATGAATTGTTTATAAGTCTAAGAAACACTTAGATTTCTCGGTGATAACGAGAAGAAATACGACACTAATGTTTGATATTTTTCAAAAATCGTAATTTACTTCTTATACTTATGTGCTCTTTTAGTGTAAAAATAAAATTAAATATTTTCCTATACTTATTGCTAAACAAACAAATCTTAATTGGAGTAGTTTAATTAATAATTTTAACAAAACAGGAAAGGAAATTGAATTAATTGACTTACCACAAAACGGTTCTTCGTCTCTAGTAATAAGGAACAACTGTCCTCTGCCGAGTGACTTGTCCGCAAAGTAGCCCATATTTCCGCATTTCCTAACGTACAATTTATTAAAATGATTTTATTAAAATTATACACTTGGATTAGGTAACAAAAATACGGAAGGACGATTTTATTTAAAATTTCTTAGATTTTTAAAAAAATACTATCATTACTTTTGAATATTTTAGTTCTAGTTAAATCTTTTATATCGGGATTTTAATAAAATAAAAACTAGTTTAAATTTAAGGTTTTCCATTTAAATTAATTAAACCTTCTTGTTGTTAAGAGGATAAAAAAAAATATAAACAACAATTTACACATTTTTAAAAAAAATTATATACCTATCAGCTGTACAAGGAAAACATTTTCCTTGTAAGAAAGCATCATATGATTCACAAGGATATGCAGGGAAATGGCATCTTGACGATACTGAATCTAGGAAAAATTTATACGCACGCCTATGATTACAAAGTGATCTACCCTCAACTTCAGAAGCTGTAAAACAAAATTAAGTTACGATTAAAAGCATCACATATTTTAATATCACTCAAATCTTCTCAGTAACTTTTTTAAACATGAAATAAAAACCATATTTTTATTATTTGAATAAAACTTACACCATATAAAATCAGAAACAGCTCCAACGAATAAATTAGAGCAACCTTTCTGCATACGACCCCCATTTGGGTAGAAATCAACATGCCCCATAGGAGCCCAGGACCCCAACCCCCCCAAAAACAAATTCTCCCCATTCGAATGAATCACATCCACGAACGTTGCATCTGTCGAATCCAGACGCGCTTCAGGTAACTGGGTTTCGAACAAAGGACCCGCAGGATCCAAACCTAAATATATTCATACAAATAATTTTCGTCAATTGTCTAATTTGATAAAAAAAAAAATTCCGAACCAGTAATTCTACTAATATTTCTCAACTCAGACCCCGCGAATCCTGCAACATGAGCCCCCAAACTAAACCCGATAAGATGCATAGTATCTCTAGAAAGTCCAGCTTTTTCTTCTAAGCCCCTAAGCAGCATTGCCAATTGCTTCCCAACCAGTCTTGTGTTCGCGGCTGCTTTTACATAATTCGGTAAAACTGCCCCGTTTTCCCAGTCGACGCAAACAATATTAAAATCATCCTATAAACATTAAATGCATCATATAAACATTCCTGAAAACATATGTCACACTTACCACTGACATAAGAGCACTACGCATTTCATAAACCCATACATAATGACAAGAACTTCCAAACCCATGCACTAACACTTTCGTGGGTTTAGAAGCATTAAAATGCTTACTAGCCCAATCATAAGCATCTGTGATGTTATTAAATGGAACTTCTACTAAAGGACTATCACCTAACGTAACACTTCTAGTTGTCCTACGTCCAGGATATAATAAAAACGTTGTTGAAATCTCTTCTGGTGGACTTGGTAGTGTATCCAAGTAACTGAAAGCGCCTGAACTCCCAAAACATCCTAATTCAGGGTAACAGATATTAGCATCTGCTCTTTTGTACCTAAAATACAAGTTGCGGTCGATTTGAGAATTTTTATTTATTTGGTCGTTATTTTGAATCTTTATGTAGTACCTGGATCTATTATTATGTTTTATGGTCCATTCCCTTACGGAATCCTGAACGGCTTTAAGGATATCGGCATCGTGTTTTTCATCTTCTAATTCTTGATCATCGTCTCCACTCCACCAAGCGCTATCATAACGCGCTTGTACAACTAGAAATAACAATTAAACATTATATTAACATATGTTGATAACAAAATACACAAAGATGTCTTTATTATTATGCTACGGTTTTACTAATTAGTGTTTAACAAATAACGCTTTAAAAAAATATCGCAACAAACAAGTGTTTGTGTTTAGATAAAACAATGAATTATTGTTCAAGAAAATTTAAAAGTAATTTACGTAAATTTTTAGTATAGCCGACTTTTAAAAAACTTACGACAAATTAATATAAATTTGGTGTTTTTATTCTTGAAGTGTTATGAAAATGAATTAATGTTATATTTTTCGGGAAAAGTGTATTTATAAATAAACAATCCAATGTCTTTGTGTCAAACAAGGAAGAAATTAAATTTGATTTGCAACTCTAGTCGTAGTAACAATGCAATGATTACAACCGTGAAGTATGTACAACAAAAAAAAAACATCTAATTCCACACATGAGCATAAAACGCGTGCACCGCATCATAATGAGCATAAAAACGACAGTTATTTATCATAATACACATAGATTCGCGGACAATGTCATTGAAACGAATGCACATATACTTTTAGATTGTTATTATGCGACGTCGTACAGTGAGAGTATATTATTATAATAATTTAATAACAGTTATTGTTCATTGTATTTCATACACTTTTTTATGATAATGTTTGCAACAATTCTGCTAATTTAATATTTTATATTACGCAATTATACATTTAAATAATTTTTAAAAGACTATTCACAAACATTTTTGTTTTACTTTTCACCCCAAACGTTATTTAATTAAAATATAGTTACGTAATTTATATTATGTATTTGACCGATTTTCTACTTATACGTCAAACTAACTGTACTCAGAAAATAAAACTGTATATATATGATGGATAATAAACAATTACAGTGGTCACGCTATTGTGCGCGTTACTTTATGGGTAATCCGAAATGTATGCAATTAACGCGTATATTTTACGATTATTTATTCCTCACATTGTCTACCTTTATTTATGTTTTATGCAGTAGGAGCATTCCAATTCTCGTGATTGTTCAAAGGATAAGCTGATTACTTAAAAAACATCTCAGTAATACTTTTTTACGACGAACAATTTTATTTAAACTTTAGGCGTGTCCGTTTCTGATAATAACGTTTCGCTCGACGAAATTTGCGTTTGAACGGCAAATATTACATTAGGCACGCGCTGAACCGGATATTCTAAACTAAAGCAATTTCATTCTGCAAATATATTATAGATTTTATCCACTATTATACAATATAAACAAGCATTGTGTATACAATAATAACAATAATCAAGAAAATATTTAAACAATCTAGTCTTGAAATATTAATAAATAAATTTTAATAAAGTTCCTTAAAATATAGTTTGTTGTTATTTGTTTAAATTAATATATAGAAAGGGAAAATAAAATGATAGTAATAATAAATAAAATATTTATTTAACTCTTTTAGAAACATGTAATAATAAAGGTTCTACATTATTCATAATTAATTGACCACACACTAAGCTTAATTTAGTAGGTGTTTCGGGACACGTATTAAAATCGTATTTGCTCAAAATCATCGCCAATCCAGCCCTTGTTTGCATTTTACCCAACCGCATACCTAAAATTATAAAAAATTAATAAGTAATTCATTTACAAAATAAAATTTTCTAATAAATATTTTTAAAACACCATTAATTTTTTTGCTCATAATTGCGAATTAATATACCTATACATATTCTGGGACCATCCCCAAACGGCAGATACGTATATGGTTCAATATTATCTTTGTTCTCTAGACTAAAGCGATCTGGGTCAAATTTTAATGGGTCAGGAAAATATTTGGGATCATGGTGCAACCCGGTAACTGATACCACTATTTGTGTTCCTTTCTTTATGGTTTTATTACTAGAATCAGGCATTTTGTAGTCTTCTGATGTAATTCTATTTAAAAATCCTAAAGGTGGATATTTCCTTAGAGTCTCTAAAAGAATATTAAAATTATGAATTTTTTTCGATTATTTTATCATCTTTATTATGATTATTCAACCTGAAATGGCTTGGCCTAAATATTCCATGTCTGATATGGATTCGTAAGTAAATTCATTTCCATGTTTCGCTAAAGTGTCATCAATACTTTTTTGAACTTTTCTCTGAATGATTGGATTTTTTGCTAATTCAAACAAACAAAAACCCATTGTTGCTGCAGACGTTTCGTAACCAGCTAATATAAAAACGAAACATTGTGCAGCAATTTCTTCAAAAGTGAGACTTTGTTCTACGTTTTCTATAAATATAAATAATATCAAAAAAAAATCCCACAAACGAATTTGAACGTTTACTTTGTTCGTAAACACTTGCATCTCCTGCTGTGTTATCGTCACTAATTTTACCGGTATTTTTGAGTTGTATCATCAATTGCAGGAAGTCTTTGCGAATGATTTTATTCGTTTCTCGAAAATTAATTACGTTTCGCAAAATATTGTGTAGGAATTCTGTCAGATCTGGCGCAAAGTTACGTAGTTTAAATAATTTCATTAAATCCGGAGCAACAATTGATAAATTCGTCATTACTGACGAGTAATAAGTACTGAACGTTTCAACGAACGTTACAACGAAATTTCTGAGGTCGTTATCAGGTGTTTTAAAGCTATTTGATTGTAGACCAAAAACAGCTGAACTAATTACATCTACAGTGTAACGAGAACAGAAATCTCGAGCCTAAACACAAATTATTGCTAATTAAGATTTCATTATTTATTTACAATTGCGTCGCAAAGTAATAAAATTAGATTAATTTTTCGAAATATTTTAATAACAAAATAAATGATAATATTTTTAAAATAGGCGTAAAAATTAAATAAGTTATATTTTTAAAGACTTACATCTATAATTTGTCCAGTTTGGGCAAGCGGTTCTAAAGTTTCCTGTAACTGTACTGCAGAATCAATTAAAAGTGAAAACATCATTTTTAATTTACCGGAAGTAAATGTAGGACTGAGTTTGTTACGTAAATTTCGCCATTTTTGCCCGCTTAAACGAAATAAATGACCCGATAACGGATCATTTACCTCGTCTAAATGTACGCCTCTATCATAAAAACTATTAAAATCTTTCACCAACACATGCTTGAGTAATTTGGGATCCTTTAAACAATTACATATTTTTTAAACCTATTATTATAAATATATTAAATTTGGTACATACCTTAATAAATATTATGGGATTATTTACAAAATACAACCCGGCGTATGATTGTTTAATTTGCGAGTACAATGACGAGAACACATTTGATATATGCGTTTTTCCATCAAAACACTGTTTTATATTTCCAAATGGAAAACTAGGTTCCAAATAATACACACCTTGCTTTGCCCAATATTGATAAACATATTTTAGGTAAATGTATGACAAAAATATCAAACTTATTACTGTTAAAATTAAATAGTAAAAAATCGGTATCAAATATGCAACGAAACTCATTTTAGTAAAACAAGTTGTTCATCTGACAAAACTAGAGAAACTAACACATGTCATATTATTGTGACCTTTAGACATGTATTATTATCTTAAATTAAATAATACTATAAATTTTAAACTCTTCTTCTTCAATTCAAGCCATGCATATCAAAATTTATTTTATTTCGTTAAATTATTTATTTATTACTTTGACCCTTTATCTAATTAAATATTTATGTCAATAATGATTGATTGAATTAGTTATTTATTTGTAAACTTCGTTTCATGGTAATTATAATTAGAAAATTACAAATTTTCCATTTATTTAGTTTTTAGATCTTTAAAACTATTATAGAAAGTTAATTTCAAATAATACCTTATCTGAAACATCAATAAGTATAATTAGAACTTTATTCTGATTGTTATTGAAAAGTGAAATTATAAATAATACATATTTTATATGAAAAATATCATTATTTTATATATCGCACTTTTAAATATCGACATATTTGGAGTTTGCATTTATTTTGCTATTGTTTCGTATACAGTTTTATGTATAAATAAAAAACAAAAAAAAATACAAATTATTTGACTCGTTTAGAAACATTTAACAATAAGGGTTTTTTATTATTCATAATTAAGTGTCCACAAACTAAATTTAATTTAGTAGGTGTTTGAGGACAAGTGCTAAAATTGAATTTGCTCAAAATCATCGCCAATCCGGTTCTAGTTTGCATTTTACCCAACCGCATTCCTAAAATTCATTTAAAAAATAATTATTTAATAAATATTTTTAAAACACCATTCATTTTTTTGCTCATAATTGCGAATTAATATACCTATACATATTCTGGGACCATCCCCAAACGGCAGATACGTATATGGTTCAATATTATCTTTGTTCTCTGGACTAAAACGATCTGGGTCAAATTTTAATGGGTCGGGGAAATATTTAGGGTCATAATGCAATCCGGTAACTGATACCACTATTTGTGTTCCTTTTTTTATGATTTTATTACTAGAATCAGGCATTTTATAGTCCTCTGCAGTAATTCTATTTAAAAATCCTAAAGGTGGATATTTTCTTAGAGTCTCTAAAAGAATATTCAAATTATGAATATTTTCTATTATTTTATCATCTTTATTATGATTGTTGAACCTGAAATAGCTTGGCCTAAATATTCCATTTCTGATATAGATTCGTAAGTAAATTCATTTCCATGTTTCGCTAAAGTGTCATCAATGCTTTTTTGAACTTTTCTCTGAAGCGCTTGATTTTGCGCTAATTCATACAAACAAAAACTCATGGTGGCTGCAGACGTTTCGTAACCAGCGAATATAAAAACGAAGCACTGCGCAGCAATTTCCTCAAAAGTGAGACTTTGTTCTTCATTTTCTACAAATTTTCAATAATGTCACAAATATCCTAAAAACGAATTTTGAACACGTTTACTTTTATCGTAAACACTTGCATCTCCTGCTGTATTATCATCACTTATTTTTCCAGTATTTCTCAGTTGTATCATCAATTGTAGGAAGTCTTTGCGAACGATTTTATTCTTTTCCCGGAAACTAATTACGTTTCGCAAAATCGTATATAGGAAATCAGTCAGATTTGGCGCAAAGTTACGTAGTTTGAATAATTTCATTAAGTTTGGAGCAATAACGGATAAATTCGTCATTACAGTAGTGTAATAAGATGTAAGCGAGTCCACAAATGTTACAACGAAATTCCTAAGATCGTTATCAGGTGTTGTAAAACTATTTGTTTTTAAACCAAAAGCAGCTGAACTAATTACATCTATAGTGTAGCGAGAACAAAAATCTCGAGTCTAAACACAAATTTAATTATTCTTAATTACAATAAGCTTCACTTATTTACATACATCCATAACTTGACCACTTTGGGCAAGCGGTTCTAAAGTATCCTGGAACTGTACTGCAGAGTCAATTAAAAGTGAAAACATCATTTTCAATTTCCCTGAAGAAAATGTAGGACTTAATTTGCTACGTAAATTTCGCCATCTTTGTCCGCTTAAGCGGAACAAATGAGCCGACAATGGATCTGTGGCCTCATCAAAATGTACGCCTCTATCATAAAAACTATTAAAATCTTTCACCAAAATATGTTTGAGTAATTGCGGATCCTTTAAAAATTTATATATATTTTTAAACTTGTTATAAATATATTAAATGTGGAACACATACCTTGATGAATATTACTGGATTATTTACGAAATATAAGCCGGCGTATGATTGTTTAATTTGTGTGTATAATGATGCGAATGCATTTGAAATATGAGTTTTTCCATCAAAACACTGTTTTATGTTTCCAAATGGAAAACTCGGTTGCAAATAATACACACCTTGCTTCGACCAATATTGATAGACGTATTGTAGGTAAATGTATGATAAAAATATCACACTTATTACTATTAAAAGTAAGTAATAGAATATCGGTATCAAATATGCAGCGAAACTCATTTTCGCAAAACAAGTAGTTCTAGTCCGAATTTACAACAAACACTAACGCACTTAATTTATTTTTGATTATAATGGTCTCTAGATAAGTATTATAATCATTAATTAAATACTACCAATCATTTTATCGCTTCTACAAATCAAGCGAGATATGTTCTAAAATACATAAACAAATATATATGTACAAGGTTTAATTATTAGATAAATCTTATCTAAATAAATATTAATGTCGATTAAGATTGCTATCAAATCATATATTTCCAATCTTCGTTTCATAGTAATTAAATAATTTACTAATTAGACAATTGCAATTTTATATAATCTTCCAAATTATATGATTTTGTAATTATTTGTGTTAAACTACTATAGAAAGTTAATTTCAAATAATTTTTTATCCAATATTAATTTAAGATATAAAAATTGCATTATATTATATGTTATTGTATGCGAAATATTGTTTGAATATTTGCCAATTTTAATTCATGGTGTCTGAGTACTTTTGCGTAATAAGTAATAAGCCTGGATAATTAATGGCGAAAAAAAATAATCCTCTTGTTTTTCTTTTTGTTTGTTTTAACCTTAATTAGAAAACATAATAGACATTACAACAAACTCATGTCAAAACTTAAATGTGTACAGAGGTGTTTATTATGGTTGTAACTTCAATGCCGCATTAAAAATTGGAGCGTGACTTTTCTTACCTAATTCTCAAATAATTAAAACATATATAAGATGTTTAAGTATTACATAGTTCTACATATTTCATATACAAAATTTATCTCAATAATAAAAAAAAATAGAATAGAAATCGATTCAGAAATTATTTAATAAAGTAATTTAATCAATTTTAAATAAATACAAAATAGTTAATTTATGTTTTTTAGTATTAAACATAAATCATTTTGCATTTTTTATTTAAATTTGTTTACAATTTTATTATGTATTATCCAGTGAAATATAATTATCACGTGAAAAAGTCAGGAAGTCGTTTTTACAAAAATAATATTATTATTGATGAAATTGCACATATTATATAAAAATATTTCAAAATTTTCAAACTTACGATAAAATGAAATTTAAACAATAATATATTTAAGCAATTATTTTTTATGGTTGTTGAACCATGTAAATAAGTTTTACATAACATGCGTTTTACATTTTTGCGAACAAATAAAAATTTGAGAGGAAATGAATAATTTAATAAATAATAAATTACATTTTTTTAATTTATATGCTTTATAGAACTCTATAAATTTTTATTTACGTTGTATACATTAATTTATGCGAAAAAAAGTTACAATAATGTTAATGTATTCATAGAAACATATTTTATATAAACTACATCGCTAAAAACATGTAATTACATAAAATATAATGTTGGTAAATTAATTAAAATATCCATAAACCTTGATGTGTAATTATAGAAGTTTATATAATGCTCTATATATGCATTTCTGCATGGAAAACGACGGCATACACTGTAAAAAAATCTTAATTACCATTACGTATTTGTTGCATTTAAAATATGGTTGATACTTTTTTATATTTCATTTATTTAAAGATATGAATTATTTAAATAATTCATCTATTAAAAAAAATCTAGATTATAGTATAAAAAATTTAAATTGCAATGTCGTCGATCAATAAAATAATATTTGAGCTGCATATAAAATAAACCGTTTCCCAAACATATATTTATGAAAAACCTAATGGGAGTATTTTTTTTGTGGTTGTATTAAAAAATAAATAATTTTTTGTATTATCAGCTTGACCATATGTTTACAGGTCAATGAACTACTTGTCCCCATTGTCCTGCAAGTATCTCCGTCCATGGATGCGTAAAGAGAGAGTTTTTGATGTTTGACGCGAATCTTTTACAAATTTACTACTTAAGATTCCGAATTAATGGACTCTCTGCATTAAAAGTATAGTGCAACAAAATAAAATGTCGTAACTTTCAAATTAATATTCACCAACTAACATTTATATTTTAAATCAAATTGAATTAGTTGACTTAAACCATAAATTATTATAATGGTCTTATATTCACTATAAAAGTAATTAATTTTTAATAACTGCAATTAGAAAATTATTAGGTACTTCAAGTGAGCTGCCGCAACAGATTTTATTAGTGGAAATTAAACAATATGTTATGCTTTTTTATTTATTTTTATTAATTTAATAGCACAAAATATTAAATTGTGTTTACATTAATTGTAATTAACAAATCCGTTGTAGAAATGTTTAATTATTAAATGATTAAAAGTGTACAAATCTTTTGATGCCAAGTGTATATATAATAGTTCAGACTATTATTAAAATAATAATTAGATAATTTGCAGTCATCACGTTGAATTTAAACTAGAATTAGGCGCAATGAGCCTAATTTTCAAGATGAATAAGCACACAGTGAAACGAAAGAATGTAGATGGTCATCGAATATTTTAAAAATCTTTATTTATTTTCTCTTATGATTTATTTCTCAATCATTTCCAGACACATATTAGCATATCGTTTCTTAGAGAAATATTTTCTTTGTTTTAGTTCATTTCCATTGTTTTACTTTCTCGTACAAAATCGTATTTTTTTAATGGTATTTTAGGATTGTTGAGTAGTTTAATAAATATAAAATGAATGGTGCAATTTACGCTTATAGAAATGCAACGATTTAAGATTTATTTTTAGCAAAGTTTCACTCGAAATTTGAACCGGTTTCTTGTGCAAAAATCATGCAATTTAACATTCCATTTTAGGCGTCGAAATGGTAATACATCTTACATACATACCATTGGTGTAGGTTACATGAATATACTGTAAAACATTCTCGCTTTCTTTTCATGTTACGAAATTTGGAAACGTTAAATATTTATTTTATTTACAAACTTCATGTTAGTATGTATGAATAATTTAAAGAAATGTTAAATCATCTTCGCGGGAGAATATAAGATATAGATATTTCTAATTGCAGTAAATATATTTTAAGTGTTTGCGGTAAAAAAGTGTAGAAAGTGACAATAAATAAATAGTTGTAGGCAGCAGATAGAAAGAAGTGATTCATAAATGAACAATTCGAAAACTTAGTGAATGTAAAAAATTATTATATACATTCAGTGTGAGCCCCACATTAAAAATAGAAAGTCGCCGTCTATGGCTAGTAAACGATATTTATCGAGTTTCTATAATGAGACCTTTTGCAAATAAACAACTAATAACAGCAACAAGTGAAACCAGCCTCCATGCATTTTTGTTATGTTTCTGCAGTCCTTTTTATATACTCATATATATTTAATATGCGTACATATACGCATATATATTTAATATGCGTACATATACGCATATATATTAACAGAAAGTTACGCTTGTTCTGAATTTTTATATTAGTTATTATTTATAATTTTACATACATAAATACATAAAAAAAAACATTTAATTTTAATCAGAAAAATGTATGATTTTATTTTGAATAAAGTACACAAATAAATAAATTTTAAAAAATATATAAATAATAGTAGTATTTAAGGTAAACAACAACGTAATCAACAGAACATTAGAAAATGTTTATAAGCATAGCTTTGTTTATATTTAAGCGCACCATAACTGAACAAGCCATAAAATGATTTAATGAATAGTTTTTATTGCCAGGAAGTCTACAAACCATAATTTTCTAGGTCATGTACGATTCAATTCATTAGTCTATTGTACGGGTTGGGAACGTTTTCCTTTGTCAAGTTTAGAATAGATAAAAGTGCATTACAAATTAACCATGAGATTTGCATTCGTTATTCAAATTAGCTAAATGTTTAGTAGTGACGTGCCGTTTCACTAAAGTAATTTTTTTTTTTACCACAATCATTTCCAATTGCATCTATTATTTACAATTATCGTAATTCAACAAATAATTGATTTACAATACTTTTTTATGAATTTCAATTGTAATTGAATACAATTTGTTAATTTTTATTTAAAAACAAATAATTATGAAATAGTACTTACAGATAATGATGAAAATTAGGAAAATCCATAGCGTCTTCCATGAAAAATCGCACATATTTTCTTTTATCAAGATGACTCCGGTACATTTATATGTTATTACATATTGCAAACGATCTAACGTCTTTCACTATGAGTTATCACCAATTTATTTATTTGCAAATTAACACTTTCACTTTAAGTTCTTGTTGGCCCTCGGATTAGTCACTATTTACCACTTTCTGAAACAAAATAAATATTTTACTAGAAATGCGCATAATTATAAGGTCGTACAAATACAAATTGGCATTATCGTACATAATTTTCTGGTCGTTTATTACATTTTTAGAATTACACAAATATATGCTAAATATTCTATTATTGTATCGTATATATATTAATAAATTGTTGTAAAGCGTAATGCTCTGTTGATATAAATACATAAATTAATAATAATTGAATTCATAAATTTAATTTACTTTTACCGCTAGATTATCTGCGTTAGCGATTTTTTCGACTAAACATTCCAAGGATAACTGGATTCTTATTGTAGGCCACATTGTGAAAGGTATAATTAATCAAAAATTCAGGAAAAATCAATCCCCTTTTTAATAAATGTTCAATTACGTACTTTGAGATAAATTTATTTAAAAATACGATATGGCAACTATTTTATATAAAAGCGAATTATTTATTTAATTATCTATAAGTTACGGAAAGAGCTTATCTGAACATGTACTGAACAAGGATATAATATTTATTATTTGTGGTTTACGATAATTTTAATTAATTTCTTATCAATGACAATATAAAAAGTCCTTTTACAAAGAAGAAAGTCATTCTCGGCAGATTTGAATTGAGCTAGTTTTATTAATAAATGGGCTGGTGCATTTGTTGCGTGGGCATTTTATTTATTACTATCAATTGTTGATGGACAGCTGCGGACTTCAACTAAGATCGTAGTTGAAATAAATTGCAGGTAGCTACCACATAAAATAAAGCGACATTCACAACTGGTCTACTTCTTACACGGTGTTTGTACCTACACAAGGTTTACACCACGATTTCACTTTATTATTCTGTTACCTACAAAAGACACATTTTATTGTCATACTAACGAAATCAATTTTATTTTAAACCTAAACCCTATCGTATATTAATTATTTACAATTTAAATTTCGTTGCGTTCTGTAAGCTTGTGACGTCACAAGGTGCACTCAGTGAGCGTATACTAAGCACCCAGAAAGCACTAGGCATCATATATTTGTTTTATCACCAAGATAACTTCAGTACTTTATATTTAAATAAAATTTTAACTAAAATGTAATAAAATAAAAACAATTCAATTAAAAAAAAATTGAAGTTGATTGATTGATTCTTTGTCGAAATAAATGAAATACTTATAAACATGAATGAAATGTTTAATTTATCGAAAACAAATACAATTATCTTTCTATAATAATTTGGAGAATGTATACTATGATTTATTTATATCAGTTTTTTTGTGCTTTCTTTTCATAATTAGATTAGCGCTTACTACAATTATTTGGTATACGAAATTTCACACGTCGTTTTTATTTATTTAGTTGGATTAACACAGATAACGAAGTACTCGTTTCTTTTTCTCGAGAATTATTCGTAATTTGGTAAATTTGTAAAAAAAAGTGAAATGTTTCGAAAATGAAAAGGTCTTTAAGTAGTTCAATGTTCATTAATCATACTATTACTTTTCTAATGTACATTTGTACTTAATTTTACTCATCAAATTTTTATTTTAAATATTTTTCATATAGTAACGTACTGTTTATTAAATCTATAAATAATTACTGTACCATAACAAATAATTAACTTGGAAAAGTATGGATACAACGAACATAGTCTGTATTTTGATACAGTTATGTTACTGTAATTTATAAATAACCGAGTAATTAATGCATTTTGTTAATTATACTTTGGTTGACTGACGAATTGCATTTAAATACATTGAAATTCGTATTGAAATGAAACAAATAATAACTAAAAATACACCAATAAAATATAAATAAAACTACACAGAGAAATCAAAGAACCCAAAAGGCGTATTTTAAATTTATTTCTTATTAATTAATTTTAACTGCTCAAATGCAGTTTTTTATTCTTTAATGGAACTTTCACAATATACCCTAATATTATTTAAACTAGAATCAATTTCACATTCTTAATTGGAGAACATTAACAATAATTATATATTAGTGCCAAATTGAATTCGGATTGTAAGTTAAGATGTTTGTACATATGTAGGAGTACATTTTAAAAATGAGTAACGCTAATGTAACTTTAGAGTGTCTTTGTAAACATGGTGAAATCTGGTATGGTGCAATGCATTGTAGGTGCTAATAACCGGATATGTTTTTATGTATGCAACGGAAACATAGTGCACTAAGTGCATCGGAGCATACGTGTAAAATAAAATAAACAAACCAAACTTCCTCTTATTAAAAATGTGCACTATGAAATTATGAAATTGTACCAAGTTCAAGTTTGGCGTAGTTTATCAAAATCAGGCATATTCAAATAAGTAATATATCTTATTTATTTATTTAAGTCATGGTATATTTATTAAATTATTTTATTTAACTAAGAATTGTTTATATGCATTGTGTTATTTTGTTGAGACGTCACAGTAATAAAATATTTAAATTCACTACTTGTTATCCTTCAATGTTATCTATTATATAGAGAAATAGCTTCTTTATTACAAAAAAATTGTTTTTCCTGCTATAAATATATTTTATACCATTTTGTTGACATTTGCTGCATTTTATTTGTACAAGAAATTTAAATATAAATAATTATAAATATATAAATTCTTCATAAAAAAAATAATTCACAATATGCATTTTGACTTATGGTAATTTTTATTAAATCAATAATAATTGTTTGCTTCAAATAATAATTATATAATAAATCTATAAAATTTACTTTAGAATTTTATCAAAATTTTTTTATCGATTTTCATATTTGATAAATAATTTTTCATTCAATTGTTTATCAAATACAGTACATTAAATTTCATTAAGATTAGATTTTAATGAGTACCTTCAAATTAAGTAGTTTATAAATTCTAAGAATGTTACAGAAACACGATTGACAACTTGTATTGCAATTCTGAGTAAACCTGTAAATCTATAAGGAGAATCTACATTTTTAAAATATCTTAAACGAATTTAAAATTATTAAAAATTCAACCAGGTTTTTAAATATATAAATGAAATATTTAAAAAAAAGCTAAAATATGAATAAATACTCGATAATTCCAAAAAGGAAATACGATTTTATTTGAGTTCTAATTAGATAAATAATATATTGTTTAACTAGTATAAATATATTAAAAATAAGCACTAACCGTAATAGATATAAAGCACTCTGTATGAAATAAATAAAAACAATAAAATCACACTTGAGAAATTGTTCACAACACTGAATCACGTAAAATACGTTCGAGTTGCTCGCGTGTTCCAGCGACTCGAGCTCAGAAAGTGTTCAACACAGACTGTCTGTCTAAAAAGTCGAAAAGAAATATTGTAGGACATTGCTGGTACGCCGGTAATGCCATCGTATGTAGTATACTATAATAATGCCCTACTTAATGCCTTCCGTTCGACTCACCTAAACTACAGATCGGACTTTATTTAACGGGAATTGTTGACCACTTCGTTCATTATTGACTCACGGTCGAATAACTTTGTGCAGACTCAGAATTCATTCAGGAAATTATTATTTATTTATTCCACGTCTTACATTTATTTTATTTAATAAACATTATTTTTATTCCTATTATATATTTCATGTCTTTTTTCAACTACCTTTTATACCAAATCTCTCTTAAATTACTAAGCACCCTAAATTATTTTTATAAATTGTGTAATATTCACGCATTGGTACGAAAATTCAAATAATTTCCTAACATATTTATTTCACTGCATCGCCGTTGCGACGCTCTGGCGCTGCGTCGCACCGGCGCTACGTCGCTCCGGCGCTACGTCGCTTCGACGCTGCGTCGCTCCGGCACTGCAACGCTCCAGGCCATCTACAGTCTGAAAAGCAGAACTCACCTGTAGAGAAATTCAGAGCTCGCTTTAAAGAGACTTTTGCAGTAACTAAAACTGCACATAGATAACTCAGCCAAAATTAAATGTTTTCATCATTCTTTTTATTAACCAAAAGCATTATAATTAAAAATTTTAAGTTATTTTAAGGTCTATTTAAAATAAAAATTCGATTTTTTACGGTCTGGAAACTTCATCATTCAATTTTACATTTTAGGAATAAAAATCGTTTATTTAACAAGTGTCAAAGCCATAATTATTTATACGCTTTTCTGATTCTAATTAACAATTTTCCAAATAGTGTGTACTGTAGTTTAATATTACAATAATTATTCTCTAACAAACGTACAATTGCGCAGTAATAGATATTTAAAATCTATAGTTTCGTGTTTATAAATAATTCATTTTGTCAACTCGCAGACTGTTAAATACACAATGACGATATATAATATAGACTCTAGAATCTATATAATGACACGCCTTGCAGTAATATATATCGACAAGGTAAACACGACAGACTTTGGACAATATTTCGTACTTAGAAAGTTCTACAATAATTAGCATAACTTGGAATCATATGTCAATATTTGTTACAGGTGATCGATATTATTTGATCTTTACCAGACATTCATATACATACGTATTTAGTTTACTGTAAATTTATATACATACATGGCTTTTAATGTAAAATAAAAATATATGAAATACATAAAACTGTTTCTATTTGTGAATAAGTTATAGAAGAGCACCTAAAGTTATGTATGATACTATACATATATGATATTAAAGTTGCTTACGTCTAAAATCCCTGTTTATCTTTAAATATTTATTATATTCTACTTACGCTCTTTCGTAAACTAATTTTAATTTAATTGCATCGATATATTTTCTATAATTTATTCTCATCTTAACACCAACTTGAGGGCGAATTAAATCTTCATTTATTTCTTAGATAATACAGTAATGATGTGTGAGTTGCCTTTGGTGTAGGCGTGTTTAAAACTTTTGTAGATTTGATCATAAATCAATTTTTTAATCAACACACATTATTTCGTAAATTACTACACAGTATACAACCAAAATTAAAGGCGCTATATATCTCCCTTGATTTCTATAGTGAATAAATAATTATCAGGTTTATATTTCTTGATAAATGAAGTGCCAAAATCGTTCATTAATATAAAAAAAAATACATCTAATATAATTTATTCCCGTCAAAAAATTATTATGAAGCTCTTATAAATGGGTCGCGATATTAGGAAATATTTTATAATTTATTTTAAAACATATTATTGTTCCTTATTAAATTGAATTATCGAACAAATTAAAAAAAAAATTAAATACTGTTTTATGTGTATTTTATTTAAAAAAATTACGTGCAATTATAATTTTTTACAATCTTTGTAGATATTTCCTTTCATTTGAAATATAGAATTAATTTCACAACGTATTTATTTTTCTGTAAATGTTGTGTACAGATGAATTTTTATCGTCAACGTAAACGAATTAAATTTAAAATGAGAATCAAATTATCCGAAACGAATTTGATTTTGTTTCAGATAAAAGACGAAAAAAAGTTTACGTCCCGGTATAGTCCGATAAAAAATGAGCATAAGACAATAAATAAATCCGGCCGTGTCATAAGAAATTCATTCTGTTTTCTTACGGAATTAAAAGCTTTATTGCAGTTTGCGTATGTTCTGTGTCGATTCTTTAACAAATAACTTAAAGACGATCCTTTAGGACACTAAAACTGGGTCAGTCTAGGGTTGATGTTAGGGATGGTGTTGTACCTGATGAGTAAGGATTTTAAAGATGAACCACGCGAATTATGCATTGAAATCATGTTACGCAAATTGTGTGTGGCTTGGAAGTTATAAGATCTTCAACCACTAGTAGTATGCATATATGATGGGACCTGCGAGACCTTGTGCTCTGTTCGTGAAGGCTTTTTAATTTATTTGCATAATTTTTATTTGCATTTAAACAATAATCAGTTTAATCTTACACTTGCAGTCATTTTTGGATTTAAATTCGCTATTCCTTTAAACAAACAGCTCAAATAAATAAATATTCAATTTCTCTTTCCAAACTTATTTTTTGTATATATATAAATAAAAATTCATTCTTTATTATTGGTAATTGTGAAGAAAACATCGTTATTGAGAATTGATAGCCGTTTCGGTTGAATTTCTTAAAAACTTTTGATTGATTGAACACGAAATAAAATTGCGACTTTCTTACACAGTTTAAACAAATACAATTACGTTTTTTTACGATATTGGATTAACATATTTCCGCAATTTACCAAATAAAATTGTTTAAAGCAGAATTTTCAATTAAATATTTGACATATCTTATTAAAACGTTTGGCAGAAACATCCACGGCTATACATCAAAGTAGATAACTTAATAATACACATTTTTAAAAGAAAATCTCTCATTTTATATTCTAATATAAATATCATTTATTCACCCTCAATTACATCTTTTTATTAAAATGTCCTTAGTAACATTAAATCATTTATTTACATTGATTTTAATTATTTATGGAATAATATAGATTTTTTCAAATATTAATTAAAAATATACATTTTTAAATTTGTTTGCATTTTGTTTTCTATTTTCCTGGAACTTGTCTTTGAACTTTTTGTTTATTTTATATGTATTTTATAGATGCGAGCGCATATTTGATGGATTTTATAGATGATAAAGAGAATAGGAGTTTTGCTTTTTATTTTGCTCAAACATATTGCATTTCTATGAGGCGTATGCATATATTTATTTTAAGTAAAACTTTTTTTATATATGTTATTTTAAATCGCAAATAATAACGATATGAGATCTTATGAATTCGGTTAGAAGTGCAACGGCTATCGTATTCTATAGGTGTATGTAACATGCTTTGAATCGACAAAGTTTAAAATTGAAATTCGTTGCTCGTATCTTTAAATTCGATCATACATCACACATGTACTTCAAGGTATGTCATTTGCTCATGACTCAAACTGTTTTCTAAGTACGTAAAGGACGAAATTACTATTTCATAACTACATTATTGATAACTATACACATTTTTCATAAGTGCCGTTTTTTGTTCTAGTGTATTTTAAACATATTTAATCCATTCATAATTAATAAATTAATCATGAACCGTATAGATAAAAAAAACAAAGGAAGAATTTTATTTTATTTTGTTATTACAAATTTTTTTGTTAATTAAATATAATATATTTTTAAATAAAAAGAAAGTTGATGTATGCTTTGATTAATGTATTAGAAATTTGTTAATATACTATGAGAGACGAAATGTTAAATCTTGTAGAAAATAGAAGGTCCTTGCACGACATAGTAGCTAAAGCCCAGATGTTACGCCTTCAGTATTGTGTTGTCTTGCGTCCATATGGCAAAGAGTCCTTTGGCAGGCGCCCCAAATACACACACAGTTAAACAAAGTCAGAGAACACGTGTATGTTTGCAGGAAAACGTGCCGGGGCGTGAATATACCGTACATACGCGCTGCCAATGGTATTTTTAGGAACGAAACGAATTATACGTTTGTAGAGTTCTCACCCTTTAAAACAACCATGAAGACCCCCAAGTAATCCACCATTAGAGACATCCTGAGCGAATAACAGAGAATAAAACCAAGTTCTAATTTTACAACTCGTATATTTAACGTCGCGTATAAAAAATATCTGCAGTGTCATGCACCGAACTTTCTTATCCGCATATGGGTTAAACCATATCGTAGTTACATTATTTTTCTAATTTATAATATTTGTTCTAACCCTTAGAACGCTTTTACACTAAATACATTTCTTAGAATATATATTAAATGTCAAACTACAAATTATTTACGTCTATTTTGTTAAACAATTGATAGGCGCAGATGATACCATTTATGTAAAAATATATATAAAAGGCAGAAATTTATTTTGAAACCAGTACACTTTTTGGGAAAAACATTCAAACAATAGTTGTGCTACATAAGAATACCTTTAATTTTTGTTCATAAAAATTTTCTGTAACTGTAACCATTTTTGAGTAATTGCAGAAATTGCCAAAAATGACTAGAGTAAACAGGCACTTCCGGTTTGAATATTTTTTTCAAAAATAGGAGGTGCACACCCCAGGCTTATGCAAATCTTAAGTTTAAAGTTTCATAATTTTATCCTCAACCGTTTAGGCTGTAGAGAACATACACACACACAGACACACACACACACACACACACACACACACACACACACACACACACACACACACACAGACGGACGTCATTCCAAAAATAGTTGGAATCGATTCAGGGAAGGTCAAAACGTATATTTCCGTTAAAATCTCGAGTTCGAAATTTTTCATGATTACAATACTTACTTATATTGCATATAAGAAAGTAAAAACATATACTAAAGACTCATGTAGTATTATTATTAAATAAGCTTCTCAATTTTTATAACAAAGAGCTGGAAGCACTAGTGCTTATATTTTATATATGAAATTTCTACATTGACGAAAATAAATTCTAAAATTGATGCACTCAGTGCTTGTTTTAATTATATTTCAAAAATACTCCCGTAATACATAAGGAAGGATGTTCGTTCTTAGGAAGCACCTGGTCCAGTACTTGACTCAATCTCGTGTCGGATCTCTGTCGAAGTGGATCCGACCTTGACTTGGTGACAGAGCTTACGTACTTTCTGATCATATATGACTCTTAAAATTGAAAATTACTTATAATACAGTGCTATACTGCACTTATCACCTCTGTGCTCTATCGCGTAATCAATTAAGAACATACATATACTAGGATGGCCTAAAATTGATAACTTATCGCAAGTAATAATATTGTTGTTGCATATCAAATTAAAGCTAATTTTATGCTCTGTATATTTGTAAGAGTAACGATTTTAAGAAATCTTACAGATTAAGGAAAATTTGGGCCTTAAAAAACATCATTTCAACAAATTTATATTTGATGAAACAGAAACTAGTATTTATTAAAAGACGCCAGCCACCTGAGTATGTCTATCCTTTTCCCACTTATATAGGGATAGGATTTTATTCAGAAATTTCTGGTTTTTGCTGGAGAACTTGTCCGAATTAGATTGAGAATATCAGTTCTGTGACCACCGCCGGCCACTGCAGTTCGGTTTTAACGTTAGTGCGCATATAAAATGCTATGAATAATTGTTGCTACATAGTGCGGGATTATGTAGACTAGTATATGAACATTTTAAAATATAGAGCAATTATCCGTATTGCGCAATTAGACTCTTATGAACCATATTAAATGCAATATTAATTTTATGTAAATATATACTAGAACATTCGCGGTTTGTTGTAGTGCGCCGGGTACAACATAGACATTTTGTGCGCGTGTGCAAGAAGAGGAACCGGAAATCGGCTCTTGCAACTCTAAATGAGGAAGTGAGTATATCTTAATAAAAAAATTGCCCTTTTCAGGAAATTATATCTCAACACGGATAACTATTAAAACGGTTTAAATTCATCCGAGAAATTTACTTCTCCTTGTTTTAATAATTAATAATTAAAATAAAAAATTCATTTTTTTTGCAATTCTCATCTTATTCAAAATTCTTACTATATCCTACTATATATGTATTAAATATATAGAACACTTGCACACTATATAATAGCATAGCATGTACGCGAAATAAAATAAAAACTAGCTTCGCTCGAGAATTTTGCGGGTTTCGTTTGGTCCGGTAAGGAATTAGTTCGAAATAAATTCGAAAAATCGTATCATTTCCCTATTGATATATGTATATATGCTATTTGTTTTTATATTTTCGTATATTTTGAAATTTTATTTTCCTATTAACACATAGGTGGCTATGATTTCCTGTGAAGGACGATTTTATATCTTATTACAGATTTTAAACAGGGCTGTCTAAATATTACTAAATAATTTGTTTCATTAAAAAGTAACGCGATATTTTCCAATTAATAGAATAGAGCAAAAATTATGACGTTTGCAATTTTCATTCAATTAAATATCATTTCAAAATAGAACTACATATATACTTTTAAAATCGTACTACATATATAATATATAGAACACCTGAATACAATTTATTAACATTGTATGCCCCCAAAATAAAATAAAAAGTATTTTTTAGTCCAGTTCAGAAACGACTATTTACAATTAAATTCAATTTTATTATTGATATGTGTACATATGTTATTTGTTTTTTTTTATTTCCTTCTGTATTTTATGTATAAGATAAAAAAAATGCATTATAGATGTTATATGGAAGTATATACATGTTAAGAACACCATTTAATTAAATAATAATAATCTTTGTAGTGTGCCGTGGAACGTCAGCTATACGCTGCGCGCGCAAATTTTCGTTGAGACAAAATTCGTAAAATACGTGGTAAAAAACGCGATTCTATTATAGATTTTAGTGTTAAAAGTTCACTAATAGACTGCTAATTGATATTCTATAACTTTTTTTGTGCGGGGTGACCGATTACATTAGATTTTCGCGAAAATATGAACCATCTACTTGCTGGTTTTAGAAGGTACGCCAAAGCTAGCCATGGCTATCGTTGATCATACATACTTGCATGTTAAATTCGTATATAAGTTAACGGTTTTTATTTATTTTCTGTAACTCTCCCAATTGATTATTATTGTTTATTAAATGCTTATGTGGGGTGTTTTTAATAATGTTTATGATTATTTACGATGATTTCTAATTCATTTGCTAATGTTTTAGGGGTGTCCAATCTACTCAATTCTGCATTTTATTTAGAACAAGTAAGTGATTTTTTTGATTATTTAGCGTGTGCTATTTTTATATTTCCCAGTTTCTTTTTTATCTTTCTGCATTTGTTATTTATATGTATGTATGTACTGTGCCGTTTGTAACAAAGTGAATTAAGTGAGTTCGCGAGTGTTTATTTTTATTTGTGAATTAACTACGTTAAATATATGCCATTTCCCCCCTGTACAGTATTAGTGTATGTCTTAAAATTAAATGTAATTTTCCGTATAAAAATCAGTGTTGGTGAGTGAAAAAAAATGGTCGTGTGCAAATTTTAAATAAATAATTTCGGGAATTTAAATAATAAAGTTCTTCGCTTCGCTTCGCTACCAAACAGGAACAACAAGAACTTCAGCTGTGGTAGGAGAGGAACAAGTTTGGATTTGGACTTGGTGAGTACCTTTTGGACTCCTAATATTTCGAACATGCGTTTTGGTCAGTGGTTCTCTTATACGTCGTAAAATAGAAAGAGAATCCGCTGTCTTCGGGTGTATTTATATATTTTATTCTTTCTTTCTTCTTTTCTTTAACAGTTTCTGAATACGCGCGTATTCAGAAATTGTTAAACTACACTGGGAAATATAAAATTTGTTTATAAAAATATTCATAACTAATAAAACCATTATTTAGTATTAAATGGTATTGATTTAAGGTCATAAAAATAATAGCACATGCACGAAAATTGTATATGTATGTATAACTTGAGAGAGTATTTTGTTCCAATCCACCCTGCTGTTATTTTACAGAACTTGTTGATGGTTCATTTAATAATAAATAAATAAATGTCTGCATATGTTTGAAACACGCGCTTTTGTTGCAAATATATGTGGTAGCCCCTGCCCTTACGGTTGGAGCAAGTATTTTCTCTAGTTCCTTGTCGCTCGTTCTTTTCGTTCGATTCGTAAATATTCCCCCCTTTCATCGTGGGAGCACCCACCGTTGGATTCCTGGAGGAAAACAACAGTTTGTCCCTTTTATCTATCGGTAACGCGTACTGTCCATCCAGTATGGCAGTTCTGCTACGGTGGCAGATCGTTGTTGTATTTAAATGATTTAAATTCTCGCGTTGTTTAGCTTCCCGGGTTTGCATTTTTTGGTTGGGGTTTAAATTCGGGTCTCGGGTGTTTCGGAGGTGGGCGCGTCGCGAATTAATTTTGTAAGAACTTGCATTGATTGAATTCAAATAAATAGTAATTTTTTTATATAACGCTGATATTACGCGCCACTGTATCTCTCCGGTAAATGTGGATATTATTGTCCTAAATATGAGATCGATGCAACCTTGGAGCACTAATGTGTAATCATTGCTTGCTAACTCTCCGTTTAATTTAAATATTGTTTTTGCTAAAACTATGATCGATGCAACCTTTGGAGCACTAATATTGTGTAGTAAAGGCATGCTGAGACTTAGTTATAATTTTAAATAATTTTTTTTTTTAATAAAAATTTGAATAAAATGAGATGCGTGGTGTTTGTTAATATTGGCGCGTTACAAATAACCGACTAATGAATCCAAGTCTAAGAAAGCCCATCTGTGCTACTAGTAGTACAGTGGGTGCCCAGTGTATCTGACCGCTCTCGTGCCTACTGCTGTACGACCAGGGTGCAGTAGGACAGTGCGGGAGTTGATTAGTGTGCACTGGGAACCGGATTGATTTGTTGGTTGGTTGGTCACTTCAACTCGATCGCGTACGCTGGGCCCGCCGAAGGAGTGAGGTGGGCCCCAATAACTAACTGTACTTTCACACTTCACACAGGTTTAATGTTTTCGGACGTCCCAGTCCTGGTTAACTGGGTGTCCACCCTTTTAAAGTTTTCGCAGTGTGTGAGCAGACTTGCACACTGCACCCTTTGGCAGTTCGCCTTCTAATCCAAATTTCTTACAGATGCATCTATATCCACGTGTAACATTGTGTCGTACCCAATGTTACAATACACGCACGCACGCAAATAATTGTGTGTGCCCCGTGCTTACTAGCACAAAACTAGAATAAGTATCTCAAATAGTAGGTAGTGTGAGGGAATCTTTCAGATAGGTAGGGGGTGGGAATATAGATTCAGTTAGGTAGGTCCCCGCCGGGGTACGTTTCAAAATTAACTCTAATAGTTACCTTTTTCCAACGCTCTAAATAATTAGTTTAACTATAGTGAATATATCTCAATGTGAAATCGTTCTTGTAGCGAGCTTTTCGTGTATTTTTCAATCCAAACTATGGGAGTTGATGTTCAAGCGTGGCCCATGGAGTTTACCTTGACGAGGTGGCGGGGCTTAAGCTTCCCTCACTAATGTTTTAGTTAATCTCATATTTTATTTCCATATTACTATGTGTTAAATTAACATAATAGTTTCGATTAGTGCGGGATGCAACCAACAAACTCCTACCGCGGCGCGATAAATTTTTCATGATTACAATACTTACTTATACTGCGTATAAGAATGTAAAAATGTAGGAGTTATAAAGTAAATAAATCTAAGTTTTGTCAGTAAAGTTTTATGATACAATAAATATTAAATTTCCAATTTGCCGATGTGACACGTTGAGGCTTATAGCAAATAAACGTGAACATATATATCTCCAAATAACGTTACTTGAACGTTCAAACCAACTATAAAATAATACCACGCTATGTAAGATCATTTTAGATATATTAGAATATTTGTTGGGGCTCCAATTGGAGGATTTAGTATTTAGGACACTTAATGACTTCAGTTAACAAGCTTATAAATTGCGATCAAACACTAAAAAAATCGCCACAACAAGCGCTTTTGCAAGCTTTGATTTTTTTAAGATATTTCACAAAATTCCCATGAAATTTCGTGTAAAACAATCTCAATTGTTATTACCAAATTATACAGTATTGATTAATTCATTACTAGAACCAATATATACATAATTATATATACATGCTAGTTAAATCGTATTTTGTAACTTTGATCCTGAGCTTCGTGAACTGTTTGGGTCACTTTCACTGTAATAGCTCAATAACTCATGAATATCGATACATACAAGTAATTTGCATTGCCCATGTTAGTTACGCGCACAAACTACAAACTATTAAACCTGTTAAGGGCCCCCAGTATACCGCTATATTACAAAAATACCACACACCCTATCCTCTAAATATAAAATAAACCAAATGATAATAATAAACAATTCTATTAAGTCTTTAAAACTTTCGTAAAAAAAATTTCGATCGGAAATATACGTTTTGATCTTCCCTGAATCGATTCCAACTATTTTTGGAATGACGTCTGTCTGTCTGTCTGTCTGTCTGTCTGTCTGTCTGTCTGTCTGTCTGTCTGTCTGTGTGTGTGTGTGTGTGTGTGTGTGTGTGTGTGTGTGTGTGTGTGTGTGTGTGTGTGTGTGTGTGTGTGTGTGTGTGTGTGTGTGTGTGTGTGTGTGTGTGTGTGTGTGTGTGTGTGTGTGTGTGTGTGTGTGTGTGTGTGTGTGTGTGTGTGTGTGTGTGTGTGTGTGTGTGTGTGTGTGTGTGTGTGTGTGTGTGTGTGTGTGTGTGTGTGTGTGTGTGTGTGTGTGTGTGTGTGTGTGTGTGTGTGTTCTATACAGCCTAAACGGTTGAAGCTAAAATTATGAAACTTTAAACATAAGATTTGCATATGCCTGGGGTGTGCACCTCCTATTTTTGAAAAAAATATTCAAAGCGGAAGTGCCTGTTTACTCTAGTCAATTTTTGCATTTTCTGCAAGTACTCAAAAATGGTTACAGTTACAGAAAATTTTCATGAACAAAAATTAAAGGTATTTATATTTAGCACAACTTTTGTTTGAATTATTTTTCCAAAAAGAGTAATGGCTTCAAATTAAATATCTGCTTATTATATATATATATTTACATAAATCGTATTATCTGCGCCTGTCAATTGTTTTACAATATAGACTTAAATAATTTGAAGTTTGGCATTTAATATTTATTAAAAGAAATATATTTAGTGTAAAAGCAATCTAAAGGTTAGAACAAATATTATAAATTAGATAAATAATGAAACTACGATGTGGTTTAACCCATATGCGTATAAGAAAGTTCGGTGCATGACACTGCAGATGTTTTTAAGAATGATCTACTTATATATCAATCATTTTAATTAAGAGCGGCTCAACTAAGTGATAAATTAAACCTAAATGCAATTTGTTTTGTGTTTTATGAATCGTGTATTTTTAATTTATAACAATAAGTGCAATTTGGGTATTTAATAGTGGTAGGTATATATGTATATGACAGTTTTGTCTATAGTGAAAATAGCAATTACAAACAGTGGAAACGTAATTACTTCGTTAGAACATCAGATTATTTCTGGTTTGATGGAAATTATATATAGTAAGGGAACATATATGTATGAATTGTTGTTTGTAGCTTGCTAATTAAATGAAGCCACCATATTTCAATATATGTATGTATGTATGTATGCATGTATATATGTATGTAAGTATGTATAGATAGATGAGCAATTTGAATAAACAATATATCGTTGCCGATAGCAACGCATTGTTCTTGTCTATAAACTGAGAACACGAATCGAACTGTGAATATAATACTCCCATAGATTATTTACACACGTATTTACCATAGATCTCATGCTATACCATCATGTTTACTCAATTACTTACTACATTTATATCCTAATTATTCTAATACCTATATCAGTACATCGCAGGAATTACATTTAAAACAAAGTTCTAATATATATTTCAAATAAGGAAACTTTGTCTTTGATTTTTTTTCTTTTTAATCCGATGAGATGTAGAATACAATCGAAGAAAAGCTAGCATCCTTTTCCATATAGTAATAGCCTTCATTTTCAATACATCAAGTGCATCTGTCGACTCTATTTCAAAGTAAAAACTAAAATAAAAATATTCTCACCGCACTGACAGTTTAAGACATTTTTCTTTATTTTACTTTGCTTTATATTACTATATACAGGATGTCTACTAACAGAACTAAAAATACATTTTATAACAATATCTTACATATCATTCTAAATAGTAAAAAAAAAAAATAGAGCGCAAGAAAGACGTTTTTGATAAAAAAAACTTAATTTACTTTTTGGTTGAAAGGTATCAGATTGAAAAGTAAATTAAATACTCCAACCAGTGACAGGTTCAAAATTATATATATATATATATAAGAAAACAATCAGATTCTCAACACGAATACGAAAATACGCAACCCTTTTGTGAAACCGGAACACACTTTAAAACACTCAACAAATTAAAATCACTCGTTATATTTGTTTATTTATTATTCATGACAACTTAACTTTAACAATCTAAATATTTCAATAGTAACTTAATGAAATTAATTATTAAATATCTTTACGTATTTATTTGTAAAACAATTATTCTTATTCCACAAGATTCCATCATTGATTTAAAAACTATTTAGATACTAAATCATTCCATGACATGTTTTAAACTTGGCAAATTTATTTGGGATACACAAAAAAGTTTCATTAATTTCATACATTTTTGATATCTCTCCCGCAAACTTTAAATGGATTCTACTCGAAAACCAACAAACAATTCTATATTATAATAGTAATTTACATTTCATTCATGACACAAAATACACAAAAGACACAAATGTTTATATAACATTTTACTGTCAATAAACTGTATATACATTTAAATGCGAATACTGTAAGCGGAAAATCAACTTCATCCCTATTTATACTATAATAACAATAATTTCCTTTACATAATATATATTTACATGCATATACATATTTAATAAAAATATGAATAATATCATATTTTTAAACAATAAAATAGTCGTATTGAAAGAAATATTATGTAAATTATATATTTGATTTTGTGAATAATGGGTCAGATGCCGCTTGGGGATTGAGCCCAGAACCTTTAGTTTTTTTGATTAAGTTAGTTAAATAGTTTAGAGATTCAATTAGTTATTCAATTAAAAAGGAAATGAAATGGTTTAAAGGAGCGAATTGAATTTGATCGAGACGAAACCGATATAGTTTAGTTTTAACGAAAAACTAATAGAAATAGTGTAAAATATATCATTGTCGAATTGCTGAATATATAAATAATGTTTGTGTTTATATGTCATGTAGTAGAGTCATCTAAATCTTGATAAATGTGTGTGAATATTTTTACGTCTTTTTCTATTTCTATGATAAATGATTGGTTGATTTCTAACAAATCTAATATTGTATATTTAGAGGGGAATTTTAATAAAGCTCGTGCATTTTAATAGATTATTAATTTATTGGATGGAATAAATAATAATTCATAAAAATTGTTTTATTCGTAATTTTACATGATTTTTATTATATATTTAGACTATTTAATTGTTGGGAATTTTTAAGCGGTGTGTTTATAGAATTAGGTGATCGTTTTATGAATTTTTTTGCGATATGTTTTGGGTTGTTATGCGATTGATTGAATTTTGAATTTGTTGATGGTGTTGTCGGTAAAAATGATGCGATGCACAATTCTCAATATAGAGCTGGTTAGGTAGGGTAAGATCGTTTTGCAGCATGCCATCGACGCACTAGTAAAATATGCATCTGCGCCTTGGTGTATATACCGCGATCGCGACACATTTTTGCCGAAATCCAGTCCAATCCCCGTATACGATGTGCCGACAGAGCACATCTCGCCGACTTCTCGTCTCGTTAGAGAATCAGTCGCAACGTCGCTTCTGTATCGGGTGCACGTACAAAACACCATGCTCGAAACGAGCGTAATCGTCACGATAAACTCATTCTATCTGCCTACATAAACCCGTAATTACTCGATCGTGGTACACGTGCAAATTGCCTAGGTGATTTGTTATACTACTACATATGATATTCTAGTGCTTATAGTGAACATTTGCGGTAAATTGTTTTTTTTTTTAAATTAAAGTGAGTTTATTGTGTTTATTTTTAATTAATCTCTATTTTAAAAAAAACACACCAATCATATATTTATAATAATTTTCTAAAAAATATATAAATAATTAATTTAACACAATTCATTATATAATTGTTCCTAATTTATATATATATACAACAAAAGAAAAATTTAATTAAAATTTAGTACCAAATATTCATTAACAAAATTATTGACAACAAAATCCTTTTATTTCGAAAAAAACTTCCGTGTTTTTTAATTATAAAAATATATATACCGCGCATAAATTTTGGACAAGATAAACCTAGTTTTATTGCTGATGAATATTAATTATTTCAAACATAAAATAGATACTTTATAGCAAAATAAATTTATAGTCGATTTCAGTCAAAATGAACAACAAATTTCGTCGTAAATTACAAACATAAAAATTATATTTTACTATTAAACACTAGGTACAAAAGTATTTAATTTTTACGGAACATTTTCAATGAATAGTGTTTAATTAAAAGTATTTATCAAAACCATTTTTTTAGTTAAAAAAAAAAAACTTATTGCTGACCTACTCTAGAAACTTTTGATGTAAATTCAAGTTGGATTTTAGTATAGAATACTAGTAATTTATATATGTATGCAAATGACAATATATTTGCATTTATATTATAGTTTTTTTTTGTGTATTTATATAAACAATATTTATTACAATTTTCGTTTTGTTGTAGCTTAAATTTGATGTTTTAGTTTGATAAATATATGTTTCTGTGTGTTAAAATTAATATAAAATAAAAGTGAAAAATGAAGTTGTGGAAAGTGCTAGCGCGGAACAGTTACATTTACAATGCAAATTACACCAGTGGCACTGAATTACAAGGTGAGTGGTCTTCAAAATGTGAAATTATGATAATTTTCACTCGTTTGGTTGGACAAAATATATTAATTTTCGTAATTCTTATGTACTTATATAGAGAAAAAAAATGGTTTAAAATAGTAAATTATTATTATTTTATTATATTTTCATTTAAAATAAAAATTATTTATTTTGAGATTCATCACCCACAATTTTTTTTTTTTTGTGTTAGTGTACCAATAAATAAAACGTAATTTTTTTTTGTTGCTGTAAGTTGTAATATAATATTTACAACTTGTAATAAAGTTGATATCCCACTAGACTTTCGTCAAGTCTTATAGAATAAGTAGGTTTGAGTCGTGAGAGTTAGTTGACTTAATCTCGCAAATTCTCTTATGTACTTAAGGGTAGGTTTTAACTAGCAAAACAGTTTATCTGAGTTGAAAAAATGTCCCATGAATTTATAATTAAATGTTGTTTACGAATTTCCAGCCAAGGATTTTTAGATATCCTGAATTATTAATTTTCCCAGCGGTTAAGTTTGTTTAGGATTTTGAGATAGGCCCTATAGTATAATAAATTATTTATTTAGTTAACATTTTTAAAGAAATATATTTTGATTTTTTAAAATAATTTTTTTTTAAATATGGATTTTTATATCAATTAAAAGAATGGATACATTTGTTTGGATGATGAATAAAAGCGTATTAATTAAAGATCCAACAGTTGTAATGTAGATGTATGAGTGAAAATTGACTTTTATTGAAACGCTCGCATTTGCCTTGTGAATTAGCCCCCCGGCATCATTAAAACCTTGTTATAATCTTTTACGTTACGTTTGTTATATATACACGTACGTAGATAGAACATAGATACCGGGTGCTTGCTCCAATCTCCCTTTTCATGTCTTAATTTGTATAATTTAGAACAAACGAAGGGGCATCAAATGAAATTATTCCCCCGTGATGTATTTTAATTATTTGTGTTTTGAGCTTCGCATCAAACTAATTCACCTGTTTTAAATGTATTTACGCAAACAACTAACAATTGCTTTTCAAAAAAAAAAAACACCAACAATTTCATTATTTACATTCTCATAAATAATATACTACCTATTTATATATTTATTATTATGCATGATTCATATCGTACATCTGTTCATGACCATTTTTCTGAACGCAAAAAAAAAACTCAAACTCTTACTACCTACATTTTTTTTGTACTCGTAAAATATAAATAGCATTTTTTTTTACTGAAGTCAATGATTTTTCGTTCATTTAAAAAATATGTAATTAGTATAAATATTTATATACAATATATTTTGTGGAATATAATATTTAAAAAATCTGATTACGGCAATAAATGTTTAACGGCAAATAATCTAGTTAGATTGGTACATAAATTTTTTTTTATTTTTCTAAGTTGTATTTGAGTATGAGTACGAACAATATACAGCAGTAACGATCTTTATGTTTGTGTGGTGTACGTGGAAAAATATTATATCAATGTAATAACAGGATTATTGCTTCCTTATATTTGTTATATGTACGTGTGTTATTACTGCGTTTTGCAAATAAACGAAACATCACTACATATACTATCGTAAATATACCTACAGTACGTTACAGGAATATATACGAGCTTATAAATCCTCTTGGCAATGAGCTTAAAATGATATATTAAACATATTTAGTCTCAACAGTATCTTAAAAATTATAATACTACACCAAATAATTAATTTATTATCAAGCGCTTCTAAAGTATTCATGCGCATATTAAATTATTTTTTATTATTCTATAAAAGTAATTACGATTTAAATAAAGATATATACAATATATTTCTTCGTATAAGAAAAAAGATTCTATTTCGAACAGTAAAATAAATAATGCAACACGCCAGAAGGGCGACCACTGTTTGGAGCATGCTTTAATTTAAAAATTTTTTTTTTAGACACCATTGCAACGGTGCAAGTGCAGATAGAATAAAAGGAAGGTTTTTTGGTTAATTATTCGATTTGTATTCTGTTTATTTGAAAAGAATGTAATTAAAAACGTAATTTAACAAGATTCTATCAAATTTAAAGCAAACGAAAAGCAAAAAATTTGCGAAATTTCTAGTTACTTTAATTCTCTATATGGAAATTCTATATAAGTTTCGGAAGAAAATTAATAAATTCACGCAATTATTTTGTTTACGTCCCTTAATTATTTCTTATATAGTATATAATCGAGTATAAGTGATAGTTTATTCTATATTTTGTTGATTTTATTATTAATTTGAGTTAGTATGTAATATAGTGACAACAATAAATAATTAAGTGTTTTTGCCATAAACAAATGAAAATTGTTGTGGTATCGCGCGATTTACATTTAAACAACATTGTCCGCGTTGTTGTTCGCGTAAAGTAATACAACATAGAGAATAAACCCGCAGATAGTGTCTATCTTTATGTGATTTATTTTTCACTGTCTGTTTTACGGTTGCTATAAACTCGAAATTAGGTCAAATGTTTTCGGGTTCGTAGTATATATGTATATATCGATAGGAAACAGGGACAATACGAGACATTTTATGGCTTCATATCCACACGTTCTAGTATTTTCATTCTAGACCGGAATGGAGATAGCATACATGTTTTCAATTGCAATAATCGCATATCTAACGTTATCGTACTTACAGAATTTATTTCATTTTCAACAACAAATACATTATTTATAATTTATATAAAAATTTACGCAACTTTTCTTAATTTCCTACTAATAGACATACTAAAAAAATTCAAGGATTTTTATCTTTCATCCCCTTTTGGGAAAGTGGTCATATTTTGTTTTTGATAAAATATTTTCTTTATATTTTACTCTATTTGGAAATTAAACGAAATATAGTTGTTACAGACACTGTAAACTTGTAAGGGTTTTGTGCGATGTTTGTTGTAGACTTCAATTATTTTCGGATAGAAGAGGTTTTGTTGGTATTGTAGCTTCTGGTTACAACACACTGCTTGCAATTGAAGACTTGTGCGCACATCAGCCAGCTACTTGGTTTAATTGAGTTTGGCGACTTTGACATTTGAGAGTTGCTAGAACTGTAATTAAATGATAGCGCTAAAAAAGCTGTTAAGTTTAGTTCGTTACTAAAGAACATATCTCGACAAAAAAATATTATTTAAGCGAAAAAAACCCTAATACAAATTCCCCAAAAATTACTTGTCAATTGAAAAATAAAAGCGAATACAATTTTTATATCACGATATTTGTTTTCTACAATTTCACAATTGTGTATATTTTTGTATTTTCAAACAAATATTGAATTCGCATTGTGTAAAATTTTTACCGGTAAACTTCAAACAAATGCAAAAATGTCTGTTATAAAAGTAAAAATAGATTAAAAAAGCGCGTTAAATAACGATGTCCTGTACGATAACAGTGTACTGAACTTTGCCTTTTCGTACGAAGTCGTATCAATATTTTTTTTTCGGTCGTTTTTCCGACCACTACGTTATAGTTTATCGATAAAACAGTGTCCTATACATATAAATTATTTATGTTATGCTCGCTTTCCCACCTAAATATCACTGAATAATTTTTTGCTCTACCACCCTCCAGCGATACACAAAAGTTTCGAACATAAAAATATATATTTTAGTGAAATAAATTTCTTTGTCCATCAATTTTAAATATTTAAATAAATAAATTATTGCGCTTTTTTGGTGGTAGAAAAAAAATTTGGTTTGTATACACTGGGTGCTAACAATACGGTATTACGTAAATTCACACAGAAATTTATCAGCTTTCTTAAACGAACGAACTGAACAAGGCTTTTCTTTCGTGCACTCTTGAAATAAATTTAAGAATGCATTATTCAAAATTTGAATAGAATAGGAATAAGTAGCTACCTATCCGACCATCCTAAGCGTTTTATTAGACACAAAATGTCTGCCGGTTTTCTTTTTATTATTATTACGTTTTTGATATATTACAAGAAATTATTACCGACCAAATTGTATGAAATTCCCGCTAAAATATTCTTGATTAAAACCTCTAACTCAAAAAAATCATTTACCACATTAAGACTTTTACGTAATTTACAACAAATATGTATTGAAATGATTTAAACATTTTTAATAAAACATACGCGATATAAAATAATTATTCTCTGTCAATTACAATCGTAGTTCAAGTAAAGGTTACTGAATTTAATTGTTTTAGCATCTGTCTCGGTCAATTGGACCCGTAATTTTTACGGGCTAGGATATTTTAAATTGAAAATCGATTCGTTAATTGAGAACTGTTTTTTCGTCGCTTTATGTTTTATAAAAAGCGTATACGCCTAATGGCTATATCTGTATTTTATACATTTGAAATGTTTTATCGGCATTTTAAATACGTTTTAAAATTAATTATTTGACCCACCAAAAAATTAAAACAGTTTAAGTAATGATTATATAAAATTTTGTTATGTACGTGAATATTTGAGCTGTTCTCTTCTTTTATATTTTATTCCGACAAATGCCAACATTCTTCTTTATATTCGTTATTTTTCATTTTTATGGTATGTCTAGGCATTTTTATGCGGTTCGTGTAAATGTGTATACACCGTTCAACTAGAGGTGTAATTTTATATGAATTTACACAATTTAATTATTTACTTAATGCGAACATCAAGTTGCGTATATTTGAACAATTTGGATGTTATTAATATTTAGCAAATATGCCAATAAAATTAATATGTATATATATAATGAAATAACATTCAATATTATAGTTCGTTTATTTACAAAGTGAATTGAACGGAAAAACACCATATATGTATTTTCATGTCTCGCGTTATTATTATTAAATATTTTAATTAAATGCGCATTCATTTATCAACAAATAAAATTAATTAAAAGTCGCCAATGAATAGTTATTACTATTTATACATTTGTTTTTAAATTAGCTTACATTTTCTCTTCTCTGGTATAATTCTCAAACAAATTTAATATATTTAAAAAATATTTGATGAACTATTCACCGTACACCTCCCCCTCCCTCCCTACGCTCATATACACACACACACACACACACACACACACACACACACACTATAAATAAATGAATTTGCGTGTTTTATAATTTTTATTTAATATTAAAAAATACATACATCGAAAATTAGTATAAACTATGAATGAAGGACAGATTTATCGGTTCTTCTCTTGGTAGCAGTAATGTTTGTCGTGATTGTTAGTTTGGCTCACGAATTGCTACTATTTTACGTGACTTTAAATAAAATATGACGTATTTGAGTAGTCCATTTTCTTGTTGCCAGAAAAAATAAAAATATTATAAATAAATCGCGATATATAATAAATAATTCATAACACATCCTTGTTGCAACGTAGCCAGGGCATAATAGCCATTATTCCGCAGACGGCCATTCATCATATTTAAATATAATTTTCTAATAACTTTCTGGTACATTTATTCAAATTTATGCTTTCAAGGTACTAATAAACTCACTAATAGAATATTTCACAATATGCTGGCAGCCATGTTAACATCGCTAAATAGCTAACTTCCGTCAGACAGGATAATTTCATTTTTAAATAAAAATACGCGTCCAAATAAAATCATTCAATTTTTTTTTTAACAAATCCCTTAACTGGGTTTATCGTCATATTTCTTTGTTTCCGGATACTAATTAAATTATTTCACATCAAATGGTGGACATATTTCTATAAAAAATTTTTTTTTAATCAACAAAATTTATTCAAAATTGTGTACAAAATATATAAAATTGGCTTTTAAAGGAAATCTCTCATTAAAATCATATTATTTCTAAGGATTGCTTCGAGCAAAACCTAATTCAAGCACTTAATTACGTTACTTAAGATACATGAGTTTGAGTTTCGTATATAATTACGTTTTGAATCATTCCGAGGGGAGTTAGTCTTTTTATCTGCAAACTAATTTAATTACTCAAACATCAATCGTTCAATCTGCCCGCAAATAGCGCCAACGATATTTTGCTCAATTTAAATACAATTTACTCCCATATTCAATTAAGAAACAGATATTTCACGTCAAACGTCTACATTTTACCACTGATATTTTAATTATTATTTTTCATATTTCCTCCAGTTTTACATCCAAAACCCCATCTTCAATCTTCATTAAACATTTGCTATTATCGAACAATCCACAATTATTATTGAAATATTAATATTTTGTAATTTACAATCGGAATATAAATTTAAATTCTTTTAAATATTACTTTGAACTATCGGACTTTTCTAAGACGCAGATTTATTATTTGCATTCTTAATGTCACTGAGCATTCGCAAGAAAACGTATTCGTTCATTTTTAATTGCAAATTAATTATTAAAATATGAATCTGTTAATGATAGCCAATTAAAATGTCGATTAGTAGAAAATATATTTTTCTAAACGTAATTTAAAATCGTAACGGTTCCGTTAAAACGTAAAAATTGATATTTTCTTTATCCGTTGCCTATGAAACGTTTTACAATATTAAAGCAATTTATCATTTTACCGCACCGAATACGGAATTCAAATTAGATAAAAGCAGTGTTCCTCTTGTTCCGATCGTGTACCAAATGGTTCCTAAACTAATTCTTATCATATATTACACTAAAACTCACAACTCACTTCAATGCATATCAAACCCATTTTTCTTTAGCAAGAAGAATGAATTCTATACTATATAGAACACAATAGACTATATGGTCTGTACGTGACGTCATTATGCCGAAAGATCTATTCGGAGTATGTTTGTATTGCTCCTATTTTAGAATAATTAATATAAAATAAAGCATACTCTAATGTGCATTTCAATCATATTCATGATTTTCGTCAAATAATTTCGCATTTCGCGACTAGGATTATTAAACCATTTTCTATCTATCACAGCTGCACACAATTTCCTCTATATTATCTAGCTACTTTAAGTTTTGATGTAGTTCGTAACTTTCGCAAGAACTATTATTATTATTGTGTACTTATCTCTCAAATATAATAATAACAAAAATTGGAAATGCTCGCAGTAAATCAGATTATATCTTAGCACGATAAGTTTGTATTAGTAAAAAAGAAACACGCATAGTAGATGTTAGTTGAAGATTATTTAAATATTATAATTAAATTCGTTTCGCCAATTGGGTCATAAATATTAATAACTAACTTAAATCGAAATATTTTTATTAATTCTATACTTTCTTTTGTACCAAATATATGAAATGGTATTTTTATAAAATATTAAGCAATATTTAATAAACATTTGTGGATATTTTATGGAAATTTAACAAACATGTGTTTAAGTTATGCGTGTGCACGGGGTTTTCAAAATGGTAGAATGATTGATAAAGTGACAAAAAAATGGTGTTTGAATAAGTAATACGGGAAAATCGGTATTTTATGCCGAAAAGTAAAGAAAACGTAATTTATATCCAACATTTGCACTTTTGAAAAGATAAAAGTTATTCGTTAGATTCTATACGGTTTCCGCACTTTGACTTGAGTAGTTGTTGGGAAATGATTTTCCAATTTGAGCATTTAAGAATAATGTTGTCGCATTTTTCTTCACTCGTCCTTCTGTAATCTTTACGAACGCCACGAGCAGTAATGAAGAGAATTATAAATATATAGCGTCCGGAGCGCGTTGATAATGTGAACTTAATTGAACAAAGTCAATTTGTTCTATAGTTATTAAGTGCAGACATTTTTTTACCCGTCTTTCTTTTCAGCTAGAATTTGTTTTATAATGGAAATGGTTGCAGTTGCTATGAAACTTATTAGGCAAGTCGGAAAATGACATAAAGAACGGGCTCTTTGGCAAAACTTTTATGTTTATTAATTGGTTTAGGTATTTTGTTGAATTATAACTTTGTCCTTTATACCACATTTTCTAAAGATTACCTACCTATTACATGCAATTTTTCATTTTGTAACTTTCCACAATTTTTTCCATTAAATACAAAAAAAAAAATCGACAAAGAATAAATACGTTTTATTTTAAAGGTCTTATATTTTGTTCATATTCTTAAGAAATTACGCGTAATCCTACAATATAATATTTTTAATATTCATTTACCTTGCATTTTCTGTTAATTTTGTGTGTGAAAATTGGTACAAATAAAAATAATTAAATTAAAATTCATAACTCAACAAATCTTAAGCCTTTCAACTAATGATCCAGTTGAATTAGCATACTTAACTCTTGCATTTTTATTGAAAATTAAACGAAATACTGTCCAGTGTACCTCAATTATGCCATTCCATAAAATTTCCGACAGACTGACTGGCGAAAAATTTCTAATTTAAATTTCCAAGCAATGAATAATCAGAAAAAAACGCACGAAAATTATTTCTCCAACCATTAACAGATTACAAACAGACTTTAACGTTCCCTAATTGCTATATCATATATTTGTTGAGCTTCACTTAAATATTGGCAATTATATAATTGTTTAATAAATAAAATGAACCCTTATAAAATAATCAAATTCACGTCAAACCATGCAAATATATATGATATTCCCTTGAACGGGATGTTCATTAGAATTTTTCACCATTACTTTTTTTCGTTTTGTTTTTTCTCTCTAAATTACTTACAATTAAACGTAATTGATTAGTACGAAGAGTCGCTTGGATGGTTGTGCGTTTGTGCTTTACGATAAATTGACTGGTCCCGTAATATAATTTGTCGAATTTTTCCCTTTTCTGCCAATATTAAGATTCTGAGCGAGTCGCATCGCCAATCTAAGCTGAGTGATGTTGATTGTATATTGGTTTTTTTTATTTGGGGGGGGGGGGCTTATTGATTTGATTTAATAGAGAAGTGTGATATCGATGAAACGATCTAGGTCAATAATGATTAGTTCGCTTTCACGTGTTTGAACTGTTTAGCCGTTTACAGGGAAAATTGGCTCTATATGTTACGGCTATATTACACTATAGTCTTATTAAGTTTCCGCTCGCTTAAATTATCGTTTGTGTTACAACATTCTTTGACGCGATTAAATCTATTACAGAATTTTCATTTCAAACGAAAATGTATATTATATATATATATATATATCTATGACCAAAAATAACTGTTTATTCGAAATTGAATTATTATCTCAACCAATTTTATACAAAATATACGTAACATATAAGATGAGAAAACAATTTAATAACCATTTTCTTATAACCAGTACACTTTTTGAATATATTTAATTTTTTTTTAAGTATTTTAAGCATATTTTTATTAAAAATTGCTTAAAAAAATGTTAAACACGTATGTTTATTGGTTTTATATTTAAAGATACGCATTGGGATTATCTCTAGAGTATCTTATTTTCTCGTAACGTTTCTGCAGTGGCATTGATTTTATTTTTTTGTTGGAATATTAAATGCGAATAACGCTAATAAAAATATCAGATACAGATCTAGCTTAGAACTACAATGTAATATGATTTATAACGAATTGGTTTTTGTGCCTGATCTTGACGGGTATTTAAATCAAATATGATTGGATTTCTTCGAAACAAACAAAAAACGTCATATTGAAAAGAAGTCTTTGACAAACATGATTATATTTATATATGAACAAAAAATTGATTTTATTAAATTACATAAGAACCCAAAACGTCCTAAATTAATAATAATAATTCATTAAATGGGGTGATAGAAACCCCTATACGTTCTTTTACAATTATTTCATATAAATTATTTTAAATGATTTTACGAATTGATTTTAATATAGCTAGTTTCCGCATGACAAAAGTAGCAATAAAGCTCAAGGCTACCATTTGTAAATAGCGCACAACTGTTACAGTTTGTATTTAGGGAAAGAGGTGAAATGTTGACAGGCGAACATGGCAATATGACACTGACCTAGGGACAGATAGACTATTTGTCGTTTTGGAGCTGTGCGAATGTACACACAGAGATACAAAGACAGCGCCAAACAAGCGAATTCAAGGTTTAAATAATTTATCACGGTAATGTTTGTGGAAACACATAACATGTGTTCCGTAAATAAACCGATGTCACCGGTTTTGTCCCCTGCCTATCGTTTCACATCCCTGACTTTCACAACTCAAAAGTGAAATTAATCATCAAAATTACGACACTAATTTGTTTTTCACCAATTTCAATAATCGAATATTTAACTACACTTTTAAAAACAAACTCAAATTATATCAGTTTCCCTTTCATTATTCCCCAGCTTCAGGAAAGCAGAAATATAATTATAATCACCCTGAAAACCCAGAGAAAGCTCAATCGTAAATATTTTCAACTGGCAATTTTGTTTAACTAATAATTGGCCTTTTCAGCATTTATACACTTTTCAGTCTATTTGTACAAAAACGCCAAGATCATTTCACGCTTAACTGAATACTAATTCGTTACTTTCATACGATTTTCAGTTTCAATTCAAAACTGACTAACAAAAATTATTTTGTATCTTGATTTTCCATTATATATTAAATTAAATTAAAATTTCTCAATAAAATATTATTATTCCCTAACAAATATATTTCGCGAAATAATTCATAATTTCGTTAGAAATATATCAAATGACAAACAGGCTTTATTTTAGTTGTTTAAACATAATAATGCATGCACAATGAATTCAAAATACATAATGTATGTTATGCACTAATGAAACCTAATTTTATAACAAGGAATTTATAATAGAACATTGAATTAACATCCTAGCAATTACTTAGTTTAATTTATATCAAACTATTATTCATTTGATAGTTAAATTATGTTCGAATTGGGACTACATATATTGTAATACCGTGCGTGTATTTATTTAAAAGTCGATATCAAATAGAATTTATTACCGGTGCTGGTTTGTTTTCCGTTCACGTTTCCCGAACGGTGCAACATTGTGCATCTTAAACGATTTGAACCACCAGCGAACGACATCAGATAATTTATATAGATATATGTAGGTGAAAACCTGGAATTCGCACTTTACGACATACAACTAAACTTTAAAACAACGCGTCAATTTTTAAACATTTCTATATCGAGTATATTTTTCTTTCTTTTTTGACAATATATATATAATACACCAAACAAAAATAATTCATCAATCATATAGTATTCAATAGCTGAAATTGTTTCGTTGTCAACCTTACAGGACCTTTCTGATAAATATGTTGTTGGCACCTTATATAACGAAAATATGTTCTTTACAGGACGTTCTTAGTTACGTAAAAAATGAATTTTCTTTTTAAGTGTTTTCAATAACTATTAAAATAAATATTTCTGTCGTAAATAATAGTGCGTAGTCCTGTTTTTTTTCACTGTATTTTGCAAAAAAAGCACGAAAGATAAATGTCTTCCGCAAACAAACCGCGCAACCCAATAAAAATGTATACTTATAGGTTCCCGGAGGCGCAGAACTAATCTAATACAATTTTTATTCAAAGTGTGTTACATGATATGATTCACTTAAAAGTTCGTCGAACAAAAGAGCATTTCTTCATTCGTGACTAAGTTACGATTTTAATTAATTTTTACATCGTAAACTTCGCGAAAGTGTATTAGGATGATTCGTTTTTCGTTTTTTTTGTTTGGGGTCACTGGGATCCGATCCATCAATCATGGAATGGATAAAAAAAGTTTTAGAGGTATCTTTCGGGTGTTACTTATGATATTTAAGCGGCACTCTAACCATGAAACTTTTAAGTATATGGTCCGATATCCGTTTTCGTGACTATTATCGACGCTAGAACGTTTTGCGACTGAAGTATATCGTTTAAGCGTTATTGATCGTATTTTATCACGAAATACTTATTATATATATATTACACATTTATTTGCTTTTATTACACAAATATATATAAAAAAAAATATTTTAACAAATACACAGTGACACAGCTTAAAGCTCATATCTACAAAAGATCTTGAAAGTGATATAAAAGAAAGCTTTTTCATAATCCAACATTAAAATATACGATAAAACAAGAATATACCATTGTTTCAAAAGAAAAATCTCATTTCCTTTAATAAGCGACGTTTTTTTTTTGTTCCTCAAACAAAAATCAGCCATTTTAGTTTCATAAGTTTGCATTTCTAGCTCAGAAATATTTACGCAAAACAAAACAAATTAATAATTCATTCCCAAGTTATATTTATCATTTCATTCCGCTCACTCTATTTAACCATTTATTTCACAAATGTCAGCATTGCTCAGCAACAGTGAATTCATAATAAAACGGATCTTCGAAAATAGCATTTTCGTTGTTGTTATTTTGTCGCAAATTTAATACGAACTTAAAACTAAACTCAATTTTCCCTTAACTTGATTAATTACTTCTATATTTTTTTTTAATTTATTTCAAATAAATCATTTTTATTATTTATGTATTTTTATTATATATATACATAATTAATTTAGTTAATTTTAAAATAAAATTCAATGTATTAGTGTTAGTTTAATTTGAATGGGATTACGAGTCTTGAATCTTAAACCAGTACTCAATAAATTTTAGTAGTCGTAAAGTGCTCTTCGGTCGGATCATAAATGTGGTCGACGTAAGATCATATACGACTGACATTATTCCGCTATGCGATAAAAATAATAGATAAGCGATAACAGATTTACGCGACCCTGTAATCGTACTTTTCCAGAGACCATCGAGTGTCTCGTGAAGCTTCACGAGACTCGATTGTTCGATCAAAATCGATGCTTGTCGACAATAGATTGGGGTGTAATGAGACTCAATCTCTACGTCCTCAAAACGTAAAATGATTGGTCTTTGAACTAAAATATAAACTACCCTTATATTTATTTAAATAAATAAATATAATGAATTCCTTTAATGTTTTTTTTTTTGTAATATTGTATAAATAATGTTGAGAGACTCTTGAAACAAATTCTTTGTTGATATATGACGAAAACCAATAGGCATTCAGGTGTTCCATTAAAACGAGCTTTGAGTGTATCAAATATCAAAGCGACAATAACGACACATTCTTCACTCAACTCGCTAGGTATCACCAGTTCATAACACAGCAACGCGCTATTAGCGCAAAAGGGGAAAGCAATAGAGAAAGTAAATAATGGAAGACCGAAACACGATGATTAAATTACGAAATCGATAACCTCGACATTTCCCTCCTTTTCGTTTTTTTTTTTCTCTCCAGTTCGTTGTCCAACATCACCGGCTGCTACCATCCACCAAATGGGAGGATATTTTTATATTTGATGATGTTCGACAACCGTTAAGAATAAATGGTGCACTTTGATGGGTCGTTATGTTTCTTAATTGTTTCGTAAATTAGGACCGTCGATTTTCATCCTTTATTAAAATTCTTTACTTACTCAAATAACAGACAATTTTTAAGAAAAAAAAACTTTTTATTTATTTTATTTGCGGACATATTTAAAATGTATGTTCATTAAAGTGTATATAAAAAATTTATATAGAGTGCATCTAGAGTATAAATTGAAATATATTTGAGGAATGTTTGGTTTAATAAAACTGGCAACGAAAGATGAAAGAGGTAGTTAAAATTGTATCTCATATTATTGTCTCCTTTTGTTGCGTTATTATTACATTTTAAGGTTGAAGCCACAGCGAATTCGTCTCAGTTGTGAGTTACGAACGTAACTCGCGAGAAACTGTCGTAAAATATGTTTGTTCAACAAATCCCGTTCTAAATTAAGTTTTTGAGGTCTACATTTTACAGCTGTCAACATCAACACTAAGTTACACTTAATTTTGGAAATGGAATTTACATGGTTGCATTAAGCAATTTTACTTAAATTTTCAAACCATTCCAAACAAAAAAACTACTTTCATTTCAAATTTAAATTTTATTTCTATAGAAATAAAACATAATTAAATATTTCGCGCAATTTGTTTCAAAGAAACGCGTCAATAAATAAATTGTAGTTGAATAAATTTATTAAATTATTTATTTGTTTCCTACATTTTTTTTACAAATTGCTACTATTTTCGTTTTTAGAGTTTTCATATATGTTTTTTAATAATTATTTAAGTGCAGTATATATTTGGTGCTTCGTATAAAATAAGTGATAATGAATTAAATTTGGCAACATAGCATCAAAAACACAAACTTAACCTTAGCGCTGAACGTCCTAAAGAATTCAGACAATTCCTAAGCACCGACAAGCACAGGTCGCACTTGTAATGAATTAAATTACATATCTGCTATTTATACGAATAGCGCGTTGTCCTTTTGCCGTTCGCATCTCGGTGCCTCTATAACACGCGTGTGTCACACATGCATACAGATTGGCTGATGTTTTTCTCGTATGTACGAGACCAGGTAATTAGCTAGTAACAAACTGCCAATTGTCTATTTATAAAGTAACGATCTCTGGAATTATAATTCCATCCGGTGGATACCCACAAAGCTCTTTTCATGTTTACTAACTCACACAACTGCTGTCGATGCATTCACTAACATTTATGCGCCACAAAACACACGTGCATCTAGCAAAATTGCTAATATTTGCATATACTTAAACCTTCTAAATTACTTAAGTCTTCAAGTTAAAATCACAAGCTTTTAAGATAGGGCATGTCTATCTAATTTATTTAGGTATTTCGACATTAACATTACTCGAAAGTTATTTTCTAACGAATTTGAGTAATTTTCAATTAATTTATCCCTACCAACCCACACTTATAAATCTTCTTAATTTCAAAAGTACATATGTGCTTATTTTCTATTTGAGATTTTAGTAAACTGCTTCTTCTTTTAAGACATATTTATTTTATATTAAAAATTACAATTGTTGATCAAAGAAATAATGGTTTTGTTTTTGTAAAAATTGTTGTTGTTAGTATACGGGTGTAAATATTTAAAATAAAATAAAGTTATGTAGTACAGTACAATTTTCTGTAAATATTGACTTAATGGCGCATTGGAGCATGTGTAGAGAACAAACATTCCTGTAGCCTAAGGGCGCAATTTGAATGCGGTCGGTAGTAGGACGAAAGGACATTGTATTTGTTTCTCAACATTGCAGTTTCCTTTACTTTATAAAATATAGTTAAGCAACTTATTTAACTTTGAGCTTATAGAGCTTCAATAACTAGTAAATTGAAATCGTATATTTAAAATTTCGCACCCCTTATATATATATATTAAAATAATTAAATATTTACGTCTATTTTAATGATTTTCTGTTAATTATTTTGAATTTTAGTCTAGACGATTTTGAGATAATTATTAGAAAATATATTTAGTAATTCTTATTATTAGTAGTTATTTGTTTTGAATGTATAAATAAAACTGGATGTATAAAAATCATCCAAGCTTACTTCCTTAAATAAAACATAAATAAATCAAAAGAAATCGTAAAATTTTACTATTTTGTACAACTGTAACGCGTTAATAGCTTTTACACATATAAACAACAAGCTAAAGAGAATATAGTAAAAAAATATAAATAAAATATTCTATTTTCGTCCCCATTTCAATTAATGTTTATTGTTTGTAATACCAGCTTTTTTTAACAGTTTAAAATTAGCAAAAAAAGCTTCATTCGAAATTTAAAATATTTATGAAATCATTTCTTTTGAACATTAAAGTTCACATAATTTTTAGTATTTCGCGATATACAACTATGGTTGTTTAACAAATAAATATTTAGCCGTGTTTAACTATATCGATTTTACGAAAAATAGCGGAAGTTAAAGCATGAGCAATTGTACAATAGACAGTGATGTAAAGCGCGTCCCAATTTTTTTAAAGTTGAATAACGAGCTTTGGCTATGCGGACTTTTATTTCTTGTTTGTAATTTTTTTAGTAAATTGTACATATATTTACGATTAAAATATCTCGCAGATATTTCAATTGAAATGTAATAATTCTTGAATATTTATATCTATGTATGAAACGCACAACGAAGTATTAGAAATTCAAATAAGATGAGTTATGAACCTTTGTTCCATTTCTACCATTTGGTAACCGCTGTGTAATCAATAAAACTGTATAAAATATAGCTTACTTTAGCTTGATATCCGACCGTAATAAATTGCGAATAAAGAATAATTGGCTATCAATAATAATTCAATAAATCGTAATATTACAAATTAGAGATCACATATTTAATACATATCCCAACACTTTTAAGATATAAAGTATTAAAAATTATAATTTAGTGAAGCATAAAATTATATTATTTTTATTTCGTATTATAAAATATAATTTTATGCTGTGAATACAATTGAGGAAAATCGTCATTAGAACTCCCTTTTGGAGTTTTTAGGGCGGAATAAGTAACGGATAATCGATGTCGCGTAAATATTCAATAGAACTGGCACAGTAAGAAGAAGAGATATACAGCAACTTGTAGTATAAAAGACATGTGCAAACTATAAGAGAATAATATACGATGTCCCTAAAATACGAAACTCTAAAATAGGGACATAGTTTGTAAATTGCTCTACAAATTATACTTGGAAATTAATTTTTAATTTTTTATTCTTGGCAATTTATAGATAGAATTTGCGCTGTATATTTAATTGAAAATTTAATAGCAATTTTTTAACGTAAATATATTTCGTATATTTGAAACTTTTTAAAAAATAAAGAACTGGTGCTGTTTTAAGGATGAAATAGTAAATGTGTAATTCTTTAGTAGTCGTTTATAGACTATATTTTATTTCGCGTATAAGAACATGTGTGGTGGTGTAAAGAAAATAAAAGAGGAGGATGTTGAGGCAAACGGTAAAACTGGTGACCCTAAGTAACATTAAATATGAAGATACCCGGACGTAGGACCTAATTCTTTCCAAAGACAAATGTTCCCTAGGAATTACGAGGCTTTTATGGAAAGGAAGTTGAATTTTCATGGAAAAAAGCTATTTCCTTCTTGCAACTACGGAAAAACACGCACTGGGGAACATTTACATTTTTCAACAATATTTACGACAATGTGTTACAGCTTAACAGGTATAACGTGTGAACACTTAAGGGATGTTCACAAATATCAAAGACTACAACACAAAAATTCTTTATTTCACCATTTTTTCTAATTCTTATATACAATTCCTATAAATTTAGACAAATGCAACATTTTTTTATTTTAAACGTAATAATAATAAATTCCTATAATTATATATGGTCTAATAGACCGCACAGCAGTAAAAATGGGTAAGGATAAATCATCCGAGTTCGTGCGACAATGACCTGTTTCAGTGTAATTCAGACTGCTGTAAACAAATACAAATGCCAACTCACTAACTGCAAACATGTGTTTTTGTTCACACAACTTCTGTTTTGGGGTCCGGTTATATCTAGTAGTCGCTTTTGATGGTGTTTTCTTTTGTTTTAACGATTTGTTATTTTTTGACTGACTTCTTCCGTTTGGTTCGTTTTTTTTAAACACTACTTCTCATTTCTTAGAATCCCTCGCTAATTCGGCATCACGTATTTTCTTTTTTGTTTTTTAATACACAACCAAACCAAATCATCAAATATTGAAAATTATTTATACAATATTTGTATATTATTTATCATGACCAAAATCTCTGTTAGGTTTCTTTTACTGTTAGATTTGTTAAAATTTGAAAATAAAACGAACAAAACAACAACAGCAGAAAAACACGTATTTCTATAAAATCAAGTAAAGATATTCAAAACTACAGACACAGATAAACTGAAATACGAAATTTGCAATTCAGCTTCTGAAAATAGGTATACCATTCAAATGTACGCGGATTTTTTATATACAAAATAGGGATGAAGCAAATAAACTGGAGTAGGCTACACTCCGCATTCTTACGTTACGAATATATTTCAAATAATTTATGAAATTCTCTCCCCCCGACTTTATAACAAACATCTCGTCGTAATACACACAAAAAAACATTCTTTTGAAGTCTAAGTGAAACTTCCGTTAGTCATCCGCAGATGTTTCTTGTTTACAATCTTTTATTGTTCGTATAAGAAAACAAAAACGAATGCGACACGCGATATTTACAAAAAAAAAAGCCTTAACGCAAAACCGAACTGTATCATCACACACATATAAAGATAAAATCTTTTTATATCCGTCTTTTTTTTGTCTCTCTCTCTCTTTTCCTTGCCATCCTATATGTATGTCTGTTTTGATGTTTCCAAGTTATCTATTCTCTTTATTCTGACATGCTCCCATCACTGGCTTGACACTGTTCGTTGTCGTCTTTTCTTTTCAACCAATCCCGGTAAAAAAAAAAATACAAAGAAATCATGTTTAAATTCCTTTTATTTTCGCGTAAGTGGCCTAAGATGAATCTAGAATGGAAAATACTTAACGAGGAAAATATTTATGTTTAAAACTACTCATAATTAAATATTGTATAGGTATGTTTGTATAAGAAAATAAATATTTAGTTTTTTTTTTGCCATTAGAGTGATTGTAGTTGTGGTCAATGGGGAATGGATCATTTTAGGCCCTTTTTGGTATATAAATCGTACACAATAGCATTTCAATCTCGTCCGAACGGTGGATTGTGTTGAAAGTATTGGCTTGCGACGGTATGACATGGGGTTTTATCAAAATGTCGCTTAAAATGATACGAAACCGACGTTCGCCTTCGTCGTCCAGTTCGTAGCATCAACCCTGCTGCGGTGATTTAATCTAAGACGCCACCCAACCCTTGTTGGCACCCCTTAGCTTTTATTGATATTGCGTGTAGCTTCTTGATTATTCGATGTCAACGATGGGTTCACGAAAAGTATTTCATCGAATTGAATTCTCATACAAGTTCATTTTTATATACAAATAAAAAGATTTAGCGCACTTAATAATAAATAGGGCGCTATTTTATTTATGCTTCATGAACATATTGGCGTTGCGAAATTATTTATTCATTATTTAATATTATAATAATATATTATAGTTTCCGCGTATTAAAGTTGTTACAAATTTAATTTACTCCATATGGTCAATGTAGGAATTTTTCTTTCAAAACTTTATTATAAAAAATATCATTTTTACTCCAACTAAAATTTGTATTCAACTTGTATTAAAAAGTACAAAACTTAAAGCACAATGGAACATATCAACTCGTTTCGTAATACTTTACAATTTACAAGACTAGAGCAAATAATAAAGAATAAAATCTTTATTACTAAAGAAAAATTGCTTTTTTAAGTAAATATTTGATTTTTATGAAATATTTAAACAATATTAGGATGAAAATTCAGTATAAGTAACAAATTTACGAGTTCGATAATTAATTACGCGGAAATTTCCAAACTCGCATAATCCAAATTAACCATTACTTAATTAGGAAAAAAATACCGAAAATCAAACAATTGTTAATTCGATTATTTAACTAGTTCTAATATAAGTAAGAATAATAGAAACTAAAATTGAATTTAGTTGAAACAATTGAATTACAAAGTATACTAATGGACAATTTGCCAGACGCATCAATAAAGTTCGATTACTTTGGCGCCTTCGCTAACCACCACTGGTGTTGTCTATAGTTTGCCAAACACTGGTTTCAAAACCACATGTTTGTTGCTCTCATTAAAATGCTATATGCATTTGATGCACTCGAGTGTCTGTTTTGCATTTATCTTCAATTGTTTTCATCTCACACTTTGAAGTTACAAAGATTCTGCATTTTATTCTTCTACTGACGTTGGTTAATCGTCCAGCGAGTAGTTTCACTATCATTTGATGGAGCTTGACGAAAACTATTGTTGCTTGTAATTTAGACAGTCGTTGCGTGCAAAAACGAAACGTGCATCCATCTGGGATGCATAACATTGCATGAAAATTTTCTGTCTGCTTACGCGCACATGGGAAAAAATAACGCGTCTATTTCGGGCATTTGGTTATTCCTATATATTCAGCTGTCTGGTGGGATTGTCATTTGTAAAATAGTTTTGAGACGAAGAAGGGTTTCGCGACAAATTTGCTTCATAAGCGTCTGGGCCTCAATTAGCTATTTATATTTTTAATAAGCGAGGCGTTCCTTTGAAACATTAACGCATTATTTATTTTAACGAAAATTAAAACTAAAACCATAACTGTTTTATTATTTTTATATATTTACTATTAAAATAATATTTGTTTCAATTGTCGAGTCGTCACTGTGTTTAAGAACGTATTACCTCCGGTGAATTTAGTCTTTTATTTACGTTTTTCTTGGTTCATTTCACCGTCTTGACGTTCTTTGCTTTACCGACGCGTATGTGGAAATTTCTTGGTCGACAATTTTCATGTGCTTTCCATGTGAAGTCAGGTCAAAGCAACGAAAAGTATAGCAAACAATCGCGTTGATTTTCTTTCTTGCTTTTGATTTGTATCCGTTGTAAGCATTTGTTATATTTGGTTCAGATTTTGTTTGATTACCAAAGAATATTTTCTATACGAATTGCTCTACATATTATTTTTGAAATATCGAAATTTATTTAAAATCCTTGGGTAATATTCCTTGGAGATGGTCTGAAATTATCGAAGACGTACTAGATAATTTATCATAAGACATAAAGTAAGAATTACTTTTCTCGCTATTGAGTTTTCCTGGCAATTTAATTTCCTAACCATTCCCAGAATCCTTTCGTATCTCTACAGCCTATCAGTAAACCCAATCCAACTTAGATACCTGGAAAATGTCGAAGACATTTTCCTAAACTAAATTAAGGCACAAATTTTCCATGCCTCATTGACTATTTCCATCATGAACAACCAACAGTTCGTGACAAATTAATTAAAATCTATATAAAAAACAATTTTAATAATTCGTAAATTTATAATATATTTTCAAATATTTTCAATTACAGTTGATTCATAAACAGAATATTAAAAACTGTTAGAATTGAAATATTTATTTGAATTAAAGTGAAATGAAATTAGAGTTAAAAACTTGAGCTTAGTAAAAGTAATTTAATTTTCAATCTGTTAGAAAAGTGCATCCCAGAGATGATTTAATCGTTTTAGTGAGAAAGCTACGTTAAATCTGGAAATTAATAAGTGAAAATGCACGTAGTGTATTATCGTCTGTTTAGTCGCGAAACTATTCCAATTACTAGCGAATAATTAGCATTTATGATGTTTGTACGTACGTATCCGAACGAACGGCACAGTTATGAGTTGCGAATTCATTTCCAAAGTGTTGCTAAAGTAAATCTTCACGTTATTTATATTCAGGAAACTTTTTAAGTTATTCATCATTCAGTTTTCACTTGAGAAAAAGGACAATACGAAAATGATACATATATCTTCGTCCTACACATTTATTCCTAACTGACAATTCAAATAGGATTTCGAAATTTACTTTTTATTCCATTAACTAAATGAGTTAAAAAAAACAATTCAACTTTTCATATTTATTTAAATCTTCCTTTATTCATATTATATTGCGAACATATGTTTTATTATTTAGAATTTAAACTATAAATTGAGGCATCTGCCTTTATTGCCAGACGCTTTTGACTTATTGTATATTTGATTGTATTTTTACCCAGACGGAATAAAATATTCTAGATCGTACATTTGTTGTGATACTGAATACTCTAGAACTACGATGTTGAGTATTTCCAGATGGCAATCTAGCCTACATAAATCAGTCAGATTGCGAACAATTCGCAAAGACTGAATGTAATTTTAAAGTTAGTGCCCCAACCGATTGACCTTAGTTGGTCCTATTGAACTCTTTCGAACTTTAACATCGTGGCGGCAAAAAACCCAATAAAAAGATTCCTTGCAATTTGGAGTCATTTTAGCAAATCAAACTTTAAATTCATATCTCACTAGAATATTCATTTTTATATCATTTCAATATTATAAGTTTTGCGGAACCGTAAAATAATAAAATGGAATTTAGTTCGAAATAAAATAAAAATAACATGTTACTACTAAATCATTTATTCACTATATTACATAAATTTGTGTTTTTAGTGATTAAACATAGGATATTTAGTAAATCAATTTATATTTTAGGCCAAATTATACAAAAATAATCTCTGATTAAAATTAATTCGTTGATACAATCATAAATTAATTGACACTGTATAAATGACATCCTATGATTATTATTGCATTGTAAAAAGTATATGACAAAAATATGTGTAGATTTTATGAAAATAATTTTTTAATAAATGGTATTTATTATTAAAAAACTTTGACGTGGATTTATATGTAAGTGAGGCGTTGTTTGGGGTAAAAAAAAGGGAGTCTTTTTCAATTTACTGTTGAGATACTTTAATAAAAGTTTAACTGGAATTTATTTGTGGCGTCATGGAACCTCTCGCGTTATGGACAGTAAAGTATTGATGTTCTCGTCTAGAACTTTATTTTTTTGCGCAACCGAAAACTACATCTATTTAAAACGCTGAAAGTATGATAATTAAATTTAACTCATTTTATGATAGAGCCTCGTAACTGATATAGTTAAGTTAGGAGATAAAATCGTAGTGTTATGCTCAGGTTAATTAAAAAACTTGTTCATCTGCAGAAATAATTGTGGTTTTAGCAATCCACAACTCAAAGGTAAACTTGGGTAAAAGTTGCAACAAACGCGCAAAAATCTATTCGCTTTGACAGCAACTTTTATTTTCGTTCTCTGCAGACTCAAAATAAACTTTCATCCACTCTTTGATGGAGTTTCATAACATTGTGTATGTTCTTCACGGAATCTCAACTAGGGAATATATGCTATATTCCACCGTGGAATTATTTGTTTTTCCCATTACCAAATTAATCATCAAATAAATATAACTTTCAAATTAAATGACATACAAATATGTTCATGTGACTTGACTGTTAAGAGAAAAGTTATACCATAAAATAAATTGAAATTATACGATTTTTCCCTTTTTAACTAATAATTATTGTAATTAAACGTATTTTTTCATTAATAAATTTTGGAAATTAATTACTAGAAACATATTTGTTAATAAGAGAAATAAATGACTCAAGATGGTTTTAAAATAGTTTAGGAGTATGGTATATTTTACTCTGTGAAATTAGGCGTAAAATGTAAATGCAAACACGTGTGAACCTGTTAAAAGCAGACCACACATGTGTTCAAAAGATGAGACTATAAGTGTTGCTCTGTTTCAATAAGGGTTGTTTGGTGACTGTTTTCATCCCGGCATTGATTAGACGAAAGACGGTTTTCGTCTTTGATGTTTTTCTACCAAAGGATAAAAGAATTCTAAAGCGTTCTTTAGCGTGCATTATCAGATAATTTGCGTTTAAAAATTAAAGCTTTTATAAACAAAATTTCCACTTTGTTTTCAATTGCAATTGAAAGTATGATAAACGTGGGATTATCTAATTCGCTATAGATGTTACATCAATCACACTACGATTGTAAAGCTTTCAATCAGTACAAAAAGCTGACCAACGGAAAAGTACGAGAAACTTTTTATGAAACATACAAAAGAATATCTGAATCATCAATTTCTTTTTCACTTTTTTTTAACTCAGCTATAAACTTTGATGTTTAAGTACCCTTATCAACACTTCTGGTTTTTTGAAGTGATTTTTTTTCCACTGAACTAAGCAAAAACGTCGACAATCTAACCCCGGCATCTGCAACTTGAGACCTTCGTGTGTGGTTGTCGAACCAGGCCTTAACACTAAAACGCGACAGAAATGGCCCAAATACACATTTATATCCTTTTGAAATATTTCTATTTTATTGCACTATCAATAAACGCTACAGATTATTTTCATTTTGTTTTATCAATTATTTCATATCATAATTTAAACAATGGATTAATATTACAAATAGATAACACTCAAATAATAACAGTTATAAAATATAAGCTATTTTATTAATTCCTCAAATTACAAAACACGCAATGGCGGAAGAGCATCATTAAATATTTAGTAGATCTTAGAAGAATGTAATAACTTCAAAGAAATATCTATCACGTTACAATTAGTTTAACAAACCGCAAAACCTAATAACTAATTCATCTCTTGTTTGTATATTCAAACAATTCGATCGTACGCATACAAATCGAACCGTTGAATTTGATTTTGAAATCCTTGAAATAACGTTATCATCTTCCCTCGTATTGTATCTTATTATCATTATTCCGCAATTCGTATATTCAAAACGCTTTGTCTACTATTGGGAAGAGCATGCTGTTGCCATAGTTACTTTAACTATTTTGTAACGAAATATATTTACCTACTCGTCCTGTAGTTGCTGTAGTTGCTGTACCATATATATTTAACACAGGTGCCAGTTAAATGAAGCTTGGCCAACTATTCCGCTAGGAAGCTTCGCGTTTTGGCCATCGAACGTGAACAGAATAGCTTTAGATATGGGCAAAAGCCCACTGGAGAGAATCAATAGTCAAATACATTCTTCGTCTTTAAATCACCAGTTTTTGTTAACTATTTAAATAGTCACTTAACTTTCTTAGATACGTTCATATTTAAATAAATTTATACGCGTAATGGTTTTTTTTTCTCGTAAAGTACTTTATATTAAAAAAATAAAACAATTAGTACTTTAATAATCTTGTATTATAAATAATAAATCAAAAAGAAATGGGTTGAAAAGATATCGAATTTTTAATAAAATTCTCTTTGATCCCGCCACAAAATTATCGTCTATATATTATACATATTTGAAGAATATTTCGAATATATGTTCCTCAAAATGTACGCATAAATAGGGATAAACGATCATTACCGTTCTTGACTTAATATACGCAACCAAAAATATGTATATATACTCCGAATTCTTCTCATTTCAACGGTTTTAAATAACAGAGAACATTCGCTAATACGAGCATCAGTTTGCATACCTGAATATGCTTGTGATGCGTACGTATTTTAACGCTAACTAGAAGAAGACGATGCGTACGCAAACTGCGAGAACACACAGTTAGAACGAAAATTACTAAAAGCGAATAATAATAAGCACTTTTCAAGTTCTGTTTTTACACATAATGAGCAAATATATAGGCATTCCTTACTGAAATATGTTGGAACAAGATATTCTGATTTTATTTCATATATTATAAGCACAATTTTGATTCGTTTCCAGTCTTTTTTAATTCATATTGAACATTTGAGTACACATTGTAATTCTACACTGATTAAATTTGTCTAATTAATTTTTTTTGATTTGTTGAATCGATTCTCAGAAATTGTCTATTTTTTTTTTTGCTTACTTGATAAACGAAAGGTAATAGAATGTGCTACACTTTTTGTTTGAAAAGTTTTTTAAAATAGCTTCCGGTTTACGCGCTATGAATATTTGAAATTTCGTGATTAACTATTTATATTCGAAACAAGCGATGATTTATAAAGAATTTTTTTTTAATTTTATTAGAGAGCATACATAAATAATATAATTATATTTTTGTTTGTTGATGCTTTTAATATTTAAAAAAAATAAACTTAACTACTTACAGGACACTGTAAATATTTTGTTGCCTATTTACGTATATAATATTAAATATAAATTCAACTAATGTTTAAAAATAAAATATTCACAATTTAGTAAAATAACAATTTGAATGTTATCCGGTCATTAAAAACAATTTGGCCTTTGGCAAATAATCTGTAAATCTGTATACATACGTAGCGGCTAAGCTAATTCAATAAATTGACAGTGTTGTTCTAGTAGAATACGTATTTGCTATGTTGATCCAATTTTAAAGTCCTACAGACCATTATTTTAAATAAAATAAAACATCCAATACTTTTAAATAATATATATATATATATATATATATATATATATATATATATATATATATATATATATTTTATATTATATTTAAATAAAAATTATACATAGGTATATATAATTGTAGATTAAAATATCAAAAGTGTATGTCCATTAGTGTTAAAATATGCACCGAATTTGAGGTGATTAATTAGGCATTAAAAAAACAACAAAAGCTGTAATGTTTTGAAATTGATAAAACAGAAATGCAAATAAAATTTGTCAGGCAATTAGCGAAACATATATTTTTGATTTATCCACCATGAAAATCGAGGGCAAACTAATGAAAGCAATTAAATGTTTCCATATTGATACGCGAAATATTTATTAGCAGTTAACGGTGATAAAATAAAAATGGGAAGTACCGAATGTACGTAAATCATATTTATAGCGTCGTTGTCGCGAAAACAACTATACAATACATTTTATTTGTTGAAATTCGTGATTTATTGTTGCAAAAAAAAATTGATTGTTTATTTTTCGTGCAGTTTTCACCAAACTTTACACAAATATGATTTAGCGTAGTATTGTGGCGGCCGATCAATATTAAGTGGATATGCTACGGCAAAAAAAAAAATGTTTGATTTATTATTGCTAAAGGTTTTAACTTATAACGAGTTATTGTGCCACTGATTTCCCTGTTAAATGGATTGCATTCTTTTGTTTACTTTCATATGAATAGCGGTCGCTAAACAAATGAAAGACAATGGAGAAAATTATTATTTTTATTTATATACAACTCTACACATCCTATTTAAAAATTCTCTCTATGGTTACTTATGAACAGAATTACGAATTTTGAGAATTTTGTTAAAACATTTTTTTTAAATAAACCCTACATATTTGATGGTAGATTTAAATTAATTTTCGCCTTGTATGACTTTACATTTAAAAATTATAAAATATGACTCGTTTATTTGCTAAATGTAAATTTGGTGAACACATTTTTTGGTGAACGAATTTTTTGTATTTTACGAAAAATTAATTAATAGCAAAAAAAAATTATGTTTTATTATAAAAAAATAAAAATTCAGGAATTTTTATAGAACTAGGAAAATGAGATTATATATGTATGAATATTCGAAAATAAATAAATCACTCAAGAACTTCAACGGAAAGCACTTAAATGTTAAAATCAGGTTAACGATAAGCTCCTTGGTACAGGTTGGCCAACATTAAAATATCATTACGATTGCTGGGTAAAAATTCGCGGGCAATAAATCAATTGCCGAGTAAAGAAAAGACAGAAAGTCGTGGTCGTCTTATTTGTGCGTTTCGCAGAATATTAATGTGCCTTGAATGAGAACGTTCTCACATGACTGTATAAGTAAACTTAGTTTTTATTATTTTCCATAGCGAAACTTTTCCGCGACATTTTTCTTCCCAGTCTCTCTCTCTATCTCGGTTTATAGTGGTATATATACACGACATGGACACAAAACGCTTGAATTTATTTTATAAGATATCTCGGTGTTAAACAGACGGTGTTCAACTGTTCGTAAGAACCGAGAATTATTGAAGATGTCCTGTGTAAGCAGAGATTTTAATTCTCTGCACTAGATCATTTTTTTACGCAAATAATCACGAATTTTTATTTTTCATTACATTTTATTAAATCTTATAAAGAATTAATTTAATTAATTTGAGTTTAAGATTTTCTGTGTTTGCTGATTATCCGATATGTAAGCTGGGAGCTTTAGTCTAGTCAATGCTTGGTCAATAATAGTTAAAAAAGTTGTATAAGGGTGGTTTATGAATGGAGTATGTTATAAAAAAAACAATGTTTGTAGGGAATTAATAACAAAATTTCTTGTTTTTTGTTTTTTTTTTTAGAAATAAAATGTCGTTCGCCAACGTTGTCTGATGATTCTGGTAAACATAGTGGAGCGAGTGTCCATTCGACGGCTGGAAGTAGTGATACGTTTAGCCACAGTACGAGCACGTTTTCGACGTCAGCCCCGTACATGGGACATGGTGTCGCCACCATCGCAGGCGCCGCCTCCTGCAGACACAGCGTCGCCGTCATCACCCCGTCGCCGGCGACACCGAATCTTACCGTGGTCGAGCTGAGGAAAAACAAAGGCGAACAACTTGGCATCGTTCTTGCAGGTAGGTTGATAAATAACAAAACATTCCTTTTAAGACGATTTTCGCCAGAGCTGATGATGTCAGCAAAACTATTACTTTTTTCTATTCTACATTCCTTTCATACCATAAAAATCCCCCATCCCTACCCTATCCACATTTATATATTTATATGTCTAAATCGTATTTATTTTAATAATTTCTTTATTATTTTACCGAAATTATTCATAATAAAATATATTTAGGGTGTGTTATACAATATTTGCTTTATTAATAACAAATTACAGCACTACTACTACAAGACCACATAGCTCAGTTGTACATTCTATAGTACAGTTGTACTGGTTATGGATTCGCAACTCGTGATTATCTTACTTTAATTTTCTATTTTTTTCCACTTATATATTGTTTTAATAAAATTTAATACACTCTCTCTTCTTTTGAGTGGAAGTTTAAAACATCTGTGACTGTAATATATATAGACGTAATATAGTACGGCGACATTTCAGCGCTTTAGTTGTTTACGTGTTTTCTGCAAGTTATGAGTTATTTATTAGTTTATTGATAAAATCAAATTGGTCCGCCTGAGTTTACTATGCGTAGGCCTAAAGTGATTCTAGATGTATGGGCTTATGTTTCGAAAGGATAATGAAACTTTAATTACATAAGGTACGATAAATTTCATACACATCAACGTTACACAAACCCAGAAAGCTTTACGTACCCCAATATAATGAATTTGCAAAGCTTAAACATCAATATATTACGATTAAATTTAATAATTAAAATATTTCGACACACTACTAAAAATATATTAAGCACATTTCTGATTTTTATTCTTATTATTATTAAATAGCATATTTACAAGAAAAGCAATGCTGAATAGGTAATGCGTATTTTAGGTTTATAAAGAGTATAAGTAGGGATATATTAATTAGAAAATATAAAATGATGCATTAGTTGGGGAAATATGTATTTGAAAGATGTCAGAGACCGCCATGCTGTGATATTAGATCATATCGCAGTGGGGTTCCATTTAAATACGTCTAGACCGCTGCGAGTTTGTATGATGACGGGAACAGTTCTCTTTCACGTGATATGATAACAAATATTATACAGGAAACTGGATACGTTGAGCTAACATAGGGAAATTTGTTGAAAGGATTCTATTTGTTTATAATTTTTTATATTTTCCTTTCTAAAATTCAAACGAAATCCATTAATAAAATATTACTTTCAAATCCCTTACTACTAAATTATATTAAATCATATTTGCCGTGCTTTAATCGGAAGTCTCTGTCACACATGTGGCTACTATATGCAGTAGAGAGAACTAGAGATTTTTAATTCAAAACACTAATATATAAATAACGCCTTCATTTGTTATGATATAAATATTTAAATAAAATTAGATTATATGAATTTTTAAAAATAAAAATGTGCGTAAACGATTTTTACTTTGGTAGAGTGTGTAGGGGAAGGGATAAAAAATGAATTGTATGTTATTGAGAAGTAGAAATTAATGAAGGCTCCAAAAAAAAAATGTTAGCAAGTTTTTTAAGTAACTGAACGATGCAAAATAAACTCTGTGTACTCGGTTCGCTAAGCACCATTAATCAAATAACATTATTTATCAATCGCGGAATATACCTATCTAGCAACTGTGCATACTTTTCACGTCATGATTATTGATTAAATTGTTTTCACCGGGATGCCGTTCTTTGCGATAGTATTATGACAGTTTTATTGATTTATCCGTACTTGTAGTACAACTAAACGTACTTTGTCCGAAAAACTTTCAATCATTTATTTCCCATTTGCTACAGTTTTTGCGCGCGCAACCCAATCCATCTCAATTCGACTAATACCAAGTGCATTGTCTTTCCTAATTGATGAATAGTGCTTCGATCGCTAGTTTTAAACTAAATATATGGAGATATATTATACAATAAATAGTTTGTTATTGCTTTCTATTTTTATTTATTTTCTTAATACATTTCGCGTAAAACAATTTAAAATACATTTCGCAAACAGTTGCACATTTTTACTAGCGTTTTATAATAAGAAACTTAAATCCACTGTTGAGTTTAACTATATACATATATATTTTTGGTGCCTATAAACATTTTATGAAATATTTGGTGTGTGTGTGTGTACAACATATTTTAATAAAAATATTCCTTTATTAGACACGTATCTCAGTGAAATATTTCATGAATTTTTCGCGTTGTATGATACGACTACACCAATAAAACACACAAAAATACATCATGTTATTGTTCATAAAAAAAAAACTTTTATAGTTTGACGTACAATGCATTCCTAAAGGTTTGCCGTATATTCTAACATTGTGTACTTATTAAAAAAATTTGTTTCACGTATACTATAATTATTTTGATTAATTAGAGGCGGAATTAATTATCGGGCATCAGTTTAGAAACTAGTAAATATATTTTGGATAAACCTTCTAATTTAATACACAATTAGGAAGTATTAATAATCAGGGACGTAACATTAAAAATGACTTTATAATTGTGTCCCTTATAGTAAAGTTTAATGATTAAAAAGCTTGAAATTAATTTACGTTTACTGGAAACTGTGTTTTATAAACGTATGGGTCGTTTAAAGTGATTGATTTTCTATTAAAGTTTGTTTTGTGGTGATATCAAAGTTGATATAGAAATAGGAGACAGCAATTATATATTTTATGTGTTTTGTTGTGTTTTGCAAGGATGTATTGTGTGTTTGTGTAGCTTTTAGACGAAGTAATCTTGACATCATTCGTTTATTTGTCGATACAAGTTTCACAATTGCCGCGGAAGGTGCACCTTAGTCCTTAGTGTTTGTGGTTTATATCAATTTGTAAGATGGATTTCCACAAAAAATTATAGAACTAGAAATAAAATACACAAAAGTTGCGAAAACTTTTCACCATTCTTTCCTATTTCTTTCTTACTTTTCATCAATATATAAAAACTATTATAGTATTTCTAAAAGGGATTAAATCGTAATTTAATTCGTATTTTGAACAAATTTAGATTTGTTGCCGCGAATATCTATTTTTGTTTAACGGCATTTAAAATCTGGATATATCATTTGACTCACGTTGTGAGTCAGTATTCTCATCATATAAATATAGATACAAAAGAAAGAGATAAAGTATTCATTCATCGAAACTTAGATACAGTTAATAATTGTCTAACGTCGCATGGCGCACTAGAGATACGCGTATTAATTTAAGGACCGCATAGCTCAGTGGTACAATTTCAGAAAAAAATATTTCTATGATTTTTAAACTCAATAAATATGTATTGTTGTTTTTTTTTAATTATTAAATATAAAAGTATGTGTGGTGGGTATTTAACGAGTTCTTAATCCGGGTGCATCCTTAACAGCCTGGGTATTCTTGTTCCAATTGCGCAGAGATTTGCTTCCATTAAATTTGACCAGATCGTGATCGGTGGTGTGTTCCATTGTTCTGACATGGAAAAGGCGTGGTGGCTTCAAACAATTTGACATTTCTTCGACATTCAATAGCAGGCGCCTGCTGTTCCCGAGGAATAACACCCAGTCGTTACCCCTTTCGCTAACCAGTAATGAGCCATTGTACACTTTATGATTGCGCGTGCCCTTCAAACCATTCATAAATGCTTCAATTCACCCCATAACACATGAGAAACCCTATTTTATATCTATATTATTGCACAATTACGACCACAACTCTTAACCATAAGACATTTATTTTAGAATTTACGTTCCTTAATTATATTTATTATTTTACCAAAAAAATACATTTCACGAAATTAATTGATGGTTGCTTTAAGAATAATTTAAAAAACATATCACATTTAGTAAATTTTGCTACTCCTAATTGGGGGAAACTTGTAATGATTTACGCATTTATATTAAATGTAACTTAACAACCATTTACTGTAATGTATTAAAATGACTTTAATAATCAAGTATTATTTTTAAATTTACTAAAATTAAACGATTTTTAGTTGCTTTACAAGTATAATTACCCTATATTTTTACAGTGTATTATATACAGTGAATGGTATAAATAAAAAATAGTAGGTAATAAATATAATACCGCCCTGAAAAAAAATATATTTCATAACATCATAAAATCGTCTAAGATAATTTATAAAACAAATTATGGTACAATTTGTATAAGTGTGTTTAAGTGTTGTATCCACATGGATAATGACTCCACCATATAACATGTGTATGTTGGATTAGTGTTTGATGTATTTGCTTGAAACTCAACTCAACTCTCAAAGACTGCAGTTTTTTACTGTGTAACTTGAAATCTGGGAAAGTCATTAAGGCGCTATAAGAAATAATGAGGGAACATTTTTTGCTCGGCGATATTCAGCGGTTAATATTGCTTTATTTAAATATTCTACTAAAAATAAATTGTTAAGTTTCGTAAAGCAGTGAATAAAAATCATCAAATCAATCGATAATAAAACGAAACTTTATATTGCATATTTAATTAAACAGATGCTTAAATGTGCATCAAGCCATATTTAGTAGTTCGATAGTTATAAAAGTTTTCATAGATTTAATTTTTTTTTTAATTTTACATTTACGAGAAAAAGATAGATATTTAAAACTTCTCGATTTGCCTAACTGAGAATAAGGAACAAAAGAAGACGGAACGCAGTGAGGCAAATGCTAATTTACTCATTTTAATTAAACAGAGAACGCAAAAAATAAATAAAGTCAACACAATTAGGTGTGACGGAAAAGGTTTCGCTCATGTTTCACTAATTGTAACTTACGATTCTTGGAATGCTACTTCGCAATTCTTTTTTGTACTTTCCTGAATGACAAGTCCATTTCAAGTTTTAATTTAAATTCAATTCCACTCAGTGACGAACTTAAAATTATATACGACCTCCTAATTTGAGAGATGACTTAAATAGATCTAAATTATTGTAAAATATATCGTAAGACTAGGAATTAAGGACTCTTCAGCAATTCCTATTGGTATTTAAATGAGCTCCTCCTTGAACTCATTTAAACTTTATCACTTCATTCTAACCATGCGATTTCCAATTGATTAGAAATCAAATATATTTCATTAAAGTTCTAAATAAATTCCACAATCTTTCCACATTGCTAAATCTACATTTTGATTTATTAAGGGTACGTTTGCCATTTTTACGGTCCCGCATTTTAAAAGGTTCCTCGTAATTTAGTGCGGGCAGTAAAAAATAAAAGCTACGAAAAGAATAATAAATCTAATCTACAATTAGATTTCTATTCGTGTTACAGAAGTATTTATTAGGTAATTAAACTGATCAATAACCATTATATTGGCTCATATGTTAAATTGCAATTATTAAAATACTTTCGCAATTTTGTGTTAATCAAATAAGAAAGATTAGTTGGCGAATGATGTTATCGAAGAAGAGTTAATTTCGATTAGTTTGAGGTCAAAGAACAAAGTAATTAAACCTTTCTATAGAACCGTCCTTTTTTTTCTGATCAATCAACGCTAGCCATCCTTCACCCCCTCCCTCCCCATAAACCCCCCAGTCTTTCATTAGCGATATCACGAAAAGCAACGAAAGACAGTTATAGAAATACACGAATACAATTAAAACGGCCACCGCAGAAGTTGTCTTCTATTGTCAACGCATTGTCATCTAAAGTCTGTGTAGTGCATCACACAGGACTGCCAGAAAAATGTGCTATAAACAATGGGTTTGTGTCTGTCTGCATCTAAACTTCGGACGAATGAAAGGAAATGAAAGAATGGCACATAAAAGGTTTGATATATGTAATGATGATTCCTGCAACGGCATATGTTGTATCCCAGTTTTTTGTACATTCTTATTCGCAAAGTGATACGCCGCTCTGGTGCCACTATAATGAACTAAGCGATTTAAAGTAATATCAACCATTTCTCAATGTTATTATTGCACTAACACTAATTTATTTAATACATACACTGGTTAACAAATACTAAATAAAACTATACTACTACTTCTTAATTTTATTTGTGTGTGTGTGTGTGTGTGTGTGTGTGTTGGGTATATAGTTCTGAAATCTGTTTTAGTATAAAATTTATTTAATTATAATATGATTGTGGGACGTGACAGGATTGGAGAATGTGGTAAAGATTATTTTTGAAAATCGTCGACGTGTGGTTCAAATCTATCCAGCAGCTATTATCGTTTTGACAACTCATACTGGCGTGTGAACATAAATATGTCAGTCGAACAAATGAGAATATTCATCTCATTTAGCCAGTGGTTCATACACTACTACACACTCATCATAAATTCTAGTTAAAAGCTGATTGCACTTTCATGTATGTATGTACATACACTATAGAATTTAATAAATGTTTATTGAAAATTAGAGCTTCTCCAATACCTTTAACGATTTTAATTGTCTAATAAAGTTTCTTCTACACTTCATATATGTATATTAAAATAAACAAAATAAATTTAATTGTGTGAAAAATGAAAATAAATGCAGTACAAAAAAAAACTCATTAAGTACATGAAAAAGATTTAAAGCAACGAGCCTTAATACCACCCCGTCTAAATGAATAGCTTATTGCAACATTTATTATTTCATTTACATAATATGTCAGGGAAAATCTCATACAGTTAAATTTATAAGCAAAAGTTCATTTTAAGCAAAAAATATATACCCTCACAACATTATAACAGTAATCATATTTTTACAACGTTGCAAATAAATAAAACCCAAGTATCACCATCACAAATATAATAAAAACAAATTTACGATTTTTGTTTCGCTTTTTGTTTTAATACATTTTATTTTCACCATAAAATATCGCAAATCTACGCATAAATTCATGCACAAAGATAAATTACAATTTATTATTATTTTTGCTAAATAATTAATGAACTCCCATAAATAAATATTATGTTTTATGCAATATCTTTTAATTTGTGCGTGTTTCAAAAACAATATCCGGCCAGACTTTGATACGAATCTGATACGTAGCTTTTAGAATACGGTAAAGTTGATGATGCCAACCGACTCACTTTGATGTGAAATGTTATGTTAGGTTCAATGCGACATGGCAATATAACCTGTACCTATATACTTATAAGCGGCAGCCAATATGTAGCAGTGATCTATTTATAAGCCAAATACACACATACATACATACAGAACATCCTGTGTTGCATCGTATTTTATTTTGCATTCAGTTTCTTAGGTGTATCTTTGCGACATTTATTTGATGATTATTGCATTATATGCGACTTCTATATTATATAACAGCAATTAAATAGCGGATCATAACGTAAATACACCTTTAGACCTTCCCTGCATCGACTATTTTTGGTATATCTGTCTTTGTGTGTGTGTGTGTTAAATGTTTAATATAATAACAAAATAGACTCAAATAAATTAGAATTTGATAATAAATATATACGAACTTTTGTAAAATAATAAATTGCGCAACTTGACAATTAAATAGAAACAAGGATAATAAAATCAAAGGACCACTCCAACTAAAAATGAACAAACAGTAATATAATTTATAAATTTGTACACACATTTCAACAATGACGGGGGTGGACAAATAAAAAAGCCATCCTTATTTTAGCATATTCACCTCATATTTCTAAACTTTATATATATATTCAACACACATTTAAAACTCATAAACCGCTCTCGTATCTCCTAAATATAACAACAGAACTAACGCAGCAAGAGGACAAAAAAATATTCATTCGTACACCAACAAAAAATATTCTTGTTATTATTTTTTTTAGCCCCACAAACTCTTGCATGATGACACGAATATATCACTGTTACATGGTTGACATATTTCACGGTGAATTTAACAAATACACCGGACAAAACTATCTTCCTAAGTCGCCATTTGTTATTCGGCAAACGTACACATCCGGGCATCAGAAATTGCCGCATTATTATATCTGCCCCCCTATTAATAAAACCGAGCATTTTTTATAACTAAATCATATATTGTCTGGGAAAGTTAAATTTTCATAGTTTCTGGAAGTGTTTGATGGTTTTTAAGGAGCGTGTTAGTAGCACGAAACGTGCGATGATGATTTTATGGTTTTTGGCACTTTTTATCTTTTTCCATTTTTTTGTCCCCCGACAACTTTATTTCTGGTTGGGTTGTACTCGAATGGGATGGTCTGGGTAATGTAGTTCCACGTTTTTTGTCATGTTTGAAATATTAGATTTACGTGCATGGCCGTTTCGTTAAAATTTACATTCGTTTGAATTGTATATGTGAATATTTTCATACTGAATTTGCTTGTTCAATTTTGTCCCGCATATTACGACAAAAATTGCTTATGGCGTGAATGTATTTATCTTCGAAATAATATAGATACTTTTGCGTAAGCATAGAAATCTATAATATTATATAGATTTTTTTTTTCCACATAATTTGTCGAGACAATAAAAAGTACGTCTTTCTAAATTAACTCAAAGTAAATTATACTTAAGTTGAAGGATGGTATTCATATTTCAAAAGCTCCTAAAGTATGTAACAAAATCTCCTGAAACTGAGTAACATAATTAATAAGAAAAATTAATTAACATTAACAAGCCCCAGTTTCAGAAAATATTTCTCATTTTACTGCAAATGGACATAATTAGACAAAAACTAAAACGATTTTATGAGTCTATTATGAATCTAATATAAAATAACGCAATATTTGTATTTATTTTTATATAAAAAGTACATGAAATAATTGATTAAAAATATATATATTCTGAGCTAAACGTATTTAAATTGTTTTATTTTGATGGAAATTGAGACTCAATATCGTATTACGTCCTGGAAGGATTGAAAATCTTAAAGTAACATCTCAATGTTAAGTATTCCACAAACATCCTTCTAGTTTACTTCTATTCCATATCTTTTACACTATATCACATTTTACATCATTTCTCATATTACCCCCATCCCATTTGCGCCCTTCAAGTCACTTTCTCCCTGTTTTATCTGGGCCAAAAACATAACGTGACAATCTCTGTATCACGATACCGGTTACGAACATTTGTAGAAACATCAACACACAAACGACACACCGACAGACACACACGTACATTTTATGCATTCAACATAACCAGACACGTTCACAAGTACGATGAGTTGGTTGGTTCATAGGCTAACACATCTCACATAAATATTACGACGAGAATCTCGTAACCGTAACAACTCCATGTTCTTTTAGTTGTAGATTTATGAGGCCATTTATGATTTTCCCTACTTGCTAATTATTTAATTTTTTTCATATTGATAAAATATTTTTTATTATATTTAATACACAATCATTTACAATTAAAATTAAATATAAGTGAGTTGAGATATCGAATGACACTAAATCCTAAATAGGGAATTTTTTATTTTATTTTTGTTTCGTATAAATAAAATTTTTTTTATTATTTATTTATATTTTATTATATTTGATACACAATTATTTACAATTAAAATTATATATGAGTGAGTTAAGGTATGCAATGACACCAAATCCTAAATATATATATATCAAATATTGGGTAGATCGGATTACGTTATAAAAAAAATGTGCATAAAAATAGAGACGTGAAATGTTCGATGAAAATCTCATATAGGAGAAGATCCTTGAACTGTGGCAAGTTTAGAATCACGATAAATAACCTTGTAAAGGTTAAACGTGAACAACGCGTTAAAGTTCCGGTATATAAGAAAATTGAGCGACTTATATTTCCAGTTGATAAATTCCAATTGTGCGACATGTAACGTTATTCAGGTTAAAGCAGACGGTAAACAACGCAGGTCACGTCAAACAATAAAGGGACGTTAGTGGAATGAGCGTTGCTGATGGGCGGTGACTGGTGAGCATCCTAAATAAACGGATTCGTACGCTGCTGAAACGCTTTCAGCGTCTCGGATTCGGACGCCCAACACATACAAACACACCTAATCGATGGAGATTTACTCCTCTGTGCCATGAAAAACAATAAATTGTTATTAAAACTTTTATTTCTTGCAATCAATTACAACTTATAGATTCACCATACACAAATTTATTTCATACAATTATTTTCAAGTCTGCTATAACTATAAATTAAATTTAATAATAAAGTTTAACTACTTATAAATAAACGTCTAGTCGCGGTTTACAGAAATTTCCATCGGTTATTATGTTCACTTTTGTAGTTTTATCAAATAAAGCGTGAATAACGACGGGTTAATGAGGATTCATGGATATTATAGTTACTTAAGCACCATAAATTATAGCGTAATGACTCATCAAATTTAATAACGTATATAATTTTTATATTTTATATTTTAATGAGTGGTCTCGCAAATTTCTAAATATTTTGTCTTTTATAAACATAGCTTTGTTGGTGAGGTTTTAGTTTAGTTGAGAAATGTAATCGGAAGTCTCTGTCTGGTATGTTAGGGATGTATGTGTATTAGAAAGCTTAAGTAATCATTGATTGTGAAACGAGCTAATGAAATATATGCCGCCATTTAGGAAAACGGCAAAACTACTTACTCATACGGAAACACGCCAGTCTACTTTTTGGTGGAGTCGACGAAAAACTTTCTGTCTCTTATTTTTTGTTTTTTTTTATCCGTGTAGATGTCGCCGTTGACTCGTTATGGACCAGTTAAGTTAACTGTACAAAGACGAAAAGTAGGACAGGTTGATAGGAAACTTTATGGTATTATTTGCGCGGTTTTTCATCCTCTGGTGCGAGTTTTTGTCCCCCTCACTTTCTGTGACCAGAATTTATATATTTCACCATCCTTTTATATTATTATTTCCCTTGTTTCCTTATAGTTTCTAGCGTTAGTTGGATTTAAAATATAGTCTAGGTTTAAATTGTAAAACATTTTTATTTCATTTCGAACACACCCAGACGAATAGTTCAACAAGTTACCTAACATCACACTTAAATCGAACGCCCTAAACGACCGATTGTCACACTAGCGAACGTGAGAACATTTTATTTCCTCTCGCAATTGAAAATTCATACACGCGTTCTCGTTAGTTTCTCAAACTACTTGAAATTTACAAGGGAATAAAAAGCAATATCAATCATTTAAATATGCTACTTTTGAATGTTTAATTATGACCAACAATTTTTACAAAAATGTATAGAAATTTCCGAATTTATTTTGTGTTCTCAAGCGTAAATGTTCTTCCCTAGTAATCGTGACTTTAAGAGTTTTCAAAGAGGTGTTTTTTGGAGTATATATTTTTAACGAGCGCATGCATAGTTGTAATTTATATTTGAAAAGTCACTAGTTATTTGTTTTCAAGTAGTTTTAATACTTTTAACGAAAGTACGAATGCGCATTGCTGTATACACTAGTTTAATAACAATAATAATCTTGTAATATTGTTAGTAAGTACAAATACATCCCGGGAAACTTTGTTTGGAAACTTCTTGCAATTAATCTGTAACAGTACTTCAACTGCAATAGATTGCTCATTTCAGCCAATCGAATGTCCAATCTATTGGTGATTCAATCGTTACGGTATCGTTTGCATTGTTTCTTTGTGTCAGGGCAGATTATTGTGGAGACATTACTAGACTTAAGCTAGTTACAGGTTCAAAGAAACTGTCCCTAGTTCGCTCAACTATACTGGTAACTAATGGTACTAGTTGAATAGTTGGTGCCACATTAAGTAGTATCTTCATACTGTATTGGGAATCTATGTAGAGTTCCTTGAAGTCCTAGTTAAGCGGAGCTTTAGTTATTTAATTTAGCGTTGAGGTTTTCTAAGGTATTTTCAATGTTTTGACATAGTTTCTAGATAGTGATTGATCGATTGGCTCAAATGTTTTTGCTTGTTTAGGTATTTGCGTAATATTGATTTTTAAATACCGTTAAACTATCGTAAATTATTTTTTAAATAAACTAACACTCATTTTTATTTTATATATATTATTAATTTATAGATAAGAATGAGATTAAAGTAGAAATAAAAATATTTGCTAATCATTCAATGTATATTTATTTATTTATTGGTGTCTTAAACATTTTATAAAATTCCGTTTCAAAATATGTTATTAAACAGTTCAACTGAAAACGTTGTTGTTTATTTATGTGTGTGTGTGTGTTTGTGAATATTTCAACTCGGAAACAGAATTGAATAAAATGGTGGGACTTGGAAAAAAGTTGTTTCATGTATAAAAGAAGATGAAACTTGAATCTATCTGGAAAGATCTAGACAATAGCGTTTCGCAGCGCAGCAAACTTTTGCGATACTGACACTGTTTCCGGTTGGAATACTTTGTTTTTTGAAAGTTTTATAATGTGACCTTGGTTGACGGTTTCGGTGCTTGATTTTTATTTTTATTGTTTTTACTACGACGAAAGCTACACGGATTGACATGTTGCCACTTCTTTCGACTGCAATTGCAGATTCTACGATCTTTTCTCTAAACGCAGTCGAAAGGATTTCAATGGTTAAACGTACTCTCATTTCAAACTGTTTTATTTTACTTGTTTAAATCACAAAAGCAAATAGATGTTCTCACTTTATTTGCATTTATATTCCAATAAAAAGCGTTTATAGAACGATTACATTTTTACTCAAATACGCTATTATTAATAAAGATTTATTTAATATAATTCTGGTTTCTTTTTATTTGCATTAATTAAATATTTGTCGATTATCTCAATAAATATTCAATAAGTTCTTCAAATATATATTAGGATCTGCTAATGATGTCATTAGTCTGGTTTTTCGGTGTGTGGAATTACTAGGAAATATCTAAATTTGGAATTATTGTCATAGTTGAATTTACTTTACACTCTCGTCTATTTATATTTATGGTGATGATTACTCACTTAATACCTTCTTCTTAATATACTAGTAGTTATCCCCTATATGTTTGTCAGTAGAAGATACTAAAAATATATATAATTAGAAGAAATCTAAATGGAATTACTAAAAGATTTTGTTTTTAGTTCCTATAGAAAGATTTCTTTGAACAAATTTGCGTTATAAATATTTTAGTTTTATAAATATGAAATGATACAAAATTTAGTATTAGCCACAATGGCTCTATTGTTAAAATTTTTTGTATGTCTATAGACAGATTTTTATTATTCTTCCGTTATTTGATAGGCCATACACCCCCAGCTATAAAATTCCAGTTTGGTTTGTTTTGATGGGATTGTTTATGTTTTCTGTATGAATTTAGCGCGTCCCGTTTTGCTTCGCGTGTATATAGTATTTTATTACATTTTTTTTATTGTATTACCTGTTACCAATAACTAATTGCGTACATATGTACACAGTACCAGCAAAATAGACATAAATGTTATTTTATTTTGTACATTATTAATTGAAAAAATTCGTGACTCTTTGTAAATTAACAAGGATTCAATATCGTAAATTGCGAACCGAAAGTGTTTTAGTATTTGATTTTGTAGAGTAATGTAACATAAGTTGTGCGCATGCGTGATGTGTGCGTGCCAAGTATACGAGAGTGAAATTAATTAATCTTTAGTCACCAAAATGTTTGCTCTGGTTAACCGGTATTCAAATTGTGGTTACATGGTTTAACGATTAAGTAATAATGTCTTATTACTCCTTAGTTTGGTTTAGTTTCGTTGTATGGCATATGGACCGCTCGGCCAATCTGTGCCATGTTCAGGGAATGTTTAATGTATAAAGCGTGTTTCTGAAATGAATTCGCATTTCGCAACCATTGACTTAATAGCGAAAACTTCTCTTGGAAATTTTTCATTTTTAAGCTTCACCAAAATGTAGAACTTAAAATAAATATATACATTTTATTTTTTTTGAAAAGATTTAATATAGAAATAAAATGATTTATTAATATTTGTTTTATCGTTAAACTGACTATTAAATGTTCTAATTTTTTAAAAGAAAACGTATACAAGTATGATTTTACGATGTATTTAAATCGGTCATCATTTCAACATGGGCATCTGTTTATTTTAAACTTATAAATGTTTTATTTTCATATACAGTTTGAATATTTTAAACCTTTTGATATCTGTAAATTATTATCAACTTAACAACGCGAGATGTTCGCTTGCGCTTATTTGCACATTTCTCTTTTTACGAGTGACAAAAATGGCATAAATTATAACTGGCAACAGTCCGTTGGAAAATTGAGTTGAGTTTATTTTTTTATTGTTTATATTGACACATTTAAATATCGTGCTTTTTTGTGGACTTTTCATTATAATCAACACTGCATTCAATCGATTTTTATTTTTATTTAACCAAAATAAATTATTCATATTATTTAAATGATTCATATTTATAATTGTACAACTTTTATAAGTAAAACATACATTATATTAGTTTTTTATTAACTACTAGATTATAACTGAGTGTGTAATGTGTCTGAGTGAGACTTCCGATTACAGCAAGCTTAAAGCGCTTCTTTATTGTGTGTTGTTATTTGAGTGATTTTTAGTTTGTTGTAAATTTGCCAAATAATTTGAGATATATTAGAAATATAACTTTTGTAAACTAGTCTAATTGGCCCATTTGGCACTGCATAAAAAATATATGACTAGTAAAACGTTAGTATTGTTGTAAATGTTGAGGATAAGGGTTCTTTTTTAATATATTCATAAACATAATCGTATTACTCAATAAAACTGCTATTTTTAGTACTGTCAACCATTTTTTTTACAACATTAAAGATCGTGACAGTAAAAAAAATCTATAAAAACAAAAATGTTCTATTTCCGCTATAATATACGTTCAGATTGGGGGAGCACACACTTCAATAAAGAAACATCGTCAAAACAGAGATAGTACTATTCTAATTATAATAAGTTTAAACGAGACGAACAGTGTAGGACAGAACTAATAACAAACAAGGATAGAGTTGGTAATATACGAAAGAGAGAAAGAGAGATATATATAGACAGCATTGACTGTGTGGCGGAGTTAAATTTAACTTGGACCATTTTAAGATTTTGCTAGGCCATACTAACCATAGGCGGAACAAATCAAAATAAATAAATAAATAAATACAATTGTTTTTTTATATATATATATATATATTATTTTTTTTAATAAAAATTGTATATATTAAATATCCTTTAGAAACCATTTCGGAAAGTTAGTTTATAGGGTTTATCGATAAATACTGTAACATCCATGTCGAAAAAAAACTTTAGTAACAATACTGAAACTTTGTACTTTGTACAGTTTTCCATTTTCCAAACAGGCTGGAAGTGATGTAAAAGGGATAGGTTTGCCAAGGTGAAATCTGAACTTATCGCGACGGGATATGCGCGATAACAATTCTTGACATGTAAAGGTTACACTTGATCCTCTTTTCGGATAACACCCTACCAGAACCACCCACACATCTCCAGAACTGTCTGATAATAACGCGCATGTAACGCTACTATTGAGTACCACGTTTTGCATCTATCGATTCTGCATAAAAAAGACATTTCAATGTACTGGTTTACCAGATGATTTTCTTGTAACTCGATTGTGTGCTTGGTTAAATTAACTTTCGTATTAAATGTATTTACGTTTCTTTCACCAAGTCCCTTCTTCTTCTTATATACATATAAATATGTACGCCTAGAATTGTTTTCTGATTAGAATTCATGAAATCTCAAACATGTATCAATTTTTTAGCGGCGTGTGCCAATATTTTCATATAAAATACCAGTTATTTTTTATTTTGTTTTTCATTCCTGGTTTGTTCCATTCGATGAAAAGCACAGGATATCTGATTTTCAAATTGTTTTCACGTTTGATATTGAAGTTTTTAACTTCAGATGTCAAGAAAAAAATTGTTTTCAACTACGTGATATAGATTGCCATATATAAAAATCTAGAATATTCTCTAGAATTTTTTATATAAAATAGGTTTTTTGCCAGACAAACACAAATTATAAAAAAATATTTCTAATAACACATAGTTCAAGCATATATCAACATGCCTGACAGAGACTTCCGATTACAAGATATTAGCGAAACGAGACCAATAACGCTTCAATTAAATTTAAAACGGAAATCAAACTAATTTGCGATATATAATATAAACACTCAAATAATATTACATTCCTATTTCTCTTTGATACCATATACAATTGTAGTAACTGGAATATATAATAATATATATTACCATTTGAATATGAGTTGTTTTTGACCTACGCCCTTGTAGTACAATTATATTATAATATTGAAACAAAACTGTTCATAATCCCAGAAAATTCGCATGTCGATTACGTAGCATAGTTGACTAGATTCCCAAAGCCGGATATTAAATTGCGATAATCCATGAACACAACCATCCAGCTTTAGAAAAGACAACGGCTACAATCGAACCCGAGTCTGTAAGCATTAAAGCATCAGTTACCATAATAACACCTCCAAGGGAATACCATATAATATTACTTCCTCTTTCCCTCTAAAAATAATGAAACATTTCTAACACTATTTTAAAATACCTTAAAAACAAAAATTTTTAAAACATAATTGAGTAAAACATTTATTAAAGTTCAAAATACGTTTATTGTCTTTGTTTCGCTAAGTTTAGACATAATGTCTAATATTTGTTTCTAAACTACACGAATACAACATTACCTATTATTCCCTTGCGTCTTACAACTAATGCATGCTTGGCTTAATCGCTGATTAAGATTGACATCCATTTTGATCGTGCTCTTGATTGATAAACGTATGTATTTCATAGTTAGACATTATTGTAAATTTTGAATAATGCATTCAACTGTGCCTAACACACAGAATAATTATTTCAATTTAGATTATTTCACATAATTAACATGTATCTAACTTATCTTGTTCAATATATTTACTTATAATATTTATTAGATTCCCCAAAATAAAAATTGAAAATTCAAAATACATATTTGAGAATTACGCTTTAAGAAAACTAAAGGCCATTGAGACTGCAGATATCTGCTATAGTGTTTTACGTACTTGAATTTCGAAAACAAATACAAATTTTTTTTTAAATAAAACTATTGAATCGTTTTCTTTCAAGCTTTTGAAAAAAAAATAAAAAAAAGTATTACCTGCTCAGTTTCTAATCAATATATTTCGTATATAGACAACGACAAACAAAAACATAAACTAAGAACAACAAAACACAATCAATTTTCTATCGCAATATTCTGGAGAAAAATTGATGAGAAATTAAATTAAATTACGAAATTCTATTTAGCAAAAAAAAACATTACTACACCAACCAATATATTTTCTTATCATAAATAACAAAATAAAGATAGTTTTTAATATTTTCTTATCTTATAATAATACAAACCTATAATAAAGTAAATTGTGAAGTAGTAAATTATGAATATTCAAGTATGTGTCGTTTTTTAGTTATTTACTAATGATTTAAATAAAGCTCATTGAAGTATGCCGTGATATAATTTACAATGAAACAGTTTTGATTTAATTATTTGCACATTTGATGTTCTGTTCGTGGAATTTATTTATTTATGAACTTGACTATAGCGTACTTATAAGTTTGAAAAGGAGCTCGTAATTTATTCGTTATGCAAAATAATGTTTGAGATGAAAATATATATAATAATCACACGCAACCCCTTTTATTTGCGTAAATATTCATTGCAAATATGTTTGTTCAAGATTTGCATTTGTCTTCAAAGAGTATAGAAACAACAAAATTTCGTTTAAGAGAACAAAGCAATTTTTTTCGTACGATGCCAGAAAATTATTTTTTAGTATAAAATATATTAATTAAATATAAAAGTTAAATGTATTTATATTTAAAAAAATGATTGTTACATATTGAACTCGTGGTAGATTAATCCATTACTATGAACAGCAACGCCTAGTGAAGAAGTGCCAACGAAAACCGTACAAAAAGAATTCAAACAAAGTTGTTATTCATCGCGGTTCATATGAGAGTAACGCGAATCCCTCAGTAATTCAAACATATTACCAAGCATGGAAATTATTTTCGTAAACATAATAAATTATTTCAGCTTAAAACAGGGTTCTTAATCAGTGGATAATATTTACGCGACGGTGTAATTTGTAGGTCGATTCGCAACTAGCATTCAACGCCTGGGCGGGATACTTTTGTCTCTTTACTTAAATTAAAAAGCTCTTTTCTATATTTGCATCAAAGAAAATTATGTTTTAATATGTATTATAAATAATTCAATTGCATTTTTAACAATATACAACTTAAACTACTACTAATAAATCAGTATTTAAAGGCGAAACATTTAATTATAAGTGTACGAATTATTTTATTTTATATTGTTATTTTATGTTAATTTTGAAAAATAAATTCTACAGAAATTAATTAGGCGGAATTTTTGATAAATGTCGTATTCAAAAACCATTCGTAGTTTATTTACTTAATAGTAACTTTAGTTGTCCCGCCACTGGCTTAACTAAGACACATCAGTGTGTGACGTCAAGAACGGTGTCTCAAGCCACGACGCCTGTGTAAACTAAATAGTAAGAGCGTCGCTTCCTTAGACGCCACGATTCCAACGTCTTTCTTGTAAACATACACACACACACATATACTTACCTAATGTTTCTGTGTATGGAACTGATTAAGCAAATTTATCTACACTTTGCACGATGCTAGTGTTGATATTCGCGTTTTTCACGTCTCAAAGTTAGTGCAAGTGCTACTTTAGTTTTAGTGTGGTGAAACAACAAAAATGTGATTCGACATTATTGGCTTTAAATTTGAAGTGATTTGTTGTCTATTTCGAAATGAGAATTGTACTAAAGTGCTCTTAAAATATTCTATGAATAAAGCAATTACGATTGCGAGATTAAAAAATAATTAAATTTGCCAATCTCGTAAACTGTGCAACGAGCACAATTTGTACGTTTCACAATTCCATTTTTTTTTGAAAACGGCGTATTATTTTGTTATCTGTACTGTTTCTAATTTTTTAACCGCTGTTTTCCGCTGATAATAATTTTAATATCAAAAGCCGTGCTCATTTAATTTAACAACCTTTTAATTTCAACCCCAATTATTACCGAGCCACAAAATTTAAATACTACACTCATAAAAAGATATATAGTTTGCATTTTTAACTATAGTTAAGTTTCGACGATGAACAATTTAATGCTCAAATTAAGTAACTTAAGTTATTGCGAAATACGAAAAGTTTCAAAAGTGTTTAACATATTCATATTTTATTTTTATTTTTTTCATAGCGTGATATAGTTTAAAGTATTATTTTTAGCATTTATTTCAAAAGTTTCTCAATAATATATTCTATACATAATTTGATTGCTTAAGTAACAATTCTAATTTTTTATTTTTCCTCTCTCATTTTTGAGTTGCAGTATACAAATTAACAGAGAGACACAAAATGTGTTTACACTAGAATTTATTGCTAAAATAAATACCAATTTGGGACTTAGTGTACTCTAGCGTTAATTTGATTTAAAACATTATTTATTTCGTGCAATCATTCCGCATTGTAAACTCCTTAGTAACCTGATTTCTTTATGCTATTTATACACGGTGAATTTAAATCTATTTTACAATCAAAACCGTTGTAAATATTTACAAATTACAAACGTCTAACAGACGTCTGGCAACGTACGCGAATAGACTTTCAACTAATTAAAACTCGAATTTGTTTAAACCATCGTAAATACCACCGTGTAAACGTTGTATTTTCGTGCATTACTTTTTCGTCGCTGCACACTGATTTACATCTATTTTAAGCTGTGGTAATTATTGAAAATTTCAGAAGGTTTTTTTCGGTTTTGTTTGTCAATTAACCAAAGCTTATTTTTAAGCCTTTCACGTCCTAGTTTTTTTACACACGCTAGATACTTTAACAGTAAAAAAATTTGAATTTCTACTTATAATTATAATTCAAACTTTTAAACGACTTCACAAAACGTATTAATTCAAATGTTGTTCGGTTAACGTTCTAGAAGATTTTAACTTCGTTTGCTTGAAACTAATATGGAAAGAAGCTTGTGAATATCGCTGTTAAAAGCAGTTTTGCCGCGTTGCATTATGGGAGTTTATACATTATGTTTTAACTTGCATTACAATTTACACGGTTCAAATTTCCTCTGCCTTCATCTCTCCTCATTCACTCTTAACATCTAAGACTGGCGAGGAACTATTTTTTAATTATAAATTAAATTGAAATTTAGTAGTTTAAACACAAAAGAAAGATAATTATTTCATTTAGTAATCATTTATTATAATTTACACACACACACATACATGCAGAGAACGTAATTGAATTAATAAATAAAATTAATATATGAATTTTTATCGTGGGTTTTTGGTAAATGTGCGCTTAACATTTTTCTATTTTCTCAGCATTTTCAAAAGATACTTGATACGAATGTGACGGCTGCTGTTTTTGTAATAAAAATGTTTAGTGCACATTTTATCTTAGCGCGTTTGAAATGAGACCGTAAGTTAATTTAATTTTGCTATTATCTAATTAATTGTCCATTAAAATTAATTTTATATACTACCCAGTCGCCTCGCAGTGATGCCGCTCTCTTTCTACTTAAGATAAATTTAGATACATTAAGCAGCTTCGCTAAAAGACTTTGATAAAAAAATATATATATACAAACAACTCGCACATTTCTGCCAGAATGTATTTATTACAACATTTAATTCTTATTAAGTGGAATTATAAATAAAGTACAATGTTTGTTTAAATTCATAGACAATTTAGTGAATTGATATTATAAAAATGTTTTCAACTTTTAAATTACCGTCATTTCGTGCGCGTTCGAAAAGTTTATCAAACAGCAATTGCGGCACTAGTGGTAGGTGTGACGTCACTGCTAGTCTGGAAAAGATTCCCAGGAAACCCCCGAAAACACCTGTCGGTTCGCCAAAACAACGAAGCCACCATAAAAGACGTAAATATTTGATTATTTTCATACTTTATTTACATCTATAACATAGTATAAAACGTATAAAACTATTATGGTACGTATTGATATTCATATGAGCGCAAAAGCGCGACGTTAACGCGAACTAATTAAAACTTAATAAGGGTGTTCATTGTGAGCAATCTCTCGATAAGTAACTTTTTAATAGTTTCTCATAGCGTTATTTTAATATAATTAAAATATTATTAGTAACAAAGACGTTTATTTTATAAGTATTTATTATTTTTAAATTTCTACAATTCTTATACGAGTAACAAAAGATAGTACAATAAATGTAATAAAATATTTAGTGACAAAAATATTTATTATTTATATTTTTAAGAAGGTTTAATTTGTTTTTCTAACGAAACATAAATAATGTAACTATTACTTTAAGCCCCAACGTATTATTATTTAAAGTACAAGCAACGGAAAACAAAGAATCTTTCTCTTTCAACGAATAAAGCCTCAAAGGAAAACCATTAATTAAACAAGCAAGTGAAAACTTAACATTAAAACAATACCATAATTAAATGCTTCAAAGTGTTTAGACTTAGAACAGAGATGGTTTATATGTATATACATAGTTATTTATTTATTTTGGGGGGTGTAAAAGCTGAATAAACAATAAAATATGCAAATAATACCTTATAGAAATATAAGCAATTTAAACTGGAATAAAATTTCTATTTACATATAAAACAATTGTATTTATTAATCGCGGTAATTTTATGTTTGATAGATTATTCAATAGTCATTTCTTTATTAAATATAACGTAAGAAACCGCTCGAGGAGATGTATTCGTAATCAATTTTTAATTTGTTGCATATTATTTTCTTTCAGTTTAGTGTTGGTTTTTAAAGTGAGCAGACGTGTTCGAATATACTGTGTGTTTTTGTTTATTTAAATGGTGGGTAAAGTAGATAACTACGTATAAGAAAGCCGAGTGTAGACTTTGTAGATATTTTTTGTTTAGTTGTAATAAAAAATGTTTTGACCTCTTAAATTTGGTGTTAAGCGCTTTCCATTGTACGTAAACATGAAAAATCGCACGTTTATTTTTGAAAAACAGTAGAATTTGTACAACAATTCGCTTAGGCCATTATATTAGATTTAATGGCCGCAGCTTTGTTCGTTATGACAGTATGTCATAATTTACTGACAACGCACTTATACGACCATGTTCGAACCTGCCTGACGGCTATTCGTATAAGCTTACAACTTGAGCAGTGCTAAGATCGTATAAACTTATTGTTACAGAAAACAATGAGAATTTATCTCCTACAAATACCCTACTGCTTTTAATCAAATTTCATATGCACGACTGCTCAAAATACTCCTTTTCCCATTCAAATGCAACACAGTTGCGCTCATCCAAAATTAGAGCTTTATTTTTTATTTTTATTAAAACACACGCATTCCTCATTATAAGCTAAATAATTAATAATTTTATTACAAACAAATACATCATACATAATGTATTAATTAATCTAATTACGATGAAATAATATTATTTAATGTAGAGCGTGTTTTGGATTTATAAAGTTTAATTCCGCAACTTATGAATATTCAATAGTCAAATAATGAACAAATCTATTATTAATAAATAAAATATAATTATTTGTGCGTTAAAAGTTGTACAATAATGCGCAATTGATATTGCTAATACAGTTTGTATGCGTTATTATTCAATTAATTCATAATGATGGATTATAATAGAAATATAGTCAAAACACTGATAGGAACAATAGATTGTTTTATGGTGATACCATAAAACAGTATTGAATTCACTGCATTATATCCAATAGTTTCCGTTATACATTGGAAATTGTTTGCTTGAGCAAATTACGTAATTGTTACACGCGTATTAATTAAAACAAACAGTGGACAGTATTATATTAATATAAGGGAGTGAACGCGAAACCTAAAACGGGTACGGTTTCGAATCGAAATGCTTATTCGCCACAAATGCTAAATACGATTTGTTGTTTGATCTTCTGCAATTGTTAGTTTAGCTAAAAGTAGTTTACCAAATCAGTACTCAGCGTCACTTAATGCGCAGCACAGTAGGCGGAGTTAAGAGTGAGAGCGTACTGCAAACATAGCTTATGAGTATATATAAGAGTGAGAGCGAACTGCAAACATAGTCTATGAGTCTAAAAGAGTGAGACAAGTAGAGAAATTCGATTTTTTATAATATTAAAACAGTTCTTTATTAAATAGTACATAAATGTAGAAAATTAAAGTACATAAAAGTAAAATCTTGTAGACAGTTTGGGCAACTAGATAATTTACAATTTTCCATTACACTGAAGAGTGGTACTGCTAAGTACCTACTTATTTCTAGACATTCTATATGGAATCTCCAGAGTGCAACGAAATATACTATTGCGAACAAGATTGCTACTCTGTGGTGACATATTTATGTTGATGAAACTATGTGTAGACCATCATAGGGGCAACATACACCGGTGCAAATTCCCCCAGTTCATTTTACACGCAAATGTACTATGCAAAACATTTTTTATTACTAGAAATTAGCATACCTATAGATGCTAGTTTCTGCAGACATTATTGAATCGCCCAGATAACTGCATATCGATGTTAATATTGACCTAAATATTAAAATACATTCGTCACTCATGTCTTGTAAAAATTATATTTACATGAAAAATATACCAAATAAATCTTACTACAAAGTATATCTATCTACAATATTTTTAAATGGAATTGTGAGAAAATTGTATGACTTTCGACAAAAATCTTCGTCCGGTAATAAAATGTGTAGTGTCTGCAGAAAGGAGCATTAAATTTTCTAATAGTGCTGCTGGGAACAATGCTATTAGACGCTACCACCTGTACACTGCAATTTAAACTGTAATACATGTGCAGGATGTAGCTGCGATGTACCGAAGATGTCACTGACATGCTCAAAGAGTATTGTTACCCAGGAGGTGTACTCTCGTATATATATATTTGTCGAACGTGTTCAGATGTTCTTTCAAAGCATTTCACTGTAGAGTTATTTTATTTAATTAAATTTTTGTACATTTAAGAGCACTAGTTTAGCTCTGGTATTTTAAAACTATTTAGTTTTTTATTATTTTCAATGAAAAAAATTCGTTTCACTCCTCGATGTACTTGTAAAAAAATAATTATTTTATTTTAGGTCCGTCTGATTTGGGTACTTGTCCAACTATAGCCTCATTTCGTCCGGGTTCGACTGCGCAGAGATGCGATCAGCTTGCTCCGGGCGACCGTGTGCGCAGTGTAAATGGTATCAACACTGCGCGCATGCGCCCAGACGAACTCGGCTCCTTATTGGACAACGTCCTCGGGGAAACAGCAACACTAGAGGTCGAATACACATTACCAGATTATAGTAAGTCAAACAGTTTTATTTTATTTTTATTTTAGACTATACAGAGATGACTCTTATTATTTTATACTCTTTTACGCTTATATATGTATGTAATAAAAACTTAAGATAAAAATTAAAATTGCGTCTATAATATAGAAAGTGGGATAGTGTAAATTGACCTTTAAAGTTTATATACTCAATCATTATTTAATATTAAGATGGGAAAAGTTCTATAGTAGTTTCGCAGCTTTAGGCACTTAGGATGACGTTGTTAAGCCTGTCTTTGACAGTCTTATTTTTCTTTAGCTAATGAATTTATAGTCATTAAACCATTTTAACACGTTACTTAATATATATTAAACATTTGTCAACCCTTTAAACATGTATTAAATAATAAAACAACTGTTTTATTAATATTCCATACATATTGGAAAAAACCCTTTCACCATTTAATTCATATATAATAAAAAATTAATTTTAAATATTATTTATTTCAAATATTACACAATTTGGTCTCCACCAAATTGTTTTGAAATGTTTTCAAATTCTTTGATGGTAAATTAAAAATATGATTCACATTTATCAAAAGCTGTGTTTGTGAATATTTTAAGGGTGGGTTTTTCGAATGACTAAGCACACTCTTTAGCTGGTTATGTGCAAGCATGACCAAGAATTGCTGTTCGCATCGATGCCATGTTTGTCTACAGTTTACCATACACTCACTGCGAAGTGTAAACATGCATTTTATCTCTTTTTTTTTTTAACTTTAAACGTGTTTAAAGATTTTCAAATTTATTTTTGCTTGCTTGCCAATCTAGATTCGTGGGAATATTTATTGTTTGAATCATCTATTCTAAACAACTAAATTCGTATAGATGTTTTTGTATGTTTAAAAAAAACCCAGTGATCATTTGTTTGTGGGATGAAATAATTCTTAGAGCGATTGTGACAGGCGTACAGGAAAGTTTGAAAAACGTATAAGAAACTTAATAACTCGTAAAAGCAGTTTTTACTCGTATATAGTATATATAGTGGTACAGAAAAGATATTTTAGTGCGATGCGTCTAAGTTTCACAGCGCCTGACAGCCATGTAAGATGTAAAATTATGATTTGGTAATGTTTTGAAACTTGTGTCTCATATGTATGTATGTATGTATGTATGTAAAGAACTTTTGTACTGGATCATAGCCAAAGGTACATTAAACACCGTGCCGTAGGTATATACGACCGCATCTCTGATGTGAATGTAGGTATTTATACTTTTGAAATCAGAAAGTAAATTAGATTTGGTTTTGATCTAAATTTAGTCATGAAAGCAACTCATAATTATTATAGTTGACTAATTATTTTAAATGGTTTCGAGTTTGAATTTTTATATATTTATTTATTATTTTGTATAATAAAATTAATTATGGAAATATACGGAATATATAAGGGATTTTCCAGAATTGTGGTAGTTGGGAAAATGCGCAATTAATCTTGCATAAATAGCACCATAAATATGCATTCTTTGTTCGTGTATACCTTGTTTTGTAAATGAATTGAATTTGTGGTCATTTGTATGGTTCGTTATACATTTTTTTTGTCGAGTGCAATTCGAAACAATTTTCTACGATTCTGTTCAAATATTCCACCTGCATAGAGCGAACACATACTGCCTCCTGGCATCTACAAGCCTTAGTTGCCAACTATGCACTTTTAGACCTTAGATTCCAACTAGTACGTGCTCCAGCTTCAATTTCTCCAGTTCAGCACATATCTATACGTATTTGTCGCAATAAATAATCTATTTCTACTTTTTGAGACATGATTTAAGCGGTATAAAAGTTTCTAATTTTTATTAAATTTTGACAATAAAATCATAAAATTGCGATAGGCTAAAGGTTCCAAATAAATATGACCATGACCATATATGTATAATTTGCACAATCACACAAACACAAAACGAATAAAATATGACGTTTGATCTCTCCATTTGATATTTTCGTTTGAAATGTTAATTTAGCTAACTTAAATGTTTATGAGAAAAGCACGTTTACACACACACACACACACACGCGCACCTATATTCACACAACATGAACCATTATAATACAATAATATTCCCTGTGGTATATGTATATGCATTTGCAGTCGGAATATTAACACTGGAAAATAATTTTTTTTTTTAATTATCTCACATCTTTGCGACACAAAATTTCCATTTTAATTAACAACAGAGCTGTTATGAAAGTGATTAGTTAAGTAATTGACTCTTTCACATGAAAAGAGAATTAATACTTTTAAATAATTACTTTCTTTGCCAAATCTATATAAAAAGTAGTTTTATAAAATAATCGCACGAGATTTTAAAGTATTTTATTTTTATTTTGTTACAAATAGGTATGTCATTTATTTTCTTATTGAATAAATTTGAGTTGAGAGAAATGTAGTTGATCTAATAGTAGAAAATGTCCGTGAAATGTTGATTGAAAAGTGAAAACGAAATAGACGTTAATTGAATTGGAGTTTTTTGAATATTTGTTTATTAGGCAACATCGCATCATTTATCTTCTTTGTCTGTTGGCTCGTTTATATTTTTGCCTCTTTCGTTTCGATCCCAGTGGTGCTTATTCTTTTTGCATTTATTCATTCAATTCCATATGCCGCGTAGGTATTCATGCACGGTTGCCTGTGTGCCTTTTTTTTCCACTTGACAACATTCGATTTTTGGCAAGTTGATTTTGCCCGAATACCATTCGTATTCATATATTCCACAGACCCACTAAACTCGATTCAGTACACTGTACACATCCTTACAAAACAAACGGATGTCATATTTTGTTTAAACAAATTTTCGTCCTTTGTCTACTTGCGAAAACAATTTTTTTATATATATATATATATTTTTTTTTTTCACACCCAACTTATACACAACAGGATGTTAACAGCGATAAGCCGATCACATCTAAGCTTTAAAGTCTGCATTTAAAACTCGCTGTAATCGGTAGTCTTTGTCACACATGTTGTTCAACCATGCAGTGTAAATATTAATTAGAGTTTTAGTTTACACGTGTTATATGTATGTTAAAATGAACGTGCATTTCAAGTAAATTAATAGTTACGTATAGTGTTCATATTACGCATCTAGAGTGGCCGGTATTAGTATGGAGCGTGTGTATAGTATATATTTATTAATTTATTAAACAAAGTTTGCCGAGCTTGTTGCAACGTTTCCTTTTGCAAATTTATGTATTATTCGCGAAAACTATAGCGCTAGCAAACTGTGGTTTGCACACTGTTCACACGTACATGTGCTTGTGTGAAGTTTTGCATTTCGTATGTTCTATCCAGATATACATGGCTGTGTTCGTGTGTCTGTGTGTGTGAAACTATCTTGATATGTGTTGTGTTTGTGATGAGTAAAATAATACACTGAAACTCTGACACGATTGTTGGTTTATTTAATTTGGTGTAAGTTTTAATTATAATTTACGATGCGCATTTTAAATTATACGAATATTTAATGCGAATCTGAGAGTGGTACTAGATAAACTTTACCAACTATGAATATTATATTTTAATAAAAAAATTATTTACCGCAAGTAGATATACGTAGGAAATAAAACGCAATTATAATAAATATCAACGCCTTTTTATTTAAACTTTATTTTATAATTATATAAAAATAAAAAATAGAGTAGGGTAAACGCAGTCAATTAAAACACTTTAGTGTCATCTATAATAGCATTGCATATTGAGTGGCCATTGTAACATTACATTTGATTCCCTTGTGGGGGGGTTGTTATATCTATCGCTTTTAGTATTTTTGGGGTAAAGTCACCCTCTATGGCTCTAGTAGTTTCAATCCCCGTTCACACCCCTCTATACTTTGTTAAAATGAATCGCATGTTTGCAAATGTTCCCCATCCACCCACACACGCCCACAGACACATACACACACACATACATACACAGCAGAGTGATATTTTACTTTGTTCAATCTAAAAGACAATTTGTAACCGATTCAAATTTGGGATTTAGGTATTTGCTTTGAATTTCGTCGAAGCGAATGTTCGCATGTGTGCGCCTTGTGAAATAAGACCGAATACAACATCTTTTTATATGGGTTCGGAAATAAAAGATGTCACGAATTTCAAACTGTGTTGACATTGTATTCCATTCGAAGCTTTTTGGAATAGCTCCCGCTAATTTAAATTTAAATTTAAATAAAAAATATATATTTCTGTCATTTTATTTAAAATCTTATATGAATGTGTTATGAAATACATTCCACTCTCTTTGATTGAATCGAAACCAATAACCAGATGTGGTTGTGGGTTTTGGTTTGCAACAAGCGCCATGTCATGTCACCAGTCGCTTTGATGTAATTTGACTATTTTATCACCATCATCACCCGGGGTGATCAACACAGGACAGGCAAGCAGGCAGGCAGACAGACAGACCGCTGATGGCTGGCTAAGTGCACTGTCTAACTAAGCTTAACTCGATTTAGCGGATAACTAGGACGTCAGGGTTCTAGACTTATATGAGCACGTATTAGTTGGCCTGCGGTATCATCGAAATAGGTTAGACGGATTTCCTGCAGATTTGTTCATTTCTGTTTCATTCTAATTCATGCGAACTTTAAGTAATTAACAAACCTCCACAAATTACACACACATTTATTATTATTATTATTCTATTAAAGACACCACCATTTATTATGTTCACATTTGAATTGAAGTTAGTTAGATATTATTAGGCACCACTAAGCGGTTAAAATGCTTTGAATACAGAATAGATTTGTGTGTATCAAATGCAATTGCACTTTAGTGGAACATTACCTCCATTAGGGTGTAGTGCATGAAAATTAACTATACACATTCCGATCACCCATAAACTCGAACAGGGTGGATTCTGTGTGTTGATTCGCCAACATGATGCACATGGGTAATTTATTTTCCTGGAGTCGCAAGTAGCAAAAACTTTGGAACCGTTCAACTAGTTTTAGTTATCTTGCTTGATTGGTGAGTTTGGGCGACAGCCTCAATCTGGATACGGTTCAACAAAGTTAAAACTGGACCATTGCCAGGACTTGAAAGGCGAAATGTCCCCGAGTCAAATCCCATTTCTAGAACCATCAATATACTAAATGTTAATCTAGTAATACTTTCGAGTTGAATTTGTCACTAAAAATCCAAAAATGTGTTGTTTGGTGGATTTTAGTATATTTTTATGTTTAATCCGTGTTAAACTGCCGTATATAATTGTGGGTTATATAATTTATGAATGAATCAAGTGCGATATGTGAAGAAGAAGAAGAAGAAGAAGAGTCGCCTACCACAACGCGTTGGTATTCATGCGACATATATACGGTGGTGCGATACTGACTTTAGTCGAAATTTCCTTGGGGAACGAACTTGACGCGTAATAAATTTCGATTTAGGTAAAATAAGTTGTTCTCGCTCAGGTCAAGTTGAATTGGGTTTGATAGGTGTACGAGGTCTGTTTGTTGGATTATAATGCAATGCGGTTGTTTATATATTCCATCGCCTACTATAAATAACCAACCACCTAAAGTTACCGCGACGAACTTAAATTGATTTTATTTTTAATACACCTATCAGTATTCTAGAACTACTACGTTTAGTTTAGTCGATTGTTGAGTGTTTGTTGATATCTAATCAATGTTCGACTACAAAATGACATTTATGAAATATGTGTTAGCTGCGCCAGTGGAGAAGCGATTTATCACACGTGTGAAAATTGAACTGGGTGTCCCCAGATTTCTGGTTTGATTCTTCGTCCGAATCGAGCGGCGATGATAAATTTTTAATAGAAAAATATTGTCGCGAAAACGAATCGCCCTGAAGTTGACAATAAAACCAGCTAGGAAAAAGGACCAGAAAATATATAGAATCTCTTTCAAACAGAAAATTCAAACTTAATCATCCACCATTCACCACTGTCCTCTTACACGCTTCGTTCGTTCATCTACTTCATTAAACTCGTCATCTATTCGCTTCAAACATATACAATTGATTGATACTATACGTAGAAAAATTGTTTGAGTTTTTTTATTTATTAATTATTTATTTTCTTATACGACTAGATTTTCCATTATTTTTGAATGCCTTTTGGTGTAATTTTGTATATGAAAAATGGGTTTATTGTTGATTTTTCGATACACTTATTAGTTATGTAAATAAAACAGGTGTAATGCAATATTGATTTTGTATTTGATGACATGTTTTAATGTGTTGTTTATTTTTGGATATATTGTTGACACTTTTTTTATGGGATATACGTGTCCTATTGGTGACTGAAATTGTATTTTTTTTAGGACGTGTAAGCCGGATGTAACCTATGTAGTAATCATTGAAATGTCTCTTGTTGCAGGTTCGCAAGGGTCGTTGTGCGTCTCGAGTAAAATAACCAGCGTTACCCTGGAACGTGTGGATGGCTCCCTCGGAATTACGTTAAGGGGCGGCGTGCACGCCACTGAGCCCATGCTCAACAAACCCCTTGTGGTTACACACGTTAGGCCGCATGGTCCAGCGCACAGGTAACTAATGTTTTCACAATAAATTCAATGCTTTTTTCAAATTTAAATGTGTCTCTTTTCCCAATTGGAACCTCTATTCACTCTATTCCAAAATAACCTCATTTTCAAACGACATTCTATAGTTAGAGGATTAGAGCACCGCTGTTTATTATAGAATAAAAATACTTTTTTTTTAAGTTTTTATTTATTTAAATAATAATATTATAAATTACAAGTATAAAACTAGGAAATCTGTAGTATTTGATGTTGGAATATATAGTTTTCTTTGCACTTGAAGTTTGTGCGGGTCGTTTTGGGACGAGTGGGTCAATCACTTCTGTTCGCCAATTGACCGGTCGAGTTTGCTTTCAGTGGGTAAATTGCGTTTTCTGAAAGAACGAACATCCCTTTTTCGGCTACGCCAGGTTATTTGTATTATTCGGTCGTATTATGTTCCGATAAAAATGTATGGATTGTTTAGGGATTTTCTGATTCCACCACACCAATTTGTTTACCATCTTCAGGGACGTTTTATCGTTGGTTTTGTATTTGTAGATAATTTCGTAATTTTCTTATTGTGCCCGAAATGTGTTCTCTGATATCGAGAAATGTAAATGTTAATATAGTATCATATAAATCATGGGCACATATTATATATCATGAGTTCACCCTAGAGAAAACTTGTTTCATCCTATACCCATTGACCAAGCACAATTAATTCATCATATCATACAAACAAACACCCTTCACATAGCACACATTCCCATTAGCAATTACACACACTCGTACTCTAATACACACAGATAAATTTTGCGCCATCAGCCATGAATATCAGGATAATGCAACATCGCACACATTGCCTACTCATACTAATAAACTCTCACACGCAAAAACAGTCGCCTAAATGATCTACGTGAAAACACAAACGTACCCAATTTTTTTTTACAAACCTACAATTCTATCCACATATTTAAATTATAATAAAGGACTTCAATTTATTTACTAAATATTTTGCTCAAATTATGGTTACATATTGCATACAATATGTATAAAATGATGTACATCTAATTAAACATACATGTGGTAAGCTATATAGAGCTATATATGCAAAGATGTGATGCTGTCCTGATATGATAAGTTGGGAATTCCATGTTTGATGTAAGCAAGTAATTACCATTTACTACATACTCTTCCCTGCGCATTGGTGATAAGATAATTAATATATGCTATACACAGAGCCATGTATACATAAGCATATCGTATTTCTATCTAGTAAGGTATATTCTGCAATATGTGTGTGTGTGTGTACTATTGCAGCTGCCTGTCGCACATCTAAAATAGTAGTTAGGCATGATTGTCTGATTGCCATCACCCTGGGTTCTAGCTCTAGAAGCACACCTTGTTCTATTAGACAGCGTGCTTTGTGTTAATAATTCTAGAGAAATTAATCCATATAACACCATCCCACTGACACATTTCTACGAGTACATGTGTGGCTGGGTACTTCAGTACTTCGCTACTGATTAATGAAGTTCCTTGTGTTTATAACGAAAATTATACCAAAAATTAATTAATGTTTCTTGTTTTGATTTTTTTTGTATGTATTGGTTTGTTGCAGAAGTGGTCGAATTAAGGTAGGTGACCGGGTGTTGAAAGTGGACAGTCACAATTTGTCGAACAAGAGCCTATTGGAAGCACATCAATTATTGAAACAATCGAATGATATATCAATGATTAGTCAACTGGGAACGACGTTGACCACACTGACCATCGAGTACGATGTGAGCATCATGGAATCAGTGAAATATGCAACCGGTCCACTCTTGATTGAAATCGAACGACATGTCAACGAAGAATTGGGACTGATTTTGAGTAATTGCTGCGATTTCGGACCCGACGATATCATCTCTGCCGGCATCTACATCGAAAGCATCATTCCTGCTAGCATCGCCGACAGGTCAGTTTACCCTCACATATTCAATTAAACAAACTAAACTCACTCATCATTCAATTCTTTCTACCATTTTTCCCAACAAGTTATTTCGAATCTAAAGTCTATCATTGGTCCTTACCCAGCTAATGACAAACTTTAAATGCGCTTTAAATAGTGTGCAGAACTTAATAAGCTAAAGTCCTGACGTCACATCCATGGAAGCGCGAAACTTTCAAACTTAGTTATAAAATAAAAAGTGTTTATAAAAATAATTATTCTTACGACACGAGAATGATTAAAAATGTAAATGATTTACTAGTAACATAATTAGGCAAACATAAACTGGTTGGTTTACCTGTTTTATATACAATGGCGTCAGTTTTAGTCGGCATCCGCGTTGGGTAGGTGTGTATATCATAGCGAAGTTTAGTCACCAGTTTGTGCATTGTAACAACAAATAATAATAATATTACGTTATCATGAATACGGAAGTTCCATTCATGTGTAGCTATAGTAATGTGTTACGCGGGTGAGTTTCTATTACATTATTCATACGTATAATTTTATTCAAAACCGCTCAAGTTTTTGTTGTATTCTGTATAATTTTGCACTTTCGCACATCCGGAAACTTAAACCACCCAAAATTGAAAGAGTTTTTCGCCCATACGAATTTATTTTAGAAATTTGTGTAATTTTATTTTACTTGTAAAAAGTTTTCAAAATAACCAATCTGTTTTTATTTTATATATTTATTTACGAATCGAAACAAACACAATTTATAAACTTTCAATTTTTTATATGCCTATTCCCATCAATTAGAGTGGCAGAAATATTATTAAAATGTGATATTTACTCAAAACAAATATATATATATATAAACGAAAACAATTTATCTAAATAGTTAAACGTTTGTTGGTATTTATTTAATACAAATCGTCTGGCGGTTATAAATAGTGGTAGATAGGTTTTGTTTCATGAGCAAAAAAAGAAATAAATAAATTGTCTTATTTGAAACCATTAAAATAATTGAACGTCAGTTGGAGAAGTCTTACGTAACTACTTTTTGTCACCGATTTATCTTGCCCCCCACAGACAAATAAATTAATTTTCCGTGCGAACTTTTCGGTTTGCCGAAAGACAAAAAGTATAAAAAAAAAAAAACAAAACCATGTGAAGACCATTTACTATCCTCTGGCCCATCCGCATTCACAGGTAATAAAAACGGTTGCTAGGTATACAACACTGATTTATTTGTAAGCACATAGCGACGAAAAACTCTTCAATTTCAAGTGATTTATTTCGATTGGTCTCGTTGCTATTTGATGTTTACATTGTTACTCGTACCAACATTTTTCGTAATACCTTACAGAAATTGTGTTATCTATATGCGAACTAGACAAATTTTCTATTAATATTTATATATTCAATAATTTTATTGGGGATGGAAATACATTTTATAAAATAACTTGTTCTATTTTTCTGCTAATATTATTTAAAGTGTTTTGATTTAGGTTATGAGTTGCTATAATCGGAAGTCTCTGTCAGACGCATTGCTATACTACCCTGTACTTAGATTTAGATTTATTTTTTATTGTAACTATAAACTTAATAGTTTTTTTTTTTTAATAATAGTTTGTTAGTAAAAATATGTTTTAAGTAATTAAAAACAGTCTGTATTAGTGGCGAGATTAGTTAATTTTAAGTTAATTTGTTTTTCTTAAAAATGTCGTATTATGGTAAAAAATTTAGAAAGTAATTAAAAATATTCGCGTTAAACTGAAATAAGCTTAAGCTTTGACACATTAGGCTCATTAGCCAAAAATGCGGCAATCCACAGGTTCATAAAGCATAGCTGCGCAATTGATTTAATTTTGTAAGCAGGTTTAAGCTAGGTACAGCTCCACTATAGGGTCGCGAACTAATCAATATTCGCAACTGGTAATCGTTAAACGGATACAGATAAATGTATAATCAACTCAAAGTGGTGTAGGATAGGGGCCGGATAAATAGCTATTGTTTCAATCATCGTTTACCCTACCTATACGAGTTTAAATTGTCAATCATGGCATCATTTAACGGTTCCAAACCAAAACATATTTATTATTTGTTATTAAAAATACATAAATAAATAACAAAATAAAGATTATTCTAATATTGAATCTTAACTTGTACTTCTCTCTCACTCTCATATGTTTGAGACTTTCGTTTCATAAAAATATAATTTCGAGTTACAAAACAACTTCATATTAATTATCAGTGTTTTTTATTTGCGTTTTTAATTCTTCGCACTTTTTTTGTCTTTGAAATATTCAACGCAAACCGGCGAGAAAAAAATTAATCCTTCGGAAGAGCTCAGTCTCGAACAACACTGGTTGCCCCCCGTAAAAGAAACGTGTTTTAATTAAAATAATGCCGCACCATTTTATGAAAGCATAACAGAGAAAATGTATATGCCATAAAAGTTTCATTAATTTACGAGCATCTCATCAACAATTTATCGGTTATTTGATAGGGTAACTTTTTACCGTGCCACACTGGCACTGCTATTGTTTCATTTACTTAGAATTTCGTGTTTATTATTAAAACAAGGAAATTTTGGGGTTGTTTGTATTTATATTTGAAACAAAAGAGTTCAATTGATATATTTTTTTTTATATAAATTTGTAATTTTCTAATGGGATTTGGAAGTTTTAGCGGTTTTTAAACGGTAAAGTTGTTTCCAGTTAATGACAATAATGGTTTTGAAAAGTTTCCACAACTCCAAACATTTTTGCGGTTAATTTAAACACAATTATAACAACTGGATTGTTTTTGTTGAAAGAAATCGCACACTGAAATTCCACACATTTTACCTCCCACCTAACATATTTTTACGTTGGAATAACTATTAAAAAACTTTTTTAATCTAGCTCAACTTAAATTAAAATCATGTTTGGGTTCAATTTAATTATGTTTTAAGTGTAGTAGTGCACTTTTTTTTTTTAAATATACCATAAAGTCAATTCCGAAATTTATTTATTTATTAAAATTCTACATATCTACAATTTGTAAATTTGTTACTTTACAAAATAGGAATGTTGCAATATTAGGAAATATTTGTTTGTTCAATTACGTTGTTCGTTAATTGGAAACTGTTTTTTTTTACGTAAACAATAAACAGTATTGAAAGCAATCAATGTGTCCTAAACTTTGTCAAACCAATTGTCGAAATGTTGTGTTTACATAAATTTGTATAAAAGTATAGTTTACATCCTTAAATATCCTTGAAATTTGTAAGGATGCTTATTATGTTTGGGAGCACCGTACTTTACGTGAGGCTTGTTAAAAATAATTGCAAATATTTATAAAAAAAAAAGCAAATAAAATTCATACGAAAACGTAAATTGTGTTTACATATTTATAACTGAAATAACAGAATTTCATTTCGTGTTTCGCAAGAAAAACACATTGTTAATATATTCCCCAATTCATTGAAACGAATTGAATTATATATATTTTTCAAGATGGGTTTTGAACCAGATATAATTTCCCACACCTAACCCCCAACAAAGGCCATTTTGAACATATACATATTTTCATGTGTAAAAGTGTTTTGTGTTTGAAGAAGTGTGTACGTCACTCGTTCAACTATAAAAGCGTATACAGAAATCTTGCACCTGAGCTGAATAAAATCTTTTATAACCTTACGATTGCTGTTTCAAATGTTCGTGTATCCTACACATATATATATATACGCTTTCCGTAACCTGTGCTACAGGAAACTTATTCCCAAACTACTCTATAAATATAAACTTGTACGAAGCAAACGTGATATGGATTCAATATCTTTATTATGATAAATACATTAAGTTTCTTTTTTTTTATATTTTATGTGAATAGAACTTTTTTTGTTTTGCAAATATTTCAGTTATTTTTTTTTAGATATTATTTTTCATATCCGGTCTTAATTTTAGTTGACACCTTGTTGTTATAGATGCGGTGCATTACATATTGGTGATCAAATACTCGCTGTAGATGATACTTACGTTGAGGGTTCTTCAGCAACGCCGCAGGAAGTCACGTGGCTGTTACAGAACTACAACAGCAGCCAAAGCTGCACCCGGTTACAAATCATGCCATATCATACAATTACAAGTAATACAACGAACGGAACCGGTAACGGACACTGTGATTGGATGAATCGAGGTAACCATATTAGATTCTAACAATATAAACTTAAAGAAAATCAATATTATCTCAAATAAACCCCCCCCCCCTCTTTAAAATATATAAAGCTCGTCATAGATTATGTTTGAATAAAATATTAGAAATGTTTAATCTGTTTAGTGGTGATTATATATTTTGTATAGTGAAGTTCTTGGCGCAATTTTCCGAGGTAGATTTGCAAACAATGTTCTTTGCTTGCAGCCATCCACCCGCCAAGCAGTCCGAGCATATCAGGCTTCAGCACTTTGAACTCGCGCAAATCTCGCACACGTAACCGTTACAACCGTGCCAGCACTATACCGAAGCCAGTTTACGATCATGATAACGCCAATCAGCCGCTGGCCACGCCCACTTCCGGCTCTACAACAACCGGCTATGGCTCCAGTGCAAGACTCGGCGCTGGAGTATGCCACGTGGAAACTCTCACCGTCGCCCTTCGCCCGGACGACCGTGTGGGGTATGGGCTGGCGGTTAATACGGATCAGGTGACAACTGGGGTAGTCGATCACCAACAACAAGCGAATATTATCATCACACATATCAGTGCAGAGTCGCCGGCTTATAGGTAAGCGAAGTTTAATAAACGTATTGGAGTCACTCAGCTGTACCATTGATTACCAGGTATCAATCGATTTATACATGCTTGATTTCATTTCCATAGCTTATATTTCTATTTGAGTCATAATTGAATATTCAATTTGAATACAACTAGATGAAACTATCTAGAAATTACGATAATCTTTTTTTTTTCAATATATAATCCATTTTATACAATGTTTAGATGTGGATGTTTGCAAGTCGGCGATCGAATAATTTCCGTGAATGGTCAATGTAGTTTGACCGTTCAAGAAATCCGGGCTCTCCTTGAGCTGGCCAGCGCAGCATCCTTGTCGTCCACGTCTAGTACCTCATCTGCAACGGCAATTGGAGCAAGTGGTAACCGGCTTCTACTTCAAACCGAATTCGATGTCGCTGATGCTGTAGTGCCTGCAAGTGGGGTGTTCACTGTGAAGTTGGCTAGAAGTGGGCCAGATCTTGGCATAACAATTACAGGTTTGTGCAAATGAATGCTCATACAATTTTACAAATAAATATTTATAAACCCCTATTATATATATATATATATAATGTTCCTAATATGCAGTATAATGACGATAGAATTTGAAACACTTTGCAAATATCTTACAATTTAATATATAACACAAAATAGTTGAGAAATTGTTGGTACTTAGTATAGTTAGAGTAACAAGTTCACTTTAGGGTGGAGTGATTGAATAATTAACTGAAGCCTAATCATTTATAACAGTAAATAATTGTCGGCTTGAACATATATTAAGTAATCATGTCTCGTTATTAATTTATATACTCAATTTCGCGCTCATACATATTACGCGTATTTGATTTACGGAATTGGTGATATATTACATTTTAATAAATAATTTGTTTGGTACATATTCCGATTTCAATTTTTGTTCTTTAATAAAATTATAACCCCAAAATAAAAAAATTCAATGCAATGAATAAGTTATTGAAAATCATCTGAAATCCCATACATTTTTTACATTGTACATGAAATATTCAAATGTCTGTGATATACATATCTGATGTAAATTTCAATCAATCCGTATAGGATTATAATTTATTCATTAGAAATACCAATCCAATTTTAACCGAAAAACCTATTTTATGCGTGCAATATTTTCATTCTAGTAATATTTAAAATAAATCGCAACGTTATCGAATTTAAGTAAATAATCCATCTGTTAAAAAAACACCACGAAAATATATGTGTTATTGATTATATATAAATAAATGTTATCATATTTCATACACTATATTTTATAATATATAGTGTTTTATTTAGTTCTTAAATCAGTAACGTTTTTCGAAAATCTGTATTGCGGTATCTGATTTTTTAAGAATCTATGGTTATCATATAAATGTTCGATTTAGTCAGTTTCCAATTTGTGTATACGGTTTCTGTTTGGCGCAATCTACCTACGATACGGCGTATATATAGCATCGAAAACGATACCGGATGATCCGTTCCTTATTTCCGATATACGACGTGGATCCGCCGCACACCGCACCGGCACACTGCACATCGGTGACCACGTGCTCGCTATTGACAACCGACAGTTGGACCACTGCGGCCTAGATACGGCCTTCGAGATGGTACAAAACTCGCAATCTGATATTGTCACGTTAAGGTAAGGGAATGCCCCGCGATTGATGCCGACTCGCTTTTACTTTTAGTTGCTTCGTTGCCTTTTTATTTGAACACACATGATTGACTATCACACAATATATCATTTTTCATTCGAATAAATTGACTTATTTCACTCATACTTATCACATTTTCACCAATTTATCAATTATATACAAATAAAATATCACATTTTATCACAATTATAATTTCCATTACCATATAAATTTCCGCACCAATGAATATTTTACATATTTTACCATTAATTTTGTATTTACTTATTATTAAAATAAAACAATAATTACCTTTATTAACCTATTTTTGCAATTAGTTACATGTTATCTGATACTATATAAAATATATCATACATCACTATAAATTAGGAACATTAATAATTACATGAAATCTATTTATTATATTCATTTAGGATGAAAGTAGTAGTTTTCGCAAAATAATAATAATTACAGGGTGTAACAGCGAAACGAGCTACCTCGAATAACTTCTATGTTATTAAAGATACAATAAAATAGTATAAGACAATCTTATGCAGGACCAAGGGGGACATCCAACTATGAAGGAAAATATTTTTTTAAACCAGTGGTTCTCAAGCAACAACACAAAGTTATGTTTTTTCAAATGAGATGCTATATATTTTTTAAGCCCATTCGATTGAGTTTTTTTTTCTGAATTCCAATATGTATTCGTTTTATACCCTTACATAAGTAAAATATTGAGAAAAATGCGATTGAAAGTTGAATAAATTTTATTTTTATAGTTACTTTTCAGTAGGCTATGAAACGAAATTGAGCTTAAATACAACGAAACATACATTAAATACCTTAAATTATGTGTTATTTACTTTATAAATAGTGTTATAAAGTAAATAACAAATAATTTAATGTATTTAAGCTCAATTTTGTTTCATAGCCTACTGAAAAATAACTATAAAAATAAAATTTATTTAACTTTCAATCTCATTTTTCTCAATATTTTACCTATGTAAGGGTATAAAACAAAAACATAATGGAATTCAGAAAAAAATACTCTATCGAATGGGCTTAAAAAATATATAGCATCTCATTTGAAAAAACATAACTTTGTGTTGTTGCTTGAGAACCACTGGTTTAAAAAAATATTTTCTTTCATAGTTGGATGTCCCCCTTGGTCCTGCATAAGATTGTCTTATACTATTTTATTGTATCTTTAATAATATAGAAGTTATTCGAGGTAGCTCGTTTCGCTGTTACACCCTGTATATGTATGTAGGTGCATGTAGGATGTCATACATATGTTATGTGAATGTAGCTACAACGTAACAAACACATTGCAAGTTTTGTTATTTAACTTAGTTAGTGGTGGTTCTAATGTTTTAATAACTGTTTGCAGCATACGTTTCTGGAAACAGTAAGTTAGGTTGAATAATACTGTTAAAAGTTACTTTTTACTGTTAAATATATATAAAAAGCATTACGGATTCAAATCACAATTACTATTAATGATTCAAGAATTTAAATGTGTGGTTTTAAGTGCATTTATATATTGATGTTTTTTATAGTGTATTTATTTATTAATATTATTAATAAAATATTATTGTTATTAAAATAAATTTATTCTATTTATTTTATGAAATATTTTAGCGATTTTTGTAGTTTTATTAGGGCATAAATAATGTTGTAGGATTCAAAAAGGAGATGAGACTGAGCGACAAATCGCAATAATTGAACAACCTGAAGAAATCGTATACACTGTTGAACTAAACCGACGAGGAGGACCCTTGGGTATCACAGTCAGTGGGAGTGAAGATCGTACAGAACCAATTGTACTTAGTGCACTTACCCAAGGTACAATGCGGGATTATTGTATTATCCTTTATAAAATTATTATTCTAAAAGTAATGTTTATTTACAAAAATAAATATGTGTGTAATTAAAATGTGAAGTAGTAAAAAATTTCCAACTAGGATATAATCGTCTTATGATTCAAAAAGCTCTAACTAAAATATGTTTTGCCACGCATTAATTTTAAACGTTTATTTTTAAAGGTGGTTTAGCAGAGAAAACCGGTGCCCTGCATGTTGGTGACAGAATCTTAGCAATAAACAATGAGAACTTAGAACAAAGACCGCTATCAGATGCAATCCGATTGCTTCAGACATCTGGCGATAAAGTACAATTAAAAATTGCTAGACAAATTAAAAATGGTAAATAATTCATTACACGTTATAATAAATAAGCAAACTTGAATTCATACTGAAATATATGTATATATTCCAGACGGTATCGATCGTTTGCCACTTTTCCGCGGTAACTACTCAAGTCCAGGTCTAGCAAGTATAGATAGCGCCGTTGAGTCATGGAATAGCAGTTCAGTTGATACTTCAAACACAGAAATCCAAACTCCGACTACCGAATGTCATAAAGCTTTAGAACCAAACCATAACTTATGTCAGCCGGAGCGGGAAACGATGTCTACATTCGGAATTAAAAAGCATGAATCCCAGTTGCTCTTTTACTCAGATGTTGAGGATAGTTTGTGCCCGTCACCACTACCACTACCCAACTATAATTTTACGAATACGCTGCAATCCAAATATGACTCCTCGTATTTTTTCTGCTCCAAACCGAGTTTGAGCTCCAAGAATGATTATAAATATAGGTAAGATTTTTTTTTTGAAATCTTTTTTTTTTATTGATTTATAAATAATTAATTAAAAGTTCATAAGATATAAATCTATTTAACTTGGTGATAAATTAAAAATAGTTGCTATTATAAACTTGCTGTTTTTAAATTTATAAAATGTTCGAAATTCCGGTACCGGGAATCGAACCCGAGCCTGCTGGGTGAAAGCCAGCTATCCTATCCACTAGACCATACCGGAGGATCCTAATCAGGAAAATTTGTTCATTCAATAGTAGAATTATTTAAATTGTATATAAATAAAAAAATGAATGCCGAAACCAGGGATCGAACCAGGGACCTTTAGATCTTCAGTCTAACGCTCTCCCAACTGAGCTATTTCGGCTTATATAGAAGAGTCTATCGTATTTATGCAACATTAAATGTACTTGTAAAATAAATTCCCTTTAAAAACATGATTATGATTGTTAGAAATATATTTTATTGTCTTTTTCTACAAAAGCACTAAATAATTTTACGCATTGCTTACAGACAGGATACAGATACGTACTTGTAAAATAAATTCCCTTTAAAAATATGATTATGATTGTTAGAAATATATTTTATTGTCTTTTCTACAAAAAGCACTAAATAATTTTACGCATTGTTTACAGACAGGATACAGATACGTATAGTGAAGCAACCGCTCCAGATTTAGAGATTCATCACGTTACATTGCACAAAGACAGCGTTTACGACGATTACGGGTTTAGCGTTAGTGACGGTTTATACGAAAAGGGTGTCTACATCAATCGGATAAGACGCGGAGGACCGGCGCATCTAGCTGGCGTACTTCGACCGTACGACAGAATATTGCAGGTAATAGACTCTCAAATTGCTATTACAAAGAACTTATTAAATATAGAAATGGAGATGTTTGTTGATAATATTATTTGTTTTCGTGGTACAGGTGAACGATACACGGACAAAGGATTTTGATTGTTGTCTGACAGTGCCTTTAATCGCTTCAGCTGGTGACAAAATTGAGTTGGTCATTGCGCGGAACCCCTATATTGGATGTCCAGACGAAAAGGTAAAAACCAAGTCTTTTATTATAATTAAAATATTTATAATTGGAGACCACAGAATAGATGTAGTATCTATATAGGTCTAATCTATAAATCTATAGATATGCTTAAAATAAAATATTTTCTTTGTATGTTTTAGGATATACATGTACTATCTTGGAGTCCTGATGAACAAGATTTGCCAAGGATATCAACGAAATCATTTTCTTCGAGCCAAAATACAATTACAAAAACACTATAAATTATTATTGTTTGATTATTGATATTTTAACATATATGATTATTGACAATATAGAGTGTAATTATTTATCTTTCCATAGAGAATATGTATCTGTAATAAAAATAAATTTGATATAATTACTTTATAACATGAATATTTGTTTAGAATATATTCTAAACAAATACTTCCTATAGGAAACCTTCATATTATTTTTCAGTTCGCAAATTCAATCTCGAAATTTTAAAATAAAGTATCGAACATATAATTAAAATATATTGTTCCAGACTTAATAAATAATAGCAAAATTATTTTCGCTTTTAAACATTATTTAGATATGTATAAATAATATATTTATAATATTTCTGATAGATATTATTTTATATTACAATATTATTATTGCTATCTTTAGTATTGTTTACTGCTTGTATATTTTATATATAAATAAAATGTTATTCCTGTACTTAATAAATAGTAGCAATTATTTTTTCACTTTTAAACATTATTTGGATATGTATAAATAATATATTTATAATGTATATTGTAATACTATATGTATATGTTTATTTATAAGTGTGTATTTATTAATAAATACGGCCACCTTTTAAACATTGTTTGGATATGTATAATAAAATATTTAAAGTGCATTCTTTTATTGATTTATATGTTTATAAGTATGTATTAATTAACAAATATAAAATAAATGTTATAAAATATTATTATTGCTAACTTTTGTGTTGTTTATTGCTTGTATATTTTATATAAAATTAAAATGTGTTTTTCTTGTACTTAATAAATAATAGGAATTATATTTTCACATTTAAACATTATTTGGATATGTATAAGTTATATTTTTATAATGCATATTGTTAATAATATATGTATTTATTAGTATGTGTTTATTTATAAATACGGACATCTTTTAAACATTGTTTGGATATGTATAAACAATCTATTTAAAATGCATTTTCTTATAAATTTAAATGTTTATAAGTATTAATTAAAAAATATGAAATAAACTAATGATATAAAATATGTTATAATATATTATTATTGCTATCTGTAGTATTGTTTATTGCTTGTATATTTTATATATAATTAAAATATGTTGTTCTTGTATTTAATAAATAATAGCAATTATGTTTTCATTTTTAAACATTATTTGGATATGGGTAAGTAATATATTTATAATGCATATTGTTAATAATATATGTATATGTTTATTTATAAGTATGTATTTATTAATAAATACGGCCATCTTTTAAACATTGTTTGGATATGTATAAACAATCTATTTAAAATGCATTTTCTTATTAATTTAAATGTTTATTAACAAATATAAAATAAACTAATGATATAGAGAATGTTATAATAAATTATTATTGGTATCTTTAGTATTGTTTATTGCTTGTATATTTGTATATTATTATTAATAAATATGAAATAAACTATTGAAATCATATATAAATTGTTTAATTAAATCCTAAATAATCCTTTACCAATGCATCCTGTAAAAATTTTAAAAAGGGGTATTAAATATTAATTAAAATTTTGAGGTTAGAATTAACCTAAAAATTTTAATTAGAAAAAAGCAAGCTCAAATGGCCAAATAAATTTCAAAAAGGTGTAAAATGTTAATTAAAATTTTTAGGTTAAATCTAACCTCAAAATTTTAATTAAAAATTTTGAGGTTAGATTTAACCTAAAAATTTTAATTAGCAAAAGCAAGCCTCAAATGGTCAAATAAATTTCAAAACGGTGTAAAATTTTAATTAAAATTTTTAGGTTAAATCTAACCTCAAAATTTTAATTAAAAATTTTGAGGTTAGATTTAACCTAAAAATTTTAATTAGCAAAAGCAAGCCTCAAATGGTCAAATGAATTTCAAAACGGTGTAAAATTTTAATTAAAATTTTTAGGTTAATTCTAACCTCAAAATTTTTTTGAGGTTAGAATTAACCTAAAAATTTTAATTAGCAATTTCGAGATTTTTATTCACCAAATGGCCAAAAAAATTTGAAAATGGTGTGAAATTTTAATTAAAATTTTTAGGTTAATTCTAACCTCAAAATGTTTTTGAGGTTAGAATTAACCTAAAAATTTTAATTAGCAATTTCGAGATTTTTTTTCACCAAATGGTCAAAAAAATTTGAAAAAGGTGTGAAGTTTTAATTAAAATTTTTAGGTTAATTCTAACCTCAAAATTTTTAATTCAAATTTTGAGGTTAGATTTAACCTAAAAATTTTAATTAGCATTTGGACGAAAAAATGGTCAAATAAATTTCAAAACGATGTAAAATTTTAATTAAAATTTTTAGGTTAATTCTAACCTCAAAATTTTTAATTAAAATTTTGAGGTTAGATTTAACCTAAAAAATTTAATTAGCATTTGTATGCTCAAATGGTCAAATAAATTTCAAAACGGTGTAAAATTTTAATTAAAATTTTTAGGTTAATTCTAACCTCAAAATTTTTAATTAAATTTTTGAGGTTAGATTTAACCTAAAAATTTTAATTAACAATTTCGAGATTTTTTTTCACCAAATGGTCAAAAAAATTTGAAAAAGGTGTGAAATTTTAATTAAAATTTTTAGGTTAATTCTAACCTCAAAATTTTAATTAAATTTTTTTTGATGATCGCCTGAAAAGAAAGAAAGTGCTTTTAAGAGCACATTTTTTAAGGATCACTTTGAAAGGTCTTTACCTATTAAAAAATAAAGGATGCAAATATATTTTATAATGTTTTTATTTAAAACAAAGTAATATTATTACAAAAATTATTGTTACAAGTACAATTATTTATAAATATAATTTAAATATATAAATTCAGTTAAATATTCATTCATATTAAAGGGGGGTTAGGGCGCTGGTTCTTGAACTGCCGATGGACTGCAGTGCTCTGCAATCGGCTGCATTTTCTGAAACAAGTAAATCAAATTTATTAGTTTAAATATTGAAGAAAGGAAGCTCTTTTAATTATTCACATCTTGACAATCTTTCGCCATTCAACCCCTTTTGTTTCATACAAATACATCTTTATTATTTTGTTTCACAGCATCCAACCCACATTTATGCATTACAGTAATTTAAACAAGACTTACTTATTGTATTGGTTCAGCCCTTCTAGAATCTCGATGCCTGTAGACTCCACCAGAACTTGATGAAGATGTCTTCTGATTTGAAGATGAATCATCTAACTTTAGAGTCTTCTAGAATTAAGAGGACTCCAGAATTTAGATCTCTCCAGAAGTTGTTGAAGATGTCTTCTGATTTGGAACTTCGTGTTGAGCAGGAAATATTGGGAAAGAAACGTTTATTATAAAGACATGAAGCATCCTATAGGTTTTGAATTGGTACCAGGTAAACATTCCCATTTGGAAAGGTACGAGTTGGTACCCCACCCAATATACTATAGCTTAAAACAAATAAAACGATATTTATTATAAAAAAATATTTATTCATACTTCTTCAATAATATATTAAATTATGTACACACTTTTCAGTTTCGCTAAAAATCAGAAGTAGTATTTTATTTTCATATAATTACAACAATAATATTAAAATTAACTACAGATTCACAATTTAAAATACTGACTTTTGATATATAAATAAAATATATATATGTATGTATATACCAATAAATATTTATGTACAATCCGTGATTCGAAAAGTCTAACCTTAAAATCACAACGTCTGCTAAACAAATAAAATCGTCTAGAAGTTTACAAAAATAAAATAAATAAATTTAAATTGTTGCTAAAAAAAAAGGAAACAATCTCACTCATTTTATACAAACAACAATTTGCTATTGCTACTCGACGAATTATAGATGAAAGAATTATTGTTGCCATTCGCATTGCCATTCACTGGCGCTGCCGTAAACGTTGCACCACCATTCACAAAACCATTCGATGGTTTCTCAACAACACCATTCCTATCCAAACTATTCGCCGAACTCGGATAGATCGTAAAACCCGATTTATTCTTCCACTGATCTTGCGTGAATGGGAGAAGCGTTTGTTTCGTTTGAATATGTCTTGCATCATATTTTGCCTACATATACAAAAAACATATTCATATATGGTGTAACAACTTTAAAAATAATAAACAATTTCAAATTCTTAAAATATATGATTTACCTTATTATAAAATAATACTCCAAACACTGCTAACATCATACCAAACACATTGGTAAGTGTAACTGGGTTACCTAGTATGAAGAGCGATGCAGCGATGACGAAAATTCGTTTGCTTGCACTAGCAACCGCGTATGTCAACGGTGTTACTAGTGAAAGGACGCTAAACGCGATGATGTTTTGTAGCCAGTTTAAAACACCATCGATAAGTAAAAGGCCTATTACTTTGTAATCACCTGAAACCTAAAGAAAACAAATTAATTAATGATCTATCTGTTAGGTTATATATAGGCAAAAAAAGTAAGCACGTGACAAAAGACGCGGGGATCGAATTCGTTCGCTTTCAACGCTGAGAGACATGTTAACCTTATGGCCAGAATCGGCGGCTCATTTATTTTGAGACATTACACTTGCATTTGTCGAAGAATCAATGAAAAAAATGAATGTGTTAGGGGCAATAGAATAACCTTTATGTTATAGTGTTATGCAATTGCGAACATCTTTAATAAAGCTATATTTTCAAATTGAAAATGCATTTTATGTTAAATGCGCCTCCGCACATGCGCGACCATGCTCAATATGCTGCGTTTGTTTGGATTTTTACATTTTCTACAACGAAGCCAAACAAACGCAGCATATTGCGCATGGTCGCGCATGTGCAGAAGCGCATTTAACATAAAATGCATTTTCAATTTGAAAATATAGCTTTATTAAAGATGTTCGTAATTTCATAAACACTATAGCATAAAGGTTATTCTATTGCCCCTAACACATTCATTTTTTTCATTGATTCATCGACAAATGCAAGTGTAATGTCTCAAAATAAATGAGCCGCCGATTCTGGCCATAAGGTTAACATGTCTCTCAGCGTTGAAAGCGAACGAATTCGATCCCCGCGTCTTTTGTCACGTGCTTACTTTTTTTGCCTATTAATACTGTAACTTAAAAAAATGTTTAAATATTATATACATAACTATTCGTGATTGAGTTCTGGAAATTGATTGTGAAATAATAAACAAAAATTTAATGCATACCATTAAAATTAATACACAATTGAATGTAATTATATTTTCGTTAAAATAATTGCATGCATTCTTCACATTGTGAATTTTCTATTTTGTAGCGTTCCACTTTCAAATTATTTAAAATTACTTTCACTATTCTAATCTGGGTTGAGTCAAAAATATATAAATCAGATTAAAGGTTTGATAATATGTGGCACTAAATTATTTTTAATGTTAATAAATAATGTATGTCAGTTGTGAAAATATTGATAACAGTTGCTACGTTGTTAAAAGTAATTATTTAATATCAACAATGGTTAAGTACCAAAACAATATTGTAAAGAATGTATAACAAAGCGTTAAAATAAAATAATGATTGTATGCCAATTATTTTCTAGTCAAATGCCAAAAATATTTAACCTAGAAAATGTTCACCTACGTATTATAATTTATGTGTGTAATATTATTTTTTTTATGGAGGGAACTTACCAGAGATTCTTCATGGAAGACGTTATAAGCATCGATGATTAACCATATAGGTAGAAACATAAATAAGGCCAGTCGTCCCAGGATATGTAACAATCGCAGATGATGGATACCAGTATCGTGTAATACTTTCTTCGAGTATATGTGTTGGAGTGAGAAGCCCATGGTTGCGACCAGCGCACTTACCAGGCCAATTACATCAAAACTCAATTCGGTTACCGTTGCAATACCAACCCCCGCGATTATTGGTATTAAACTAAAATACACCCTATACGTTTGCCGCTCGCCCATAATTACGCGGGATAAAATCACAGTGAACAACGGCATCGTTGCTTTTACTAAAACAAACAAATTTACTACATAAACCAACTATAAAGAATTCATATATAAAAAAAACAATTATTTAATAACAAATATAATCTAGATTCAAATTCGTAGTCAAATATTTAATCAAGCAACTAGTGTAGGATGCTTCTATAAATATTTCAAATGATAACAAATGTTTATCTATTATAATAATGCTTATCATATGAATTATTTTATAATTCAATTTTTTTATATAATAAAACAGGAAATTGTTTTATATATATTAAAAATAAAAAAAATATATAAATAAATAACAAAAATAAAATCGGAGAAAGCTGATAAAATAAAACAAATTTTAACACGAATGTTTTTAAAACAATTTTTTTAAAGTCCAAAAATGTAATAAAACAAATATGAAAAAGGCAATAAAAAAAATCCATATGGTGTAAAAAAAAATTGAATATTCCATAAATTCTAACCTATAAATGAAATGTCTAAAATGTACCTGTGTGAGCATAGGAAACGGGCACTTTCCAAATGGAAACGTGCGAGAACACCGATGTGAAGAATTTACCGAAAGCCAGCGGTACAATTAACGAGAAATAATACTTCCACGAAATATCAACATATTTCCGGACACCCCACATATTAAAAAATGGACCACTATACACTGTTATCGATGTTAATTGAACCATTGTCACTGTCATGGGATACGGAAATTCGTTGAGTAGCATCTTCCCGATGACATTGTTACTTGAGCTGACCACATACCACAAAATACAAAGAAATAAAACTGTAAATATTTCCCTCGTCTGTTTTCGATCAGCCATGCTGGCAAAATGGACGAGTTGTCACTATGACGTTTAATAATGCTTCTACGTACACTGTTCACAACTGTATAACAACTAATACTAAACCAGCAAAATTACAAACATTCATAAATCCATTAATTAAACACAAGCTTATATTAACTATACTTTCCAACAACAACCAATCACTTCTTCAATAATAATAAAAAATAAATATGAATTCAAATTACGGAATTTCCAAATCAGATAAAATTGTTTACACATTATAACCCAAGGGGAATAACTAACATTTTTCATATTTATATATTATATATATAAACAGTAAATAAGTTATATTATAACTCATATAATAAAGACTACAAACATATTTTCGCACAATATAAAATACACAGCGTTATAATAATCATAGGTGAAATTAACTATAGGAATTCCAGGAATTTATATAATTTTTTCGTTGGTACCATTGCAACGTGTAGACAGGAAGGGGCGCCACCTTCAATTTAATTATATTGTGTATAGTATAATAGCATATGTGATTTTTAAATTTGTTAGTGTAATATTAGTGTGTTTAAGGCCCGTACTGCTCAAAAAAAAAAAAACTGCTAATTTGTAGGTATTATTAATGTGTTTGTCTTCTTACTTGTTTTGCGAAATATCCTATATCTACTTAAAATATTGATTTTTCCTTTGCACGTACTGTTTTACAATAAATAAAACTAGTTTAAATATTTTTCTAAATGCTTATCGTATCGTTAGCAGATTAATAGCATCTAGAGTTCATTTTCATGTGATAATCTTTTAAATTATTAAATCAAACTCACGTCACTGTTCAGTAGCGTTGCTTTAAAATATTTAAAACATTTTAAAGGGTACTCAAGGACGTTTCTTTTTTTCTATTCATATTAATTATAAGGGAAACTTAAATATTAATATGTTGAATAAAAGTGACCTAATTACATAAAATTCCCATATACAACTATTGTTTGAATAAACAATGACTCAATTTTAAATAACAATTAAAAATATAATATACGTATATCAATTAAAATTTTCCATTAGTGTTAAAAAACATTATTTTAATAGTATTCATTTATGAATCTCAAAAATACTAAAATATACGTGTTAAATAACTCAAGTATAATAAACTATTAATTTAATTTTATCGGTAATATATCTGCATTTTTTCACAATAAAGTGAATGTATAATTAAAATAAAAATTCCTTAAACATTATCATTGTTATTGAGATGTGAGAATTATTTATAAATTCTGTACAGATTTAGTTCGGTTTTGATTTGTTAAGTGTGTGATATGTTTCGTTTTTGAAAATGAAATAGAAAATAGCAAAATAAAATAAACCGGCGTAACGTCGCTGGTGAAAAAATAGAAGATCGCGTTCAAGAAAATTATCAGTAATTTTTTCGTAATATTTGTAATGTCATAGCTATCATTTATGTCTTAAATTGTAAGTGTACATACACATATAGGAAATATCTAATGTATTCAAATTTATTAACACAATAAACTTGATGGCATTGAATTTAATATTAGCGAACGTATTTTTAGACCATTTATTATTTCATTTTCATACGGACTTGCATTTCGTGGTGTTGTGTAGGTAGTGTTGTGTTTCACTTGTGCTAACTGCCAAACATTTTTTTTTTAAAGTAAATTGTGCGTGAAAAATTACTAAAATGACTACAGGTAAGTTTTATTATTAATTCCAATCAAAAACCATTTTTCATTTCCACCGACCTAGATATATATTTTTACACAATTTCCCATTTTATAAATAACCTCCCGCACTTAAATGCAACATCTAATCAAATTACGTTTCAAAAATCACATACGACATTTTTTAAAGCACTCATTCAAATTCTTCTTAACGTCACTGTCAATTATACACCTTAAAGAATGTTATATTATTCAAATTACAATTTTCAGAAATACTTATATTACTAAATTATTATGTGATTATTGCTATTTTTTGTTAACACAGTCGTAATATTTATTGCATGTTCACTGATAACAATACAATTAAAATTACGTTATCTTATATGATAAGCCAAGCGAAAATATGCACTTGTTAATATATAATTACATATAATATACAGTTTTTGATGCATTATTTTACATAAATTAATAAATCAATGCAGAACACGTCTATAATTCTATAAAAAAAAATCTATACCATAAATTAATTTGTAATTTTTAAACATTTTTCGGTATACAATTATATATTTATGTAATATTTATCTAGTTGTAAATTATCATATTTTATTATTAAAAGTGTTTTATAAATTAAAATATTTAAATAAAAGATTTATGTTTAATAACTTTAATAGATTTGAATTATGACGAAATTACAAATTGTTTTATATTATCTTTAAGATGCATGTATAATTAAATTGGTAATTTAATCTGTATTAATTGCTTTAATTATGAATGTAATTTTGAAAACCATGTTGTTTTATTTGTAGTAACAGAAACGGAAACGAAGCATAGAAAAGGTGTCACAATTGATAGCATAGACATCGAACAACCGAAATACTGTCAAAATACATATATGGGCAGAGCATTACATTTTTTTACGATCACAAATCCTGGCAATATATTCACGTCCTCAAAAGAATTGGACCGTTGCGCGTGTATTGTGCGAAAATATCGGTAAGTTATTTATGATGTATTATATATGTATGGTTATGTATATATGTGTGTGTAGGAACCACGAACAATTACCAGCATGTATAACGCGAGAAGATTTGTGGAATGCGAAGCAATTGTACGATTCAGCGTACCATCCCGATACGGGGGAGAAAATGTTCATACTCGGTCGCATGTCTGCTCAGGTGCCAATGAACACGTTGATCACCGGTGGCATGATGGTGTTTTATAAAGGGATGTTCAATACCATTTTGTGGCAATGGTTGAATCAGTCGTTTAACGCTTTGGTCAATTACACCAATCGGAGTGGCAATGCTAAGATTAGTGATAAGTATGAAAATTACCTCTAAATAAAAAATAAACATTTATTCATTTATAGAATTTCTCAACTATATCTCTATAATTAGCTTTAAATCGTTACTATCATAATTATGGTATGTTTATCTTACTCGAACATAATTAGCGCGTTTACTCGCGGAACTTATTTACCAATTACGTACTATCACAATTTGGCAAATCATGTGCTTATCTGGTACATAAATTATCTAACTTGGTTAGCTAATAAATGTGACAATTATTTTTGAAATAAATCTTATTTTCAAATTTGTTACATGTCAATTAAGACCTTACCTATATGTCTGATAATGAAGATAAAAATATAATTAATTAAAACAAAAGATAAATGTTTTATAATGTCGCAAATTACATAATATTGTTGCGAAATTCTACAATGAATTTTCATATGTTTGATATATTTATATGTAATTAATATTTGTTAAATAGAAACAAAATGTAATTTTAATTTTAGGCAGTTGATAACATCATATATTTGTGCAACAACTGGAGCAGTTGGTACTGCATTAGGATTAAATCATTTAGCAAAGGTATAATTAGTTTAAAACTGTTTACATAAAAAAAAGTATACTATTTTAATTAATTGCAGAAAGCTCCACCAGTCGTCGCTCGTTTAGTCCCATTCGCTGCCGTGTGTGCCGCTAATATGATTAATATTCCATTCATGCGAGCCCAGTAAGCTTCAAACATTTTTTTTTTAATTATTTAAACAGTTTAAGAACAATATAAAATTAATAATGTTTTAGAGAATTAAAAGAAGGTTTACTAATCGTGGATGACAGGGATAGACCGCTAGGATACTCAAAAATCGCTGCACAAAAAGCCATATCAGCGGTGACGTTCAGTCGACTATTTATGGCACTTCCTGGAATGGGTAAGTACTAATTCCATAAAATGATAACTTACTGAACGTAATTGGATTTTTAGTGATGACGCCATTTATAATGAACCATCTTGAACGGCGAGGAACACTGTGCAGATATCCTTGGATGACCATTCCATTGCAGTGCAGTTTGTTGGCGGTTTGTTTGACCTTTGCGACACCTTTGTGCTGTGCTTTCTTCAAACAGAAAGCTCAACTTCATGTATTCCAATTAGAACCAGAATTGCAGGTAAATATCCATAAAACAAATGATTATCAGTAATATATTTAAATATACAATTTTTGTTTTTTAGGAGAAAATTAAAGCATTAAAATATTCACCGAAAATGGTCTACTACAATAAAGGGTTGTAAAATTAAAAATGAAAATTAGTCAAAAATATCATCAAATGACAATAAATGTGCTTCTATAATTAATTTAAAAAAAAATCAGTAAAATATTGTGTAATTTATAAGTTTATTAACAACGATGTCAACACTTCTTTTTTTTTAATTCAGCAATATGGTATTACAAAAAAAATTACTGTTTAGATTAATTTTGATTCATGGCATTTATTACAAAAATCTCATTGCCTGTTTTTTTTTTCAATCAAATAAAAACAGCAACAATATATTAGGCTAATGGGTGACTTTATTTTTCGTTTTTATTTTGTTTATATATATATACGTATTGTTTTGTAATAATAAAATATAAAAACAAATGTGTATTGTTGTTATTAGTGGAATAAATATTTAGATAGAATTGTTAAATGTGTTTCAATTACCTTATGCCGAAAATCCTCCATTTTTTCATCAAACTACGATTTTTATCAACAATCATTTTTATAATTATCACTTCTTTACTTTAAATATGATCTATAAGCGCAATAAGTTCGATTTTTTCCATTTTAAGGTTATAAAACGTATAGCGCTTATAGTACAAATTCTTAACCGGTACTGCAATCGGAAAATATAACGAAATTCATATTAATAGTAATTAAAATTAGATATAATTAACAATTTGGCTTTGTAAATAAATTTTATTATGTTTATACTAGGGTCGTTTTTGTAATTATATATTTGTTACACTTTGATATGAAAATTGATAAATCAATCAAAATGACCCAGAAAGGTCGCTGTAATAAGAATATCAAGTTTGAGATATACATAGAAATAAAACAACTAAGCTAGTGTTTGTGTATTTTTATATATATAATACAGTACGATTAACATGTACATTTTATTTTTACACAAACAGAAAAATATTTGTGTATAGTGACAAGGTCTCTTATCACATGGTCTTTGCTTAGAAAGCTAACATTTGTTCAAATATTTTTTCATCTCAATTTAATTATTAATTAACTGCATTTTGTCATTTTGTACACTAAAAAATAAAACGTAAATATTTATAATAATATGCAACCGATTTTTTTTTAATATATATAAAATAATAAAAACAAGAGAAAAACACGTAATTTTTGCATCTACGAAATTCTAAATGTATTTTTAATTTAGTTTCGATACATTAAAGAATTGTTAATTGCTTATAAGGTTAATTTTATTCTGCGAATGTTTGTAATCCTATAAGAATCTAATTGTTTAAAAGAGATTGCAATTTTTTTTTTTAATTATAAATGTTAGGGATTTGAATTGATATTTGATAAAAATGTAATAAGATCCAAAATTGCAGATTAGTTTTAAATTACACGAATGTAAAGATTAGGAGATACGTTAATGAAATAAGTTGAACTTATAATGGTTGGATAAACGAGAAAAATATTTGACTCAAATATAGAAATAAATAACATGAAATACATTAATAATATAAAATCTTTATTAGTCGTTTCAAAAAAAAATCGATTGCACTTAACAAAAAATGGCTGTGTCGATAATTATATAAATCAGCTTTCTAACAAAATATATGATTTTTTTTTTTAATCATGATAGTACTTCCATCTGAACGAAGTCAATATCACAATACGATTTGTTGATAAGGACTCTATCACAGCCAAATACAGCGTTTTCTCATTTAATATTATTATAAACAATTGATGATAAAATTAATTAATAATAAACAATAAATTGTATATTTATTTCAATAGCATTGCCGTTCATTTACTCCATTTCTTGTATAACCTAAAATTTCAAAATACTCTGCAACTACTTCTTGCTTTGGCCAATCAGAACAAAGCTCAACTAATAGTGACCAATCACAACACACTAAACCCATTTTACATCCATTACTGAATATAAAATCGAGTAATTTTTTGACTCTTCAGAAAAAAATCATTTATACACACACACACACACAGCAATCTCTTCTCGGCAATTGTATAATTTTTAACATATTTTTTCGTTTTTTTATTTTTTTATAACGCTTAATAAAATAAAATCAGTGGAAGTTTTTTAAACTATCATATTCATTATTTTTTTTTTTTTAATATTTAATAAGTGTGTAATATTTTAAATGTTTTCTGCTGTTTTTCACTTGATTTCCGGCAATTCAATGTCTAATCTGTTGGCTCTTATCAACATAGAGAGTAAAATAAACCACAAAAATTCAGTAAATTTCGTTATATATTTCATCGTAAGTTTTCGGTATTCGAGTGAATTGTGATGTTTCAAATTTTTAATCCATACAAAATTATTTAAACTTGCTCGCTTAAACTCAAACGCGTTTTATTGTCAGTGTTCGTTTATATACAATTTTAGATGGTTTTTTTTTTTTTAATTATTATTTACAACAAGAACAACGATATACCGTTTATTTAAGCAACAAGTTTAAATAGTTTTGTAGTTTTACAAGATTCGTATTGTCAAAACTACATTTGGACATTTTTAACGTCAAACATGAAGGGGGGTGGGGGTAAATTTGTACAAAATCTTAATAGTTACGGCTTTTTTTTAAAAGGTTGACACTTTAATTGAGCATTAAAGAATATGAAGCATATGGTGAGACTTTAAATGATCATAAAGACATTCTTATCATTCAAAATTATATTTAAATTAGTTATAGCTTACTATAAAAATATATATTTTTATTTAAACATGTTTGTCAAATGATATTATTTGAGCAATTATCAAATATTTTGTTTAGTCTTGAATGACGTTTTTTTTGTTTATTACTTAAATTTGTTATTTTACCTAAATATTGATAATTAAAGATTGGAATATTAATTTAACATAATATAATTGAGGTTATCTATGATTTATAATGATTTTTGGATGTAATATATAATATTTACGTAAAATAGCAACTTTATGTAAATAATAGGTTTAATATAAATGATTTGAATGACTCGAATTCTTTAGAATGAAAATATCTCAGATATGCTTAACGGTCGTTTTGAGATGTGTTTCTAAAATGCTCAATACTTATATACCACGATTAACCAACAGACAACAATTAAAGTAAAAAGAAAACAAATAATGTACAAGTAATTACAACAAAATCAATTGGTTTGAACTAAGTATGGGTAATATCTAAAATCGGCGTATCCCGCCTACTGCTACAATTGAGATTAGGATCAGCCGTATGATGTATAGTATTAAATGAAATCGCGCCATATAAACCCGCACCGGACATAGACGGTAACTCCCGCGGCTTTAACGCATGTTTATCCATTAAATGCGTCGACTCTAATAACTTAGCTGCCGGTTCACCTATTTCATGCACTAGTACAACATCTTCAACACGCGTCGTAATCAACATATATTTAAAGAATTCGTACGTTGACCAACAGATAGCAGTCGCAGGCATTTGGTACATGACTCTAGCTTGCCAACCCCTAAAGTAGCCCATGGGCCCGCCTAATCTATAAACCGTTTTTATCGCTTCGATTAAACCGCGAGTTTTGGCGGTTTGTTGTGTGTTTAGTAGTGTTTTACAGACGTCTAGTGGGGTGGTTGCTGCCGACGCCACAGCGCCTGCGATCGCACCACTGAACATGTGCGCCGTGGGGTTATAAGTTTTTTCTTTGTTAGTTATATTTTGCATGAATTCATATGTCATAAAGTGTATACTTTGAAATGGTATATTCATTGTTAGTTGAGTTGTGTATGAACGGTAAAATGCTTTAGGTCCCTCGGTGTGGTATACTCTTCGTATGCAATCCATGACGGATTTGTAGGGCGTGTCGTACATTTGAAGTCGTTGTTTCACCACTGAAATTCGGGAAATTCATATTTCAACAGATGTATCCAATTAGTTGATTATTTTCTCATATATTTTGTTATATATTAAATAAAGCACATAGAAACATAAAAGCGAAAAACTAAATCACATATCATTGCTGAATTTATAATAAATAATTATTCTTATAAGATAAATCCCAAAATGTTTTAATAAATTAATACAAAATAGGTTGAAGTAGAAAAAAAAATCGATAATGAAAGGCGTAAAACTGTATTTTATTTTACCGAGTACGCTACTGTTCAATGACAATTGATTTGTCAATTGTATACTATTATATTTTTACGATGATAAATTGGGATTCCTCTGTGTAAAACATACATTTACTATTAAACTACGAACATATAACAAAAATGAGTGCAGTAAAAGCGAAATTAGTAGCGAGAAAATAAATAAAGCGGTAGATATTGTACGAATATGCTTCCAGTCACGTTTTGTCTAATCATTCAATACAATGGCCTTGGTATCTCAATTCAAAGCGGGTACTTTACAATATTTGATTGTAGATATTTATTGTCGTGTATATATTGTGATATGTATAAATTATAGTACTGCGGTTCAAACAAAAATTGATAAAGTTATCATTTGTTTAACTTGCAAATATATAATATATGTTCAATTAATCCCCATTCTCATACTTATACAAATAAGCATTACATATATTTATTTATTTAAAATATCAACAATCAAAAATTATTAATTAATCCTTACATACTAGGATATTTTCCTAACCTAGAGATCATGATTTTTCCCGCCCTTTATATTAATTAGAAATGCCTACTTTGCAACTTTATATTTTTAGGAATAAACGGAGGTTATGTATGTATAATAACAATTTTCCGTTATTTATGCAATAACACAAAATACAAGTATACGAATAGAGTATTTAAAAATCCTCCAAACTTAAAACTATTATAGAAGGTTTAATATAACAACTAAGGTTTTATAGGTTATATGATAGACTCATAATTAAATAACAAAGTTATATCTCAATTTTAATCGAGATAATCGAAACAACGAAGAGAATAATTTGTATGTAGATTTCAAGATCAAGTAGCGAATTATACAATAAAAGCGAAAAGCAATATATAAAAAGTAAATAATAAAGAGTTTAATAAATAAAAACTCACCTTCGGCTGGATTCATGATACCATCGTGTAGTAATGTTGCGACACAACCCGAAGCACCTGCAACAAATCAATTATAAAAGTTTTAATTTATTATTATATTATCAACATTTTTTTTAAAAATTACCGTATATAAGCGTGTGATATCGAGTCGATGTTGAATTTTGGATCATAGTGTCCTTTAGGTATTCGTAACAACTGAAATATAAAGCGTGCGATGGTCCTGCACCCATGACGACTGCACTCATCCCTTTCACCGGTCGGAGTATACCCTCTGTTCGTACCATCCGCAAGAGGGTGCCACTGACACCATCACGGCCCGCCGTTGGTGCCAGCGATTGCATCCGCGTCTAAAATACATTAATTGCATTTTTAAAATACGAGAATTAAACTTAATTCGTATATGTTATAGATTTTTTTCTAATAAGATTCTAATTGGTTTTTGAAATATTAGAGATGAATTTGTTTAGAATATAAATAGTTTGAAAATGTTTATAGGTTATCAATGGGCATATTTAACGTGGTAGGCTAGTTAAGTGGCATTAATGCCACCAGACAAATAAGAATTGCAGTGCGATGATTCACTAATTTAGTGAATTATTAGAATTTTATTGATAGGATAAACAACGAATTATTGAGTAAGGAGTATTTTTAAAAATGCTAACTGTTGCCAACTAAGTTGCTAGGTCATAAGACTCAAATGTATGACTTGAAATGTGACTTACGCCAAATTACTTCATATACTAGCCAAATTACTAATATTATACTTTTAATTTCATATTTAAATACTCTCAAATCTCAATTTATTTCCAATCGTTTTAAAGTCGCGTTTTAGTAATGATATTGCGCAATAAAATAAACAAAAATAATTCAAAATTTTTCATTCAAAATTAAGCTCTACTTTTAATTATATAAATGAAACGAATTGTGAAACAATTTTATCAACCACCATTTTGAATATCAACTTATAGTAGATATTCAAAATGGCGGTATACAAACAACATTAGTGAATAAATATTTTTTTCCAAATCATCGCTTAATCATCTTTTCTAATTACAAATGATACAATCTGTATTATATGATAAAAAAAAATAATAACGGATACGAATCGATCTAATTAAATTGATTATAACGTGATAAAAACCTAATCAAAATTCGCACATAATATAAAAACAAAAATGAAATTCCAAAAAATTGATTATATATATATACATATATATATAAAGCAAATAATTGTGAAATTGTTCCTATGTAAAATTGACTTATTTTGACAGCTGGATATGCTAACGCAAAATGGAATTTAACCCGATTTTCTATTATATTCTTAAAAAAAACAATAATCAATATTTTTGCAAGTCACACATTTCGAATCAATTTTATCAACTCAACGATTGTTGAACACATTTTCAGGCAATTAACTCTTTCGAAAACATAACATAAAAAACTAATAATTAGGATTTTTGAGTAAATATAAAAAGAACCAAATATAAAAATGATAATGAAGTACAAGTTTACAAATTGTAAATTATAGTTCGATAATCGTAGATTGTAAGGTTAATCAAGAAAGTTAGGTTAAACATATTGCGAAAAGTAAAATTAGGTTAGAGTTATTTATAGGTTTTATGTATTATTTAGTATTAATGTTGTGTTATGTATGTTTGAATTGTAGAAATTTGGAATAATTTTAGTGTTTTTTTGGTGGTTAACGGAGCGTTGAGCTATGTGAGGCTGACTTTTTCTAGACCTAACCTAAAGCGCTCGTTGGGTAACCTTGTAGAAAATGTCATTTTATATAGATGACGATGACACAACACAGTACAGCCACTAAATAGAACTTGAAATGGGGTGAAAATGCGTTAAAACGAACGTACCTTTACGGAATCTAGTGGATACATTACGCAATGTTCCATGATTCCGGCAATGGCTCCTGCAGTCATATGTGAAACAACATTTGTCGTTGGTAACGATTCATAGTCTTCAAAGTTCATAATAGACACTGATTTTGTTACTATATACAACCGGAATAATAATACTTAATAGTTGAGTAATTGACAAGTTCAGTTAGTTTTTAAATTTTCGTCAAATTCAAACGGAGAAACACACTTGAAATTTAGGACATCAACGTAATGCCACCATGCTTGAAACGTGAAGGAAAGACGGAGATCACAACACATATGGTTTACTAGCGTTAGACAAAGACCACACTACGACTGTACTCCCTCTACTTAAATTTTGTTCGCGAACCAGTGCCGGGGGTACAGGGATTTATCGCATGATATCGTAGGAGCAAAATGATGATACTGATTTAATAAATATTACTACAGTTGCTATTTATTTGATTTACTTATAAGGTGACTTGCTTATCTACACTATCTCACATCTGTGACATATCAATATTTACTTTACGAACTAGAATAAACTAATAAGTGAACTATTTAACGAAAATTACACTTTTCATTGGTATTTTTATATTGCGTACTTACATAATTAATGAGTTTAAGTAATTGGGTTCTTATGCATAATGCTTAAAATGCAATTAGTTTCGATACGATAATTTTAAAATGATTCATGATTCGTTCATTCATAATCTTTATCTGTGTTCACGTATAATTTTTGGAAAAAATAAGATAATTGGGTATTTTTAAACAATCCAGGATTGTACTCAAATACAAATAACTAATAACGAAAAATAATAAATTAGAAAATATTTTTAATATTTGGAAATACATTCAAAAATTAATTTCCTAATAAAACTCTTGATTTATAAATTTAAATTATTTCTTGAATAAATGTATAATTAAGGAACGCACAATAAAGAAATTTTTAAATAAATTATTATTAAACTACTTTTGAGAATGATTGTTAAAAAATTTACATTGGTATTTTTAAATGACCTTGAAACGATGAGTACAGCACAAACGCTGCTCTTTTTTATGTCGAAATTTAAGGTATAATCAAACATAACCTTGTCTAAAGCGAGAACAATTTAATATAATTAATTGAAATATGACCAAACGTATAAGACTTTTTTCAAATCAATTTCTTACTTATTATTTAAAATATTTGGCAAGGAAAGTACGTTTAATATCACATGCAAATCTTTCCTTGTTGAGAGGCATTCTGGGAAATACAGAATTATTCATAGTTAATGTAAACATCAGAGCCTAACTGGCCCGAAATAAAGATTGTACTACTAAAAATATATATTAAAAAGTATAATAAAAAATTAATAATTAGTGTATTATTTTTATTTATTTAAAAGTACGCAATTATTGAAAAATTAATAGAGCCCTCGTGTAAAGCATAGACCACTCTAGATTAGTGATAACTGATAAAAATATTCAAGATAAATATTTTGGCAATAATTGTACGTGTTATCTTTACGTTATTCTTAACAAATAATCGATAACTAATATCGATGACTAAAATAAAACAATGCTTAATTGCATTTTTAACTCTATCGAATAAATCAAATTTGAAACAATTAATTCAAGTTGAATTATGCAATATAGCTAACAATAAGATTAAAAAAATAATTTGGCCCTTAAACTTGAAGGAGCAATGAACTAAAATTGTAAACTGGTTACGTACTAAGAATGCTGTGCGCAGACGAATGCCAAATGTCATACAAGGAAAGAATTTATATTTGTATAACGTACATTTCACACTATATTCTTCACTTTTCCTTATTAATTTATTTAAAATAGATTGGTGTACTTTATGCACTGACATCATAAGTTACATTCATAAATCATTTACATACTATATATGCACGGTACATCAAATGTATAAATTTTAATTTTTATTTATTTCTATTATTGCATTCAACGTTAAAATAGCAACGAATACTGTTAAATGGTTACGCGTTAGGTGATCAATAATCAATGAATTCGCAATATCGATTCAAACCGGTTTACGAAATATATTTGGGTTTATGTAACAAAAATTTCAAAGCAGTGGTGGAGCGCATTAAATCATTTTCAAAAAAAATCTACGTTAAAATAATTATTTAGGAATAATAAAATGGCTATGTTTGAATTAGTTTAGGACTGGGATAGCGCGGATCCCGACTAACAAAAATTACGCGCCGATAATTTTATCATTTTCAAGTACACAATTACTCAAAATATATATTTGATAGTAATAATATATATGTCGAAAGTTGTAAATAATAATATTTTATATAGGAAATAAAACAATTAACATAACTTATAACACTGTAAAAACAATTAAAAACGATGAATGTATAGGTTTACAAATTATCATCAAAACTTTATAGTTGTTTTACTTTAGATTTAAACGTTAGAAAAACAGTTCACAACTGTTTTAAAATACTAGAGAAAGTTCTATAAAATATTTACATACATATATAAGTGAAAACCAATGATCATTGATATCTTATAGATATCCGGGTAGAAGATATAAAATATAAGCCACAATAACGTCCGAGTATGTTCAAAACAGGAAAGAGCAGATTAAAACGAAATGCTAAATGAAATAGAATAGTTATTTATAAATAAATATTATTTTTATTGTTGCTTCCGCAATTTTAAACTATTAATGACGTCATTCTAGTATTGTGTCTAATAACACTTAAAAACATCTACAACAGGATTCTCATCCCGTCTTTGGCAAAGTTACCATTACTAATCAATTAATATTAGGACTATGTTTGTTTTAAATTAGGACCGGGACAGCGCGTACGCAGTCCCGACTACCAAAAATTACGCGCCCGAGTTATTCGCATTAGGAATAATCGCAGGGGTCAGCTCAGCCGAAGTGCAATGGGAGAGCCTCACCCCGGGGGAACCGCCTTGTTGATCACGGTAACCCCTACGCCAGGTAAGTATGCTTTCAGGGAGCTTTAAAGGGGTTCATATACCACACAGAATACTTATATAAATATGAGAAGTAACCAAAACATTTATTTTAAAGCTCCACATAACAACTATATATAAAGAAATTCATCAAAACATTCAATTAAAATAATCATTTTAATTCTTTTAATAGAATTAGTTATTAAAATACTTTAATCCTACACTCAAAATTTACATCCTTTAAGGATGTATCACTACAGGGTATATAATTGCCATCTAGCAGCAATGCAATGAACTATTTATATGAAATCAATATTAAAATATATTTTAATATAAAAAATACATGCAGTATCTGTTAAATGTTTTGTATTATCAGGGATTAAACAAAATGGAAATGGCTGAGTTTAAAAATAACTTTATACTTGATGACCTTGTTATTTGTATATTTTTTCTGGACAGTTTTTTGCGTCTTTAAAATCATAATGAAGAAGTACCTATTCCGCATCAATTACAAAACAGCGACGTGCGTTTTTATTATTATTAGCGGGGGCAAAGGAAATGGGATGAACTTAATAAAGACGACATTGTTTCGTAAAGAACGTTGGCGCAATTATTTCGATCTCAATTTGTACTCATCTCGCTTATTTAATCTACACATTACAATTTTAAATTAAGATATCTTTATGCTTTTTTATTATAGAGCAGTGTCATTGCCTTTTTATTAATATTAAATAAAATATATATTCCTAAACTATCAATATTTTCGTATTATGATTATTAGTTTATTTATATAAAAATTATTAATTATTGTTGAGTATTTCTGTGCATAATAGTTATTGAATTATTTCTAATTGACAAATCTTGCAGCCTGCAAAATTAGTTATATTTAAATTATTTTACAGCAATGTAAACTTGGTTGCTTATTGCAATAAAATATTTAATGAGTGAAATAAAAACTTATGAATTTATTAAAGTGTTTTATAGTACTTATAACTATAATATAAACGCATAAATGAATCTAATTGCTCCTAGCTTCATGTTTCTAGTATAGCAATATAGGTCCTAAAAGATATCCAATTGGAATAAATTGAATACCGTATAATTATAAAAAAATCTTAGAACTTATAATTAATTGCACGGGCTATTATAATTAAATAAAGATTTATATAGTGTAATAACATATGATTCGTGTTGGTGTTTCCATACCACCATGCATAGAATTAAAAATTACTTACATCTTTTTTAAATTCTGGAACATTTCAGAGCACACCGCACCAACAACCATCACTCATCACACTCAAAATAACACTGATATTAAAATACAAATTTTAATTATACAACTTGTTGAAACAAATCATTAAATCTAATAACTTATGTATATATTTAATTTGTTTGCATCAATAGATATGATGCAAGTCAATTAGTGGAGAATTGGAAACGAATATTTTTTTATCAAATTTTCTACAAACTAAATTACCCTAAATACTTTTTTATACAAGATAAAAATATAATAAAGGATGTGGGTGAGTTATTTATTACCTAGGAGAGAAAGATGTTTGAATTGTATGTAATAAATTTTATTATTACATGAAATTGAATTAGCACGTGCAATACTTGTACATCAAATTAATGAAAATCATTTAATAAAATATTATAATTATTATTAATAAATAATTTATAAATATACCACATGTACAAACTCCAGACTTAGACAATTTTCCTTCAAATCTCCATCAAAATATTCATAATAACGTTTAGCCACTCCATTAAAAATTCTGACTAAATTAATTCACTGGCTAAGACAATCATTTGATAAAAATATACATAAGATAAATAATTATATACTTTGTCTTAATAAATTGTAATATGTAGAACCATAATAGTATGATCGTTTCTTGTGAAAGATATTGTACAACTTTGAAATCAATAAACCTACACAATTCATAGTTTGTAAAGTTTTATTTTAAAATTATACCTTAGTACCATTATTTTCTATAATATAATGTTCATCGACTAGCCAAAAGCAATTTTATAAACTTTAAATGCTGTTTTCTCAATTTCTTCCTATATTTAACTGCCACTTTTAAAATTTAAATAATAATTTCATTTTACATGGTTGTAGTCCTGATTTTACAATTCATTAACTCAGCCCCATAATACTCTAGTGTGAATATAGGGAAGAGTGATGTTGAACATTTTTGAGTATCTTGAATAGTTTTTAATAAAAACCTTCAAAAATTAGTCTATTTATTAAATATGAAATTATTGTTTATTAAATCATTATATATAATTTGCTCAAAATATTTGAAATAAATATATAATACTTTTAAAATATGTCTCTAATCTCGATTTAAAAGCGACAGTTAAGAATCCTAATCCGATTTACTACAAATTAGAAAAAGAACACAAAAATATGAAATGATATTCTTATTTATTATTATTTCATACCCTATTCACTCTCCTCAATACTCTTTCAAATGCATTCTAATAATAAAAATATTAAGCATTTTATTCTGTGTATAATATATTAGATTTTTGTTTTATATTAATATATATTTAAAATATTTTTGACTATATTTAAAAATTCACTTTTTTTTTGTATGTGTACATCTTCCAAAATTTCACAAAAAAAATCTCACTGCAATGTCTATAAATTTACGTAAATTTATATGTAAAATATGGTTTATCTTTTTTTTAAATTTTTTTTAAATATAGTATAAATTTACGTAAATATACGTTTATATTGAAGATGTACAATGTATTCATAATTAATTCAAATATTTAATATTGCATTTAAAATTGACTCGCATAAAAGAATTAGTTCGCTAAATTTTAATTACTTGTCGTTTACGATATTAATTAACTGAATTAATTATGAACTGGACAAAAATGTCAGTAACTGCAAATAGCGACATTGAGTTTTTCTAACCTACAAATATTCTAATATTTTTTTACTTCGTTTTCTATGAAGTCAAACCATTTATATTTAAAAAAAAACATAGATATTTAATTATCAAATATGTCACAAGAACTATTTGCTATTTTTAAATTTTATTTGATTTTCTGGATAAATAAAGTATTAAGTATTATTTTGAGAGTGTTACTTCAGAGAAAACGATTGTTTTTATTTACAATGAGGCAATTTTATTGCGTTTTTATAGCAGTGGTATTTAGAGGCATTTAACTATTTGTTTTTCGAAGTTGAAGCTATTGGCAACAATGCGATTGAAAAATGTCTATTCGTTTGTACTGCATTTTAAATATTTTTGTGTAGCTATAAAATTAGTTTTCTTTAAACTATAATCTGTTTTTAATTGAGATTAATAAATATCTTTAAGTTGATTGAATTATTAAACTTTATTGAATAAAAAATGCAGAACGGACGAAGAGAACAAACTATTTATTTCGTAAATTGCTATTTTAAGTTATCAATAATATCTATTTGATTTATCCACCACTCTGACAAGCTTAAAACTACAATAAATATTAAGAAAATATCATTATAGTTTCTCACATTTTGAAAAATGTTTTTCCTAATTTGTGACAGTTTGTCATTTATGATATTACGCACTAATTTTTCTAGATATTTTGAAAAAGTTCATAATTTTTAATTAGATTTTGTGAAGAAATCTATAGACGATTCACGTTTGTAATGCGTTATGTAGAAAATATGGCAATGTTATACGTATGGAAGAATTTTAAACAGTTATTTTTATTGCCTGTTAATAATATAATTAAATCGATATTGTTTATCGATTTAAATAAATATTGCACCGTATAATTCGCAAACTAAATAACTCTATGTAAAAAAAAAAGTATCTAGATTTGCATTAGAAATATGAACCGCTTATATTTTGGTGTATTTATAGTTGAACAGTTCTCAAAATTTATTAATATAATATTCAATTTCATAATTCGGATATCGCGATTTTTTTTAGCCATTCTTTTATATATTTTTAATTATATTAATATATGATGGAAAGAATTTATATGACTTGATACAAACGGCTGTTTAGGGAACGGCTCAACAGTACGGCGCGTTTAGTACACGACATATTTATAAATAATGTGTTACGCTAAAAAATAATGTAAATTTCGCTTTGTTATAAAATCTAATTATATTACACACAACAAAAGTTGTTTCGATAAAATTTAAAATAAAAATAAAACAATTGAATATTTATAATTGAACGTGTAAAGTTGAGATAGAAAAAGACTATTTTATAATGCGTAATCTTATTTTGTGCGCAATGTCGAATATTTCAAGAATAAGATTTACTTAGAAAAAAAAACTATACTTTTTATTATTCATATGTTTTGTATGTATGTATGTATTTCGCAAGAAATTCAAATTACTCAATTTTAAAAAATTAGAAACGAAAAAGAATAATGCTAACGAATAATTGTTTAATAATTGAATAACAAAAAGTAGATAAAAAAAAATGTATTGAATCTATTTCAGTCAAAGCAGAATAATAAACCTAGCCTCACAATAAATGGGTCTTTATATATTTTTATATATATATTTACATTATATACTTAAACTAAATAAAATAAACAAATCCTTTTTTTGTTCTTACATCCTAAATATTTTAGGTAGCTGTCAAATATTTGTGATGTAGTATGTGGTAATTTTTAAATTTAAAGAAAATAAAAAATGGGTCAAATAATAAAAACAACTAAATAATAAATACATATGTAAGTAGTAATGTTAGTATAACTGTTTACCTTCTAAAATAGATGTGCCCTACGTTTGAGTTCATTTCTACGCCAACCAGGGAACCTATAAAAGTCTGCCCGCTGACATTGGAATAGCGCTTCGAACTCTGCGTCTGATAGATGTCTCTATTTATCATAATTAATCAAATCAATATTACCGAAAATATAATAAAAATAACATAAATATAGATGGACGCTATTAGTGGTGGTGTACCTCTAGATTCATTCTATCGACGTCCGAGGGCAACCGGTAATTGGTGATGAGTAGTAGATGGTGAGGGTAGATCTTGGCCGGTTCGTTGATTAGTATCGAGTGTGCCATGTTTGGCAACGAGCGGCGCATGTGGGTCACGTACGTGCCCGCGTACCCGCCTAGCCCCCCCGTGTACGTCGTTGACACCGGTAGACTTTCGTGGTTCTAATTTATTTCATAAAAAAACATTATTATTTCATATAAATAATATGCATTAATTGGCCACCGCATAAAATTTACAATCGACTAACAAATATTCTAATAGCATCATTTATTATAGTTTTCGGAAATTGTTCCAAAATTATAAATAGATGGTTAAAAAGAAATAATCAAAATAGAATAAAAAGTCTAGTAAACAAAAAAAATATATAAAATGAGCCCAAAACCAAAATAAATCAAAAATAGAATATTAAAATAAAATTAAATAAATTTTAGAGATATGTTTGGTGCAACCTATAAATTTTATAATTACCCTACATAAAAATGTTTTTAAAATACTTAGCTTGTACTTAAATCAAAATAATAGCTGCAATTTTCTATTAATCACCTGAAATTTCAATATGAATTTCAAGTGGTCTAAATTAAAAAATAAATATATTAAATGAACACATTTTATAATAAAAAATAAAAAACCCAAGCATGTTATTTGGTTAAATAGTAAAAAAAATAGCAAAATATCTAGCGGAAAAGTAAGCTAAGAGCACTAGTATTAATCAGAAACTCGAGAGTACAAAAGTTAGAATTTGTGAATAGGGTGGAAAGGTTAACTATTTACATACCATTGCACGTCTTTCGCCATCGGTGTTGGAGCCCGTTGAAACTGCAGGAAAAAGCATTTCAAATTTGTACAACTTGTTGTGGGTTAAAGTTTAAATGAAAATAAAAATAATAAACACGTACATTACACACACACGCGCAAAATTCGTACATTTGAAAGCTCAATAAACAAACAAGCATATAAGTGCATTTTTAATTTTTCCATTTATCTATTTGTATCTTTTGCACAATCTATTCAAATTTCAAGAACAAAAGATACAAATTTATTATTATTGCGAAAAATAAAATAATTGTGCTCTTTAGCAGTTTTGGTGCAAAATAAAAGCATTAAAAAAAAACATAGTAATATTTGTTAGGAAATTTCATTAAATATTTGAATTAATTTATATTTAACCCATATTAAATTTTTACCTAAACACCTAAAAATCATATAACCAATATATCATAAAACAACTATAACAAATTTGTATCGATTTAATTCGTAACAAAAATAATTTTAAACTAGTTGCATATATGATAATTGATTTAATAATCATAGATAAAGTACCCATACAAAATAATAGTAATTATAAGCTAGGTAGGGTAGTGTAAGATACTTACTGTCTGATTTGCCGCTACTAAAATCAGTGCTATGCGTTTTATCACCGAGACCACTAAAGGAATAGTCGGCCTGTTTAACATAACAATAAAACATTGTTATAGAATTTAAACGGATACACAGAATATAAATGTATGACGATGTAATGATTGTTAAATAATAAAAAAATATACAGATACATGTAATATGTGTAGGTTCTTACTAATACTAAAGGTAAAAGAATGTAATCTGTAAAGTTATTTACAAAAAGGTGAAATAGAAATTGAAACAAGGTGCTACGTAAAATCTTTATACAAAATCATCTAAATCTGTAATGAGATATATTTACAATTTTGCGCTATCATATATGGAATACATTCATATAATCATGCATGTATTTATTATATTTTTCGATCTCCAATTAAATTGACTTAAAAAATCTATATTTAAACATGCATCAATCAAAGAACGTATCAAATAGAACCAAATATCAAAAATAATAAACGACTGTAATGCTTAGTCTTCACCAAGTAATAATTAGTGTCTTAATAATAATTAGAGTGTATAGATAATTTTTTTTGAATTGTTAATTATTGTATTGTAATATAATAATTACGTAGTGAAGACAAGGTATAATTGGAATGGTGAAATTAAATATGAAATGCTCAAAAGTAATAAATAGCTTTGGGATAAATAAAAATAATATATTGCATTGGGATTCAATAAACATTAACATAGACTGAATAATTTTGAACGAATTAATTAAAACTTACAGGTATTCCTGAACAGGAATCGACGGTTGTACTAAAGGTATGTGATCTAGGTGCTAGCCCGTAACCAGGTTTGGGTACCTGCCGTAGGGCGCTCACAACTGTATGCACACCAAATTCAAATTTTGTGATCAATTAAAATTATTTTAGAATCTTAATGTTCTTCTAATTTAGGTTTATGGTGTTTGTGTACCTGAGCTATGTGTTTGATGATTACTGAATGATTAAAATAAAATAAAAAAAAACAGTAAATGGCAGTTGCATTGAATATTTAATTAAATTAATTTATAAAACTAGAATCTATTTAAAATAACACAAGAATTGAAGATATTTATATGTCTATACTTCTAATGAAATTAAATCAAAATATAATATTATATATTACTAATAAATAATAATTGGGACTATTCTAATGAATAAATTTTAACTGCAACTGCCATTTAAACTGAAAGAACCAAAATAATAAATACTCACAAGATGATATCCGTTTCCATTTCGGGCAGCGACTGGTAATGTAGAACTCTGCATTCCGTAACCAGGTCTAGGGACATTACGCATCGACGATACTACTATACGAATGCACGAAAACAAAAAAAACACCAAACATACAAACATACCGAAAATACAGTTCAGGCAATTAAAGAAAAAAACTATACGCATGCTGTGTGCATGTATAAATATGACAAAATAACTATAAATAAATAAATAAAACAGAAGATTACTCCTAGAATAGATTGAAAAAAACTTAGACTACTTGAAATAGATTATATATAGGCACTGTAACCAAATTATTATAATACAAGTTATTAAATACTATAAAATAATTTGACTATTTCCTAAAAATTACGTCTAAAATACTAATATCATTTCTTACAAACACGAATATAGAATGTAGTCTATTTAATAAACATTGATATTTGCATATTTTAATAATATAACCAAAAATCAAGATTAAAAAAAAATTCTAAACTAAATTTTGAAAATTAATTAATATGAAATAGTATAAAGTGTGATTCAAAGGTGTTTTTGTAATTTGCATGCTCAGCAGTGCTTTTATAAAAATGTGGAGGACCATGCTCTCACCTTTTAAAATCGTCGCACCATTAAAATCGCTACTAAAAATTAATGTTCTATTTCGAGGACCTAAGCTAATCCTATCTGCCAATTATTGTTTCTTTGTGTATTTGTTTTTTTTAAACAGTCCCCTACGATTATTTTACTAATAAATGTATGGTAGTACATACCATTATAACTAGGAACATTTTGACCGCTGGATCTGCCTAATGACATAGATCTACAGCTCATCGATCGATCGTATTCATCTTCATCGTAAGGTTTGGGGTGGTCGGTGTTACGTGAAGGACTAGCACCTATTGGTGATTCATACCGTAAACGGTATACTGGTTCTTTATTTGCAGATGGTGTTCTGTAATCAAAAATTATCTCATAAATTAATATTAAATTCGTTATTGAAAAAATTAATAATAATTAACCTGCTAGCATTTCTAGGATCAAGATGAGCAGCTTTCCACTTTTTGATTTTCTCTCGTTCTTTAACATTTTTTAAAAACACTTTCCCTATACCCGTCGCAATTTTGCTCAGTTCTTTTTCTTCTTTCTTCAGTTGCATATCTTGTATTTCTTGAGGACTTAAAGCACCGTCAACTTCTTCTTCAGATTCAGACTCGGGTACACCTTTGTATGTGTCAGACCATCGACGTCTTCGTTCTGCAAGAACGGACATATCTTATAAATAATATTTAATTATAAATAAATAACAATGATTGTAATTATATATTTTTTAAATTTTTTTAATATAATGATAAATAAAGTATGATGACATTCATGATATATATGTATGAAGTTTAACATTTTTTCGATTATAACGTAATAAAATATGTCGATGGCAATCATAATAAATGTATAATACGACTAAATCTGTCTACTTCCAAATAGGTTAGATAAGCAGATGAAATGTGAACGTATAAAACGTTGAGTTAAATCGCTTATCCGGATTTTTATTCGGTGGTGAACAGACTAGCTTTTTAAACTAAATACAAAATAATATCGATTAGAAGAACACTACCATGCTAATGTTACTTACTTGCCCAAGCTGAGCAAAAAGCATGTAAAAAATTTCAAGTGGTTGTTATTTCATAAATACATTTGCTACACTAACTACATAAAATTATTATCATTTATTAATAAAATATACGGATATTTAGTAAAAATATTTAATTTATATAGACGCCTTTTTTGAAAATAAAACTAATTATTTTTAACCATAGCATATATAATAATGAGTAGATAAGCTGAATTAAAACAATCACAATTAATTTTAAAGCATAAATAATAAATTTGAAGCAAATATAAATCAAAAACTAAAAAAGAATATTTATTTCAACTAAAAACAAAGATGAATTTACTCTCTGGTGTAACAACCTAAAGCAATTTAATAGCATAAAATAAGCAAATATAATCGATTAAAATTACGTTACATTACTAACTAACCTGGATCAGTATAGGGATAAGGAGGAGCGGGAAAATCATCCCGTTCGATTTTCGGTTGGTCGCCCGGTTTAGGCTTTTTCGCATCAGGCCAATGAGCTAACTCAATCGGCTCCTCGTTATTCATACCAGGTGACTTAGGGCGCGGTGTTTCAGAGCGCATCTGATCCACCATCACCTTCATCCCCGATTTAGTCGGTTTGGTTAAAGATAAACGTCCACCAGCTGATTGACTGCCACGCATTGAATGTTGTGCTATTTTAACGAGATTTATGTTTTAAACCTCCTATAATGGCAGTCGAATTTAATAAAGCTTACATGTGGGTCTATGGAAGTGTGGTGAAATGGGAGCCTTATCATAAGGATCAATGGGTCTGCGTAGATATCCCAGTGTAGGCTCTTCCGTTAGGTAACTATACGTGTATATCCGCGCAATATCATCATGTCCGCTTTTATGATAGTCTCGTAAGATTAAACCAGGAGATGGTGTTCTATACGAGTGCTAAATTCATAAAATATATAACAAGCATTAATATTAATAATCGAGTTAATTTAATACACTTTGATAATGTATTCTAATATTGAGATTCTGAAATAAATTGGACAATAAATGTGCAAATGAGATTTGTAAATAAGAATGGAAAATCTATCTAGCAGAATTTAAAATAAAACGTTATTTATTTATAAGGAACTAATCGAAGAATATTACTTGCAAGTGTCCAGGCTACCCATCCTGAGTAACCGAAATATAAATACAAAAATATTTGAAAATAAAGACAAGACAAGTAAATGATGGAAAGACAACAAACCTTTCTAGATCTACGTGACGGTGGACTGTACAGAGATCCTGTTAAGCTTGGTGTGCGTGAACGCATTGAAAACTGCAAACATTACAACAGAAAAAAACATGCAAAATAAAAATAAATGAAACAAAAAAAACAACCTAAAAAAATAAATCATAACTTGTATTGTATAAATAATAAACAATCTAGCGATTAATCTATAACCTATTAAAATTATAGCACATATATAAATTACACTATAGTATTATTTAAGTAGCATTAAATTGTTTGTCTTAATATTGGGCGCTGTTTAACACTGAAAAACAATCATGCAATATTTACACTTGCATTTGTACGACGTACCTGTAATTCGCTAACACCTGAACTACTCATCCGATCAAATTCCCGACCGGAAGTGTATCCACGTGATTCAGTATCGGTACAATGTCCGTTAGTTTCGCTTGTACCGTTTAAGATAGTACCATTTTCGGTCGGTCCTGGACCGCAACGTGGATGCCAAATGGCACCACCTTGCAAGTACATTTCTTCCCCATCACCGAATGGATCTCCGCACTTAGTGCAGCGAGCGCAAGTTGGGTGAAAATGATGGTTATCACCTGCCTATAATATTTTAAATAATTCTGTTAACGTTCTTATATACAGGGTGTAACAGCGAAACAAGCTACCTCGAATAACTTCTATGTTATTACAGATACAATAAAATAGTATAAGACAATCTTATGCAGGACCAAGGGGGACATCCAACTATAAAAGAAAATATTTTTTTAAACCAGTGGTTCTCAAGCAACAATACAAAGTTATGTTTTTTCAAATGAGATGCTATTTTTTTTTTAAGCCCATTCGATAGAGTATTTTTTTCTGAATTCCATTATGTATTCGTTTTATACCCTTACATAAGTATAATATCGAGAAAAAAGCGATTGAAAGTTAAATAAATTTTATTTTTATAGTTACTTTTCAGTAGGCTATGAAACAAAATTGAGCTTAAATACAACGAAACATAAATTAAATACATTAAATTATTTGTTATTTACTTTATAACACTATTTATAAAGTAAATAACAAATAATTTAATGTATTTAAGCTCAATTTTGTTTCATAGCCTACTGAAATGTAACTATAAAAATAAAATTTATTTAACTTTCAATCGCATTTTTCTCAATATTTTACTGATGTAAGGGTATAAAACGAATACATAATGGAATTCAGAAAAAAACACTCTATCGAATGGCCTTAAAAAATATATAGCATCTCATTTGAAAAAACATAACTTTGTATTGTTGCTTGAGAACCACTGGTTTAAAAATATATTTTCTTTCATAGCTGGATGTCCCCCTTGGTCCTGCATAAGATTGTCTTATACTATTTTATTGTATCTTTAATAACATAGAAGTTATTCGAGGTAGCTCGCTTCGCTGTTACACCCTGTATTAATGCCGCTTTTTGGTAGATAAATTAAAAAAAAAATGCCCACGTACTTGTAGCACCTTTCCAGATATATAGCGCGTACAATACGCACACTTGACTCCGAATTGTTTTTGGTAATCTCGTTCGCAGTATGGCACTCCATCGCGACCCATATATTCACCATGGAGCACTGAGCCGCATGTTCCACACTTGAAGCACCAAATGTGCCATTGCCGATCTAGCGCAATCAAAGCTTGACCTTCTTTCAGCTCCTCTTTACAACCGGCACACTCTGTAAAAACAATCAATCGCACACAACCCAATCAAAACTATATATCGGGGTTTGCGTAAAAATATTGGTTTTGTAACTTTACATATCTTAAGAGGTGAATTTATTTAGAAAACAAATTACAAAACCAATAATTGAGTATGTGTATTAATTGATAGTGTAAAAAAAAGTTGTTTTTCTATACAAGTGTTAAAATGTCTAAAGGATGACAAATTATCGAAAAAAATATTATTCCCACATAGTACAAATAGCTGTTATAAATATAAATGATTCAATAAGTATGTGCAAAGAGTATGGTATGTTTTATAGGTATATTACATATGTATATATATATATATAAAATAAATATAGAAAGTATTATGAAACGTAATATTTACACAACATTTTCAAATAATCACTATAATATTTATGAGTTTTAAAATACTTGTCTGTAACTTTTATTTCGCGTCATTAATGTCGAAAAAAATATCTATAGTTAAAACAAATTAAAAATAACAGACAGACAAGATTTAGGATCAATTGACTTCCAATTAACTTTAAACTTGAAGAGTTGTAAAACATAAAAGTTTCAACTATACGAATTTGCGATTATATCTTTAGAATAGAGCTAATTGAAAGTCGTACTAATTGTAAGACGATTTATATTTACGTCGTATAGTTACATAATAACGGCATTTTATGTATGGAATTAATGACGTCACGTACTCGGTCGCAATGGAAAGCTTTGTATTTTCACGTATGAGCTATAGAATTTACTTATTCAATTAAAATAACTACGCAATATAAATAGTCTTTTATTAATTAAAATGACAAATAGACATTTTGTTAAATCACTTTCGCTGAATTTGAACACCATAATTAAATAACGATTAATAAACACAAATAAGAATTATTTATCAAAAAAAAATGACAATATTAGCACGCTATTAGAATAAAAAAATAAAATACAATACTCTAAAAATGATGTACGTAATGATTTTCGAACATATATAATTTTGTAATAACCCAATTATTGCATGTTGCTTAATAATTTTATTCGAATTTTACATCTAAAATTATGCAGCGTTTATGATACTATGACGTCACTGTCCCAGTATCATGAGCGCTACTTTAAGATATTTGGAATATGATTGAAAAAATGGCGAAGACGATAAGTAAATAAGCATATAGCGGAGATATTTCAACAAGATGAAAAATTGAAAATAAAACAGAAACTAAAAGAAAATAGCATTGGTTTTTTTTGTTGTTGTTGTTGTTTGACAAACCTGTAAATGCTATTCCGTTTACTCTTGGTAGATTTAAATTAGAATTTTGTAAACCGTATGCAAGACAGACATAATACTCAACTGAAAATAAAATTATACAAATTTATTATTATTTGTACGTAACTATCCTATTTTATCAATAAATTCGTATTTATATAAAATAGATATAAGTTGTAGTCCTCGATTTATTTATAACTTGTATATATTCATTATACCTGCTAATCATTGTATAATAATCACATTTAGTACTAAATATTTCGAAAATAATTGAGGACTTGTAGTAATATATTTTAAAATAATAATTTGGTAGTTTATATTTGAATAAATAATAGTGTAATAATAAATTCATTATAAATAATATATAATTGAATTTAGAACTTACCATTTTGATCGTTGACAGTGGGACTGATTGGTGGTGTGGTGGTGCTGTTAGTTGTGACTTCTTTTACTGGTATATTAATGCACTTTTGGCAAAGAACTTCTTTACCGGTGTAGGTGACTTTTTCGCCGCTGGGGAACGGCTGGCGACACCTACCGCATGTGAAACATTTTTGGTGGTATGTTTTACCTAACGCTGTTACTACCTGGAATTTTAATAAGTTAGAGAATTTTAAAAAAATATATATATATAATTATTAAGAAACTAACTTCTCCTTCGACGTAGTCACTGCATGTCGCGCATTTGGTACCGAAATTGCGTTGGTAATCTGCCGTACAATAGTAGCTGCCATCTTTGCTGAAGAAGCCTCCTTGGGCCAGTGAATTTCCGCACACTTTGCACTTGAAGCAATCTGTGTGGAAGTAATTCTCTTGTACACGTAGCACTTCGCCTGAACATTTCTTTTTGCACGCCTGACACAAAGTTTTTCCTATAACAAAATATAAAAAAAATTATTGATAATTTCTGTATTTAAATTAATTGTTGAATTATTACTCAAATTAATGGTAGATAATTTAGAAATAGTACTACATTTTTATGAGAAAATTATACTAGTATAAAAACAAATTAAAGTTTAATTTTACGAAATTCAACATCCGAGACAGAAAATTTTAATTACACATGACATTGAAAACGACTCGTTGAAGATGTTCAAATTAGAGAATCTCAATTAAGAATTTGTAATTATACTTAAGAGAATATGCATATATACTAACAAGGTGACCTGTGAATAAAGCGAGGCATGTAATTATTTATTTCAAAGTCGTAATTTATTTCAATTCTTTTTTACATTGTAAATTTAATTAATATATAAAAATAAATCATATAAATTTTATTTTAAGTTTTTTTTATGAATAACATACAATCACATTTACATATATGTAAGGAGTTTGCATAACTATAGGCGACGCAAAATTCAATTATAAATCCACATAACTTTTAAATAAGCTCGTATAATAATATAATTCCAGAATTTTAATTTATATGTGCGAATTTAGTTATAAAACATTAAACACTATGCTTATATGATTTTTATACTACTTTAAAATTAATTAACTTTAACCAAATTACGCAATAAAAAATTGTATTCTAAATACTAATTAAGGAACATATATAATTTTTTCGGCAATAAATCGACTATTGCGCAACTAATCAAACGTTATTCAGTTACCACAATATTCTTGTGGTTGAGCATATAATAACATATTACTCAACTTGCGCATATTTTCAATTTAAGTAAATAATCCATATTTAAATTAATAAATAACAATGTAATTTCATACATTTTTAAAAACAAAAGAGTAATAAATAAAAAATACGTTAACCGAAATAAAAACAAATAAAATTCTAATTTGCAATTAAAATTACTATTAAATTTGAAACTACATTAAAATAATTATACATTAGATGTGTTAGGATTGTTAAACAGTAATAAAATTTATAAACGGGCAAAAAGTGTGGTGTCCATAATTAAATGAACAATTATAATTACTCGGAATGTTTTTTATTTTAAAAATAATTGTGTTAAATAATAATTCATTTAGGTGAGTGCTTTAGAGAAACTATTTAAATAATTTATAATGTTGATTAAAAGTGACGTAAGTTGGTAAAGATTTGCGGAGTTAAAACTAACGCCATAAATGTGCAAATTGTGTTGTTATATAATGGGCAACCTTGAAATGGGCATGTTTGGATAATAGTAGGTGTATGTTAAGTAAACTAAAAAGCCTTTATATAATTAATGGGGCTTGCATCATGGGTTATTTTTAACATGAAAGTAGGCAAAAATATACAGATTGTTGTTGATACATGGGAAAATGTTATTTTAAAAATGACGTTCACTATCTTTGTGTAGGCTAGTACATTTTGTTTTAAGCTAGTTTGCGCTTTGAAGTAAGTTAATAAAATGAAATTTATGTCAAGTTTAGATTGAAATTGATAAATGGTGATTGGTTTATTTATTAAGGAATGTATGTGTAAAATAAAATATGTTAATAGTCGTCTAGTTTATGTATGAAACATGTACGTATTATGATTCTACTTAGTAAAGCCTTAGAGGTCAAGGATAATTGTGTGAAATTGAGCATCTTTTATTTAATAATATTATAATTATTCCAAGTTCGTAATGTGAGATTCGCATACAATATGGCTACAAACAATGTCTTTCTATTATTATTTTCTTTATATTTGATGAACTTTCACACTAATTAGTGTTTCAATGTCAGAATAATATTTATTATTATATTTAATTATAGTTATTTAAACTAGTTGCAATATTTATTTAAAAAATCGCGGATTAGACACAAACATATTAGAGACAAATATTTATTTTATATAAAAATTCTTTAAGATATAAAAAATAATAGAAAAATGCATGAGAAAAAAAAGTTCGTGACCATTCACTACCGGTAACTGTACCATGTACTGTGGTTACGCTTCGATGCTTACCAACTTAACCATGTATATTCAGATCATTATATACCTATATTTATTTATATATTATATATAAACGACCATGCTAAGAATGTATATAAATATATTTTATGAGAATTTACGCAAATATCACAAAACGAGCCTGTTATTTATCGAATCTCCTACATCTAATTAAAACTGAATTCATTTAAGCTTTTGCTATTGCTTTTATAACACATTTTTGCTATTATTTTATAGTATCAATTAAAATTAGTTACTAGAAATTATTTGCTAGTATCTAACGATTCTGTTACCTTCGTTATTCGGGTTTATACATGAGGAAAATGCACATAAAACCGTCTATTTTCGTGTGATGTAAACATTTTGTTTATATCGCATGTACGCAGTACAAAAATAGTTGAACTGGTATGCAATCTATGTGGAACGAAATGTAAATGTAAACAGATGAACCAAAAAAAAAGTGAAAACAAATCCTTGGTTTGAAAACAACCATGAATTAGGGGAGAAATATTTTATGTGTATTGAATTACGTTTATGTGATTTTTAAAAATGTATGCTTTCTAAAGATATTTATTCGTTATTTTATATAGTAAATAAATCTTATAATAACTCAATTACGAAATATAAATCAATATCTTGGGATTGTGGGCTAAAAATAAATCCAATTTTGCGTCACTGCGAATTTAGTGCGTGTTTTCTGATTGACTCATGTCCACATCATTTATAAATATAAATAGATTAAACTTGACAAAACAATTCAAACTATTTATCTCTGTTACTCTATTTATTTCTATATAAAGCATACATAAATCCATTACACATTTTTTTTTTTAAAAACTAGACAAAATTAGTATTGTACGATTTTACGAAATTAGTAAATGTTTAACGGAAATTGGATGAGTGATTTAATTTAGTAATAAAAGTAAATAAGTTGTTATCAATAAAAATTGAACTTGAATATATAGAGGATGACTTGAATTAAATATTTCTTTATTTTAATGGACTCGTTAAAATAATAATTAACTTCCTACAGGAAGAGTGATTAATAACGAAATGTAATTGCTGAGTTCACGTTATGTTTGACAGTTAATCTAACCCATGGAACTAAAAATATTCAAATTAGAAATTCATAATTAGTACTTTACTCTGAATATGATACTTAAAAATGCCTTAAGGCCGTCGTTTACCTAAATTGAATAAGATGCGTTACTGTTTCGAAATATATTAAAAATTGTAGACCATATTTTAATTTTTTTTTTTTATATAATTTGAGCTTATAGAATTACATATTCATTTTGTTATGGATGACATGCACTTGTAATTTGTAAACATGTGTACTAAACACATTGCTCGAGTACTAACGATAGGATCACACAATTCATCATCCACGGTCTATTAATTGATATACTAAACTTAATATTATATAAATGCTCACATTGCGTTCTTATCTGCAATTAGCACAAATCTCAACCATCACACACTCACATTTAAGATCACCATACTCACTAACTTATCACAACTGTCAATTTACTCGACGATTAACTATACGTAATTAAGCAAAGTATTTACGATTATTAACTCAATTAATATCAAAAGCATTTATATTTCATAACACTTATAGAAACTATATAAACTCCTAAACCATTTATAGATATAGATAATAGTCACGAAATTAAATTTAAAATTTTTTACTCTGTTAATCTATAAGGAAATTAATTGTTTATCGGGGGGTAGGAAAAGAAATTACGTAAACCTGTTAAAATGCAGTTATTTAATTGAAAAACAAGAAAAAAGTGTTTGGAATTCTCGTAAGTAGAAGTGCTTGTTTTTTTCACACTCTACTTTTGGTATTTAGCATGTTGTTGTTACCAGTTTAGTAAGTATGTGTAAATTTCTTCGAATGAATACGGAATATACGAGATAAGTTAAACATTCACACGTATAATTGTTTCTGTTAATGGTCACTCGACGATTCGGTACGTAAAACAGAGATCTACTTGTCAACTATGCTTTATAAACACACAATAAAGATTTGTTTTTATATCTTATATTGAAATTAATTGTATTTCTGGGTCGTTTTTAAATAAATCGTAATTAAACTTCAGTATAAAGGACCCATCGTTGGAAATTTTGTTAATTGGTTTCTTTGGAGTTTATTTAGCTGTGTCCCTTTTAGTAAAGATTACGCAATTTTGTATGAGTAATAATTTAAATAAAATTTCTAATTTTATCGAAAAGTGAAAATAATTTCGAGCACTTCTAATAATAAGTATTACTTTCATTATTTATAAACAAACTAATTGATAAAAAAAAAATGCAAGATTTATTTGCCTTTGGTCAAAACCGGAAATACGTAATTAATTCTACATTATCTTACTCTGCTAACCACCGGATATATGTGTTTCCTTCCGTTTTTAGTTAACACAACTCGCAAAATTGTACTTTGATCTTCTTAACTTTCACTATAAGTAATTGAAATATCTCGTACGGATAAAATGAACAAAATTTTTTTTAATAACGTAAGAAAATATTGCACTACAGAAAGTGACAACTTTCTCTACAGTTTTTACTGTTTCGTTGTTTAATGAAAGCTATTGTTTCTATTGTGATTAAAAAAAAAATAGTATAACGCGAAATATCTCAAACTATTAATAATTTATATTTATTTTAAAAAAATCTGTATAAACATATTTTCGTACAGTAGAATTATAATTGTCTAAATAAGGTAATAATTGCCACATTTCTAATAAATGGCGATAAAAATAGAAATAAGAATAAATATATGTATGGAGATTAAAAAATTGATTGATGTATGGGAGAATGTATGCAAAATAAAATAGAAAAACATTCGTAACGGAATAAGTTAACACCTAGTTTCGCAATGAGTTATTTACACTAATTAATTTCAAATACATTTCTATAATGTGACGTGCAATTTCTACTATAGATCAATCTGTCTACACATTTATATTATAATTTAAATAAACATACAGACAAGCTTTGCATGTCAAGGTTCAAAAAAATCATCGATATTTCTCTAATAAATATAATAAAATAAGAATCGACTAAAAGACTTTAAATTCAAGAAAAAATTCTGGAGTGATTCATGATAAGTAAATAGCGTAAAAAAATCATTTACATAAACTCAAGGAAGTTTGTTATGTAACGTTTGAACGTCATTGTGAATTCTTTTAAACAGTTTTTTTATTATTCAATGTTTACTGTTAAGTGTTAACAAAATCAGTAATACGTCAAAGATCTAATGTCATTATTACAGCTAATTAAATGTGAATAATTACACTACCGAAGTCGGTACAAATGGAAAATTAACAGATGGTTGTAAAAAAACGACGTGTTCTTTGGATGGTGACGGTGTTCAACTTGTTATTTTTGTTTTATTTATTTGGTTGGTTGACTACCGCGATGACTCACCTGGCCACAATAACAACTTCAGCAGACACTGGCGCACATCAATTTATAAAGTTTTTTTTTTTGAGAATCTTATTGAGGCAATTGTGTCTTCAAAAGCATGTGGCAGTTAAATTACGACATATGAACGAAAACCACATATGAAATATTATGCTACAGTCGTTTTTAGGCAACAGTTTTTACTTATACGTTGTGAGAAGTAAAGTATTTTAATCAAGAATTGGAAAGAAATTGAAAATAATACATCCCCAAAAAAATATAACTTAGAATTTAGTGAGAAAAAAACGGATTTAGCAATTCCCTAAAGTCAATAATTTTCTATATTTCACCCTTGTCCTACTTTTCGTATTCCCTTACGAATTATTTTCAATTCACACACACACACACACACACATATATATATATGGATTAAAGAATTTTATGTCTTTGTTCTGAGCAATATAAACCAGTATTTTTCAAACTGTGGTTCGCAATTTATAATAAATTTTATGAAATACTATTTTCTAGAATTTACGTTTCGTTTAGTTTATGATAACAATTAAAATGATTGAAATGCGGAAGAGAACAGGAAACACATTTTAGTTTCTCATCAAGATAAAACTGTTGCACTAAGTGAAACAGGTGCAATATACCTGCTATTCCAACATACGGCATATTATAACAATTTTACGAAACTAATAACCAACCCACGAAGCAACGAAAGCAGCTGTTTTCTTTCCACCATTTCGAAAAACAATTACAATAATAATCAAAATGTTTTTAAGAGTCATATTACAAGTATTTGTCAACAATATTTGTGGCCCAAATAAGAGGCGATACGTGGTCGAATTTTAATAAAAAAAAATACATAAACAGTAAAAAGGTGATTGACACTTTGATTGGAAATGATGTCATTTTCTGGTAAATAAACATTGAAAATCCAATAATACGTGACAAATAAACAAAATACTCGGTGAGAAAAACCATCTGAAACGTTATGCTTGATCGCATTATCAAATAAATCATTGAATTTAAACAATATTTTCTAACGCCTAATTTCCTGCTTGATAGCAAGATCGTCATGGGTGGCTAACAATTTTTTAAAAGTAAAGCGTATTTTTAGATATTAAGTCTAAAAGTAGCATTTTTTTTGTCGAGAAGCATTAGAAAAATCTAGAGTGCCTATTTTAAGAGACTAGGAAGTTTCACGCTATTAAAGTATTTTTGGCCTGGATCTTACATAGAACAAAAAAAAACTAGTTTTATCGTAATTTTTTGTTTAAAAATGTACTTTTAAAGAATTATGTAAAATGTTAAATAAAATACTTTCTTATTTTAAATAATAAGGAAATAACGTCACAATACGTATTTGTAATAATAGAAACGAATTATATTAGACGAAGTGAAATCTAGAACTGTTTTATAATATAGATTCAGAAAGTGTGACAAGTTTATGTATAAGATTGTAAAAACGTAAAAGTGAAACATAATATAACAATAGAGCACCGATATAGAGTATTGTTATTTATTATATATTTACCGATTGTTATAACTTAAAGTGGATTAAGTGGGCTGAGCATATTGCCACACCTGTTTTATTGTTCGATATTAATTGAAAATGGAATTAATTCTACGCGAAAACCTAACTAATAGTTTATTGTTTTCCATTAATATTTTATAGAAAGAATTAAATCGAATTGGTGAATGTTGAAAACATGTTGCGCGACATTCATATATTTGTCGACACATATTACTAATTTTTGCGCTTATGCCAAAATAAACGTATAATTTACGATTTTAACTAAAATATATAGAAAATTTCCTAAATTTCCCTTTGTCATTTAATATTCATTGTAATACGTCTAGTACAGTTATAAGTACAACCACGCAAGTACTACTAATAGTACTTTCATTCTGAATGCAAATTGAATATTGTGTGCGCATGATTATTTTTAGAATAGATAAATTATATTTAAGGTCAAAACTGCATTGAAATTAGGTCGTAATATATATTTTAATTTGACATGCATTACCGTCTATTAGTAGCTTGATTAATTACTCAAGTTTAAAATTAGTTAAATTCGCAAAAAAAAGCGAGAAATATTAAGTAAATTACACATTTTATTATAATTATATATTTAAATTGTATGATGCAATCAATTATAAATTCGATTAATAGGGATTAAAGTCGTTTTGGGTTTCACTTGAGGTGAAATGATTTTGTGGTTTTAATGTAATTGTGGTTTCATTAACTTGTACGTAATTAGTTTGAGTATTTCGCGGTTTTAAATGAGTAAACATAAAACTATAAATAATATATTTTCTACCTTATAGACTTACAGAAAAAATTAATCAATTTTTCAATGTTTAGTGCTATGACTATTAAAAAAAAAACTAGTGCTTAATTCGTGCTGTGCCCATACATAAAACCACCGAAATTCCTAAATTATAATTACACCGTTAAGCCTCACGTTTCAGCAATAAATAACTAATGCAATAAAGACACGTGGACTTAAAATGATTGTTATATCTACATCGGAACCTAGTTGAATCTGTTAGTATAAGCGTTCAGCTTTGGCCTACATAGACAAATAGTTATAGGGTTTTTTTTTATGTTTCTTTTCTAGTTTATTTTGTTTTTATAAAAGTGCCGGTAAATCCGATATAATCTTGTTTCGTTATTGGCATGTCACGTTTTGTTGCCGTGTGCAACGTATAGTGTACAAAAAATAATAATATGAGGATTCAAAGTCTCAAAAAGGCGTACATTAAAATAATTAATTATTAAATCACATAAAATGACTAAAAATGAATGTACGTAAAATACCACTTGAAATTAGAGTTATAAAAAAAAGTTAACAAGATGCTCATTCAAATGTTTAGACATCAATTTTCTCTAAACCAATCCCATTTTTTTTTTTATTTTACCGAAACAAAAATCCAATCAAAGTGGTTCTGATTGCAAGTTCTACACATCAAAGTACACATACCGTTTATATATACATATAAATGCACGCTCTAGTTAGCGTTGTGATCACTAGCGCGTAACACACACGTTATTAGTTAGTTGGCGCATCTGTGATCACATTTGATGCGCTGTCCTGTTCGACTGTGAGAGATTCACAAAATGATAATATTTGTACAGTTTCAAATCCGTGTTGATTTACGATATTATTGAGGCGATATAAATTTCCATACTTAAGTTGCTAAAGTACATAAATAATAAATTTAAGAGTTTTAGTTACCACTTAAAGTATCACACTTTTTTAACTCATATTTGCTATAACCGCAGTAGTTTTCGAAATAAACGGTAATATGTCTAGAGTAAACTTGCGCTCACGATTTTTTTTTATTATTATACAAATCTTAAGTTGAATAATGGTCGAAAATAGTCAAGTGTTTATTTAACAAATATGTAAAAATTGTAGATTAAATATTTTTTAATAAAACGAACATAAAATAATATGAGACTTTGAACCATATATCTATCGAGAACTATCAAAATATTTAAGTTGTGAAACACATTCCCTTTTTGTAGTCCAGCCAAAATACGGTAACACAATCCACAATTTGCGGTTTCGGATAACAAAAAACAGCCGTACATCCGGCGTGTGATAAATAGATTTATAATACAAACAGCAGGTTAACCAAAACCAGAAAAAAGCGAGAGAAAAAAATTGTTATTTTTGATACAATAAACAGGTACCAAATGTAGCACTAGATAAGTATTATGTTACCGATAAAAATCTCGTGTTACTTACGTAAGATTGTTTTGTTAACGAATGGATTAAAAAAAAATTGCTTATTTCAAGCATAACAAGTTTTTATAAAGCCTCACTTCGGAAACATACAATTTACAACAAAATCTAAATGTCAAATTAACTTAATCGTAAAAAAATCGTAATATACTACGTATAAGAGAGTCAGTGTTTCGTATTAAATTAATATATTTATATATTATTTAGATTTATATTACTATATAATTAAAATCAATTTATTTGTAAACTCAATTTGTAAAAAAAAAAAATACTGCACCTTTTTTGATAATTTTTTTATCGCTGTTTTCTTTATCTTTCTTTTTATCAGCGGTTAATAATTTCTCTGTTCGATCATCTTTCGGTAGCGGTGGCTTTGAAGTCAGACCATTCTGGCCGCCATTGAGTTTATTAGCGCCATTTTGAACGCCGTTCCCAGCGCCATTTTGTGTATTACCATTCGCAATGATAGTACCATTTTTGGTGCCGTTTATGTTTTGTTGAGTTTCAGTTAGCAGAAATTGTGTAGTCTCTATTTTGTTGTCGATTATTTTCACGGTTTTATTTTTATTCTTCATTTTTTATTACACCAATCACTCTAGTTCGATTCACTTAATTTTTACTGTGAAATAAATTATTTTAAATCTGTTGAAATGTTTAATAAATTCGGCGTTTTAGTATAGCAATTGTCACTTTAGATAAATAAGTAGACCACTCCAGATTTTGGGTTTATAATATATAAATAAATTTCGCTGAATACAACTCTGTATTTGGGTAATAAAATTATACAGTGTATGATATCATAGTTGTGTGTTATTCATCCATTATAAAAGTGAAAATACTAAAACGACCTTAGTGCATATTTGGGTCAAAGAGTTTTCAGTTTTTTATTAAAAAATCGCGTGTTGCGTTTAAACACTACTATAATGCATTAAAGCCCTAAAATCATTGAAATAACTTTCGTTAATTTAAATGTCGCAAATTTTGAAATAAAACTATTCTTAGAAATACTTAAATGTGATTTGTCACAAGTGACGTAGTTCTTTGAATTTAAGATTCGTTCGACATTAATTTTAAAAGAATAAACTGTATAGGCATTGAAAATTTAAAAAAAATGTTTAGACGAGCTTCATTATAAAATCACTAACGACTCGGCTTTGTTCGAATTAATTGAAAAATTGATAATTGCGTAGAAGTATGTCAGAAAAAAATAATGGTAGATTTCGTTTTGTCAAATTTTCAATTATTATCATTGTAGGAAGCAAAATTGAGGCTACCGTTTGTTCTTAATAACTTTTGTTCATCTTAAGTGTATTTAATTTAAATTTCATTATAAACTGACATTAATTTTCGCGCTAAACTGTGTCATTGGTTAATTAAACTAATATTTGTTCCAATATTTGTAAAAAATAATAAAAATAACAGGGAATAATTTAACTAGCGTTGGGAATTGATGCATTGAACAAAGCTACAAACATTGGAGTTCGTCTGTATGTATGTATGTATGTATGTAAAAGCTACTTTTAGCCAGCAATAATAAACAATGTCGTTAGTCTGAAACATCTGTAAATCGTTGTCATCGTTATATTAAGAACAATGTTTCCTATATGTAATTTATGTTGGTAAATATATATATTTATATTTCCGTAATAAAACGTTTTCGATTAAGTTTTACGGAGCTTAAGTGTTCGGTTGTTTATGATCAATAAAGTAATATGAAATTACGGTTGATATTAATTAAAATTGTATTAATTCATTAATAAACTGATTCAGAAATTAAAACACGTTTTTCAAATGATGCTGGACGATTTGTCGATATTAGCATAATAAATAATTAACTATTTACAAAAAAAAAAACGCTAATTAAAAATTTTTGAATGCGTTGGCATGAGTCGCGTAATAAATAAACCACGGAAAATAATCGATATTGCGTTAAACATTTACATAAATTATACTAAATAACTGTTTAGTACAAATCAATGTTAATTTTTTAAATTGCCAATCTATATTTTATGTTACCTTAAAAAAAAGGTATCAACGTGTAAAGCTTGTATCAGACAAATGTCAAAAAGTACATGAATTTCATTTTAAAATGATTTATAATTACAGAAAAAATGTTTGTGTATTGAGATAAAATATAACAGCACTAAAGAATATTTAAATTATTTTCCAATTTAGAAATTAATATTTTAAGTCATACTTCCGACGACTAAATTAAAAATAAATTATGAAAGAAAAACTGTAAATATACTGGGTGATCTAAAAATAACAGCCCTTCAATTTTAAAGGCTACACACGTGTCGTTATTAAAACAAAACATAAAATAAGAGTATTTAAAAGTCAATAAAAATATTTCTAAACTCCATATTTTATTAATTGTGAACTTAAAATTAAAAAAAAAAACTAAGAATTGGTGGTATCGTATAGACATATAAAACATAAATAAAATAGCTTCTCATAGTTAATCTTAATTATATCACTGGAAAGTATATGATTAATTACAACAATCGCATTGTTCCTGCGGTATATGTAATGCATACAAAGTAAAACGTACTTATTACTATAAAGTACATTCACCCTATACGTACACTGGTACAATAATAATTCAAAGATACTTTAAGTGCTGTTGAAATAAATACTTTAGATTAGTATAATATTTACATTACTGAACACAGATATGATAATTGTTTTATGTATTCAAACATTACTAGATGGTGATTAATCAAAATTATCAACCTACTTATCATACTACAAATAATGTAGCTAAAGATCTATTTATAAAGAATCTAGCGAAAATCTAGTGATAATTAATTTTCTCGTACAAAAGTACTCAAAAATACTCAACCACCCATGAAGTCTATGAGATGTAAACCGATTACCTAAGTTTCCCTTACGAACGCCAACAAAATAACCCTAATAATTAAAGCTAAATAATCCCCAAATTGATAAAAAATTCGTATGAAATATCCGTTAATTTTTATTGTTTTAAAATATCAATAAAAGAAGATTGAATGAATACTTAAAAAAATCTATTAAAAATAATCTACATATTACTTCCTGAAGTGTTATTTTTATTACTTTAATATCTAGAGACTATAGTGTATAAAGCGACCGATGTGGAGTCAATCTCCACACTTGGAATCAGAATGAGGCTAATTTCAGGAAATTGCCATTTACTACTCCAAAGCTCTCGTCATCTGCCACCACTACGAAAATGTGTGGGGGAGTTATATACCCTACATCCCACCCTACTGGCATAGGAAATGTGTTCCCCCTTAAGGGTTGTTATGTTTAGGAACAGCAGGCAACCACGTATAAGGGGAGGCATTTCTATTTCTAAGGCACTTTGCATTATTACTATCTGGCTTTTGTGATAACCTAACTTATATATAACACCGGGTGCGATAGGGTACCGTAATGAAATTGAGAGTGTGAAAGGATCCTGAAAAGGACGCTAAATTTATGGGGATTAAAAATGTTATGGATTCTTTGTAGGTCCTTTAAAACAACCACATAATAGAATTTAGTAGATGACCGTTTTGAAGCTAATATAGTTCTATAAAACGCCAATAGATGCTTTTAATGATTGCAAAATAGAGTGAGTGGCGGCCGAAATATTAAAATCAGACAAGTTAATCTAGTGACATTATCGAGACAAGTTGATTAAATATTTATATGTTGTTTAAAAATGTAATAAAATATATATTTTTAGATATGACTGAACTGTAAATGCAGCTAAATTAATTTATGGTAGCAATATGTAAATTATTTCTTATCATATCGAGATCAATATATTAACATAGATTAATTAGAATTTTATTTAATTTGCCTATTAAATCATTAATACATTCTAAGAAATATTAATTTCATAAATGTCATAAAAGAATAAACTTTCGACATACATGTAAAAAAATCTCTTAAATATCAAGTGTTATTATGGATTTGTTAACATATAGATGCGATTGGTCCTTGATTTATTATGAAATTTCGCATATTTTTTCCTAAACGAAATACAAATTGAATATTTAGCGATTTATTAACATAATGTTACAATGATTACTGGTCAAATATTTGCTAGTTATTATAAGTCATGACATCATTATTTGAAGGCCAATATTTGTTTTGTAACTAATGAACAAAATGATAAAAAATAAATAAATTGCAATTATTAATTTTAAAGCTTTTACAATTTCAATTCAAAAAAAATCTCCAATACTATTTAGTAATTAATTTCACAAATATATTTATTATTAATATTCCAAATTCATTTAATAGATTGATTTTCTAAAATTGAATTTGATTTTAAATTGTTTTAGAAAATTATCCATCGGTGTAAATTTTCTCAAAAAGATAAACAAACCTTATCAATTATACGCAACAAACCGGATTAAAAATTAGTAGATATATAAAATAACTTGCACTTTGCAACTAAAAATCACAAAATCACTTCATTTAACAATTTTTAACGTAACAATTGCTATACTATAATAGCCTTGTAAATATCCTAAGCAAGGCCTTGATATTAACAATGGCTGGTCTCAGGTAACAAAAAAACCATATTCACCTTTAAGAGGCGAAATAAAAGTATAATTTCACTTTGAATCGGTTGACACAATATTGTAATAAAATTAACAATTTATAATTATCGAAACACTGACCAAAGGAGCAAAAGCACAAGTGACACTGGACACGGGCAAGTGGAAACTAAAGAAACAGAGAGTTGAAGTGTTGTGCTTTTGAGTGAGCAACATTGGATGTTGTGCTGCGAATTAAAACATTATAGAGTGGGAGATGCCGGGCTTCGTGGGAAGCCTCGTTTACACGCAAGTAATTTATTTGGAACTGAGCCGCATGGTTGGTAGGTGCAGTTTGGACCGTTTCGTGCAATGTTTGTATTTTTGTTTTCGCTATGAGGTCATTTGTATTTTTGGTTTTGCTATTACTGTTAAAGTTCAATGTTAATTTTTTGTTTTTATGTTTGCCATGTTTGTAATTTTATTGCATTATTCAAATGAAAATCACCATATTTCGCGTGACACGTGCTTTATTTTTATTTTAAACTATTATTAAAAGTGCAGTTTGGTATTCTTATTACACCATGCAATTAATTAATTAAAATCAATTAATGTTCATTGAAGTATTTTTCGTTGTTAAAAATAACTCAGAAGTAAATTAATAAATATATAATACGAAATTTGTGTTCGAATAATAAAAAAAAATGATTTGTAAATTATTTATAAGATAATTACAAGTAGTCCTTACAGACCTACTAAAAATTGCAACTATAATTTACTAGTAACCATAACTGAATGTAGGTTGCAAAGAAACCTATCATTACTGAATTAGAACATTTCTGTCTTTGACAGACTTCACTTAGACATATTTACTAGATTACATACAGAATATCTGTAATAATCGACATATATATACAACTATACATAAATTGATTGAAATATAATACAACTTTTACTAACAAATATTCTATACGTAATTTTTACCCAGTTACTATAGACTCAAACAGTAAGGCAAATGAGATCAGCCATTTAAAATTAATACGTAATTATCATATCTGTGACATTATCTAAGTGAGAAAAATGACTATTTGAAGGTTAGGGACGTAATTCGACCTTGAAGGATAGTGACATGGAAATATAACTTGAATGTGAAAATTTTCCGCGCATTATTATATAAGTGACAAATATATATAGACAATGATTAAAAAGAAACTTTGTATAGTGTAAACCAGTCTTTGGAGTGAGTCAGAGCCTAAACGTAGCGAAACGTAAATAAAAAGTAAAAACCAAAAAAAAACTTGAGACTGCACAACACTAGTGGGGTAAAACAAAAAAGGTATGTTCACACAACTAGATCTCCTACACGTATCCAATAAGCAGTTAATAACAACTCAATTACATCAATTATAAAGATCGTTTGAATTGTGCATCGATAAAATGAAGAATATGTACGTGTGTGTGTGTGTACAGTTTCCGCAAGTTTGAATTATTATTATTGAAATATGCAGGTTGTTCGCTTGAAGCACCAAAAATGAAATATACGATTTTAAACTTCCAGTTCCAATTATACAGTATATGAAACGATACGGTATCTCAATTGTAGGGCCTTAGGTTAGTACTTATGTTATTGCAAATCTGGGATTATTTTTACTTTCTTATACGCCAGCGTATATATAAAATTCAAATAACTGCTTTTTATTTTTATAAATTTATAGACTTCCTATGTATATGTATGTATTTGGTTAGGTATACAAAGCTTGCTTTAATCGGTAGTCTTTGTCAGATATATGTAGTCAAGGACAGGGAGCGTAATTAGTTTAACCTAGCCCTCTATCTAGTTGGCCATGCCAATATATGAAGTATAAAATAAGTTGTGTGACTATTCTAGTTTTCGTTTGTTTATAAATAATAAATATTAAAACAATAAAAATTAGAGTCATGTTTTGTTTTATGATTGATAAAAAAAAACTCAGACAGGAACTCAACGCGTTATGAAAATTGACAGGATGACAGGTATATTTAAAATGAAGCTATTGAAATATTTAAAGCGTCAATGATCATATCATGGCCGTTGATAATTCAATTGATCTATGCCAGTTCAACCAATGATCAGACATTTGTTGATTGAAACAAATGTCTTGTAATTCGTGCGGTAAAAGAACAACGATTTCTAATGCGATTTTAAGTGCATTTAATTTGTTATTGCATCCATGCACTAGGAGCAAATTCGCATTAGTATTGCGTATTTCACACTTAGTGCAAAAAAATAGGGTCACCTTTTTGATCAAAAATTAACGCATGGGTTGGGACATAAAATTTGTAATGGTAAATGGTTATAAAAGATAATTCAATACTCATTGTTTTAAATTGAGTGACAGGGTTAATGCAATCAAAAAAATTGCAAGATCATACAAATAAAATTGTTTGTTTGGGTGACAGACACTGACGATTATGTGGGTGGGTGCAAAACAAAACGACCACGCCTCGTATTAAACACGCCTTGTATCTACGCCACGCCCATTCTAAGGTGATTTTATAGGTTAGAAAGAGGATTTATCCGTTATTCGCATGTCACGGATTCACCTTTTGACACTGACGGTTCTGTTTTGTATTTTAATATGGGGGCACACGTTCAAATAATAAACAATATGGCGTGGGAGGCGTTCAGTCTTCTTTTCGCTGATTATTATCTATTATTTATTTCAAAGATAATGATTTTCGAATTGATTGGTTGATTGATGGAATAGGAAATGTTTTTTGATTATATAGTTATATGTTTAAAGTAGGTGAAATTTGATTGGCCATTATTTAATTTACATATTGTTTTTTGTTTGTTTGTTTGTTCGCTTGCAGGTATCTAGGTTCTTAAATTATCTTATACGTTGTTTTTGTAATTTAGGGAATAAATAAATTTGTTTATAATAGCTGAAGCTTCAGGTTAGTGCAGATTATTTTTTAGAGGTGCAATAATTAGTGAGGTTTTTGTTGAAAAGATGATTGTGCTCCCCACAAAACCAATAACGAACAAAAGGCCGTTTTGTAACTGGCTGACATCATCGACATTCTCAGACAATTGTATAATCTGAAATAGAACGATTTTCGAAAACATTCCATATTCAAATTGGAATCATTTACATAACAGTTAAATTTCAAATTGCTTTTCTATTTACTTTGTTGCAACAATTTTATTTATGAGATACTTTCTGGTATCAAGTATTAAAAATGCTATACTTAAAACAAGTCATTATCAAATTTTATGCATATAATTTAAAAAAAATTATTTTATTATATTTGTAAATTTACGAAATAAACAAATTACTTAATTTATATTTCTAGTTGATTTAAAGAAAGTTTATACATTATAGGGGAACTAAACATAATTATAGTTGGTAATAAAAACGAAAATTGAATACATTTCGTAAACCCACGTGAGTACCTAAAAATAGTTGAACTTAGCGCTAGAAGCGTTCCATTAGTTAAACGTAATATAATTATATTAGATGCATGCACGGTTTATTTTAATGTGTTCACTAATGTAAACGAAGCTTTACGAAATGAAGATAAAACGCGGATAAAATCAATTCGACACAATATATAGTGTAAACCGTTAAAAGTAGAGCAGTTTGTTAATGGACAATGGGGTAATCAATGGATAATAATAGAGAATATGCGCAACCAATAAATTGAGGTGGCGACAAGTTCTAAATCGACATTTTGTTCCTTTTGTATAATAACAGTAACAAAATGGTAAGTACTGTTAAAAATACATTTTTAATGTACCCGAGAGTCAAAATTGAGTGTTTTTACGGTAAATTTCGTGTTATTTTTACTACGTAAGTACATTTCGCAGAAACTATAATTCGCAATGTCACATTTGGCTAATGTCCAACTACAGTATTACCTTACATTACAATCTTAAACAAGAAAACTGATTCCAAAAATATTCCATGTTTTGAGCACACAATATAATTTATTGTTCCTGTAAATACAACAATACACCATTTTTCTGTTTTGAAATCTTTGATATAAATTATATCTGATCTCAAAAATTGCTATGAAAACAATTGAAGTTATATTTATAGAACATCAAAAGCCATGACAAATTCACGAAATTTATTAAATAAATACAAAACACCTCTTAAGCTTAGATGAAATATGATAATTCACAACGCCTTATTGACACGCATTTTAGCGCTGGGGGGTATGCCCACCAACAGATATCTAGGGACTTTTTATTTTATTGACACGCAAACTTCACGCTTCACTGCGTTCACTCAATGCAAATGAACGTTTTTTTATTCGCCTAGCATACACAGCTATCTTCATTTAACACTTCAACGATATTTAAGTTTCGAAAATTGTACGTTTATCCTAGTTTACAGTAAGAAACAACATACATGGCAATCGTACAACTAAATAATACCTATTTATTAGCTACATACTGACATGTATAAATGGCGAAAATTATCGACTGCACCATTGAAAAATTCACGTCAAAAATGAGAGAAAGAGAGAGGATTTCAAACAAATCACACTCTAGTTTGATCACAAATGACACTAAGAAGAGGGTAAATATATATAAGGTGTCGTAACTACCTTGACTTGGTTAAAATATGACCTTGAGTCATTTCGCCACTTAGTGGCAAATATTTGCTTGGATGTATAGTAGGTGTATTATGAGCCGAAAAATAAAACGTATAAGTACAGCTTGGTGAAAGAACATGATGTTGATGTGTTTAATATCCTAAGGGAGAGTTTTTTTTTTTTGCGAGTGTGCAATTGTTTTATGCTGTAGGCATATCTATGATTACCTGCATTGATAAACTTAGAGAGCAAAGTGTGTTGGGAATAGTGATCCCGGAAATTGCGAGAATAATCACTAGAAATGGTTGAAAAATCGAGTTACATTTACCGGTAAGTAACAACTGCTTAAAAATAGGTAATCATTCGAATACTGTTTCCACCATCTGCTAAATAAGTAATCTAGAAAATCCACTCACATTTATTTATATATATAAAAATAAATGTTAACTGTTTTCTTATCGGAATCGAATTGGTTCACTTTAGATTATTTTCAAGTATTTTTTGGTTATAGTTCACAGTTTTCTATTAAATATAATCTTAATGGTAGTGTGTAATGATTATTCATTTATGATAAAAACTAAACTGAATATAGGTGAGTGTAGTATGGTTCGAAAAATTTGTACTATTTAGGTTAGAAATTAATTAAATTTTTTATAAAAATCACAATATGAAATAAATATAGAAAATAATTGAATGAAATATATGTGATGATTGGTTGAATGAGTAGTGAACTTATAGTATTTATGTAAATTATAAGACTGAGTGCCAACTTAAAAGTAATGAAAATATAATGCACTCAAGATAATTTTATTTTTCGATAGAAAAAGCACAGTTATTACACGCTAACGGCTGATTTGCCTAAAAAGTGAAGAAATTAACAACAGAAAAACTAGTCAACAATGAAGAAATAAAGCGAGAAAAAGCGCTAGATGTGTCTGTCGGTCGTAGACCCAGGAAGAATGGTCGAGTCGAGTGCGATCTTAGAGATTTTACACTTTAGAAAGTTGGCAATGCACTAGTACTGGATGGTGACTCATATACATACATACATACGTCTCACCACCAATCTGTTAAGGTGTAATTGGTCTTGATTTGTATTTGTGGTTATAGCATTACGTATAACTCTTCTTGTGTTGCGAAAGTGATTTATGTTTTGCATTATTTTCTCATACGAAATCATAAATACCCTGATCACAAAAATTTCAACCATTTCGCTCACATTTTAATATAAATCTACTTGGAATGTAAATTATTTGGAGGGAAAAAAAATTAATAATTGAAAATAAAAAATGAGACGCCACTGTATTTCGCGTTCTTTAGTTAGATAATGTTTTTTTTTGTTCCAAAATTTACAGCTAACATTTTTAATAGCCTATTACTAACATAGTTACGTATATTTATAACCTCAACTATTATGTACCAATACATTGATACTTAAGTCTGACTAATATATATATGAGGTTTATTGATGTGTGTGTGTGATGTGTGTGTGTGATGTATGTTTTCACTTTCATCGTGACGGCCTTAAGTTATTCAAACTTGTTCTTATAAGGTTATATCTACTCTTTGATTAAACCTGAATTACACTAGAGATTTTTAAATCTTACAAGGGCAGAAGGGAATAATTTATATAAGAAAATATGAATGATATGAGAAAATAAAGATAATGACGAAAATAGCATGTATCACTTTGTGCCCGAGCGCCTTATTTATTATGTAAACAATGGCACATTAAGTTAATTTGCATGTGGAACAGCTATTTCCTACTACATTGTACACTTATCCTATTTAGGTAAGTTACGGACACATCCTCAACACTCAAAACTCACGTACTTTAGGCCCAATCACTTCCGCTTATTATATTATCGCGTGTTTTTTTTTGGTAGCACACTTGCAAACTATTAACTCTAACTCTAAATTTTGTACAAAATAACTTTGAAATGTTAGGAATGAAACAGATTAAGTGCCTGTTTCATCTATTAGTGTAACACAATTTGTTATGGGTGACCAGTGCGGGTATATCACACTAGCGCATATGTACCAGTTATAGACAAACAACGGATGCTTCTAATTACTATTTAAGTCGTTTAACAATTCATAGTTTAGTACAATGGTTGGATGTATCATAGCGTACGCTAGCACTGTTTCATCTAAGCTGGCCTTGACATCTTACAGAGCAACACCATATTAAGCTCTGTTCACATTTATCAAAAATTTAAAGCTCAATTCCAAACTGTATTAAATTTGATTATAATCAATTTTAAGTTAGGTAGAAATAACAATATTTAATATTTTTAGAAACACAACCAGGCATAATAAGTAAAGAAGAAATAATATTTTTAGGAATAGAGATATAGTTGAGATCTTTATTACCGACATGTTAAATTAAGAGGAACTAACACTGATGGTGTTTATATGTAAATATGGATTTGAATGTGAAACTGAAATTGTAAATACAAAATATTTTACGGGCCAGTCAACTCTTAACGAGTATTTTTTTTTTAAATTCGTGAATGCAGATAAATATTCATGTTTTCGCTTTCATTTGAACCTGTTTGCACGTTCATATATTCACACATGTTACTTTTATGTGTTAGTGATGTTTATGTGAGACATAAAAAAACAAACCTGTTTGGGATTGGACTAATTTTGCCAACTTTTATATAATAGACTCGATTTTATATAATACGACATTTTGCAGTTCATTCATTCAACAAGCATTCAACACACATTACAGATTCTCTGTATAGAATTACAGTCGACCTCGATAACCAAAGATAATAAGGAATTTGCATAAAATTGAAACATACTGGGATTAACATACTACGAGAACTAAAATCGACAACTTGTAAAAAAAAAATGGCGATTTGCCAATATACACCAAACGCACTGATTGGCAGATACTGGATATGCAAACATGTGCTGTCTGTGAATGAATGTTACAATGATGCAACACCGAAAAATTGACGAAAAAAACGGGAAAGAATGCCAAAACGTGGGTGACTACTGAATGATGGCGTCACTGAATTTATAATACAGGAAGAATATCTCTGAGAGCTCATTTAAATATACCCTCTAATATACATACATGCACTTTTCTTATAGATTAAAATCATCATTAGATACAGAATTGGACTATCCGTAACATTTATAAAAATCTATACACTACAGACACATTATTTGCAAATTATCTATCTGTATATTAATTCGTTTCTCAATTAATTAAAATCGTCGTAAGCAGGAAAATATAACAAAATTATCCGTGATTCTTTGTTTTTTTATCAATTATTAATATCAGTAAACATGTTCTTATCAATAAAAAACGGATAAATTGATAAATGTCTATGACAACTTTGAGATAATGCAATCATTATTACACCTGTACTTTAATTATTGGTGCTTAATGAATTTGGACTAAGAATTTATACAATTAAAAATGACTAATTCAATATTTCGTAAACAATTAAAATGTAGTAGCGAAAATTGCATTAATTTCATAAAATACACAAATTTGTAACTAAAAATAATTTCTTAACATACCTGATAAGATAAATAATTATAGAGTGTGGCCTAGATTTGAATGGTTTTAATTTTAAAACAAAATTATGAATAAACATCTCGAATATATTTGGTAAAAACTAGTCCTAGTTCGTTAAGAATGGACGATTAAACTTCTAAGCAGAAATTTGGATATTAAATCAAATTTTATGAGAAATCTGTAATATTTCTAAGGTTACAGAATAAATCGATTTTTAAAATAACAAGTGTTTCTCTTTGATAAACTCTGACCTAAGCTAACATCATAAGATAAACAGTTTTTGGCAACATATCAAGCAAACACATTCCATTAAAATTAAACATTTTAAGTTAAAACGCAAATAATTTAAATGAGCAATGATAAAATATGTAATTACAGTTTCGTCGATTTAAATATCACAAAACTGATTTATGTTTACATTTATTGTTAATTCATAAATATCTTATATCAATTTATTGAAATAAATCATGAAATCAAATAAAAAAATTTATTCAAATATATATAACCTATATATATATATTCTAATTGGAATATTACTATAAATTTAAATACAGGGTAAAATATAAGATATGGAGTAAAATATAAGAAATTGAAGTAATATCGACAATTACATAAATATGATTATTAAAACACCGGTAAGAGATTCTTACCCATTGCAATTTTCTCGGCAACGATTTTCGCACGTAAGTTTTCCTTAGCACACACTATACACAAGCACACAAATTAAACATTCTAAAGTCACTAGCGATAAAAATGCCGATTGAATTACACTTAATTAAGACGAAATTGATTGAAAAGCGAGAGCGTTTTTTCGTCACTACCGAATCACACACACTCATACACCACGGGTAAAAGTAAAATGGGCGAGCCCAATTTTAGTTCGTGAATAATACACCCGGCGGCGCTCGAACTCGTAAAACTCAAAAATCTATTCCAAACCATAGGCGTACGAATAGGTCAATAGGTAATTTCGTGGGCCACCGGGTCAAAAGAATAATTCAATTAACCTGATTCCTTAAACAATAATTGTTGGTTTGCCTTATATATATATATATCATAACCACATGTTATTGTGATTCACTGCCTTAAATTGGATGGAATTTATTTGTTGAAATTGATGCAATTTTTTTATTAATGACTCAGTCATTGTTTTCGTTTTTTTTTTCTAGAAAATTTAATAATAAATTAAGATAATGATTGTATATGATAGCAAACTTGTTTTTTGTTATATTTTTTATATGTCTTATTTTTTAATCATGTTTGAAACGATTATTACGAATTAATTAGCATTTTTTTAACAAATAGATAATTTTCACAACAAATCATGTATTAACTTCTATAATTTCAATCTGCAATTTTTCATTATTTAAATATAACCCATAATAGAATTATCTAAGACATAAAAATAATAAAATAAATAAAAATTACTTTGATAAATCCCTGTATTTCAAATCCTTCCTAAACTGCAATTTAAATATAGCAATCTTAACATATCTTATGTTATATGTAGTTTTCCCATATATTAAAGTAGCAGATAGCCCGTTTTTTCTAATGACCCAAATAATCACACTTATTGAAAATGATAGTCATGCATCTTAGACGAAATTCATAACGCCTAAATGTTTGTTAGATGCATTACTTATACGTTAACCTAAAGATTTCTATAAAATCCCTATTTATAATATAAAACATTTTTTTTTAAATTACACAAATATAAAAATAATACTTTACTCTATATAATAAATAAACAAAACTATAGCAAATACTCTAAAACGTGTTTTTTAAGTAGAATGATGTGGAATTTGTTAAAGATAATTGGATTGAAAATGCTTTTAAATTACCGAGAAAAGTGCAAACATAAAACAGTAAACTAGGTCAACTTCAAGTAAGTTGCAATAAAAATAAAACGATAAAAATGCATTAGTTTAGATCAGATTACATAGACGATAATTTAACGCAATTTGGCAAATAAAGCAATCATATTTAAACATTTTTATTTCTATAGCATTTTATAACACCTTTTCTGCAAAACAGATGTTAACAATTTATTTTAAATATATAATATATATTAATCATTTATTTTTTTTTTACATTTTTATCCACAATAAATAATATTATAATAATCATAAAACTGTCTTGTTGTTATTATGATTGCTATGAAAAAATTAGCTATGTACAATAGAATTTAACTGCTGTTATTTTAAATATATATATTTTTAGTTGTTATGAATAAAAAGCACAACTATATAGTATCTATACTTTTTTTTCTAATTTATATTAATTATTTAAATATATATTTTATAAATTATTTCCTTATACATTAGAACATAATCATCACATCGCCATTTTGTAAATTCAAGGGAGCTAATTCGAGAGTTGCTTAAATTAATTGTAAGAAAATTATTTTTTTTGTCAAATACATACATTCAGGATTATCTTAATTTAAAAATAATAAGTAATTATATTTTGGTATTTTTGTAAATACTTGAATAAACAATATGTATAAATATAAAATCAATCAAACTAATTTGCTTATAATTTGAAATCACTTCTGTAAAACTTACAAACATATCAATACGAATACTGATAGTGGTGAATAAATCTATATTAGTTATAATTTCACATATAAATTACAACATAAGTACTACACTAAATTTCATTTAATTCGCTAATATTTATCAAACATTTAAAATTTCAACTGAATACAATTTATATGTCTACATTAATCAAAAAACGACAAATTTTCTAGTAATTGTTTTAAATATACATATATGAGAACTACATAGAAATATTATGCAAATTTTCAATTTAAGTTACATTTCGATATTTAAAACATTATTGCAGTTTCATACAAATTTTCGAAAAATTATTCTAGAATTAAAAAAAAATATATTGCATGATATTTCTCTGTAATACATATATACGTCTACAGTACTTATAGCAGGATGTCTTACGAAAACTATTGATACTTAAAGTAACTATATATCTGTTAATTACTTCAATTTTTAATTTACTTTAGAATATGTTGTTTACAATAAATTCTAAATAATAATGACACATCCTGGTTATATAAAAAATTTTAACACTCATTTTTACAGTGATTTTTAATTGAAAAAATTGCAAGGCACTAAACATATTTTCAAATGGTACAAAAATGAAGAATTTTAAGGAAACGTTAATAACACAGAAGACACAGATTTTAGGTGTGAACATTATATGTTTTTAATAATTTAATATACTATACCAGTATTCAGAATAGTGAGTTCATTGCGTATAGAAATCCTATAAGAGATACAGAATAGCACCAAAAGCTTTTGAAATTAATCAATGACGTCACACAAAGTATAAAAACCGCGCGAATGTAGTTTTTTTTTACTATAAACTCTTTTATTCGTGTAATTATTTTCCTGGTTTAATAATAAATATCCAAACTACAATAAAAACTCTGATAATTTCATAGATTATTTAAATTATTAATGATAAACACCCCACTTGTTTTAAATAAAAAATAGTACATACAGTATATCTTAGCAATAATTATAAGAAAATAAAAATAAAATATATACAATCCTTTTAGTAGGTGCAGAATAAATAACAGTTGGCAATACATTGCAGATTATTCAAAATTAATAGAATTCTTTTTTTTTTAGACTATTTAGTGCATTTTTAATTTTTTTTTATTGCAGGGACCCGGCTTGTTATTTTATATTGTTTTTTATAATGTATAACCTCAATTTTTATCGCGCGTGAAATGAGTGGAGAATAAAAAATACACTAATTTCCAATAAAAAGAATTCTTTTCCCTTTTATACAAAAAATACCAGACAAATCTCTTTGTATTATTATTATAGTATATATATATATCTTGAAAAAGTTTTGGCAATAAGCTACAAAAAGGTGTTGAATAGATTCTCAATAATTATAATTATATATCATTTATATATATATATATTTTTAAATATATATTTTTATATTATATACTTTGTATATTATTCTTGATTTTTTATAGTTTTTGTACTTTTTTTTTTAACAACTCTACCATATTCTAACAAGTAAACTAATAATAAATAATACCATTTACCAATGATTAAATTCATTTTTTTAGTAGTTTGTGACGATAGTATTTTGCTTAGGCAAGAAATATCTATTTACAATATGAATAAGTAGTTCTAGTACGAATATGGAAAAATATTTGTTATTGAATTATTTTTTCTATAAAACAGTATTTCGTAAACGATATTTTCTATAAGTAGCTTACAGATTCGTGTATAAATATAATGGGTAGTTCGTTATGTGTAATTTTGTATTATAATTATATTTTATTGTCGGAAATATTTACTTAAAAAAATGACCCATTTTTTAAAACTAAAATGAGATTATAAAGTAAATTACGGCTAAAATAAGAAAATTAACACCCATAAAATAAATTATATATTATAATCGGAAAATATGTAATTGCATTACAAAAAAAAAATTGTATTTTTTTTATTTCAAACTAAAAATGTTATACGAAATACTGTTCTAGTATCTAAACCAAAAAATAGTAATGCTACTCTGCTTTGCAGTGGTAGTGAAGTAAACATTGTGAGAAAAAAATTAAAAATATATTCTATATATATGCCGGGTAATATAAATCATTTTATTTAGATATTTTGTAACTCATTTTATTCTATTCACCATTATAGAATGACGTCACATGTCCGCGTTAGTGGTTTAGAAGTAAACGCAGACCTATCAAAGTCACGTGTTCTAGAATGATCAATTGTTTTGTGGTTGTTGGTTAAATGGATTCAATAGTTATTATTAATTTTGTTTTATAATTTATTTTGAAATATATGACTACCGTGCATTGTGTTGTTGTTGCACGTTGCTCGCCTGGTGTTATTCGTCGTCTGTGTCACCGTCGCTGGAGTAATCCTGGATAGGTAACGGGCGTACAAACGGCGCTGATGTCATCTGCCTGTGGACGACGTAATAAAACAAATCCCTATATTCCCAATTACTTCATAGGGAAATCACAAATTTGTTATTAATAATTTTATAATAACATTTATAACATCGGAATGTTTGTTTCTCCATTTATACCATGTATAAGAAAGTCCAGTGCAGGACACTATTCTTCTATATTTTTTTTATCCGAAACAAAATTTGTATTTGTTAGTAAAAATATCTTCTTCAACCTGTTATATTTAAAATAACGAAATTCTATACGTAGCAATAAAATCATTCAGCAAAAACGTATTAGTTTTAGCTAATTTCAAAAAATTAAATATATAATAAATAAATAATTAGGTGACTTACTTTGAACAAAAAGGTAACAATATATATAAATAATAAAAATGTGAACTACACTTTATTCAAACGAATATAAATTCAAAAAAACACCAACTTAAATAACCGTAATAAACAATATGTGCGATAAATTCAAATCTCTTGTAAACGATTTGAATAATTTAATAATATTTAATAGTGTATGCATGCTTAAATTTGAAATAAAACTCACGCTAGTCTTCGATAATGGTTCAACCATTCTTCGACCATCTGCGCAACGAGTAACGGTCGTTTATGTAACCGTTGCTGCGCAACTAAGATACCACCCTCAGTCTCACACACGTCTAACCATTGTCTTAAAATTGACTCTTCTCGTCCCATCTAACAAAAAAATAACACTTACTATAATTACGTAAAAGTCGCTAACTTCAATGATTGCATTTTTATAATTATAGACTACCTTACAATATAATAAATATAAAACACACCTCAACTTGCGTTAAGAAATGTACAGGTAACAATTTTCTTTCTCGATCCATAAGCGGCAGGAATGTAATCTGTAGATTATCAGCAGGATCTAGAGTGGCGTGTTGATGGTGATCATGCGTTTCCGGCTCCATGGGGACTAAAGCGGAAAAATGACCGCGCGTATAGCCGAGTGCTAAAGGTGTTCGCATACAGAAACTCTGTTCCCATAACAGTGGTAAATAAACACCTGAAATTAATAAAAATCGCGAATATATATATTAGAGTTGTTTTTAGAAAATTCTAGATTTTTTTTTAAGTCACCTTCAAATCTCGCATAGCCAAGTGCTTCACCGCGAAAACTTTTAACGTATTTAACACCATAGACGATGATAGGTCTGCGGAGAACGTGCGCAAGCGCAAACACATGTAGTTGTTCAAGCGAAGCGCCTGGTTGGCTAGCTAACGATAGTAACGACGTCCAGTCTTCTTCCCATTGGCCTTCTTCCAAAGAAAAATGCAATAATGACGCTTGACTTGTTTCGTATTCCTTCCATCGAGGGTAAAAACTAACCAAATAACACAATTACATTCATTGTTTCAATAAAATATATCTTAAAACAAGATTTCAAATTGCGTTTATATATTTTTTTAGTAGAAATTTATATAAAATGTAATATTTTAGAAGGAATATTTATAATTAAAAATAGAACTTACACATGTCCTCCCTGGTGTAAACTTTCGGCTAGTGCCCGCCTTAGTGTGTTATCCCGATCGAAAACGCCCCAAGTGGCTTGCATTGCACTGTCCAGCAGACAATCACCCGCAGACCTATTCCATAAAGCGTACAAACGACTCCCTAATCGAACTGTTACTTCAAGAGACCAATTCACAACTGGTGGATCACTTTCTAACTGTTGTTGAGCGTCCTTATCCAAGAGCTCGTTGAATAACTGCTCTTGAACTGGACCTGGAAGTTCTTCGACTTCTATATATTAACAAAAATTATTATGATGGCATAAAATCCGATGTCTATTCTTCTATAAATGTGTACACACCTGCGGGTAAAGCAAATGTGGGTAACTCAGTGACAAAATTACAAGGGAAGCTGCCTTTGCGTTGACGTATTGTAGATGACATATGTCGCCGGATATCAGTAGCAATATCCGGTGCCACATAACTCGGCACCCGTTTCACACCAGAACCAGAACCTTCAATTTGTGACAGTAACGTCGCTAGCATATCCTCGCGATGAAAACGAATCGCTAAATGAACCAATGTGTGACCAACATCGAAAGCAGACGATCTAAATTACATATAAACACAAAATTGCGATAATTAATAAAGCAACACACTTTAAGAAACGAATATACCTATTTAAAAGTGTTACTTCAGATGCGGTTAGTTGCCTAGCTGGATCACCCCCTGATGATAGGTATGCTTCGACGGGGTTTGCATCCCCATCTAACACCCCCAGACACGCATTCAACCAAGCCCAATCTGCTTGACGTCGTAGATGCCGCATTCGTCGTTCATATTCGCAATTATTACCGGGACTTTGTTGGGATTCTATAGCTAAACATGGCGTTAATAAATATATTAGTGAGGAAATCGCGATTAACGCTTACTGTATCTGTGAGTGTTGCGTTGCCAGTCATCCATATTCGAGCGTTCTGATTCCCGGTCGGGGGATGAGAGTATCACACCACCAGCTTGTGATCGTGTTGCGTTATTTTGCACTGTCCCGCACATTGCACATTTTGTGTTTTTTGGCCAATTTTCATAAGTACACATCTACAACACAATTATGTTATAAAATATTTTTTTGATTTTGGGTTTGGAGATAATTTACCGAGCACATCCATTTTTGTAGACTCCTTCGACTGTTTTCCATGTTGGTGGAGCTGGTGTGGGGTGGACTGGCGGTACTGTTGCGTGATTGTGACCTTGTGACGATTAAACTCTGTGCCAAGTCGCTGGGTGGTTGTAGTTGATGCAAATTATGGGATATCCGCAACGGTTGTATGTGTTCGTGTAGAGTGGCGTCTGTGATTGTAGGCGCTGTTTGGAAAAAAATTTTTTAGGGTTTTGTTTGTGGGGGAATTTGGATGAGTTACTTATTATTTGTTTGGTTTCTGATGGTGCTGGTGTGCCACATTGACTGCAAGTTAAATCCCGGGCTGTGTTTAAATATGTGCATGCTTCACATGTCCATTTGCCGTTAGTTCGTGGTGTTTCACAAGGACCAGATGCAAGTCCTGCATCATGAATATTAATTAGACTCATATTTCGATAGGAAACGATTGTTGTTTTTTTTAAAATTATTATATTGATTGTAATTTTAGTTATTTATACATATATTAAAAAAAGTCGTAAGTTTTGCTAATGGTTGTTATTTATAATATTGTTTACAGACATCCTTGGAATATTTTGCTATAGTATAGATACGTAATATATTAATATAATCATTTAAAAAAAGTGTATGATAACAAGAACATTAAAAACATTCCTACTTTTGTGTAATAAATGTGTAAATTTAACAAAAGCTAATAATAAAATTCTACGAAATTTTATAAACAGATGTAAATATTTTATAATTATAGAATAATTAGCGGAAATATAAACATATAGAATTAACATATATACATATAATTTCAAATTACCTCTTCAAATTAAACACATTTCAAAACTAACTCAATAGAAATTCGAAAATATAGAATTGTTATTTTAATAGAAAACTTATATATAAAATTATATACTGAAGTTAGGCACATATGATCGCTTTTTTTTTAGACATATACCTGATAAATTAGTGTTGATTTCATTGCCTCGTTCGCCGCTAAGATCATTCCCGTGTAATCGATAAATATCTTCGTTCAAGAGTGGTTTGGGACCGCGACACATCGTACATTTCAACGAAGACGGAAAATTTTTATACGTGCAATATTCACAGGACCATTTCGCATCCGCGGGCGGTGGTTCACTCATTTTCTCGCAATTTATTTTCAGTGCTAAGCGACGTTAGCAACAAAAATAAACAACACAATTTCGTAGATTTACTAGTATATTCACGGAATAGGAATGGTGGATAAGTATAGGCTGTAAGCTCACATACACTAAACATTCGATGAATATACGAGTATTTTCTTTCGTTTTTGTGGTTTCAGTAGGTATGCAGTTTTCTTTGTCATGAGTTCCACATTGCTTTTGCACTCGCCTCACGAATACTTCTTTACAGGTGAATTTTCATTTTGTTTTCGGTTTATCAAACTAATCCAATCGCTTTTCTTCGATAAATCTATACACTATTCACGTGTTTTACTTCTAAAACAAACACAATTACCTTACAAATTTTAATTATTCTAAAATATTTCTAATTTTTGTATTCGAAAATATATTATAAATCTCAAATTTATAGTTTAAATTATGATATATTTACAAGTTACGCATCATCCTAATGACGAAACAATCATTAGATATCTAGTGTTTTTTTGCAACATACACTTGGCAACACTGTATTTTAAATGATTAGCTCAGTACTCTCATTGGTCGCGTTAATCATAAAATAAGCTCGATTAATTCAAAATGTTTCACAAAAAATATATTTAGAATATTTTTGTGTAGGCTTGAATATAAAAAAATACGAAAAAACGCCTAATAAAAATTATTTCAATTGTTTTTAAACACTTTAATCCTTATTTGTATATAAAACAAAATGATAATTGGAAACATATATGTAGTACTTCATTTGTTATTATGATAAATGTACAAAAATCGAGTATGTTTAATCGAGTAAATAATAGTATGAATAATTAAAGTAATAATTTTTGAATGATGATATATTTAGGTAAATTAGTAAAAAAAAACGTTGTATATATGTACCTACATACCTGGACAATTGACGCGCATAATAAAGAAAATATTGTCAAGATTTTATCGAAAACGCTCAGAAACATTGTAAAAATAACGAAACATGAACAAATACATTTTGTATATAACTTATAGCACTAACTAGACTTTGCACTGAGCACATTATCTGAATAAATTTCGTTGAGAACAATCAAAAAATATGCTGGCACAATAGCAAAATCAAATACCAAGAACTAGCAACTGTATATATCGCACTGACACAACTGTCAAGTATATTTAGAACACAACACAGCAACTTTAAATGTAACCTCAATTTAATGCACATAAAAAAACATGAACAGAAATGATAACCCACATAAAATAGTGCGATCAATATTTAAAAATAGGTTAAGTTCACTGGCGAATCAATAAAATCAATATATGACAATAATTTCGAACGAAAATACACGCAAACAAACAACGATATATATATATGTACACAAAATATATACCAAGCAGCTCACCTTCAACAGGGTCAGAAAATAATTTCTATTGAACGTATTGGTGGAATTGATTGAAAATAATAAACAAATAATTTGAATAACATTGAACTAGTTATTCAGATGTTGAATTTGGCTATGTTTCATGTGGATTATAGTAATAATTATTGCATTTTGACTCAATTTTCTTGTCAAACACTAGCAAAAACATTACGTCAGTAACTATGCAATTAACTTTAGCGGTAAAGTGAAATTCTGAATTAACAACTGTTCACCGAATAACTGCATTTATCTTCGATCCATCAACATTTCTTGTTCTTCTTCACACTTAGTTCACTATTTCACGCATAGATACCAGTACCTCATCAAACAGTGTTGCCACCAATTTAATTTCGCCGGAAAAACAAAAATTGAACAAGAAATTGCACAAGAAATAATTAATTTTCTCAATATTTATAACTACAAATTAAAATTTTAGTTTATTTTACTAATATAGTTAAATTTGTAGCGCAATTTTAAATAATAAATAAACAAATTAATTTCGCTTATAAAAAAAGTGTAAATTTGTGTGATTAACTTAAAAATTTGCATATTATGTAACTATATGTGTTTTAAAAAATGTAGTTACGCAAAAAAGTATTATAAAGTATTATTTTTATTACTAATACAAATTGTTACGAATAGGTACTATTTCATTGAAAATTTATTTATTTCTGTTCAAATGTCATTGAAATGAAAATCATTGTTCAAAAATATGTACAATAATTGAGAAAACATGATGACAATTGTGAACGACCCTTATTTACAAATATGGCAGTTATATAATTGTAAATATCAAACAAAGTTGAATGAAAAATTACCATTTATAAATATAAAAATGCATAAACATTGAAATATAATACAATATTATTAAATAAATTATAAAACATATAAACAATTTCACAGTGAACTAAAACATAAGAAATACACTAGGAAGAAAAATCTAAATTTTTATATATATACACAGCATCCAGTGCCCAAATATTTATTATTTTCGCTTATAAAAAACGTTTTAAAAATCTATCCCGTTATAATTCGGTATTATATGTCATTAAACTCTGAACTCGATTTTATACAAATGATTCAATATTGTATAAATAGAAGAAATTAAGACAACCGTAACAAATAAAGCAATCATTTTAGATCTAAATGTAAATTATATCGATCTAAAAATATGCTCAGGTAATCTCATATATTCGAAAAATAGTTATTTGTACTTAAAAACTCGAAATATATAATTACAAATCCCTTTTAAATCAAATCAACATTAATAATAAGTTTTAAAATCTTAAAATATTATAAACATCTGTTTATTTATTGGTAACCGATAGATAAAAAAAAATACTCAAAGTTTCTCATGTTTCTCAATACGTAAACACGATGACCATGTTGCTAACATTTTATTTGTTTGTTAACATATAAATGTGATCACATTGTTGTCTTACCTTTTGTGATTCAATTTCGATAGAATCCAATTCTATAACTGTTCGTATCGTAATTTACTTCGTTTGCGAATAGGTAGATCACGCTCAATATCATTTTGCATCTTCAGGAATTTATTATCATTTTTACTATCGATTTCCGAATGTTTTCTCAACACAACTCTTAAATGTCGCTCGGGAACATTCGCAGTTAGCTTCACTTCGTTCACGTGATTCTCGTACGGATTTTTAGGTATTTGATCCGAGTTTAATTTCAATTTATACAATTCTGTTATGGCTTCCACATTTTTAAACGGTTCATCCACAGTCAGTTTCAATTTCTTGCGTCTACCACGCATTTTTACTGTCGTTTCTTTAGGTTCAGCAATTTGAACGTTTTCAATCGGTTGTTCTGGATTAACGGTTTCTTTGTTGATTATAGTGCTAGTTTGCTCTATTGGTTTGATAACTAATGGATTTTTTCGTGGTCGTCCTCGTTTTCGTTTAATAGTTTCTACTGGTAGTTGTGGTTCATCAAGTGCGCTTTCATATTCCGAAGTTGATTCTACTAAACTATCAGCGATGATCGCTTTAACTATTGCGTTTTCTTGATGAGTTCGAAGTGATTTTCTCACACTTGAGTCTGGGGTTTCTGGTCGTTTATCATTTTCAACATTTGTTTCCGCTATAATATTCGATTCTAATAGATTCGCATCTGTTAAATCGTTTTTGTTTCGTAATGATTTACGAACAGTTTTCGTCAATTTTTGATTTTTCTTTAATAATTCTTCTGATTCAGCACCAGTTTCACGTTTGCGGTAGCAAGGATTGATTTTCTTAGATTTTGGACGAATTAAACTTTCATCTTGTGAATCGCATGATTCTGAATTGAATTCTTCGTCACTTAATAATCCATGTCGTAATTTTTTTGGTTTGTATAATTCGCTATTTTTATCTTTTATTAATGATTGAACACTATTTATGTTTAGAGTACTTTTAGGGGTATCGCGCACTAAATTTAACAATTCTCGTGGTACTTTCGTCGGTTTGTCAGATTTCGGGGTTTCATCCTCACTTTTAGATCCTTTCCTTGATCGATCCATCGATACACGTTCTACAACATTTGTATCAATTTTTTTGTTCAATTTCTTCGATTCTAAAGATGCGTCTCGTTTTTCTAGTTTTGAATTAATCACTTTAGTTTTCTTCACAAAACTTGGTAATTCAGATTTTTTAGGTGTAGTTTTAAGTTTCTTCAATCTATCCAAGAATGTTTCAATTTCTTCGACATTCGAATTTGCTGTTTTCTTATTTAATGGAGTATCTAATTCAGGTGTTGGTTTAGATTTTTGAATTTCTTCATGGGGTTTTGTTATTTTTAGTTCCACATCTTTGGATTCTACATTACTATCTATCTTCAAATATATCCATTTTGATTTCTTCAATTTTGTTTGTGATTCTGTTTTTTCAACATCAATTGTCAGTTTCCTCATATTTTCATCAGATGATTTATTCAATTCTGGTGATTTTAAATGTCTTAAATTTTTCTTCATTTTATCTCCTGAAGGATTAGGTTTTGCTTTGATGTGTTTGGTTTTCAACTTTAAACTTTTAGGCATAAAAACATCTCCATCATCATCAGCATTCTTTAAAAGTTTAGATTTTTTTGTGGGACTTTTTGTTGAATTCAATTTTTGTGTTTTCACTTTTGGTAATTCAGGACCATAAAATACGTTTTCAATTTTCTTCTTCGTTAATTTTGATTGATCTTCAGTTTTCTTTGGTTTCTTTGATTTTTTCAAACTTACTTTCCGCTTTGGTTTTTCTTTCAACGTCAATTCAGAATCTGTAATCAGTGAACTTTCATCCGATGCAGAAAATTCCGTCAAAGGTGGATGCATTGTTGCATTTGAAGAGTTGATCTCGTTTTGATTATCTTCTTTAACCGCTTTTGTGCTGTTTAAATCTATCAAATGTGCGTATTCAACAAAGGAATCTTCTTTTTCAATATCCTCGATAAGAGTAGATTTGTTCTTTTTGTAAACCACTAAAGGTAAATTATCTTCACTAGAAGATTTATCTTCATTTTCTTCATCTTCTACATCTGATTTCCCTAAACTTAATAGTGCAATTTTATTCAGTTCTGCATTCAGATTTTCCGACCCACTTTCTTTTGAAGATATATTTTCTATTATGTTTATAACACATTCATCATATAGTTCGTTTTCTTCTTTTGAATTAATTGATGAAATACAATTTTCTGGTGATTTATTTATTTTTAATATTTCTGCTAAAGCTATATCATCATCATCCTTTTTCACCGAGCTTGTTATATTTTCTATAGATGATTCAGAAGAAATTTTCCGTATTTTAATTGAATTATTTTTCGATAGTTTTTCGATGAAATCTAAACTTTCAGTTACTTTAGCATCTTTCACAATATTCTCTTTCTGAACAGACGTTAAATCTTTGTCGATTTCCTTTGCTAAAGTCAATTCTTCATTCGAACTTTCTTCATCAGATTTTTTAGTTTTAACTAAACTCTTGATTAAAGATATTTCTTTCGAAGGTAAAGTATTCCTGCTTGATGTTAATGAAGAAGTCCTTTCCCGCTTTAGCGTTTTAGATTTTTTATTTGCCGATAAATCTTCATCAGAATCAATAATAATTATGTCATATACTGGAGTAGAATTTCTTGTAGATTTTCGACTAACAACTTCTTTCTTCACACTAATAACTGTATTATCTGAAGATGTATTCTCTGAAGATGTATTCTCTGAAGAAATATTTACTTTTTCCACATCTTGTCCAGTGATTTGTCGCAAATCATCCATAATCGCTTTGTTGTCTTCAATTTTCTTCAATTCAACCGCAGTCAAAATGCTACTCTCTTCCGAATGATCAACATCAGACATTAATTCAGTCTCTATTGTGTTCGTTTCTGAATGAATAGATATTTCTGAGGAACGTCTTGAAGATTTAGCAGAAATTGATTTACAATCTGATTCAGCAACTGTGTCAGGTTTAGTTCGTTTTGTAAGTTTTTCTTTTAGATCTGTCAATTTAACATCTTTGTCCTGTAGTAATTAAATACAAATATATTATTGAATACATTTTTAAAAATGGTCACAAACATTTGATGACGAATACACGAATTTTCACTTACATCATGTTGAGAGCAAATGAATCCTTTGATTCGATCGTAGCGAATATTTCCTTTGGAATGTAATGGACAGTATGAGTTGGTACACATGTAACAGCATCGTGTAGTTCTTTTAGAACATTTATTGCAGCTATGCCAAGGGCAAAACCATTTACCTAAACAATTAGAGTATGAAATATATTGTGACATTAAAAAAAAAAATTCGTTATTAAGTGAATTAAATTTACCATCTTGAGGATTTTCTAGTTGAGCACAATGTAGATGGTATGCCTTATTGCAAGCGTCTCGATCGCATATTTGTGTGGGATCTGAATCACCGCAGACAAAACAAGTAGCTGCTTCCGCAACTGGAAGTTTCTTAAAAATTTTCTTGGTAGGCTTTTTGCGTTTTTTCCCTTTTACCACCAATTTTTGTTTCTTCTTCATGGCTTCTTCTTGTTTCGCTTTGACGCCAATAAACCCGCTGCAATTTGGTGCTTCGCATCTACACTCTTTCTTCTCTTCACCGATGCATTCTAAATTATAATTGAAGGTCAATTCGGCATCTTGCGGCACGTCCATGATTGCAAATAATCCAACGCGCGTACCACCGTTCACCGTCCACTTTTGTGTTTCGCAATTTGGGTTGCAAGAATGGTTCATAAAACGAGCAACATTACCTAACAAATATCAAGAAAATAAATAATCCTGCGTTAAGTTCAATTAATTAAGACTGCTATTCCGAGGAATATTAATTATATCTGCGAAAGGAAAATTACCTTTCGGTCCAGCGTCAATCATACGATCTTTGTCGATTGTTAGAAAGTAATAATTTTCATCTTTTTGCTCATGTTTTCTTTTAATTCGTCTCCTATATTCGGCTTCGTTGATCACTTCACCAACGTACTCAATAACAAAAGTACCTTTGGTGATGGCAACTAACGTTTTAAGGCCCCAACCACGAGCGGGTGTTTTAAATGGGATTACAGGGGTGTATTGTCGTTTTTCAAATAGTTGGTTAAAACACCTGTTACCAGCTGCACAGACTAACGGATTACATTCGGTCATAAGAATCCTAAATTTAAAAAACACCTTAATACCATTTAAAAGCGCCTAAAATATTTTTAAATATATATTTATTTTATAAGAGAAATTATTTATTGGAGTTATCAATCAATGAATTTAAATTTCGAGCGTAATCTAAAATTTATAAAAATGGTTTACCTATTTAAACAATCACTTTCTGGTCCACATGGTTGCTTCCAATTTGGATCACAATCACAAGGTGTCGTGTTGCTAGTGTCTGCATCCGTTGAACGTACATCACCTACAGGTCGATTTACTTTGATTTTTATGAACTGGGGCGGTTTCATACCATTTCGAGCTTCAACAGCACGTTCATTACGAGTCTCTAAATATACATTAAAAAAATAGTACAAACATTGACTAATATAAATTACGGATAAATTATAAAATAGAAAGACGCAAAATAAAAGTTAGCCATTCCATTAAATATACATATCCAATTTCTTTGTGACTAACGCGTTTACAATTGACTTAAAATGCGCATATATTATAAATATAATTATTTGAGCAAAATGAGATATATTTATATTTGTTTTAACCGTTATATTTTATTTAAATTTCGCAAGAAAATTCATTCGATATTCTATTTAATTATAACATGTTTATAGAATAAATTCTAAGTAATATAGTACAATAGATTATTTACAGTTTTGCTATCTTGTAACTTGAGTAGAAAATAGTACGATGTGATTTGTTATGACATGGAATGAAAATAATAAATATGTGAATATTACACGGGAAGAAAATACTATTTAAATATAGTCATATATATTAAAATTATTTTTAAAGAACCAATCTATTTAAATTATGTAAAAATAAGTATTACTTTTGAAATTTAACGAACAAATTTTATTGTAATTTGCTGAAATAAAAAATAAGACTCGTAATTGTGACTATCTCCTGATAAAATAACAAAAATAATCAAAATGATATTCTATATGGGAGTTTGTTATTAAGATTTTGTTTATTTTAACAAGAGGATAAGAAATAACTAAAAATCGTACTACTGGTTATCATAGGCTATTTTTTACGCCCACAACATTTGTTAGTCATAAGATCGTTAATCTCTGGATATCAACACTCAATTTTTTTAAATTGATTTGTACATTTTATTTAATCTCGTTAAAAAGCGAATTTTTTTCCCTGAATATCCCTAAATAACAAAATTTCTACATCCGGTTTGAAAGACAAATTATAATACATGGTGGTTTTAAAAAACAAAATTGCAACAAAATCATATTTTTACCTTGGAATATTTTGTGGGCCTTGATAGCTTCATCGATAGCTTTGATGAACAGTCCATTCACAGTCGATTTTTTGCCGGACGCGTGTCCGTTGTCGCCCTCTTGGAAAAGAAACACCCGGCCCCGATTGACCCAATAATAATCGTGCGAACCGAAAAATTTCACCACAAATTCACCGATATTATGTGGGAAATTACTAACGTTATCAGGCACTTCAATTGGAAAAATTATTTGTGCTGGCCACCATCTATTCAAATCAAATAAATGCTACCATTACTCACTGCCAGAAAACAATAAAATGAAGCCAAGACTGTAGCGTAATGGATACTTAAAGTAAACGTAAACGAGTTTATGCGCAAGCGCTTTAACTTTGCACAAGGTACCGCGTTTTAGAAGAACATTATATATAATTTAGTCTTCAAAATTTAGTTATGAACTAAATAAGTAGTATAAACTCACCGATAAGCTCCTAATTTCACCCAAACGATTTCATCATATAATGGTAACCGTCCAGACTCACACTCCTCGCACAAATATCGCCCTTCTGGTGGGTTAAGCTTTAAGCACTCTGCGTGAAAACTACTAGGACATGTTTCGCAGCATATTAACGAACCGCCCATGGAACAAATGAAGCACCAAGATGCGTTCACGTGCGGCATTATCTTCACCTTCTTATTATGGCGCTCTTGCTGTTGATAGATGTGCTTAGGGCAGACGATTTGGCAACCTGAGAGGATTTCTGTGCCCGCTGGTATACAATAGTTACTAATATGATAGGTTGTTGGGCAGCGAATACATTTGGCAAGTTTTTCATGGGCATAGCGTCCGAGTGGGCCACGGGGGTCATCTGTTTTTTTTTTTGATTTGTTTAGATTAATTTCAAAATCTAAATATATTTTTAAACAATTTCTATCTAATATATATTTATATTTAAAGCTCACCTGAAATACATGTATGGCAGTTATGATATGGACAGTATAAGTTTTCTTTATCTATATTCTTCTTAATGTTAGTGATCACCCATTTTGTCTGTGGCCAATCCTTTAAACATTCGTAATGGTAATATTTGCCGCACTGTCCCGTCATGCATTTATGTTTCTTCTCATCGCCCGATTTCGCTACGTCATTACCGCAAATGAAACAAGGCGGCTTTACACCCAACGAGCAATGCGAACACTTAAATTTCGAAAAATCAGTCAACTCAATTTCCTCTTCAACAATATCTTGAATAACATTGAAAACACCATCTGCTGTCACATGTTTTATAATTCGTTTCGTAATTTTTGGCATAACTGACTGGCAATCAGTGGATTCTGTTAACTGGCTAGATTCATCGGTCTCATTTACAGTTTTATCTTCACTATTATTTGAAGATATCCTACACTTATTAACATCAATAGATTGAGTATTGCTTTTTAGTAAATTTTTTAGCGACTTTGATTCTGATAATTCGCTTTCGCTGCATTCATCAGTTGAATCAGTGTATTTTGTTCGAGTAGCTAAACCTTCCATAACTTCTTGCATCTTCAAATCGATTTTTTCCGCTAATGATATAGATCTTTCTAGTCGTTTTACCGGACTAATTTTTTCATCTGAACCTACAGTTTCAATTGACTCAATATTCAATTCATTTTTAGGATATTCAGTTGCGTCAATTTTAAGCGCTTCATTTTTAGGATATTCAGTTGCGTCAATTTTAAGCGCTTCATTTTTAGAATTTTCAGTTGAGTCAATTTTAAGCGCTTCATTTTTAGAATATTCAGTTGAGTCAATTTTAAGCGCTTCATTTTTGGAATTTTCAGTTGAGTCAATTTTAAGCGCTTTAATTTTAGAATTTTCAGTTGCGTCAATTTTAAGCGCTTCAATTTTAGATGTGTCTTCAAGTGATTCAATTTTCGGCGATTCTTTAATGTCGAGAGATTGAATTTCATTGTTTTTAATCTCAGTTTTTAAGCATATTGAAGATGTTTCATTATTTCTGTCATCTTTTGATATATTTGATATTTCTTGTTTGATTTCATTTGACTCTTCATTTTTGAATAAAATACCAGATTCAGTTTTATAATCAGTTATTTTATCTGGTGGTTTATTGCTATTAATATCGCTATCTGTAACGATTTCGGATTTAAGTTCAGATTTCTCTGAAATACTACTGTCTTTAGTTTCTGTTGATGAAGATCTTTGTTTTTCCAGATCTGAATCAACAGTTGAATCAGAGTCTTCAGCAAGGATAGCAAGTGATTTTTCAAGTTCATATTTAATCTTTTTATCACAGGCAATGTGGTAAAAGCCAAGACAAGTACCTTTGCATTTAACAGCAGCATTTCCTTTTCCGCAAATATTACAAACTCGTTCTTTAGTAACACCTCGAAATAAATTAATTTGTTTTTGTCTAGCTGCTGCCGAAACATAATAAATAGGACTCGGTGTATCTCGAATTTCAGTTTTAACTTTATCCTCAATGGATTTCGAATCCGAATCAGACAATGAATCATCAGAAAATATTATAGGCGTTTTTGGAGGTTCTACAGGAACAGATTTTCTTAATTTCCTACCTGTACCTAGTTTGTCTAAATTTAAAACATCGGTAACAATCCCCAATTTGACGTTTTTCAATTTTTTATTCAACGCCCGTTCATCTAGTTCGTTGAAAATAATTCCATCTTCATCAGTCTCTCTTTTGATTTCAGGTGATAGTCGTTCGGATTTCGGACTAATTGATCGAGAACTTCGCGAGGAATGTGTTTTTAGGTTTTTTTTCGAATTTAAAAATACCTTGTCGAGTTTTAACCGTTTTTGTGATTTGAAGCTATTCGACGGAGATTTAATGGCGGCGTATTTACGTTTTTTCTCATTGGTTTCGGCGACTAATTCGAAAAATTTTTTAGTACGAATTTCAGGTGGAAAACTAGTTAAGCTTTCTGATTCGGACACAGCTGTTTCCCATTTCGATAATTTGTTGGGGTGAATTATGAAGGCTGATAAGTGTTTGGGGTCTTTTGGTTTGGACTAAAATTTAAAATCAAAATATGTTCATTATTAAATAAAGCATTGAGAATTTAAAGTATATTCCATCATTGAAGATTTTGAAAGACCAATAAAATACTAAAATAAACGTACTTTTTTCGAAACGGATAACGCCATAGCTTCCAGATCACTTCGTTTGGTGAACGGGAAAATATGGGAACCCAGCACCCAGGACCGTCGGCCATTATCTCCGAAAAAATGCACATGATAACATAAGCATTTTCCTCGCCCAGCTGCTGTACGAAATAATCTTTAATAATATTTTCAAAGAAATAATATCTAATATATTCAATAAATTCATTTCAAACCATATTTTTACGAAAGTTACGCGTATATTTTATTCTATTAAATTATAAATACATATTAAAAATCATGCTAAAATGACAAAAATAGTCATCAATTACAACAACCGACACTTACACATATATCTACTAAATTGAGTAGTACTTGGCTCATTTGTGATTATAGATGGCCAAAATGGATAATTTCCGACTCGTGACCAAGCCAAAGAACCGACATCCGGTGTATATGCATCTGGGCCTAAATAATTAAAATAATTAAAAATCAATAGAAGTCTTACAAAATTTATTAAAATATTTAATCCATTCTGAATGATTTGATAAACAAATGAACGTTTTAAATTAATACCTGATTTCACTTCGATTTTCGGATCAAGTCCACTTATAGGAATTTCTATTTCTTCAGTTTTCGGAGCAAGTTCCTTATAGGATTTAACTTCAACATTTTGATTATTTACCAAATCAGACGATCGCAATTTCTTCAATTTCGGATTCAATTTTTTGCTCAAATATTTCTTTTGTACTCTAGTTTTATTTTTAATTTTATGACTTACAACTTTAGTAGGATTCGCTATATTATTCGCAGGTAAATTTAAATTGAGGTTGTTCTTTTGTCGTTTAGGTAAAATATCGCTTGATTTCAAGTTGATTATTGTTGATTTCGGTGAGGTATTCAATTGCTTGTTGATTTCTCGCAATGACCTTGAGCTTCTAGAACTTTTAGGCGACATCGATTTAGATTTTCGTGTTTGTGTTTGTTTCGGGTCTTTATTACTAGTTAAACGCGCAACCAAATTTTGAATTGAAACATCATCTATGTCACGTAACGGCGATTTTAAATCATTTTTAGAAGATTTTTTAAGTGAAGCATTTATTTTTTGTTCACTTTCTTCGAGTGATTTATCATTATTTAATGATACGTTTGGGGTAATTTTGGATTTCCTGAGATTTTTAGGTGATACACTACCTGTTTTCACGTTTTTTAGTGATTTTGTAGGTGATTTTTTAGTGTTATTTAATTTTTTTTTAGATGTATTATTTGATTTTAAAATATTTGATGAAACAACTTCATGCGATTGATTAACTAGTGTATTCAATGAAGCATCACTAGATTCTGGTGATATTAATTTACTATATTTCACTTCGTTTATCTTCTTACCCGTAACTTTGTTGGATCTTAAAATATTTGGTTTCGCAGATTTAACTTTAAGCGCGCTTGTTTTTTCAGGCGATATAACATTCTCTTGTATATAAACAATTTGATTTGTTTCAACAACTTTAAATTGTTCCCTGGTCTTTTTCAATTTTTCATTATCACTTTTAGATTTTGTCCGTTTATCACTATCTAAATTACGAACGGATACATCACCTTGGTTATCACTAATATTTAAATCAACTAAATCCTCAGTTTTCGCTAACGTCGCGTATTGATGATCCTGGAAGATATCACTACAAGCACCGTTTAGCACCGGTGAATAATCCGGCAGAGCGAAACTTTCAATCACTGTTTCGCTTATCCGTTTTTTTCGATTCGTATAAGTTTTCACAGACTTATCCAGCGGTGTGCCTTTCGGTGAAAAAACCGAATTGGATGAAGTGTCCGAAACTATTTTTAACACTTTCGAAACATCTGAGTTATCTTCAATTAATGATGTATCTTCACTATCATATTCTTCGCTGCTTAAATTGATCAAATTGATATTTTTTAATGGGGATATTTCGATTTTCGTCAATTCTTTGTTTTTCGCTGGCGAACGTTCGAGTTTCGATATTAAATCGATTGCATCTTTATTATCGTATTTTGATGTGGACGTTAATTTTTTCTTTGGACTTCGACCGGGTGATGAAATGCGCTCGTATGGATATAAGATGTCTTCTATGTTGTAGAAGTCTTCCGAGATTTTTGGTTTACGAGCACGACCATAACGGCTAGTGTTGTTATGGGTTGGACTTGTGAAGAGTTCTGTTTCCGGGCTTGAGATTGTTTTCGATGCATCGGAGTGGCTACGGCGGTTTTCGTATGTTTTGCGCGCTTTCGGCGATGTTAACTCGATATTAGGTGATTCTACGGGGTCGATAGATGGGTCCATTGTGGTTCAAAAAATTATTCGAGATTGGTCATTTAAATTTTCGGTTAAATAAATATCTGAAATAAATATTTTACTACATTATTACTTAGTAATATAATTACAGTATAGGTGCAATTTTATATTACTTTTTTAAGTGCTATAACCTTGTGTTATATTATCTATATAAGATACAAAATAGTTGTTAGTTTTATTATTAATAATTTAAATATAATGTATAAATATATATAACAACCATTTTGTGAAAAACTGGATAATTTATGGAGATATACAGGTGTGCTAGATGCTTAGATGTTACATATAACAATGTTTACTTAATTGTTATATAAAAGTAAAATTTCTATAGCAACAATAACAATTTATTTAATTCGATTTACTCGCATTAAAAACAATTTTTAATAAAAAATCTACTTATATATAGAATAGTTTTTATGGTTATATTATTAAATATTGATAAAAATATTTTTAGAATAATTATTCCGTAATTTATGAAATATTTATATAGTATATATTTTAACCTTGCGGATAGAACAGCCATTTTAAACGACTCAAAAAAGCATTTTTACCCAAGTCATTCTTTCCAAAATAAATCATAAACAATTTATAAACATTTATTACGAAAAATCTTTCTGTTGAAAATAACGAAATTACATGAAAAAAGAAGTTAACTATACAAACAAGAACTCAAGTTATAAAAATAACTTATCAAAATGGATGTTACGCCAAAAATCATACGAAATATAAAATGATAAAAAAAAAAAAGTTTTAAAATAATTTCAAACATTAATAAAACATTTTAAAAATGCTTGAATAATGTGTTATGTTAAAAAGTGAGAAATAATTAAAATTATAACCTCACTATTAATATTCACGTATACATTTTTGCTGCTTACAATTTTGCCTATACGAAAAATAAACTTTTAAAATACGAATAAAAACAGTTTTATTTTTCATGTATGTATATGAGCGTAATAACAAAATAATGTAAATTTCACTTTGACTTGACCTAAATGTAGCTCATTAACCAAATTCCATCGAGCAGTTGTTTTTTTCCTATATGTTAACGTGAATAATAAAATATGATTAGTTTTGATAAAATAACATACATAGAGAGTGCAAAAAAAAAATTCGACCATTAGGTACTAGAAGTGATTCTTGGTACACGGAATATTGCTTTATTCAATGTTGGTTCAACGAGCGATTTTGGTGATTTTTTTATTATTTACAAGTCACATTAGACTCACCAGTACTAAAATCAATCATAACTATACTGTTTTATTGTTAAATTTGTTGAGAAAAATGTACATTTGCTGAAACTGTCACTTCTCACTTCCAAGCGGCATATACACTAGTGAATATAGCAATATTACACTTTCCCGCTTTCCCTTTTCTGGCTAAAAGAAGTTGATGCATGACAAAAAAATATTGGTTTTCGCACAAATAACAACAGTTCTAATAGAAGAATTATGAATAAACTACTTAACACATTAAAAACAACATATTTACAATTGAATCCCAAATATAATAGATAAAAATACTTCAAATATATATATTTTTAAAATATATTCTCAATAAACGCAATCATACTTTTTTAAATAAAATAAATTTAACCATTCATAATCATGTTTATAAAAAGAATAAAATTTCGAGTTCTTCTTTATAGTACACCGAACGACATCTCTGATAACTTTACGCAAATAGAAAATCAGAATATATTATTATTATTATGTACAACACGTGTTTATTGTTTATTTATGTTATGAGATAAAATAAATTATTATATATATTTTTGTTTTCGTGATGTCTATTCAAAATAATTAATATTACTATATTTGGTACTACTGTTTAATATTAGTAACAATTTAAATTGGGAATAGAGTTAATTGGCAATTTTATAAATAATTTAGATTTGATTCTTATTAATAAAGTCTGTTTAAAATAGATTTTCTAGTTAAATAATCTATAAGTGTTTTAGAGTTAGGGCAATGACAACTCTATAAAAACAAAATCACTAAATTTCGAATGTCAATGGCGACCCAAATTACTTTGTCCTTTTATTCAGATTTATTTTATGATTTCATTCATTTGAGTTTTATATGATCAAAATGTATTAGAAATCATTTATAGCAGTAGTATTTCTTTAATGCGTCGTCTTCCATCCCCAACAATCACGCTTATACTTTTACTCAAATAAACGTCTATGTTAAGATAGAAATTAACTCGAATTTTTTTTTTTTTGTAATTTTGTAAATAGATAGTTTGATTTTTGAACAATAATTTTATGTAACCTTGGTAAAACATTGGAAAGTCGTTGTTATTATAGTTTCGTTTGCGTCTTTTTTCAGTCGAAATTTTTTGCACCTTTATTTTAGGCCAATTTTATCTAAATTCAAAGCGAAATAATCATCAAATATGCCGAAGCCAGTAAGGTAAGTGTATATAAAATGTATATTTATAAGAAAATAATATGAATATTTTTTTATTTCAAAATATCTGATGTGCGATCATAATTTTATTTGAGCTATTATATATTAATCTACCTTCCTGTGTGTAGTTGTTGTTATCCTCAATCTCCATGTGGTCCTTGTTGTCCACCACCGTTGTGCGGCCCATGCTGTTGCCCGTTGCCGCCACTGTGCGTCCCCTGCGAGCCGATTATCGTGAAGACGCGCGTGCCAACACCGTGCGCGATCCCAATTATATCGCCGTGCCCGCCACCGATTACGCCTGGCTTCGTGCCGACCGTGCAGACGCCGCCATGTTGTCAACCGTGCTGCGGTGGGCCGCCATGTTCTTATGGGCCGCCGTGCTACAATCCACCCTGCTGCGGCCCATCGGCTTGCTGCGGTGGACCGCCATGCTGATTTAGACCGCCGATGTGCGGACATCTAGGCACCAGGTAGGTCATTATGAATTAAATAGGACCAAGTTTATCAACAAATAGGAACAAAACTCAAAAATATAAAAATGAGCTTTTCGCGCTTCGTCAAACGACCTTATTATAATACCGCTAAGAGCGCTCTTACTACAAATTGTAGTAGACAATAGACTTTGGATTTCCTACAATTATTTTAAACAAGATATTTTAAGTTTTTTTTATTTAAATAAATTTCGCCATAAAAATCTGCACTCGAATTTTTTATTTTGTACAAATAATTCATACAATTTGTATTACGCATCAAAAGTAATTTCGAATGCAAGTGTCACTACATTGTTGAAAATATTTGAATAAAGTATTTCATCACAAAAATCGCTGAAAGTTACATATTTATATAAATTGTAGAAAATCTATGAAGTATGAATATTTTTCCAACTCTATTCTAACCTATAGGACTACAGTTAGAAATAAATTAATGTTAAAAATGATAATTAGCGATCCTTATTGTAGTTTATGTGTAAATAATCGAGCTTTAATCGTTTTCAATAATGTATTGAAAGTAAATGCACAAACCTTTTTAACTGTCACATCACACGACGCCGAATATGATCCATTTTGCAGAGAACATCCAGTAGCGCACATGGACGTTTCAAACAGGGAAACTACGCAGTTAGAATTTAAAAGAGTGTTATTGCTTATTAAATATTATTGCGTTTTTTTTATATTTATTTATTAATATATCATCTATTCTTAATTAATTAATTTAGAATATAAAGTGCTACAGATTTGTGGATTTGGGTGCTAATGCTTTTATTTCTGTTTCAGAACTGTTTGAATGCAGTGAGGTTTTGGAAATCGAGTACATATTTGAGATGAAAAACTATATAATTTATTAAAACATACTGTGGTATACATTTGATTTGATGATTTGTGAAAATTATTTGTTAATAAATTGTACGAACTCAATGATTTAGTGTATTATTTTTTTGTTGTTTCAGATATAATCCTGGATTTTGAATCCATAATTTAAATACTGTTGCATGACTTATATTTCGCTCAATTATTTTAAACATTAATCAGTAATTCATTCTTTCTTAAACACCACTATATACATTTTTAAAAGCTAAACTCTTCGACTCATCTACTAATCAGTGGACTAATGCAATTTTATTTTCTGGCACTAAAATCCCATTTAATGATACTAAACAAACAAAAATCCATTTACTGTTAGTAGATACGATAGATACCAAAAATTAATTTTACGAAAGAATTTCTAAAAATATCTTATTTACAACGCTCGTCAAATTTCGATATTTTAAACAAAGTATCTAAATTAGATTTACTAACCACCAATTAGCCACTAATCCATAAAGTCATTTGTCACTCTTATGATTTACATTTGAAAATATAGTACTACTATATAATAGAGGGCAGCATTTTCCAGTACTACTCTTTCTAATTTCTAGCAATAGAAAATAAAATTGTAGTAAACAAAAACAAAAATATTGTTGCAGAACAATTTAATTGTCTCTTATCGCGAATTCATTATCTAAATTCGTAGAAAAGCGCGCGACTTGTTTTTAGTAGTAAAAAAATGTTTTGTTGCCAGAAAATGATTTTTGGTAACTTTAAATAACAAAATAAGTTATGAAAATAAAAATAATGTGGTTTTTTTTTAATAATTATATACAAATGTAGAAAATATTAGAAATGTGATTTGTTTCAAAATAAGATTCCGGTACCGGGAATCGAACCCGAGCCTGCTGGGTGAAAGCCAGCTATCCTAGCCACTAGACCATACCGGAGATACATTAATAAACACTTTTATTTTAAACTAGAACTATAATGTAGTTTAAACTGAATATTTTAAATAGGAAACTAATTGCGAAATTAATACACATGAATTCAAATTAAATGCTGCCCTAAAATTTATTTAGATTTCAAGACAACTCCGATTGATTTTGATGAATTATGAACAATTTATCGAGAAAAAAATTGTGTTTCAGAAATAGATCAATCAGCATATTTATATCTAATTTATAGATAAAAATGTATATATTTCTAATGCAAAATAAACAATATTCATTTGTGCCTAAAGTGTTATCTATTGGTGAACTTACACACTACAATGTAAAATAGTAAAAAGAGTAAAAAAAAACAAATCCGAGCCACAAGTGGATGAGTCTGTCAGCGCCACATTGCTCTGCACTTCTTTGCACTGCGCTACAATAAGACATCCAGCAGCCATAGGTAATTTAATTTTAAAATTTTGCAATCAGATATATATTACTCCCGTTATTAATTTACAGTAAATAACTTCATATATAAAACAGCTACTCATTTTTATTTATAAAATCAACGATTAAAATAGGTAAGCAAATCCGCTGTTTTCGTACAAGGGAATAACATGCTTTATTTCAATTTAGTTACAATTCGATTTAATTGCGTGCCTATAAAATTAACAGGGTTTTTTCGTATTTTCTACATGCTTTATATTTAATTCATGTAAAAATAGAATTTTCCTAGCAATTGTAGTCGCCATCTTGAAATTAAAACGGTGTATAAGAATCTTAATACATCGAAAAATTGATAAAGGAGTCACTTATAAATGTATGTAAAGCTATTTTATTGTTATTTTATACATTGTTATTGTAAGGCATTGCTAAATTTATCGTAATTTGCTATTTGTAAAACTGAACCATGTGCCTAGGCCTAGTGTAAGCTAGTCTCCATTTTGTTTCGTTTTTCATTCTTTTAATTAAAGAACAAATGAAGGATTTAGAGTAATTATTGAACATTTTGTTTTTTTGTTATTGTTTTCCGAGCATTTTGCAATTACCCCACCGCTTTTAAATATCGAAACTGTGCTTATCGTTTAGGAATAAGAAGTAGTTTTAGGTTCAGAAATTCATACGAAATTGCTAACGCGATCTTTATAGCAATTTATAATTAATTCGCTTTCGGGGAAATTATGTCAATTTTTATTTGTGGTTTTTTAATTCGGTTTCGGGGTAATTATGTCGATTTCAATTTGTGTTTTATTGTATATGTATGCTTTTTTAAGTGAATTTAAGGGAATATCTTATGTTTGTGTCAGTTCCGATAATTAGAATCGAATCGAACATTCATTGGTGATAAAACGCTAGTTTAAAAACGGCTTAAAGCGTTCACAATGTGCTTGATGTGATTTTAGAATAATGATGTAGAGTTTAAACCGTTTTTAAACTAGTGTTCGGCTAACTCACAGCTATAATTTAGAACACGCTTAGATCCGGATAACAGAACTGTGAATAGATGTGCGATGTATCCGTAGAGATACCTGCTTAATATAGTCTCCTAATAGAAACTCATTGCATGTTATTCCCTTGAAACAACTCGTTATATTAAGATTTAAATATTGATTTATTAAATGATTGCAGTCCTAAAGTTAAAAATGAATTTGAACGACTCGGATTTTGAGCTCTTGCATTTTGATATTTTCAACGATTACGAAAACAGCATAGAAATATACGACATTTCAAAACTGCCAGTAGTGCAAACAGATGACGAATTCGATGAAGCAAACAAAGAAAACATCGAGCACGTGTCACAAATTGCAGATAGTGCAGTAAAAAAACCTCTAGTCGACTCAAACACCACCAAAAATGCGTTCAGCGATGTAAATCAAGCAGCGGACACACCAAAAAGCGGAACTCAAACAACGAAAAAAGCGATCAAATGCTATGTGCCAAAATACAAAGTACGAAACGAAACGACGCAAGAACCAAAAACTGAAAATGCCATTACGATAAAAAGCGATAATAAATGCTACGAGTCAAAACACCCGCAGAAAAAAATACCGCACCATAAAACTATTAATATTCTAAGAGGTAATTCGAAATATAAACTGACTGGTAATAACGGAAATAATTGTAAAAGTACGACGGAAACTGTAATAAATGACACGAAAAAACGTAATATTCGCAAGACCTTTTTATTCAACAATATTAGTTTGTATGAAACTAATGATATTACAATTATAAAAGTTGGCTATGATACGAAAACGGACGAACAATGCAACGAGAAAAACATCGATTTGAGTTGGATTGTACCTAGAAATAAAAGCGTAACGACGAAAAGTGTAATTGATTCGAAAATTAAAGCGACAACTTCGAATTTACGCAAAAATAAATGCGATACACAAACGGCTAAGCAACCGCAAACTAAACCTGCTCCTTTGATTGGCGAAAGAAAAGTGTATATTCAGAGGAATATACCAAAAAATAACACGGATCAATTTGTGAATTTGGCGAATGAAATCGTAAAAGAAAATCGCTATTTTATACAAAACGAAAAAACGGCGAAGTTACTTAAAAATGGTGATTTAGTAAATCTGACAAATGAGTCTAAAATTGAATTTGTTACTAAAGATTTAACCGAAAATAACAAAGACGAAACAACTCAGAAGAAAAGAACGATGCGACGATTACCAACGAAAAAGACCAAAGAGAATTCATCAAATTTAAAAGATGATGACGTTGATATGAAGGGACAACGTATAAAAAATAAAAACGAAAAAATGAGCGGGACTTATACGTTAAAAACGTTTTTCGGTTTTACGAAAATCGTTAAAGATTAAGCGTAAAAACCAATCGATAATAAATACGATTGGTTTTTTCAAAACTCTCATTGGTAAATAAGTGCAATTTAATTTAATAGTGTTTAAGAACAAATGCATGCATTTTTTTGTTTAATATTTAAGGTTATAATTAAGTTTAGTTCTAATATTACTAACCAGTTGTTTTTATGGCGTTTTTGTATTAAATACAATAATTTGCTACTTTTGAATCACTTTATTGAGTATCACAAGTATTTGAAGAGTTATAGAAATGTATATGTTTTCATTTGCACTGATTTACTTCGTGCTACCAACTGATAAATAGTAAAAGTGTATTACTCTCGTATTATACCAAGTATTATTAGTTTTAGTACAAATTTGAGACTTAAAATTTTATTATATATTGTTTACAATTTTCTATAAATTGTTATTGTCTTTATTTTGTTTTATAAATCTAAGATTAATCTATACCACTGTTTGTTCATTTTGTTCTCAAATTTGATTTGATAATATATATTTGTAGTTCATTTAAAAAAATGAAAACTATTCGTAAAATGAACTCTGATTTAAATTAAAAATGAGGTTAAGCATTTAAAGTATTACAAATAATTTGACTATTATATTAGATTTTGTATACATTTTTGTACATTTATTGAATATGTGATTTAAATGTTATTTATTTTGATAATGTACTGTGATTTTTTTTTTACTTAGTAAGTATATTTGAATAAGTACAATTTTTTTTTCTTGTAACTTTATGAATGATGTATGTACTTATGTGTGGGATTTAAATACGCTAAGTACCTGACTTGTAAAGAAGGGGTGATTTTTTGTATTTGTATGCTTATTATGTAGTTGTATTTATTTTTTTGGAACGATTAAACATTTTAAAATTATTATTATTTTATTAAATTACCAGAAAAAAAAAGCTCCTACCACAAACGAATTTTAATCTGAATCGATTTAGAATTTTGCATTTATGATCATTTTGAATTAAATTGATTAATTACTATTTTTAATGTAAAATATTAACTACTTATGCGATATTAAAATCAATTAGGAATCAATATGGTTTTCTTTGGTTTACAATATTGTTTTTGTTGATAACTTAAATCAATAAACGAATTTCATCTAAATATAATTAATAATCTTTAAAAGCAAATAAATAAAAATCAATAGACGTTATGATTGTACGAGTAAATTAATATTTTTAACGTCCCTACTTTTGTATTATTTTTTTATTTGATTATAAAACTAAATATGATTTTTGTAATTTGAATTTAATTAGTTCTTAGTGTGAAAAATTGTTTCATGTATTCTATATACACATATAAATATTAACCTTAAAAATCTTCAATATCTGGAGCAAAAAAGGTGTAAATCAAAACTATATTTGTGGTTTTCTAACCATTACATGGTTGATATTCACACGGAAGCATATTAGATATTTCGATTTTCAACCGACTGTATCGATTGAATACAGACGATTATTGCGAATTATAGTTGTAGTTTAGTTTTATTGTAAAGTATTAATTACTTATTGGAGATTATTTTTTATTTATGTATACCGCAGTATAGTTGATCAGTCGTTGATTATCTTTCGAATTGTGAAGTTAAGGTACGTTTTATTTTTTAAGTAAACATTAAATAATTTAGATTCTAATACATTTGGTAAAATTGCCTTTTTACAGATTTGAGTTTGGTCTATTTTGGTTTGTGACCGCCATTAATAAGCATTGTTTTAATTATTTGCTTGTTTTGCCGTTCACAAAATTAAATAGACTTCATTTGTTCTACGTTTCGTTGAATTGCGTATTATTATTTCGTATTTATAGTATTTAAAATTTGTAGTAATTGTATGTTTATGAGGAGATTAAATTTAAAACCAACCCTAAGAGGGACCTTAATCCGTACGCTACTGTCCACAACAAGACAACAAGATAAGCAAAATAAACTATACAAATCATTTATTTGTATTGTGATTCGAGAAATAATAAATATTTTCGAAAATCTACAAGTAATTACACATATTTTCCATAATACCCCACTTTGTCAACCCCCATTTAAACAAAATATTTCGTATAAATATCGCGATTTTACCATCATTTGGTACAGTCACATCCAGGTTCCAATGAAGATCACAACCATCCAGTACTTTTGGTAAGACTTTTTATAAATTGAGTTACGAATTTATTTATAGTGTCATAAGTAGTAGTGCCGTAGGTGATTCATTTAAAAATTCATCTAGGCAATATTACTTGATACACTGTAAGTATTTGGCTACATTTGAGTAACAGTGTATTATTTAGAAAAATATTTATTTTAATGTACTTTTATATGAGAAATAAAATATATATTATTGTTTAAATTTGTTAATTTTTCATGTGCTATGCATGATATACAAATAGATGATTCAATCAACGACAAACGTCACAAGTGTAATATTCCACTCAGAGATTTACACATCACTTCCTGTTTAACAACGTTTCCGCTGTTTCTTTTATCAATTAATCTAATTTATTATAACAACAGAATATCAGTCGCTATATACGTACTCTATCATACTTAAGGTAATAGGTAGATATAAATAAATCTCTTAAATCGTAATTTATAGTTAAAAAAAACCCCGAAACGCTCTTTTTGCTTAATATTTTTTAAATGTAATTTTCACTATGAAATAAATAAATACGCTATACAAATTGCATTAACTATTCTTTTACAACGATTTTAATTGATTAGATTTTTTTTGTTATCGTAGATTAATGTACTCAATCAGTTTATCTGATTTGACTTATGAGAGCGGTCAAAAAGCATAGTTCACAATGCAGTGGACGCTAATTGAATTTAATAATTTAGATATACTTAGGTCACTTACGAAAGGAATTGAAAGTACTTTTTTTAAAAATATTTAAATATATTTAGCTATGGTTGGGTTTTATTTAATTAGAAGTTTATTTTATATGAATTTGGAAAAACATTTATATTTCCGCAACTTACATTACGTAAGTGCGAAGCACGTGAAACTAAAATGGGTAAAAGTCTACTATAATTATTAACTGTTTATAACAAATTGTAACGGTTAAATTTATTTTATATAAAATATAGATTTAATGTAATTTTCATTGTATCAAAATCCACCCTCTGTATAATATATCCCCTATATTAATTCAATTATTTTATTAGATAATATACCCGCAGATGATCAAATATGTTCAGCACTTAAGCAGAAAAAAGCACTTATCTTTTCTATTGTAAAATATATAAAATATAACTATTGTTGAATCACAATAAAATAGTAGAATCATTTTTAGAAATTTATTTCATATTTTCTCAAGCACATATACGTAATTATTTATATTCAAATAATACAAATTTCATATCTAGTGTCATTAAATAGAATATACATTACAATGAGTAATTTAATTCGTATTTATCTAAATCACCTATAAAGTATTCGCTATTATATTCTGTAATTATACTCATTGTGACGTCATATCATGTTTAAATAGAGGCAGTGTTTTGTATTTAATAAAAAAGTTTTGGTATTCAAATTTTAGTATTTAATTATTTTTTGTTTTGCGTTTCCCGTTTACGAGTTAATTAACGACAAGTATTGGATATGACAATAAAAAGACGAACTGTTTCGGTGTTTATCAATTAACAAATATTAGTAATAACTCTCAAAATGTTGTGTATATTAAATAATGATGTGGAGTGAGCAAAAAATATTATTTTTGTTTAAATATGTATGTAAAGTAAGAGGTAAATTTAAAATAAATAAAATAGTTTTTCGTGAAGATGTATAAATATAAACTGAAATTCATTGATAAGAAAATCAATGTCAAAGCTAATAAAATTTCTAGACACAACTTGAAAAGATAACAAAGTCAAAAAACGTAAAAAATGAATGGCGATGAGGCACGATGGCGACCGATCACGTACGTTTTTTTCCTGGATGATGCGAGAACCACTGGAATAGGATAATAGGGTCTGTACAAAAGGAAGCTATCTCTTAATTTAAGTTTAAATTAGACATAGCAGTTATATGGATGTGGGTAGACCAATATATAGCCAATTGACACTTATTAACAAGTTCAGTCATCAGTTTGGTGTCCTTACTATCGCATATACGGTCCAAATGTAACAAAACAGAACGGATATTAAAATCGTCCACAAATGGCGATCCACCGGTGATTTATCGCCAGAAATTTATTATCTCCATTGTGGATTATACATGTAAGTTCATTTTATTACTAATTTAAACCAGAATTGAGAACAACTTTTAGTAAATCTGTGAATGAATGTGGAAGGGTAGAAGAATTTAAAGGAGATATTAAGGGTTTTCTGCTACCCTAATACAAGGAATAGGCGTAAAGTTTTGTGGGCTTTGTTTGAATTATAAATATTTATTTAGTATTTTAAATTATTTTATAAACTTAAAAAAATGTTTATTTTAATAATAATATAAGGAAAATTAATATTAAATATTGGAATTTAATTTTTATTTATGTGTGTTGGGAATATATTAACGAAAAATAAATAAATCTTATCTATATTTGATATATTGAATTTTTGATAAAGTTCAAAATTTGATATCTACAAATGTCAAATAATTTTTGTTTAGTTATGTTACGTGTTTGTGTTACTGTTTTATAATAAAATGAAAAATGAGAGATTTAAGTTTTGATTATTTAAAAAAAAAAATTAGATATTATTAAAAGTAAGTCTGAACAGTTTTCTACTTTACGAGTTTAAAGTTACTTTAATGGAAGTATTTTATGAATATGGGTGCATATTAAATAAAGTTATACCCAGAAACATTCAAAATGGCGTCGAATTCTTAGCATTATACAATTAAGCTAGTTAAATATTATTTAGTTTAAAAAATTTGATAAATTGAATTAAATTGTTTGAGTGAATAATTGCGAAACGTAATTTTACACAAATAAAACAAAAAATTATTAGTTGTACGTAAATAAAACTTGAGACGTGTTGGTGAATAATTTTAAAAATGATTTTTTTTATGAACATATTATTGAGAATTTCTATAAGTCGACTATAGTTTTTTATCAATTTTAACCTTTAACTTTATTCACATGAGATTATATGTTGACCTCATATCTCGTATATAAGTAAATATATTAATGTTATGATCATTCAAGTACACTCTTAAAAAAAACTAAGTAAATATACTAGGAATAAATTATTGATTGCTAAACGAACACAAGAGCGTAAGTGTTCGTAGTAAAAATTTACAATTAGTGAGCAAGGTTACTACTAAATTAATAGACATTCTAGTAAAATTAAGGTTTATTAACAAAAAAATAAATGCTGGCATAAAAAGTGTTTTTAAATTAAATAAAAAAAAAATACAGGGTGAGTCAGAGTCAGTTGGGGCAGTATAGGGGCATTTGTTAAAATATGTGTTAGTCATGCGCTATTCATGTTCCGTTAATTAAACATGGTTAAATTTGTGTTAAAAAGTGAATAATGCGATAAAACGCATGCGTATTGTTTATTGTTTCGCTTTCCGGCGCTGCCACCACAAAATATTACGAAAAACAGTAAATATATTTTATTTTAAATATAAAAAACGGCTAGGAAAAAATCTTTGTAAGCGACAAAAACGCGGGAACAATTGCAGCATTGCGGGGTCAATTAGTAGAGGGTCCCAACCGACCGGACACGCACAATTAACAACCCAGGGTCGGATCAGTTAACCTTTCAGTGACGGTGAACAGGGCACGAATGATACCAACACAAAAAAAAAACGCAAATAAATACCACATTGCGACAGTGCTTCGTGATTGGCGAGATTAGCGTACGTGTGTGAACTCTATAAAGATAGAACAAACGTAGGCGGGAAATATGAATGAACGCTAGAACGATTAATTAGATCATTTAAGTGGAGCTTATCAAATGAGGAATGTTGATAGTTCTATAATTTTTTTTTAGTTGTGGAATTTGTGGTCTGAATTTAATTTAGAATAATTATTAATTTTTGTTTTATTTTTTGGTATTTGTTAGGAAAATTGGTTTATGTTATGATTTTTTTTTTTAGGGATTGGAAGATGGGAAAATTGGAAAACTGCCCTGTTACTAAGTACTAGTGCCGCAGGAGTGCATTTGGTCTCCTGCTGCTCAAGTGCTTATCAATGGGACCAGTCTGGTCTATCAACAAATATCAAAATCTGTCCAATATCAAAAAGTACAATGAACTCATCTGACGCAAGAAAATAACTGAAGTAGCCAACACTTGACGAAACCATACGAAGAAACTTCCTCAATGCCATAACATTCCTATGCAGTTTGTTTATTAAAAGCAAGTTAAATAAATATTTAAATTAAAGACTGGTAAAACATTTAAATTGATAAAGAAAAGGACAACTAAATTAAATATCATAAATTAAATCAATAACTTTATCGACTACACCTGTAGAGAAATCTGTTTGTTTGTCCTATAGGTTACAGATGCCAATAATTTTTATTTCTGATTAATTTTACATATAATTATAAAAAAACATTTAAAATTTTGATAAATATATATGAGAAAATAATTAAAATATGTGTTAGATATCGCAATAATTTACGACTTTAAATTGGGTAAACGTAAGGTGTATATAAATTTTATGACAAAAAAATAAAAATATTTCCAAACTTTATTAAAAACAAACTCCTTCCCTATTATCCAATCTTTACCTAATTTCAATCCAAAATCACCACACGTACTTTAAATATTACCAACACTTTCTATTATTCTTTCATTACTAATTCTTTCAACACCATCAAATTATCGCAATGAACTTTCAATTTATTTTTATAACCAATTTGTGACTAAATTCGCTAAACAGTATTATCAAACTTGCATTTTTAAAAAAAATAATAAGCGTTCCATTATTAAAAACCATTATAAATTTAATAATTAATAACTAATTGTAATAGCATAAGATTATTAAAGGGAATTAAAGAAAATTAGAATTTGTATTGAAGTTACAACTTAAGTTTGAAATTAAGGTTAATGTGTTAATTTTTGATTGTGACTATATACTCTTATAGTTACTTTTAGAAAGAATCGAAAGAATGCATGGTACACGTGATAAACGGATTCTATATTATCGACTGTTGGTATTTAGAGTAGATTAAATATATGAGTATTAAAAAAATAAATTTCGGCCTATATTTTATTCTAACTATATTTTAGAAATAGTTTCCGTGAAAGTGTATTTTTATTTAAAAATCATTTGTGTATAAGAAAGTCGAATTAAATTCTGGTTAAATTTTAAATCAAATTCTAAGTTACACAATATTAGAAAATTCTAAATGAATAATATGTTTTAAATAAAAAAAAATTCTATAAATATAAATAGGAAGCGCATTTATTATCTATACCGGATTTCACTACGTGACTATGACACAAATTTCTGTAATGAAGGTGTACTCAAATTTCTAAGAAAACATTTTTCAATTTTGGGAATGTGATACATGCAACTGATCACGTATAGCTTATTTAATAACGAAACGAACTTAAATCTTGGACAATTTCATAACTTATGGCGAAGCTATTATTATTGAATAAATAAGCACAAACGAAACTAAAAGTTTGCGAATTTAAATAAATGTACACTTAATATTACTGTTACAACTGCGTATTTCACTTTCTAAATTACGTTTTAAATTTCGCAGAGTATCACGCGAAAATATTTATCGAAATATCTAACCAATATTTATATCAATTAAATAATTAATTTAAGCGTTAAAAATATATATTTTGCGCAACTAAATGCTATATAAACACCTAGCCATATATAGTACAGCTTCCCATTTACAAATTTATAGTCTATATATAGACAGAATACATAGAAACATCCCATTAATTACAGTCCGTATATTTCTTTCCACATGCAAATTTAGTACAGACAATAGTCATAAAAACGTAAAGTTTCGCAATTAGACTAGACACATTTACAGACGAAACCGTAGGTAATAAATTACCCTAACCTTTCACAAGAATCAGAAATAATTTATAATTATATTCAGGGTAGTTATTTATATACATATACACATGTATGCACAACTACAAATTAAAATATGTGCAGTGTATTGCATTCTTATACGTAGAAGATATATTGTTATCGCGCCGCGGTAGGAGTTTGTTGGTTGCATCCCGCACTAATCGAAAGTATTAAATTTATTTAACATTGTAATATTGAAGTAAAATGTAAGTTTGATTTGAACATTAGTGAGGGATGCTTAAGCACCGCCACCTCGTCAAGGTAAACTCCATGGACTACGTTTGAATATCAACTCCATTAGTTTAGATTGAAAAATACACGAAAGATACGCTATAAGGACGATTCCACATTGAGATATATTCACTATAGTTAAACTAATTATTTAGAGCGTTAGAAAAAGGTAACTATTAGAGTTAATTTTGAAACGTACCCCGGCGGGGACCTACCTAACTGAATAATTCCCACCCCCTACCTATCTGAAAGATTCCCATCCCCTACCTATAATTTGAGATACTTATTCTAGTTTTGTGCTAGTAAGCACGGGGCACACACAATTATGTGCGTGCGTGCGTGTATTGTAACATTGGGTACGACACAATGTTACACGTGGAGATTGATGTATCTGTAAGAAATTTGGATTAGAAGGCGAACTGCCAAAGGGTGCAGTGTGCAAGTCTGCTCACACACTGCGAAAACTTTAAAAGGGTGGACACCCAGTTAACCAGGACTGGGACGTCCGAAAACATTAAACCTGCAAGTGTGAAAGTACAGTTAGTTATTGGGGCCCACCTCACTCCTTCGGCGGGCCCAGCGAACGCGATCGAGTTGAAGTGACCAACCAACCAACAAATCAATCCGGTTCCCAGTGCACACTCCCGCACTGTCCTACTGTACCCTGGTCGTACAGCAGTAGGCACGAGAGCGGTCAGATACACTGGGCACCCACTGTACTACTAGTAGCACGGATGGGCTTTCTTAGACTTGGATTCATTAGTCGGTTATTTGCAACGCGCCAATATTAACAAACACCACGCATCTCATTTTATTCAAATTTTTATTTAAAAAAAAAATTATTTAAAATTATAACTAAGTCTCAGCATGCCTTTACTACACAATATTAGTGCTCCAAGGTTGCATCGATCATAGTTTTAGCAAAAACAATATTTAAATTAAACGGAGAGTTAGCAAGCAATGATTACACATTAGTGCTCCAAGGTTGCATCGATCTCATATTTAGGACAATAATATCCACATTTACCCGAGAGATACAGTGGCGCGTAATATCAGCGTTATATAAAAAAATTACTATTTATTTGAATTCAATCAATGCAAGTTCTTACAAAATTAATTCGCGACGCGCCCACCCCCGAAACACCCGAGACCCGAATTTAAACCCCAACCAAAAAATGCAAACCCGAGAAGCTAAACAACGCGAGAATATCATTTAAATACAACAACGATCTGCCACCGTAGCAGAACTGCCATACTGGATGGACAGTACGTGTTAGCAATACAAAAAAGGGACAAACTGTTGTTTTCCTCCAGGAATCCAACGGTGGGTGCTCCCACGATGAAAGGGGGGAATATTTACGAATTGAACGAGCGACAAGGAACTAGAGGAAATACTTGCTCCAACCGTAAGGGTAGGGGCTACCACATATATTTGCAACAAAAGCGCGTGTTCCAAACATATGCAGACATTTATTTATTTATTATTAAATGAACCATCAACAAGTTCTGTAAAATAACATCAGGGTGGATTGGAACAAAATACTCTCTCAAGTTATACATATATATACAATTTTCGTGCATGTGCTATTATTTTTATGACTTTAAATCAATACCATTTAATACTAAATAATGGTTTTTTTAGTTATGAATATTTTTATAGACAAATTTTATATTTCCCAGTGTAGTTTAACAGTTTCTGAATACGCGCGTATTCAGAAACTGTTAAAGAAAAGAAGAAAGAAAGAATAAATAATGTAAATACACCCGAAGACAGCGGATTCTCTTTCTATTTTACGACGTATAAGAGAACCACTGACCAAAACGCATGTTCGAAATATTAGGAGTCCAAAAGGTACTCACCAAGTCCAAATCCAAACTTGTTCCTCTCCTACCACAGCTGAAGTTCTTGTTGTTCCTGTTTGGTAGCGTAGCGCAGCGAAGAACTTTATTATTTAAATTCCCGAAATTATTTATTTAAAATTTGCACACGACCATTTTTTTTCACTCACAAACACTGATTTTTATACGGAAAATTACATTTAATTTTAAGACTTACACTAATACTGTACAGGGGGGAAATGGCATATATTTAACGTAGTTAATTCACAAATAAAAATAAACACTCGCGAACTCACTTAATTCACTTTGTTACAAACGGCACAGTACATACATATAAATAAATGCAGAAAGAAAGATAAAAAAGAAACTGGGAAATATAAAAATAGCACACGCTAGGTAATCAAAAAATCACTTACTTGTTCTAAATAAAATGCAGAGTTGAGTAGACTGGACACCCCTAAAACATTAGCAAATGAATTAGAAATCATCGTAAATAATATTTAAACATAATTAAAAACACCCCACATAAACATTTATTAAACAATAATAATCAATTAGGACCGCCAAGTTAACGAAAATAAATAAAAATAATGAATTAATATACGAATTTAACATGCAAGTGTATGATCTACGAATGCCATGGCTAGCAACGCGTACCTTTCGATAGCCAGGAAGTAGATGTTTCATATTTTCGCAAAAATCTAATGTAATCGGTCACCCCGCACAATAAACGTTATAGAATATCAATTAGCAGTCTATTAGTTAACTTTTAACACTAAAATACATAATAGAATCGCGTTTTTTACCCCGTTTTTTATGAATTTTGTTTTAACAAAAATTTGGCCGTGTGGCGTTTAACGGTCGTTCCACGGCACACTACGATGATTATTATATATTAACTAGGTGGTGTTTTTAATATGTAAATATCTTGTTTTGAATTATTTTTATCTAATACTTAAAAAAACACACAACGAAAATAAATAAAAACACTAAATTTATACATGAATTTAGTAGTATACGAATTTAACATGCAAGTGCATGATCTAAGAATGCCATGGTTAGCAACGCGTACCTTTCGATAACCAGGAAGTTGATGTTTCATAATTTCGCAAAAATCTAATGTAATCGGTCACCCCGCACAATAAACGTTATAGAATATCAATTAGCAGTCTATTAGTTAACTTTTAACACTAAAATACATAATAGAATCGCGTTTTTTACCCCTTTTTCAATGAATTTAGTTTTAACAAAAATTTGGCCGTGTGGCGTTTAACGGTCGTTCCACGGCACACTACAATGATTATTATATATTAACTAGGTGGTGTTTTTAATATGTATATATATCTTGTATTGAATTATTTTTATCTTATACGTAAAAAAACACACAGAAATATAAATACAAATAACACATATACGTATATATCAATAGTAAAATGAATTTACTTGAAAATAATTATTACCTAACGAGACCAGACGAGACCGGCAAATACTTTTTATTTTATATCGGGTGCATGCTATGTTAATAAATAGTGTATAGGTGTTCTATATATTATATACGTAGTATTTTTTTAAAATTATATATGTAATTCTACTTGAAAACAATATTAAATTAAATTAAAATTGCAAACGTAAAAGTTCTAACTATAAAATGGCAAATATCGCGTTTCTGAGAGAAACAAATTTCATGGAAAAGTTTAAACAATCATAATAAAAATTCGTATTAATATATCAAATGGTCCTATCCAGGAAATAATGGCCAACTGCTTGATGATAAAATAAATTGTGGGGCACCACGAAATTTTAATAAAATATGTTTTATGATGTATAAGCATTTACAAGTACATATATACATCTATTTAAATATCAATAATAGTAAAATGATAGGTTCTTTCGAATTTAATTACCAAGCGGACCAAACGAAACCTGCAAAAATCTCGCGCGAAGCAAGTATTTATTTTATTTCGGGTACATGCTATGCTAATAAATAGTATGCAAAGTGCTCTATATATGATATATCTAGTAGTATTTAATATTGAATTGATGAATAAATTTTAGATCGAACTATAAACTAAAATAGCAAATATCGCGCTTATTACAAATTTCTCGGTAAAATTTAAATCGTCATAATTAAAATCCGTAGTAAGGTGTAATTTCCTGAAAAGGGCAATATTTTTTATTAATATATACTCACTTCCTCATTTAGAGTTGCGAGTTGATCTGCATGAGCTGATTTCCGGTTCCTGTTCTTGCACACGCGCACAATAAATGTCTATGTTGTACCCGGCGCAATTACAACAATACGCGAATTTACTAGCATATATTTAAATCGATTAAATATTGATTTTAATATCGTTAAAAACTATTAGCGTTAACAAGAGTCTGTAATTTAGCAATGCGAATAATTGCTCTATATTTTCAAATGTTCATATACTAGTCTACATTATTCCGCACTATGTAGCAAAAATTTATCTAATTTTACACGCATTTTACACAAAAACGTCTATAGTGGCCGGCGATCGCCTCAGAACTATTTGTTCTCGAACATATTTGGACAGGTTTCCCGTAAAAACCAGAAATATGGGGATTAAATCTAGCCCTATATCCCATATAAGATAAACAAGGACAGACAATCTGTGACGTATTTTTGTATGAATTGGTTTCTCATTGAATTTTATTTACATGCATAGAACACATGCAAATATAAATTAGATATAAATGTAAATATGCATTTTTGTATGGTCAAAATGTTGCTAAACTCTGCAATGCATTTAGTTATTTGAACAATTGCAACAAAATAGAGCAGAATTTTAACTTCAATTTGATATATGACACAGATATTTTTGATAAACGATAAATAATTTTACAATTACTTAACCATAGTCTAATTTGTCCCTGAATACAATACTTTCTTCTTACTTCGTATAAGAAAGTAATATCGTACCCGACCATTGATGAAAGTAAGTACTATCGTTTCGAAACCAAACATTAAATATAGGTCAAGGTTACAAATAAATCTTTATAATTATCTAGTACAGTATATAAAACATATATTACAAAATAAACTTAATATTTAAATATAACATAAGTTTCTATATCTATTGACAATGAATTTAGAATAGAGTAGCCGTTCTACAAATTAGATTAGTCAAGCTAGCTTCTGATTGGTCGAATATTCTATACTGTATGGTGTAAAACTGGCTTTATGATGCAGTTTGTACGAAAATGACAGCTTGGTAACCTCTAAATTTTGCAATATACTTTCTAAGATACATTTGGATGTAATAATAATATTTATTTAAAGTTTATTTATTAAAAATTAACAATACTACTTAATTAACTTAGACTTCTATGAAATAAGTGTGCATATTTTCGGGATTATTTAGTGTGATATTACATCAATGAATTAAAGGTATAAGGATTATTATATAATAAATGAAAGTGATTAGATTTTGTGTGTTTTTTTTATTACTTTTTTAGGTACATATCATCTTGGAAACTGGTTTTTGAAAGAAAGTTATATTGATATCAAAGTCAACGTTTGGAATGCAACCACAACAAGAATAAGACTGAATATATTAAAGGTAAGTGTTATAGTGTTTTTAATAAAAACAATAAAACGTGCTTTTGTTTAAGTGGAAATTGGTGTTTGCCATTTATTAGTGTGAAAATCATTTTTATGAGTTGTTTTATGATTTATGAAAAAAAATAAATGATAAATATAGTAATATATACATGTATAAATTTGATACATAATTCAATAATTTTTAAATAATATATATTTACGTCTATCCAAAATAGATAAAACATTTTTTAAACTCATGTTACTTTAAGAAACATGTTTCTTTCATATACTTATATATAACAAAAGTTGTACATAACCTCAAACAGACATTTTTTATTTGTTTCTCTTTTATATGTAATGCTAATTATACTAGAATATAACAATTAAAACCAGCTTATTATTTTTGGTTTGTCATTAATCCTACACACTAATCACACACACATACTCCAAATTTAAAAAAAAAGATTAAAATAATAAATCAGTCATACTGCTAAATTACTACTAAATCAGTAATAAATAATAATATATTTATTTAATTATCGCTAGATAATTAATTCCTTATGTTCACGCATATACATTTATCTTTTGCTTAAAAACATTGACATTGGTAATTTTGCTACTAATGATGTCCTTTTTGTGTAAATTATTTATTTTTACTGCGTCTATTTACTTTCCATAGAAAGTATGACTGTTTGCGTCTCCATTTGTTTATTATTATAACAATCGCTTTCCATTTTCATTTATTTCTTTTCACATGCAGATCGTTCTTAGTTGTACATCAATTCTTTTCAATTTTATTCATTGCGTGCTTTCTAATCATTAACCCTTTAATATATAATTAACTTTAAATAAAACAAGCATTGGCGTAGCCAATGCACATAATTTATTTAAAAAAAATTATATAGAATAATTATGATTTTAAAATGGATGTTGGATGACGTATTTTAGTGAGTGATTGCATTTGAAACCAAATCAAAATATTGACTTATAAATTTATAATAAATAGATACATGGATATTTCTTTGAAATACTTCAAACAACTTTACTTAACTTAACAAACATCTGTCATTAGCACCGTGTGCTACTTATTCATTCAAAAGAAAACAGTACTCGTCAAGGATACGAAATTAATTATTTTTCGTAACTTAATAATAGTACTTATACTTACACTACAGTTCAACCAATATAGCTGTGCAGGTCAAGGTTGCTCACTTATACGTTACTTTTACTCATTTTTACTCGAAAATCTCCTACATATTTTTTTCTGTATCAACAATTTTAGTACGCTTAAAAATAAACTAAATGGTAGATTTGATTAATTTTATAATGTATGTGAATTATAAATGGTAATTGAAACAGTTGATCAATTCTTGTAAAGATCATAAAGTAACAATGCCGGAAAACGAATATAAATAGTAGAAGGAGAGAAAGATGACGCATTTGGTAAAAACAAAGCTGATTGAAAGTGATAGTCATTGCGTGTTAAGTTAGGTTATGGTTATGCGAAAAGTTGAAGGTTGAATTACGCTCTTATACGTATTTCTTACGATTTGATCATCCCTGTATCCATATATGCGCTGCTCTTCTGCGCATATCGCACCAAGCCACCTATTTGTATTAAATATACAAAAAAAAATGTTTCCTCTATTTTTTTATTCTTTATAAATTATATTACAAATCTTTTTTATTATACTTATTTTTAATTCACTTAGAATAAGATTGTTAAATAATTTCGTTATTTCCTAAAAGCTTATTTTACGGCAGTGCATATTTATACTAAATATTATTTTAGAAATTTTTTCGTTTTTAATTTATGATTTTGTATCCATGTTTGTTGAACTTAGATGAAAAGAGAAATGATTATTTTAACAAATATATCAAAATATTTTGATCTGATCAAACATTTTCTCATTCATGATTAATTGCATAATTTGTTTATTGAACCATGATTTTCACATAAAAATAAAATTGAAATTGCTTTAGAGTAATTTTTTTTTGTTATAAATTGTCGTTTTTTGATTTATTTTTTAAATTGTTTTTTTGTTCGTAAAAATTTTCAAAACAATATAACTAAAAAAAAACGATTTATTTTGTCCGACAAATTTACTAGGAAATGAAATAACTGATAATAACAGATAACAGTGATATTTTTTAAAATAACTGCATGTTTTTTTGGAAAATGCTGTAACAGCTATAAATTAAATAATATATTTTTTTAAAATATGTTGATATTCAGTTATTTATTTTTCAAACTTGATAATTTTTTTTTTACTGATACCTATGCATTATATATGCTCAAATCATTTTGGTCAACAGCAATTGCAATCAGAACCAACCCAGAACCATTTGTGCATCGATGCATGTAATATGTCTAACTTAAAGTAAGTATCAAACCACTTTAAATTCACATTAAAATTCACCCCCACAATTAACTCTATGTCCAAAATATATATATATTTATAAAAAATGTATTGTGCTTTTTTTTTTATAAAAATGCATATATTAATTAAAATTAAATTACGTATTTATAATATATGTGCAAGCCAGATGTAAACATCCGTGTGCGTATGTTCAGATCACAAAAATAACTTATTAACTAAATAAAAAAGCGTGAATGCACATCGTTATAAAAGTAAAATACCTTTGAGATTACGTTCGGATCACTTTTCAAGATCATTGACATCTAATTCTCAAGGCATTTGTTTGTATATATATATATAAAATTTTTAGAAAGTTCTCAAGACGTAACATCTTAGTGAAAGTGTGTGTACTTGGTAAAATGGTTAAAAAATAACCAGATACCATAATGCTGGTAACTGTCGGGCAAACCGCACCGGTCAATCTGGTACTTTAAGTTAGTGCTCGTGAAGTATTTCAAGTGAGCTTAAACTCTGGCCTGACCAGAGTTTTTTCGCATTCACGCTTCATATTGGGTTTCTTGTCAAAATTGTGAAACAGTGTTTTTGTTAGTGATTTTAGTTTATCACAACTTTTTCATCAATTGTATTTAAGAATTGTGATATTTTTTAAAGGTATGCTATAACAACCTTAAACAACAACACCAAATTTAATTTATTACAGGAAAATATAATTAGCATTGCATTTTTTTTATTGCCAAACATAAAAAAAAAACGTTAAAAAAAGATACTAAAACATATCGTTAATTCTAATATCCTATATTTTGATAATTATTTTTAAAAAAATTAATAATTTTTTTATACAAATATAACATTTATTATAAAAGTAATTCGCCTAGTGACACGGAAAAAAAATTATAATAATATCTCTAAACACTCTAATGTACTTATTTATGCACTTTCTGTACTATTAAATAAGTAATATGCGTCGTAGAAGTAGATAAAGTTGTCTATTTTTTTTCCTTCCATTTATTATTCGTAGATTGAAAATGGACATATTTACAATTTATATATTTAGTATGTTTATTTAAAATATATACCCTGCCATCTAGATCTCGTTTAAGACAGCGACGTATTTTTTTAAATATAGTACTCACGTTTCACGACAGGGCTACGTTACAAATCGTCCAAAAAATTTTATTATTTTACAAATTCTCAACGTATTATTTTGTTTATTTAATAAACCATCGTAAAATGTCCTAATTATGATTTCGCTAATTTTGAATATTTACAATATAGATTGACGCAACCACGAAATCTATAAATATTTATTTTCCATATACATTTTTCTGCCACATATCGCAAAAATGTATAAACAGTCAAGTCTACTTAGAAGTATATTTTTAGATTTTATTTATATGAAAGATTTATGGAAAATTTAATTCGTAACAAAATTATTCCTTAAGGAATAACATAAATTCCCCGCCCCCCACTCTCTGCTTGTTTGTTTCGCTTATATTTACATACACATAAATAACTTCATATGCCAATTAAATGGGGTGGCAGATATTTAAAGTTTCTAGGAACGCACTGATATAACAGTGTTCCCAATGTTAGCGAATAATAACCATGCATCTCAATTTTAGACTGTTTTTAAATGTACATATAGACACGTGCGTTCAAATAATTAAAATATATCGATTACGACATTATTTGTGATTAGAATATTTATCAATTCGTGCAAAAACAGTTAAAATATTTGTATGACATAAATTAGTTTATGAAACTAATAGTAGAATTAATTGCTGATCCTTTTTCGAGTTTTATTTTCGTTTATGGTGACTTTCTCCGCTCTGACATCACTTATACCGTATTATGGGATGGCCACTTTTGATTTTTATTTGCATATTATTACTATACAAATTTCACTTATAGACTTTTTGCAATTCTGTAACACCTTGTCAATGAACTATAAAGCTTACTGTAGACAACACTTCTTCTCAAGTTATTTTAGTTTTAAAAGTTGTAAAAAAAAAAATTAACTAAAATAATTTTTGATTGCATGTCAAATTATTAATAATTTATATGAACAATTACAATCCATATAATTGAAAGTGTATCGAGAAAGCGTTAGGTCTACAATTTGTTAGACTGTGAATGATAGAAAGTGTCTAATAAGTTGAGTTATTTGAAAATTAGATGTTGTACAGTACTGATCTAGAGTTAATTACTATATTTGCAATCGTTTTGCAACAATTGGCACATTTTCGTCAATTAAATTAATTTGAAACATTATAACAATGGTTCATATATCACGCTATATAATTTCTTAAATAAATAAATAAAAAATGCTAGTTTAAAAATAGATGTGCCTATTTTTAAAATGAAAACGTCTTTTGAAATATATTCTTAACAAAAATCTAGAAGTAGAATGACATTGCCATTGTCCAATTTGACACATAAATTGCACGAATGTATATATTACAAAATCGTATTCTAACATATATTGTGCAATTTAAATAATAATTGTATATGAGTAACATTGACAAATCGCAATGTATGAAAAGTATTACAGTAATTGGAAAGGATCTTATACATTGCTAGAAAGACATATTTGTAATTTATAAATATGCGAAATCCAATACGGATTGACTCATCATCTCTAGAAAGGCATCTCGACGTAAAACATCTGCACTCTTGAATTATTCAAGTCATGGGTGACGTATTAAGGAAACTCCGTAATGTGCTCTACTTTAAATTAAACTATAATTCGATTAACTCAAAATTCTCGCTAATTGAGACGTACACAATTGCACGGTTCATACTACTGGGGTTTCCGGACCTATATTTAAACTAAGTCAGTAATTGTATTCCTTGTATCAAAATAGACAATCATTTTAATTCTCAGAATATTTTTGCACATTTATTACAAAAAACTGGCGTACATCCAACTTTACAATTACTTATAGGTGTTTCAAATTAAATGTTCCCGCGCGCTCAAATCTAACACCTCAAGAAAAATTCAATGTTGTAAGTTTTTATGATTACCTCAGTGTTGTCAACTGTGTAAAATAAATTCTCCCTAGATGTTTATATTTTGGGTTAGTCAAATTTTAATGTATAATTGAACGGTTTACAAAAAAACGTACTGCGATTTCAATAATTGTTTAAAATCAAAGGTCAAATAAATAAACGTTGCCGAAATATGACTTATATAAGAAACTGATAAACTGTCTTACTATTTTAATTGTGTTAAAAAAATTAGCTATTTTAAAATAAATAAAATTCTTATTAAATTGCGAGTCTAATAAAATTCTGATTAAAATAAAAAATTGTCGCTAAATGCGGAATAGTTTTTTATAGTTCTGAAATTATAATAATTTAAATTATAAATTCAGTTAACAAACTACGATGTTTGTTTATAACATCTTTTAAACAAATCGAATATGTGGTATTTGTGAGAATATGTTTCATCATTATTTATTTACTTAAGTAGTTTTTGAGAAAAAAATTAAATGGAAGAAGGTTGATTTTCTAGCATTTTTTATTGTGCAATAGTTACTTAAAGTGCGATTTTTCCTCAAGTTCTTAAAATTAACAAACTGACAACGGTTTCAAGTACATTTCTTGTTGGTTAATTGTAGAAATGCTAAATTTCGTATAGTTTAAAATCATAAAATATAAAACGGATATAACTGTTAAAATGTGGACGTAATGTTTTCGAAACTGATTAGTTTGTAGTTATTAGTGTAAAAAAACGTGCGGAAATGATTGAATGTTTCCTAAAAATTCGTTGTGTGTCTAGAACTAATAAAAAAGACCACAGTCTAAATAAAACAGCGCTTATTTTAAATATAGACATATACATTTATTTACGTTCGCTTTATGCTTACATTGAGTTTCTGACAAATCGGCAACATATAGGGTAAAACGACCAGTTTCGGCACAGCGCTAGTAATGGCACAGGTATCAAAAACTTGGTTTTATAGGTTTAAAACTGTGCAAATGCGTAGGTATAACAACGATTTAAATATTTATATATAGTTTTAAACAAGAAAAAACCTTTAGAACGTCCATTTAAAAATTATTAATTAAAAAAAAAACGAATATTGTTTAGCGATATCAAAATTGTACTTTTCACAGCCATTTCTAGTTAGTTTACGGTTACCATAGCTTAAGCAATTACAATCATATTTACTAGAAAAACGTATTTTTTTAATATGTACCTGGTTAAATAAACTAAATGAATAGTTCATCGAAACATTTCAAATGTTGAATATTGACTTTTTTTTATTTTTTAATATTAAAAACACGTGTTCTTTAATTAGTATGAAATTTGAAGAGCGCGCCAATTATAAAAGCACTTTATGCTTACAGCGCTTTAATATTGGCGCCGCTGCTGCTATATGTGGAACGGTAAACAGAGACTCTCTGACAGTAATGAAGTGAGGTTAGAATATTAATGTTTTTACATATTTCTTATAACAAGAACAAATTTTAACTACAGATAAATAATTCTTTAAAAGGTATGTATCAGTTATTATTTACATTATACGTACACTGAAATTTTATTGTTTATCTCATAAAAAATAAAAATCTAAAACATGACCTATTTAATTTATTTTTGTATTCGTTTGAATAAATTATTTTTATTTTAGTGAAAACTGGTAAAAACAATGACACCGTTAATAAAAAGGGTAAAAAGAAGTGTGAAAAATCAAGAATTAGAACCAAAACCTCTTATACAGGTGGGGCAAAACAACCTCCCTAGTTTCAACAGAGAATTGTGAAGCTAGCAGAGGTCGTAACAGGGTAGGAATGGCGTGAATGGCGGCAGAAAGATATGCCGTGTGTATGTGTTACAAAAGGATTCAGTCGTAAACACAATGTGGACGAACGAGCAGCGCGCTTTTGCCGTGGAAGCATACATACGCGAAAAGGAGTCTGTAATCGCCGCCCAGCACATTTCCATCTTTCTGGCGGTGTAAATAAACAAAATGTTCGATATTGGTGCGAAAACAATCTGAGGGTGATCCACGAGAAGCCTCTGCATAGTGATCGTGTCACAGTTTGGTGCGCAGTTTCCCGAATAGGGATTATCGGGCCTTACTTTTACTACAGGAAAGAAATTGGGCAGTTACCGTCAATTCTGGGCGCTATATGAACATGCTCCAGAATTTTTTTGCCCCTGCTCTTAAAGAACTTGGTCTCGAGAATGTCTGGTTTCAGCAGGACGGGGGGGAAGCCACAGCCCACACAGCGCGGGCATCAATGCTGGTTTTGAAGGAAATGTTCCCCGCGTGCTTTGTCCCTCCCTGAGAGGAGACAATCCGCACGGAAATTCGCCGTATACCTGAAGAAATGCTTGAAAGGGTTATGCAAAACTTCAAAAGTCGCTTGCAGCAGTGTGTAGACAATGAAGGACAACACTTGGCCGATATGATTTTTAAAACTACATAAGATAAAACTGGCCATGTAACTACTTTATTTTATTGAAATAAATTTTTTGTATCTCGACTCCTTTTTCTTTAATTCACTTGCAAAACTAGGGAGGTTGTTTTGCCCCACCCGGTACACTTGAAAAAATACTTTTATCTGAAATTACAAGATGAAAAGTATTCTTATCTAAAAAAATAACTAACTAGAAAAGATTTCAATTTTTCATTGTTCACAAAATTTTAATGCAAGAAAAGTATTAAAAATTTTGATGTAATATACCTATTTATAAGTAATTTTAATATTTCGATTAAAAATTATTATTTAATTAAAATATCATTTGCATTATAGATAAAGAATAATATTGTTGTCTACATTTATAATTTAGAACTTTATAAATATTAAATTTAGCTTTAGATAGGTATAGTACCTACCTCTATAATTTAAAAATTTATAAAATAAAGCTACTGGAAGTGTTTTTTTATAAATATATACCTAAATTTTAGGAAATCCAAGCTAAAATATATAAATTTATAACTATATTTGCCGTGCTATTACTAGAAAGGACTGTGCGCTAAAAGGCAACCACCGTCTAAAAACTGGCATTTTAACATCGAATTATAAATTGTGAACAAAATTACCTAAAACATCAATAAACAATTTAATTTTTTTTTTTAACTTTATAAAACACTTAAACTTTAAAAATTTTCAATTATTATATAAATATATTATCCATATTTTTTTTAATCCTCAAAAGAGTAGAGAATTTTCTTAACTGTGCCACAACTGGTCGTTTTACCCTAGCGAATCAAATTCTTTGAATTTTCCCGACTACTTTTACGCATGCTTACATATAAAATTTGTATCAGTTTAACTTTAGACTAGACTTGCTAATGATGTTCTAGTAGTGATACATGTTACACCTACAAACAAACCTGCATTTATATTACTCAGTGAAATTAAAAATTTTATTTAAATTTTGTGATATTTTATTATTTTTACATACAAACAAGGTAAATTACCAATTAAGAGTTATTTAAATGAATGTTTATTTGTTTATAAATGTGTTGAGTTTAAGTTCTTATTTACAGTGTAGGGCTTAAATATTCGTTTTATATTTATTAAACTTTTAGAGCTTATATTAGAATTTGAGATAAATTGTTTAAACAATTTAACTTATTAATGGATGTAGTTTTGATTGTTGATACGAATGTAAATAAACTAGCACCTGATTGCAATAATGATTTTTATGCGTTTTCCTATTACGTAATTTCCACTTAAAATCTATTTGGGAACGAAATCATTTGTATTCTTTTATGAGGAGTTTATTTTGCTTATGTAATCCATTCATACGTACTAAGATAGTTATTTTTTTTCATGCAAATGCCTATTTGTCATTGAAATCATACGAGATTTTGTTCACGTATTTACACAAATATATTCTTTTCTTCTAGTGTTGGTATATATTTTAAGATATTTCCCCGCTAGTGTCAGTATAGTTTTACATTTCAAACAAATTCGTCACTTATTTCCCAACGTTTGTGAGTGCGCTCAGTTTTTATTTGAGTGGTTAATGTGGATAGGTTTAAATATTTAGTATGTTTTGTTTTTACTTTTAATCCAAAATTTAATTACTACATATTGTTATTTGGAATTTATATATAAATATATATGTAAATAAAAAAAAACTACATTATTAAATGTTTTTATTTTTTATTGCGAAATAAATTGCGTTATATTTTTATTATTTGTTGGAGTATTATCTATAATTGTTCACTGTAAATTTATATCAATTTGTTTTTGTTGTAGACTAACGACGCGTAAGAAAAACCAAGTTGTCAATTCCAAGCTACCAAATATCAAAATGTCGTCCAGTTTCTTCCACGCATACGGCAAAATCTGCGCCCTATACCCATGGGAGGTGATATTCACAACAGTGACGATGACAACATGTCTACTTACGATAGACCAGCAACAAACGGGCGCAGATCCACACAAAATAATCTCGAAAACATGCAAAGATTGCCACCACGAAGCCGAATACAACGCAGCCGGCATCATAATCATGACAATCATCCGATGTATAGCAATATTATACAGTTACTATCAATTTCGAAACTTACGAAAATTGAATTCGAAATACATCCTGATTATCAGTGGCTTCTTCACCGTATTCTCAAGTTTTATATTCACTACAACGCTGATCAACTTCCTCCAGATAGATATCAGTGATTTGAAGGATGCGTTGTTCTTCTTTTTACTACTAATTGACTTGTCGAAAACATCGCTTTTAGCACAATTTGCTCTTAGCTCGAGCAACCCGCAAGACATTCGTAATAATATAGCGAAAGGCATGTCTATATTAGGCCCTACAATCACTCTAGATATGATTGTCGAAACACTACTATTAAGCGTAGGAACTTTATCTGGTGTTAAGCGTTTAGAAATGTTATCATATTTCGCTTGTTTATCAGTTGTTGTTAATTATATTGTCTTCATGACATTTTATCCAGCTTGCTTGTATTTGATTATGGAATTATCCAATCTAGGCGAGAAAGGCAAATCATTATTTGTTGGAATCATCAAAGAAGATCATAAAGTGAACCCAGTCGTACAACGAGTTAAAATGATCATGTCGTTCGGTTTAATGCTAGTTCACCTACATAGTCGCTGGATATCATCGGATCGCGTGAACGATGATTTAACAGCGTCATTCAACGCGGATTCAAACAACACTAATCTTGGCACTGATGTATCATCATTAAACGAATACTTCTTAAAATGGCTGACGCTCAGTTGCGATCACATCGTAATTCTAATACTCGTCTTAGCCTTAACTGTTAAATTCATCTTCTTTGAAGACACCCCTGAGATGAACGAGCTCCAAGAAGCTGCTTCAGAACCACGAAAATCAATCACCATAGAACCGAGTCCCAGTTTAGAATGTTTCAAATCGGAATTTTTCGATGAGAAATTCGTTGATAAACATGTTCAAACTGGTTTGGTGGATGATGTTATTAAAGATGTTAAAACCCCGAGAGATTTAACCCAGTGTGTGGATATTTATAAAGCGGAAAAAACTGCGAAAAATCTAACTGATGAAGAAGTAATGATACTAGTCAAACAAAAGTATATACCATCGCATCAATTAGAGAAGATAATGGAGGATCCATTGCGTGGCGTGAAAATACGACGGCAAATCACGGAAAAATCAACGATTAATTTACAAGAGTTACCAGTAGAAAATTTCAATTATGGCAATGTTTTAGGATCATGTTGTGAGAATGTTATCGGTTATGTTCCTTTACCACTTGGCGTAGTTGGGCCCTTGTTATTAGATGGGAAACAAATACAAGTCCCAATGGCAACAACAGAGGGTTGTTTAGTCGCTAGTACGAATCGTGGTTGTCGAGCAATAATGATAAATGGCGCCACTAGTCGGATCGTTGCTGATGGTATGACTCGAGGTCCAGTCGTACGATTTCCCTCCCTCTCCCTAGCCAGTGAAACTCTCCACTGGATAGAAACACCAGAAAACTACGCACTTATAAAACAAGAGTTCGATTCCACGAGTAATTTTGCACGTTTAACTAAAATCCAAGTCAAAATTGCCGGTCGATACTTATTCATACGTTTCGTAGCCAAAACTGGCGATGCAATGGGCATGAACATGCTATCAAAAGGCACTGAAAAATCACTTTATTTCATCCAAAATCGTTTCCAAGAAATGGAAATTTTGAGTTTGAGCGGTAATTTTTGCGCAGACAAAAAACCTGCTGCAGTCAACTGGATCGAAGGGCGCGGTAAAAGCGTTGTATGCGAAGCAATAATACCCGCGCAAGTTATAACAACCATTTTGAAGACTTCAGTTCATGCGCTAGTCGATGTGAATATTTCGAAAAATTTAATTGGTAGTGCCATTTCGGGGAGTATTGGAGGTTTTAACGCTCATGCAGCAAATATAGTAACGGCCATTTTTATTGCAACGGGACAAGACCCAGCCCAAAATGTAGGGAGTAGTAATTGTATGACGCTGATGGAACCTTATGGGGAGAACGGGCAAGATTTGTATATTTCGTGTACGATGCCGTCGTTGGAGGTAGGCACTGTTGGAGGCGGGACTATATTACCTGCGCAAAGTTGTTGCCTGGATATGTTAGGGGTGCGGGGATCGAATGTAGAGAACCCCGGTGAAAACGCGAACCAGTTAGCGAGAATTGTGTGTGGAACTGTACTAGCCGGTGAACTTTCGTTAATGTCTGCTTTAGCAGCGGGACATTTAGTTAAAAGTCACCTAACGTTTAATCGAAAAACGACATAAGTTTTATTATATACTTTTTTTTGATGCAAAATAATGTATACAAATTTATATTTATTATTTCATCTGTATGGAAGACTATTTTGTTATGATTTCATTTCTTTTTATTATTATTATTGTTAATGAATTATTTTCGCTTACTAATGATTTCGACGTTCAAATTTAATAATAATAAAACTATTACTTAAACTATAGGTACATTGTGTTTTTTATTTTCCTTTTTCGAAAAATTCTACCGCCATTACTAACTTGAAATTTTCATTAATTTAATTTTTTAACTAATATTAATTCAAAATAAAATAATAACGGGGCGCTGATCTTTGGAATGTAATTGTAATTTACGGGGATTAAGGCATCTATCTCGTTAATCTTTAACCCATAGTTAAATTAGCACCACAAAAGGTCGCTAAATAAATAACCGCAAGACGGCAAGAGTATAGCTTTTGATATTTCGGATTATATATTGCCTCGATGAACCAATGGTAGTTTACTTGCAATACATGTATGGATATACTTTCATGGATCTTTTACGTTATAGAATTGCAGTAGATCTGTTGCTTAGATCAATAACCTTGAAAAGATTTTGAATTTTTTTGTATGTGGTAAAATTTCTATATAAAATACAGAGTAGTAAAATAAATCTTGAACTGGTTTTAAATGTTTATACAAGTGTTATGAATTTTCTATATAAAATTTAGAATAATAAAAATAAAACAAACATAATTCCTTGCCCATTCCTATTAAATGAGGTGGTAGAAAACCCTTTACATTCATTCCTAAATTGATTCGAAACTAACATTGTTGGTTGTAAGAAAATGGGTATTTTTAATAGGATTTTATTTTAATTATTCGACTAATAATAATCTTAAATATGTTTTTATAAATTTTGAGGCACATAATACAGACTATTTTTAAATCAATATGGAATTTACTATAATCTCGAATTTGTGTACAAGTGTCGATTACTTGGCTAGATAAAAAATAATTGGAATTTTTTTCGTGGAAATTCAATAATGAAAATGCTAAGACACAACATTTTCGCAAACAAATTTAAATAGTAGCATTTAATTCCGAGAATTATATTTTTTAATCACTAACAATATCGCTAGGTGATAAGGATAAGATTTAAAGTTGATACTTTTTTACGTAAAAACAAAATAAAAATGTATTATTCTAGTATAGAATTTTAAAAGTTATAAAAAAATATATATTCAAATCGTATTTGAAACGCTGTATTATTGAAGTCTAAAAATAGTTTTATTATCTGTAAGAATTTATAAGAAAAAAGTTTCGAACTCTAATGGTACTTCTACCAATAGGAAGACTCATCGGCCGAAGCCAATAGGAGTTAAAATCACTCCTCCTCTCGTATTATTATTTCTGTTCTTTGAAATAAATCCAAAAACCGTTGCTGGATTCCAACAATCACAAGACATGAATTGTGAATTTATTATCTGGGAAAAAAGAGGGGGACTTGTTGCCGTAAAGATATACGCCTCTCGCGCTCAGAGTCGCGCATTTGGGTTACTTGCATTTTATGTCGAGTATTTGAGTGCATCAGATCTATAACGATTTTTACACATTTCTTTTAATCAAGTGTTAAGAGCTTATTATTTTATACGAATATAGATGCTTAATCCCGAATTCATTATGCAGCAATCACGCGTATTATTCCAGCCACATTTACCGGTTCATGCGTTTTTGGATACTCAAGGTGTTAACCAGCGATTATTGCAACTCTCTATGAAGACTGGATTCGATTGCATCCAGAGGAATGGCCAACGGCACTATGGACCACCACCGAACTGGGTAGGACCACCCCCAGAAAGAGGTATATGAAATATGAATGTAAATTGGAATAGGATGTAAGTGCCTATATTTTGGTCACTTATTTTTAATACTATAAAATTCAATACTATAAATCTTATTCATCACCATTTTGATAATATATTAATAATAAACATGTAAAATAAAACTTAATGCCAGGTGCAGTAAGAAAAAAAATTGATCTCTCACTGCAGAGATCTTTAACACGTGTTGCAAACAATCGGGAATGTCTCAAGGTTGTTATTGTTCAACTTTTTTATTTTGTTTACAATATTTTTTTCAATCTAAACAATGCTATGTTTATTTCTAACTGCATTCTATTTCGAAGATATACAGTTGTACCTAAATATCTATCATACATATACATATTATTTAGTTTAGTTTTATGAAAATAATAAAATATTATTTTTCTAACTTTCTAAAACCCTATAGGACGCCCATGCCATTCCTGGAATGCTTATCACTAAACTCTTGCGCATGCATTCTGGACATTTAAATATAACGTATGTCTGTATTGTACAGATTTTTATTAAAGATACAAAATAACATAAATAATAAAAATGTATTATAGAACTATTTTACTGTTGGTATTTAGATTTCATTGTATTTATTAGGTTCTGAAGTATTTATTGGTCGTTTGCCCCGCGATTGTTTTGAAGACGAACTCGTACCGCTGTGCGAGAGTATTGCGCCGATCTACACCATCCGAATGATGATGAATTTCACGGGTTTCAATCGTGGTTTTGCTTTCGTGTCCTTCTGCAATTCTCATGATGCTTGGCGGGCTGTTTCTATGCTCAATGAGACTGAAATTCGTCCTGGTCGCAAGATAGGTGTTAGTAAAAGTTTAGATAATTGCCGATTGTATATTGGTGGTATTCCTACCGATAAAACTCGCACAGATGCTTGGGAAGAATTAGGAAATATTGTTGCGGTAAATTTGTATTTAGTCGTAATATTATGGGACAAAGTCGATTAAATATTTGTGTATTTATATTAACAGTCTATTAAGGATATTATTTTATATTGTCATCCGGAAGACCGCTCGAAAAATCGTGGGTTTTTCTTCGCTGAGTTTGATTGCCATCGCTCGGCAGCTATGGCAAAACGGCAAATGGCACCCGGCACTATTAAACTGTGGAATCATGATGTTATTGTAGATTGGGCTGATCCTGAACCGGATGTTGATCCAACCATTATGGCAACTGTAAGTACTATAAATATTAATTGAAAACTATTATTTATGTATTGAATTGATATTAAATGCAGAATTAAATCTAGATAATGAAATTTTCTTTTTTTATTCCAAATTAGGTTTCGAAATTATTTATCAGAAATCTGAATAACCGTGCAGATAATGAGTATTTGAAAAGAGCTCTTTTGGAGGTAGTGCCTTCTCAATCAATACATCGAATTTACATCGCGGGTCATTACGCTTTTATTCATTTGGACACTAGAGCAAATGCTCAAAAAGCGAAAGAACAATTGGAATGTAAGTTTGAATTTTGATTTTTTTTGAAAAGCTCATGGATTATACTTGTGTTACAAATGTTTGTTTTGATTGTTATAGGCTTAGTAATTGATGGCGAAGAATTGGAAGTACAATGGGCACGGCCACGGTGTTATAAAAAGCAAGTAACCATTTCCGGAAATTGCAGGTATATTTATTTATTGTCATTTCCGGAACTCTCAGGTACTTATATTTTTTTTTTTTCTAACTTACAATTAGTAACATAAAACGTGTTATTTTCCGAAGCTTGGTCAATCAGTTTAAATCTAATTCGGATTATAATTTCAAATATGTTAACAGGATTGCATTTACTAAACTCATATTAAATATGGGTTTAATGCAGTAATCCAGCTTAGCTGTCATTTATCTGTTAATTTCAGGTCTGTTCCACCACGTCTTCGGAAGCTGTCGGGTTGCAATAATTGTCCACAGATTAATGAAATGAAACCAGTAATTCCATACATACCAGTGTACCATCATCCTGGTCCGTTTTACACATGTTAAATTCCTTAAAAACCTAATCAATACGATTCCTATTTTATATAAAATACCGAACGTTCAAATGACATTTAGATTTAAGTACTTTTGCCTTTACATGTGCGCCTTTTCTTAATCTAGATTTAGAATAGTTTAAATCGCCGACGAACATTTGCATGGTTGGAAGATTTTTAAAAAATTTAACAAACCTTTCGGTACAGTTAAAAATAAATTAAACACTTTTACAATGACATTTTATAGGCTTTTATATTACATTAAATTCAATTTTCCTTTAACTCTAGGAAAAGTTACGAATTAACTATTTGATTTCCAATTATTAGTTTTAGTGCAATGAATTTTGAAATAAATTTAAGTTCATGAATAAGTCTATAAAATATTATTTTTGATTTTAAATTAATTACTGTGTGAAAGTAACTGCATAAATAATTCTAAATAAAATGTTTCTAATCAATTGAGAATAAGGGCAACATATAAATTAAATTTTTGTTGGATATTACAGAATAAGTATTTTTTTTTCGTTTTTGTTTATTTTTTTTTATTTTGATACTCTTATTTTTATATTTCTTAAATATTTACATTTTTTTTTTGTGTTAATACTCAACAGTTTACATCGTATTGTGTTCATACATTTAAATATTAAGAACCTTTATTTTTATGTACTGAATTTGTATTATTCGAAGTATAAGTAATATTACATTAGTTTAATCAGGATTGCCAAAGTACTTAAGCTAATCATGATACATATACCTTACACTAGTTATTTACTAACTATAATTTAGTTGTCTTGATTCGTGATTATTGATCTCATTATTCCATGTCAAATATTGACGAACTGATTTATTTTTGTCTGTTAATTAAGATTATTTTCGTGTACTAAGAAATAGTTTTGTATATTGAAGAATAAATAAATAATATTTTCAGTAAAGATTGCCTATCAATAATCAATAAATCCTGTAACAATAGTTTGAAATCATGTTGCATTAATATAATAGTGATTCTACATTAACTGATAGGTATCTGTTTGCGTGGTTTATTGTGTCACTGGAACATACCAAGTATTGAAATATATATGTGTAATGTAGAAATTAATCAATTTAGCATAACATATAATTTTTGTATCAGTATTTTTACTGTCTGTGAAAAGCAGTGTATTTGTTCGCAGTTCAAAATGATGCAACACGATAAATCATTTAAGAAACAAGAGATTAAGAGTAAGATTAAAAAAATCGCGTACTACGAAGGTTTGTTGCGAACTAGTTGGAATTATCAGGGGGTACAGTTTTTCGAAAATTCCACTTTACATGGAGTGCGGTATATTGCTGAACATGGTAGGCCGTTTCTTGAAAAGTAAGTAATTTTTTTTATATTTTCCACGCATAGAAAATGAATTAAGTACTATGAAGACTTTTTGCAAATAATTAGAATTGCGCCTATTATAGATTTATGTGGTTTTGCTGTGTGACAATTGGTGCCATTGCAACAATGATCATTATTGTGTCGCTTTGGGGTAAATTTCAAACAAATCCGACAATTACTGGCCTGGATACTGATTTTCATAGTTGGGATGTACCGTTTCCGGCTCTCACCTTATGCGAAATAAACCCTAGCAATGATACATATATAGACAACTACATTGAAGAGTTAAGTTTTTTTTTTAATAAATCATATATGTTTGTTATTTATAATTAAAAATATGCCATGATTTAATATTGCAATTTTAAATGTTTTGTGGTAGAAAATGGCCTGGGTCTGCAGATGTTGAATTGAAAAGAGAATTTTTGATCAAATTAGCTCAGTTAAACTATGAAAATATGGGAGACTTTGAGAAGTTTACTAAAAATCAAGAGTTTATTTCTCTGGATGATGATTTGAAACAGTTGATTTATAAGGTACATATTCCTGTTCAAAAATTATTTACGTTTATTGTGCATAAAAATGAATATATAACATAAAAAAATATATGCACTAGTGCAACATATTTATTGTTTATGTGTGAAGGTTGTATCGCGTTGTGAAGATTTACTATTCGAATGCAAGTGGAAAAGTGAGACGTATAATTGCTGTTCAGGAATTTTTCCAATATTTACTGAAAACGGATACTGTTACACATTTAATTCGAGACACTACGAACAATCTTGGCCATGGTACTAAAAATTTTCTTAAATAGGTTTATTAAAATAATGAGAATATTTAATAATAAATCATATTATTTAGGCTAGATGAAAAACTACCACTATTTGAACTAGAGTATATACAGGAAACGGATGTTAAATGGTCGTTTATGTTTGGTAGTAATAGTCCAAAAATGTTGGTAAGTGTAATACAGAATTAATAGATATAAAACATTTATTGTATGATTTTTTTTTTTAGATATTTATTCACAATTCAGATGAAGTCCCAAGTATAGACACAAATCCCCAACATGAATGGGACCAAAAAGTCAATAAAATATCATTTTCAATGAAACAAACATATACAACACCAGATGCCAAACAATTATCGATCAGACAAAGGCATTGCATTTTTGAAGATGAAGTTAAATTAAAAGTCGATACAACCATGTATACATTTACAGCCTGCACCAGGCAATGCAGGTAAGAGATTATATAATTATTCCAACTTTAAGATACTTAATTTTAAAATGTGTATCAGTAAATATAAAAGAATTCGTTGCGTTGGCGCGTAAAATTTGTAATAAATAAGCGGAAACAGTTGTATAATGTGGAATAAATTTTTTATTTTAGGATGGAAACGTCTAAGAAGCATTGTGGATGTGTTCCGTTTTTTTATCCAGAAATTGATGGGTTTACTCACTGCAAAATGAAAGATATGGCTTGCATTATAAGCCATCGAAAAGTTATAGAAAATATCGAGACATGTTCGTGTGAATTGGGATGCTCTAATACTGTGTATGAGGTTGAGAAATTAACTGAAAGGACGTAAGTTTATTGATATGTATCTCAGTTTTATTTTGAATTTTGAAATCTTTAAAATTAATTTGTTTTTGTTATAATTTTTTATATGTCAGAGATCCATCTATTACTGTTTTGGATTCTGAGTTTGTGTCATGGCCGATGGTGCGTTACAAAAGAGAAGTACTTTTTGGTTGGGTTGATTTACTAGGTAAATAATAATAAGACTAGTCGTTTTTTCAAAATTATTTTATTAATATTTATACATATTATAAATTACATATTATTTAGATCAATTTATATGAATTTACTAAAAGTAAATCGACAATGAATTAACTATTCACATATGAATCTTCTTGTTTTAGTGTCTTTTGGTGGTATAGCAGGCCTCTTCTTGGGATTCAGTTTATTGTCAGGTGTTGAGATCATCTATTACTTCACGTTGAGAACATGCTGCATGGTGTATAAGGAACGATCAGAAGTGGAGCGGATCCGTTTAGAACAAACAACGAAAAAGAAAACTGATTATGATCTGAGTTTAGTGCCTTATTTCAAGAAAAAACCAACAAATGAACGAGCAATTCATGATATTTTAGAGAAACAAAATGTTCTACTTGGAAAAGTCAATGTAAGTATTAAGCAAATGCCTTTTTATCACATTTTACCGCGTAATAAAGAAAATTCTATAGGTATTTTTGAATTTTTTTAAAAAAAGTAGCTTATAGCGACGTCTATGAATGCTAGAAATAACTAGAGCTAGAATTGAAAAATCAATAAAACCGCGTTGCGCAATGGGATTTTTATATTATATATTAAATTGCAAAAAGTGAAGGCAAGCGACGTCTATGAATACTAAAAATAACTAATTGTCGGATTGAAAAATCAATAAAACCGCGTTGCGCAATGGGATTTTTATGTTATATATTTTATTTCAAAAAGTGAAGGCAAGCGACGTCTATGAATACGAAAAATAACTAATTGTCGAATTGAAAAATCAATAAAACCGCGTTGCGCAATGGGATTTTTATGTTATTTATTTTATTTCAAAAAGTGAAGGCAAGCGACGTCTATGAATACTAGAAATAATTAATACTAGAATCCAAAAAATCAATAAAACCGCGTTGCGCAGTCGAACGATTATATTACAAAGCATCAAATATAAACTAAAATTTAGTATATTAGTATATAGAACTAAATAATAGTACAAATCTTAGAATATTCTCATATTTTATTTATTCTTCTATTAATTTACAACTTTATCACACATAAATTATTAATACATACGATTTTACAAGCATCACAATAGATCTATCTATAGTTGACAATATACAAAATTTTATTTGAACATCCATTTGCTTTAAACAACAAAACCTTCTCAAAATCATCATCACTCATCATTCACTGTTGATAAAAATCTTTTCGCTTCCCAAATAATTTACCCAAAATACCACTACTAGATAATCTTGTATTATATTTAAAAAAAACAATTTCTTAACCGTCGACACAAATTTCAATTGCACCAAATCATTAACACTTGCAAAACGTAATTCAAATTCATCTATAATCTATAAAAATATTAGCTTGATTTTGATAGACCTCTCATTGGTCAATTTTGCCACGCCTTTTATCATTATATTGTTGGATATTTTATATTAAATTTAATATATCCATGAAATACACATCATGTTTTTAGTGTAATATAAAATAATAAAGATTGATTTTCCGCGATACCGCAATACCTAATTAAAGCATTTTAGTATTTATTAAAATTGAACAAGCTTCAAAATATGTACTTTACAGCCTTACAATGGATTTTAAATAAAATATTTAATAAATTATAATTCAAAAAATACGAAATAGATGGTGCCAGAAGTCTCGTTTTGACATAATATAAGATTTTACGCAATATATTTCATAAATTTTAATTAAAAAAATATTAATAGATGGCGCCAGAAGTCTCGTTTTGAATATGTTGTGTTCAGAAACACAGATAATTTGAAATATACTGTAGTCAATAGACTAAATTTACATTGTTCCGACTAGATCGAGTCTCTCTGTCTCTTATTAACTAATGGTAAACATATAGATTTATCGGAATCTCTCACTCTTACTCATGTAAAAACACTTCCTATGTATTTTACACGTAACAACAAAAATACCAGCTAGTTAGACTAAACATTGATAGATTGGTTTTTTTTACTCGCGCATATATTATTATTATTAATTTCACTTTTAACCTTTATATATTTTTGTCGTTTAGGGTATTTGAAAGTAATTCGTATTTTTATACGCTTTTTCGTGTCTTATGGCTTATTTGCTCAGGAATATTTTAAAATAAACTTAAATAATATATATTTTTCAGAGAATCGAACCAATGAAGCAAAAGAAACTAAACGTTGTGCAAAGAAGAGAAATTTACCATCCACCATTTGGCATCGAATTTCTAAACTAAACATATTTCTATAGATTTTTTTAACTATCACTTAAGATATATATTGTAGATGTAGATTAAAAAGTCGTTAATTCATATAAATAAAACAGCTTTATTAACTAAATGTTAGGAAGTATTTTCTATACAATATATAACATACAACGATACATAATAAATATAAGAAACAGTATTATATATTTATATACTTATGGTCCATAAAATTTGCCACAATTCACTTTATTTCAAAAATATTTGTACACTCCCAAAAAATGGGGTAAATTATTATAGTTTCTTAACAAATTGTATCAAAGTTATACTGTATTCTAAACATATTTAAAAATACTAAGTGCATACAAAAATCTTTTTTTGTTTTAATATAATTTAAGAATATTTTTCAAAAAAATGCGGTAAGCTTCAGATTGTCAAAAATAAAATTAGTGTCAGCGTTTCTTAAATTAATAATATTTATGTTCATTTACCCAAAAATCACTTAAGATTTCCTCTCATATTGCCAACCACAACAAGCAAAATGTATTAGTATGATGAGAGTGACGTTTTGGCTATCAAAAGTTAACTCTGACACAATTTGTATTTCTTGTTCACTATTTACAAAAAAAAAAATCGTCGACATTCAGCGCTTTTCTAGAGATTCCTGATATCCCTGGCCCGATTTCACTTAATAGAACTCGATCACCTACATTTTAAATGAGCACACAATGCAGTCACTTATCGGTGGCGTTTGGATTCGTGTAACTGAAACCATGGAATTGCGTTTGATCCATGGAATGTAGGATATCCTTTTCGATCGGCGTCAATTTCGCCTTTTCTGTCGTAAACGCCTTATCGAAATATTGAGTGTCCAAAGGATGTTGCTTAAATTATTACACAATTAATTTCTTATATGATTAAAATAAGTTTTAGTATAAGTTACCACTTTAGGTTTGAAGGGTGCTTCAAGTTGTCTTCTTTCCAAACTACCCCAGTCTATTTGCGAGAAGAATGATTGATCGGAGATATCTCCAGCTGGACAATATTTATTACCTAATCTTTTCGCTGAATCCTTTTCTAAAAGCTTTAAAATACATAATTATTAATAAATATATATATGAACCATCCTTGTTTCTCTTATTCTTACCAGTGTTAATATTTGACTAGCTTCTCTGGATAGGAAAGCTGGAATCACGGGTCTTTCGTTACATATGCTCCAAAATAATTCATCTTCGTCGCATCCACTAAATGGACTTTGTCCAATTAGCATTTCGTACAGTAGTACTCCAAACGACCACCAATCTACGCCTTGGTTGTAGTGTTGCCCTTTTATTATCTAAACACACCGAAAATACCTTCTGAGTTAAAAATATTATAATATTTGGAATTCAATCCCAAAAATTAGAAAGTAAAACTCAAAGTCCCGGTATTATAAAGAACAAAATAAATGTTAATTAGTTACTATGGAACAAAATTTACTTACACAGTTAATATAATTTTGCGTGTTATAAAAGAATCTTACAAGTAAATTAACTAATAGGAGATTTACCGACTATTTTAGTTCATCTATTCATCAATAGATGACTAATATATAAATATTGCAAATTTCGCATCGGTTATTATTATAATATTTTAAATAAAAACAAAACACGAAGCTGTCAAGTAATTGACAGAATAAATTTTACTTGCTAGAAATTCATGGGAGTAGTTTAACTGTGAGATTTACTAGCGAAGTAAATTTATTTTTCGTTTATAATACGGAAATCTATAGAGTAAAGTATATTACTTGGTTACCAAATAAAATCTGCCGAGTATTTTAGTTATTTGACGTTTATAATACTGGGCAAAAGAGGATTTATATAATTTTGAGGAACTTACTTCTGGGGCCATGTAATCTGGTGTACCACAAAACGTATCTGCTGTTCGGTCGAGGAAGATCTGCAATTTGCACATACCGAAATCTGCTATTCGGACATGACCATCGAAGTCCAGTAAAATGTTATCCAACTTCAAATCTCTATAAAAACACAAATGGAATATTTGTTTGTTTGTCATGTTTGAGATAAAAATGAATATGGAATTTGTGTTTTGTAATTGAACAGTAATAAATTGTAATTTACCTGTACACGATGCCCTTGCTGTGTAAAAATTTGAGTCCAGATACAATTTCGGCCCCGTAGAAACGCGCACGGGGTTCTGGAAACCGTCCAGACATTTGGATATGGAACATTAAATCACCACCATTCAAATATTCCATGACGAAAAACAGATGTGACTAGACATAAATACACAAATCATAATAATAATCCAATCAGGCGTTTCGTAATTTACGACTTACTTCTGTTTGGAAAGTACAGAACAAATGACACAAATATGGGTGTTTTGTACCTAACGCTAAGACTTTCCGCTCAATCAAAGTACACTCAACATCATCATCTTCTAAAACAATATCCTTCTTCAGACACTTAACAGCGTAATAATATTCAGTGTTCCTCAATTCTGCTAGCATCACCTTTTAATTAAAAGTATTTAATAATTACCCAATATATTAATTTTAAATGTATGACTTACTTTTCCGAAGCTACCTTTTCCGAGGACTTTTAAAAAGCAGAAATCCTCCACTGCATACTTCCGGAAACGAGGTATGCTCGTGGCAGGTGGGGTGACTCGGCCTGAACGCTGGTAAGCCGTATAGGCTGTTGATGCTTCCATGGGTTCCAGGATAAAAGCGGGATTGTTCGCAGGTGCCAACACTGACGGTGAATCAGAACTGCTTGTTGATGCATTTGTAGAACCTAAATAACATAACATACTTTAAACATGAACACGTAAATGAGTACATTATTAAATTATAACATATGCAATGTATGTATGGTAATTGTATATTTATTTCGAGGTAATAAAGTGCTCTAGTTAATGGTTTCAATAGTCAAAAGAGTATTTTAACTACTAATAAAATCCAGAAATACATACTATATTCACATTCACAGGAAACAACGACTGTTAACACTATATTTTATTCACAGTTTAACTGGAAACATTTGACGTCTGTATAAATATTATTTTTACATTTTCTCGTCAAGGAGATTAGAAAACGAATTTATTTTTATATCTACGAAATCTAAAAACTGTTATTTCTTTAAATTAAATCCTAATTTATTCAAATCTAAATTACTTATTATACAAAAGATATTATGTATGTGTGTTTGTGCGCGCGCGCGCTTGTGTGTGTATTAAAAATAAAGTGGCTGTATTTGTAAAATAAAAAAAATAATTTCCGTATTTGTTTTAATATGAAATTGGTTAATAATTTATTATTATTTGAAACATATTAATTTAAAACTGTTTATGTGAAATGGAGAAATAAATATCAAACACTTCGTAAAACGGTGTTTTACGTAGTGGATATTTGTAAGTGTGTATTGTAAACAAATGTGTTAACGGAATTAGTGGTGAACCTATTTCGAGTTGGCCTTTAGATAGAATATAAACGCGCCCTTGAATCTTGAAATTTAGTGTGATGGTGTATTTACTATAATAAATTTAGCTTTCTAGACCAAGAACACATCAAGACAAAACGCTTTTTCTCTCACACTATCTAAACCCTATCCATTCAAATATTATTTCAATTCATACGTAAAACTAGTTTATATTTAAAAAATGAACTAAGTATGTCTTGAAAAGTGGTTACAAATTCTAAGTAAGCCCACATTAAATCATATTCGTACTAGGGATAAAATTAATGATACATATAATATCACATTTGGCAACTAGAAATTAGTAATTTAATTTCAAAAAGCTTGTATACTTGGCAAAGCATATGGTTATGAATCCACGAAATCCATTACAGATTACCCATATCCTCTCATTGACGCTTGCAGTTAATAATCCAATTTTTTGGCAGACATATTAATTCTCAACATAACTATGCGTAAACTACTCTAATCTAAAATCGCATTTTGACAAATTTCACAAAATTATCCGCGCTTCAAAACATACAAAATATATTTTGCAAAATTTTACATATAATATCTGTGTGATGCGACTTAAGTTTTCGGCGATAAATAGTTGCCAGAATACCTGAATTCCGTTTATTATCTATTTTCGTTCCTCTGTCAACCAAAGCACTTGCTATTTTTACAAAATTAATGTTTTCTTATTGTACTACGTCAGCGTAGCCACAATATAAATTTAGAGCCAATATTATTTGGCTTACATAACTCGTCCAACACAACTTGTGAAACATAATTCAATAATAAACAAAAAAGCACTACATGAAAATCATTTTCATGTAAATTGGCAAAACAGTAAAAAGAATAAACAGTTTAAGGGAAAGCATGTAAAGTGAAATAAAATTGATCAAATAATTAAAAGAGACTACATGTGCTATTAAATGCACATGCGTATTTATTTGAAGTGTTCCGATTAATTTGGCAAGCCGTTTTGTTTTTAGTGTAATTAGTATAATAGGTATCTATGATCAACAGTTTGCTCAGATGCCGCAGTTGGCCAATAAAACAAATGTTGAAAATACACTAAATTGCATTATATATAAAAAATGTTTAATTAATCTCGACATAAATAACTACTATTGCTAAAGCTAGAAAATCTTGCAATTACTCAAATATTTTATTGTTTATATATATAAATATAATTAATAAAATAATAATAATAATAATACAATCAATGGTAAACACATTTTTACTTAATTATTTATATTCTAAAACAAGCATTTGACATTGACGTATACACGTATGATGACACGGTTTATATGTGAAACTATGCAAGTTTGTCACGAGACAAGATTGCCACGTCAGCACACTATGATCCATCACAACATACACATGTGCCCTATACATATTTATATATGATGTAGATACCTTTATAACTCACAGCATCATGTATTTATAGACTTAGCCAACGGATACATCAGTAGTTAGAAACATGTGTGAAGATATTTTCGATTAATTTCGTCTATGTACAAAGTACGCCATTTTTAAACCAAAACGTTAACTAACAGTTAATTGCTCATACGCCTATGCGCACTTTAAGTACGATAATGAGTTTAGGGTCGACTTTAAATCATTGAAAAAAAGTGATGAAATGGTGACATTAACGGGGATTAAAGTCGATTAATTTTGGTATGGGGACCTTTCTAAACATACACCTTATACAGGTGTGAAGTGAGATCACATCACGAGGTAATAAATATAAAAGTAATAAACAAGTACCTTTTTTAACGGACGATAATGCTTCGACAATCAATTTCTGGTTGACCCCACATAAATTCGCTGTTAGTTTCTCACATTTCTTATGACAATTCACATCACAATCTAATAAAAATATAAAATAATATACTGCAACGTAAAGCGTAAACAGAGATAAGTTGTTCAACTTTTCTCTTTTTGCTTAAAAATACTTTGTTTACGTGAACCATTGCATAGAATGTTGAGCTTGTCTATAAACATATTTTTAACTAGTAGTACAAATCGTGTATAGTCAAAAAAACGCATAAAAATATATTATAAAATTAAAAATACTTTATTCATAAAGGGTTTAAAAGCAGTTTCAACCTTCAAATTTGTGATCGTAACTCATAAACATATTTCGCTCGACAGTGTTGAGTCAGATTGCCAAATGGGTTTAAGTATTTATAAAACGTGTGTAGTAATGCCCCCTGGCCCCCTATAATGGATAACCCGTGTTTTGAATAAATATTTGTACAACAAAATCATATATATTTGTTAGAATTTAAATAATTTTTTTTTTTATTTCAAGATTGATTTAATATTTTAGCAAAGCTACTTTTGTATTTAGACATATGTCAAATATGAAATATAAATTTAAATATGCGTAAAATATGTAACCGTAGGTGTTAAAGACCTCACGGTGTCCGTTTATTTTTAGTCATTTTTTAGTTATTTTTATATTCTTATACGCAGTACAAGTATTATAATTATGAAACATTTCAATTTTGAATTTGACCTTCCCTAAATCTAATTTATATATGCATGTATTCGATGCATGCATGATTAAATAGGAAAGCAATGCTTATAAAAATACGTCACAGATTTTCTATCCTTGTTTATCTTATATAGGATAGGAACCGGATTCAATTTCGATATTTTTGGTTATTATGTGAAAACATGTCCAAATTGGTTCGAAATGATCAGTTCCCTGGCGACCGGCGGCCACTTTAGACGTATAAAATGCGTGTTAAATGCTATAAATTGTTGTAAAATTGTTGCTATATAATGTAAAATAATGTAGGGTGGTGTAGGAACATTGTAAAATATAAGGGAGTCATCCTAATTGCTAAGTTAGAGTCTCAAATGAACGCTAGTGATTTTTAAAGAATATTAAATTCAGTATTTATTTAATTTAAATATATAGCATTCGGGTTTGGTTGTAACGCGCGGGTAAATACAACTTAAACATTTATTGTGCGGACCCTGAAGACGGCAGATCAATTGGCTTGCAACTTTAAATTATTGAGTAAGTATTTATGAATGTATTTTCGTACACAAAAATCATAATACGGATTTTTTATAATGACGGTTAACGGTTTAAACTTCCTCGATAAATTTATTATTCTCAGATTAAATATACGCGAAATTTGCCATTTTATATTCAATTTTATAGTTAGAGCTAACATATATTCCATTCGAATCCGCTTTATATTAAATATTGAAGCCCAGCAAATTGTTCATTTTGCAGGTCCTATCTGGTATTTACAATAAAACTCGTGAAAATCCTATCATTTTACTACTGATATATGCATATGTGTTATTTGTATTTATATTTCCGTGTGTTTTTTTACGTATAATGTAAAAAAAATACAACATAGATGATATATGTATGTATATACATGTTAAAAACACCGTTTAATAAGATTGATATTAAGCACTGTAGTGTGCCGTGGACCGTCAACTATACGCTTAGACAGCTAAATGTTCGTTAAAACTAAATTCATAAAAAACGGGGTAAAAAACGCGATTCTAATATGTATTTTAGTGTTAAAAGTTAACTAATAGACTGCTAATTGATATTCTATAACGTTTATTGTGCGGGGTGACCGATTACATTAGATTTTTACGAAAATATGAAATATCTACTTCTTGGTTATCGAAAGGTACGCGTTGCTAGCCATGGCATTCTTAGATCATGCACTTGCATGTTAAATTCGTATACTACTAAATTCATGTATAAATTTAGTGTTTTTATTTATTTTCGTTGTGTTTTTTTACGTATAAGATAAAAATAATTCAATACAAGATATATACATATTAAAAACGCCACCTAGTTAATATATAATAATCATCGTAGTGTGCCGTGGAACGACCGTTAAACGCCACACGGCCAAATTTTTGTTAAAACTAAATTCATAAAAAACGGGGTAAAAAACGCGATTCTAATATGTATTTTAGTGTTAAAAGTTAACTAATAGACTGCTAATTGATATTCTATAACGTTTATTGTGCGGGGTGACCGATTACATTAGATTTTTGCGAAAATATGAAACATCTACTTCCTGGTTATCGAAAGGTACGCGTTGCTAGCCATGGCATTCGTAGATCAAACAGTTGCATGTTAAATTCCTATATTAATTATTTGTTTTTATTTATTTTCGTTAACTTGGCGGTCCCAATTGATTATTATTGTTTAATGAATGTTTATTTGGGGTGTTTTTAATTATGTTTAAATATTATTTACGATGATTTCTAATTCATTTGCTAATGTTTTAGGGGTGTCCAGTCTACTCAACTCTGCATTTTATTTAGAACAAGTAAGTGATTTTTTTTGATTATCTAGCATGTGCTATTTTTATATATTTCCCAGTTTCTTTCTTTCTTTCTGTATTTATTATGTATGTACTCGTAACAAAGTGAATTATTTTTGAAGTGTGTTCGCGAGTAAAAAATATGTAAATATGTAAAAAATAGGTAAAAAATATGCCATTACCCCCTGTACAGTATTAGTGAAAGTCTTAAAATTAAATAAATATTTCCGTTTAAAAATCAGTAATAGTGAGTGAAAAAAAATGGTCGTGTGCAAATTTTAAATAAATAATTTCGGGAATTTAAATAATAAAGTTCTTCGCTGCGCTTCGCTACCAAACAGGAACAACAAGAACTTCAGCTGTGGTAGGAGAGGAACAAGTATGGATTTGGACTTGGTGAGTACCTTTTGGACTCCTAATATTTCGAACATGCGTTTTGGTCAGTGGTTCTCTTATACGTCGTAAAATAGAATGAGAATCCGCTGTCTTCGGGTGTATTTATATTATTTATTCTTTCTTTCTTCTTTTCTTTAAACAGTTTCTAAATACGGCGCTATTTAGAAATTGTTAAACTACACTGGGAAATATAAAATTTGTTACAAATAATATTCATAACTTATAAAACCATTGTTAATCAAATGGTATTGATTTAAATCCATTAAAATAATAGCACATGCACGAAAAATTGTATATATGTATAACTTGAGAGAGTATTTTGTTCCAATCCACCCCTGTTAATTATAGAACTTGTTTATGGTTCATTTAACAACAAATAAATGTCTTAACATACCTCGTTCGTATACTATAACTCCTCGTTAGAAATATATCTACTACGTATAAGAAAGTCCTAGTGCAGATATTTTTAATATCAGTTGTCATAACTGCATTATTATGACAAATAGGAACAGCTGGTTCAGATTTCTAGATACAAACATGAAAAGAGTTATTTTCATATTTAATTTATCGCGTATTTATTTTTACACGAAGGTTAACTTTCGTTAATTTACGTGAATTACGGTTATCGCTAATAAAACTGACAAATTATTTCACTATTTTTCAACATTTAACACGTTCATAAAAATAGTCATAAATCATAATTTTTTATATATAAATAATTTACAATAATGTTTAATTTTTCTACAAGCTTTAAATCTTATCTTGATTTAGTATTTTAGTTTTCGTTTATTATCGACACTGCTGCTCTATGCAAGTCATTAGGTCATTAGGTTTATTTCAAAAGTAAAGTGGTAAATAAATACTCGAATACTAAAGCTCCTCGTTTGTTTATGTGGTTAATTGCGTAGTAAAATCACAGGTGTATTATTTCAGTTTATTAAATAATTGCGAATGTTATTTTTGCATTGAATATATTTTTATATTTGAAGGTTGAGATAATTTTTTCTTCATCGTTGACCATTAGGTGTAATAATTCAAATTACAAATAAATCATTGTCGATATTGCATAATCTCGCATACACAGGTGATGATTTGAATGATTTATCGGGCGAAAATTTTTTAAATCTAAAAATCTTTCCTGACGTAAAATTCTATTTGGCAGAGTGCGTCTATATATGAATGTGTGTGTGTGTGTGTGTGTGTGTGTGTGTGTGTGTGTGTGTAATGTTTCGGATCTATCCTGGGAGCAGTTTTTTGTCTATTTATTTTGAAATTTCAGGGGCAACTTTCATAGTCATTTACGTTTCAGTTGTGCTACAGTGAATCTTAACATAATTAACCCATTAACGCCCACAGATATCTGGCATAAGTTTTTATTTGAATTCCATTAGTAACTAAAATCCTTACCGTCAATCCTGTTTCGATTATTAGCAGGACTGCCTGGTGCTGATGAATCGAAACCGGAATCATTTGATGACGTGCTCTTCCATTTATTTCCCGCGTTTTTATTATAGTCAAACACAACGTTCGTTTCGAACACGTCGCTGCCACCGGATGTATCCGAGCTGGATGTTTCCTCGTCGGAACTATCACTTTCCGCACTGCTACTATCACTTACGTAGGTGACCTTGGGCGCAGGCTTTTGCATGCGGTGCCCGCGGTTGCGCAGATCACGCGGCGTTGCCATTATGACTACAGGACATGTATCAAACCATTTAGGTTTGGGTTTCGGTTTAGGATCGGGTGCTAGGTAGTTGGATTGCATGGGTGCGATTGTCTTTTTATCTCCGAGTCGATTCTCATCATCCTTGTTTTCTTCTTGGTTAGCAAACTCTTCAGCAGTAGGGATTATGATATCTTTATTCGGTTTTAAGACAGGATCAAATTTATCTTTTATTATAAAACTCAAGTGTGGTGTTATTGGTTCGAATTTAACTTCCACTATTTCACCCTTCATTTCTTCTAATTGTACTTGAGTGTAGTGGACTAATTGTTTTTTTAATGGCTCTTCTTTTGATTTTCGTTTTACTTTTGGTCGAATATTTTTATTATTTTCATCGCTTTTTTGTTTATTTGATAATTTTTTCTTTGGTACACATGCATCCTTTATTTCTTCTTTAGAAACTTTTGTAGTTTCTTGTTCCTTTGTTTCCAAACTCTCTTTTGATTTAACCCCTAATTTTAACTTCTGATTTAGAATTGAAGCTTCTTTAACATCTAATATTTCTTCCTTTACTTTAGTTCCCAATTTTTGAATATCCTTAGATGTTTTTAATGTTTCATTCAAATATAAAGAAACTTCTGTTGGTTTCGAATCCAATTTTGGTTTAATTGGTTCTTTAGTAACAATCTTTGAATCTTCTTGTTTGCCACTAGATTTTTCTTCAATTTCTACTTTAGTGTCTAGTTGTTTCGATGCATTTTGAATTATCGGTTTAGGTACTTCTGGTTTTATTTTCTCTTCTAATACAACTACAGGGGCTATTTTTGTTGCTTTTGCTTCTAAAGTAATTTCTTTTTGTGCTTCTTTCTTGCTTTCAATATTAGATTTAAGATCTAGTTTTGATGCATCTTTAATCGTTGATTTTGGACTTAGTAATTTTGGTTTTTGTGTGTTATCTAATTTTTTAGAAATCTCTTTTGGTTTAACTTTTTCTTCTATTTTTGATACTGCTCCTAATTTCGTTATTTGTGGGTCTTCAATTTTTGATATTTCTTGCTTCAGAGTATCTGTTTTAGGTTTTGGGAATTCTTGCAATTCCGTAGAAATATTTCTTTCACTTTGAACACCTTTTGGTTCTATTTTAGGCGATTCTGATTCCTCTTCACCTTCTTCTTCAACCCAGTCCGCGTCCCAACAGATTTTTTTAAGTTCTTGTTCACGTCGATCGTTTAAATATTTCCGCCTGTCTTTGTAATATATTGTTTCTCTTTTGCCCATTTTATCCCAGAAATTATCTATATCCAATTCGTCTAAATTCTCTTGTTTTTGAACTGTTTTTCTTCGGTCTATTTTCTCAACGTTGTTAGTTATAGGTGCCACCTTAGAGAGCAGATTTGATTTTTTTGCTTCATTTAACTGTTTTGAAGTTATATCTAGTTTTTTAGCCAAGGATTTTGGTTGATCTTTTTGAACGTTTTTATTTAATTCTTCTTTTATTTTATTTTTATCTGTATCCTGTAATAAGTCTGCTGGTTTCTTACCTAATAATTTATCAAGCATTTTATTTTTTTCCTCTTCGGCTTTTTTATCAGAATCTATCTCTAGTGAAGCTTTTTTATCTTCTTGTGTTTTGCCTAATAATTTATCTAGCATTTTAGCTTTTTCGTCTTCTGCCTTTTTATCAGATTTTATTTTTTCTTCTTCGGCTTTTCGAACTGAATCTACTAGCTTTGGTTCTTCTTTTTTGCTCATTAATTTACTTATCATTTTTTCTTTTTCTTCTTCAGCTTTTTTATCTAATTTTGCTTTTTCTTCCTCGGCTATTTTAGCCACTGTAATCTTCGTTTGAGCTGTCTTGCCTAATAATCTATCTAACATTTTGGCCTTTTCTTCTTCTGCTTTCTTATCAGATAATGCCTTTACTTCTTCGGATTTTTTAGTTAAATCAGTTATTTTTAGTTCTTCTTTCTTTCCCAACAATCTATCTAACATTTTGGCCTTTTCTTCTTCTGCTTTTTTATCAGATAATGCCTTTACTTCTTCGGCTTTTTTAGCTATATCAGTTATTTTTGGTTCTTCTTTCTTTCCTAACAATCTATCTAACATTTTGGCTTTTTCTTCTTCTGCTTTCTTATCAGATAATGCCTTCACTTCTTCAGCTTTTTTGGCTATATCAGTTATTTTTGGTTCTTCTTTCTTTCCTAACAATATATCTAACATTTTGGCCTTTTCTTCTTCTGCTTTCTTATCAGATAATGCCTTTATTTCTTCGGCTTTCTTAGCTAAACCAGTTATTTTTGGATCTTCTTTCTTTCCTAACAATCTATCTAACATTTTATTCTTTTCTTCTTCTGCCTTCTTATCTGATTTAGCTTTATCTTCTTTGGCTTTTAAAGCTGCGTCAGTTAGATTACTTTCCTCTTTTTTGCTTGGTGATTTATTTAATATTTTTGGTTTATCTTCTTCAGTTTTTTTAACAGAAACGGTTAACTTTGGTTCTTCTTTCTTTCCTATTAATTTATCTAACATTTTAGCTTTTTCTTCTTCGGCTTTTTTAGCTGAATCAATTTGTTTTTGCTCTTCTTTTTTATCCATTTTGGCTTTCTCAACGTTTATGATAGAATCTTCTTTCTTACCTAATAATTTATCTATTATTTTAGCTTTTTCTTCCTCAGCTTTTCTGACTGAATCAGTTAGTTCGTTTTTGCCTAATAATTTATTTATTATTTTTTCTTTCTCTTCGTCTGCTCTTAATAAAGAATCTATTAATTTTGGTTCTTCTTGCTTATTTGTTAATTTATCCAATATTTTGGGTTTTCCTACCTCGGCGTTTTTAGTTATTGCTACTTCCTTCTTGCCTAATAATTTATCTAGCATTTTAGATTTCTCAGCTTCTGCTTTTTGATCATATTCAGCTTGTTTTGTTTCTTCTTTTTTACCTAAAATTTCAGCTTTCTCGTCTTCTATTTTTTGGTCAGATGTTTTTGTTATACCTAATATTATATCCAGCATCTTTTGCTTCTCTAATTCGGCTTTATTTAATGACGTCAAATTTTGCAATTCTTTATCTAATTTGTCATTCACTATAATCATTTCTTTTTTATATTTAATATTGTCTTCTTCCACCTTAGATATCCCAGATGGTTCTGTTGTCAATTGTATTTTATTTTCCAGTTTTTTCTGATTTACGTCTTTTAATTTCGTAATTTCAGTTTTGTTATCCTCAATTTTCGATTTTGTTTTATTATTTAATTTACTTAGAAGATCTATTTCAGGTATATCTAAAATATTCGGGCTTTTTATTTCTTCAATTGTTACATTATATTTAAATTTCTTCGATGTAGGAGACGATGATGACGTCATGATTGTTTCTTCAACTTGAATATCATCTATGACTAGCTTCAAAATTGGTTTCATTTCCACTTCTACTGTTCCTGTTATTTTTGGCATTGTTTTCCTTGTAGGACTTGCAACTGCTTCTTCACACTGTACTGAATTATCAATTTTAATTTCTTTAGGTGTTATAACTTCAATTGCCTTATCTAAACTTCCTGATGTTTTCTTCTTGACAATCTTTCGTCTCTGCGGAGAACATTTAGTCTCTTCCTTCGTATCATCCACTAATAATTCATTCGATTTTTTCTTAGTGAATTTTTTCTTCCGCTTCGTATCACTTTCCTCCACTTTATCTGGTTCTTCAGTTTTCGGTTCGTCTTGTTTTGTAATTTCATACTCTTTATCTAAATGTGCTTCTTTTATCAACGCATCTAATAATAATATTTCTTCTTGGTTTATTTCTGCGGAATCCCGTCTAATTGCTTTTAAAACATCATAACTAGATTTTTTTCTAGTATTGCGCCTTGTTATTGGTTGTCCTGGGTTTAGATCCTCGTCAATGGATTCAGAACTGATAGTTCTGCATATATCATGGAAACTAGGTACTTTTTTGACTGATTTTCTCCGACTTGAGTTTCGTTGAATGTTACACTTGCCGTCGTAATTAAGTAGATTCTCTTCGCGTTGTTTCCGGCGCTCCTCATAGTTAAGCACATCTTCATCTAGTTTTTCTTTGATTATAAACTTCTCAACAAGTCGCTCACTTAATGGTTTCTGGGGTTGGGGTCGTTTTTTCGCTGGTGAGAGTTCATCCGGGTCGAAATTCTCACGCCATTTTTGTTTATGTAACTTGACTTCTTCATCAAAAACTCGAACGGTTTCCCGACGTTTCTCTTCTTCTGTTTTGGGTGTTTCGTCTGTGGCAGACTTGTCTAAATTTCTATTGGTGTGAAACCGTACAACAGTCCGCTCTCGTTTGATAGTGCTGCGAAAGTTTTTGTCTATACGTGGCATGAACATACCGTCAGAGTCTTCATCTTTTTTCGGGCTACTTTCTTTATTTTCTTTATTGTCTTTAAACGAAGATGACCGTTCTGGGGATTTAGGCGCTGATTGACTCGGTTTTGAGATAGGTAGAGGTGTTCGTTCTAAATTTCTACGGTATCTATTACTCGAGACATCAATATCAGCGGTATTGATTGATATGGGTTTTTGGATTTTGTATTTGGGTGATGCGTGGTACATCATTTTCGGGGAGTTCATCCTGGATAATCCAGCTCGCGTTATTTGATTTTCGGATATTGTGGCTAGGAGTGGTGTGTAGCCACGATTGGCGAATGCCCTACTGCTTGGTTTGCTATACGTCGAGGTGGGAGTCCGATAGTTGGCGGCAACTATCGAGGAATGACCGGCGTACGGTCCTGATAAATAGTTCAAGGATGTGGAGCCACTGTAATAGTGGCCGAGACTCGATAAATCGGAGAATAAAGGCATTGTTACTGTCTGACACTCACAAATGGTTTAACTATGATTGTTATGTGTCTATGATTGTCTACTTCTATGGTGCACGCTACGTTACTACTGCTTTCGGAAACACATATAACTCACTTTTATATCTATTTTTCTCACTGTTACTTTGCTCAAACATTTTGTTATTTCTAGTGATACACTCAGTATCAATTTTAAGCTAGGCTTTGTGCAGTTTCGTTATTATTTCGTGGGTGTTTAAGGCCTACAAATATCGATAAATAATAATGGGTGTTTTTTTATTTGTGAATAATGTACATACAAGGCTTTCATTAAATGCTACATACAACATACATTTGTGCAATAATTATTTTTCAAGTGTATAATTGTGGGTTTATTAAAACATAAGGTCTATTTTGGATAAGATATTAACATCCATTATAGTCGGTTTATACTTGATGCTCATTGGTCCACTGCTGCAGTTTATTATAGTGTTTACAACCAATAAGAGAACTTTCATTCTTTGTATCTAACAACCACGCCCTTCTGTATCAACCAATGAAACACTAGTAAAATCATAGCTATATATCTTAACCAATGAATAGGCGTGGCACTAACAGGATTATAATTTTTCTTAAGCAAGCAAACATCAACCAATGAATGCGTACCACTAACACGATACGCATTAACATATTTTTTATGTAAGCAAATAACATATTTAGTGGTGTACTAATATTGACAAAATTCAAAAACGGTTTATCCAATTGGTAATTTTACGTATTTGCAATTGTTGCTACGCAAGTAAACGATTTATTTTGATTTCGTTTGAGATAAAATAAAAATTATAATTTGACCCCGACGTGATTTGAACACGCAACCTTCTGATCTGGAGTCAGACGCGCTACCGTTGCGCCACGGAGTCTACTTACCCGTTTCCTATCAAATAAGTTACTTAAGCTACATATGTTTTATATTTTAGAAAGTAAATCAATGCCCCATTATATATTTGTTTTAATCATGTACCGGTTAATAGTACAGGTTCCATAGTGTAGCGGTTATCACGTCTGCTTTACACGCAGAAGGTCTCCGGTTCGATCCCGGATGGAACCACGATGCAAACATTTTATAAAATTTCAACCAATTCATTAATTAATTAATAAACAATTTAATCTAGATCGGTCTTAAATGTTTAATACGTTTTAAGCATGATTTGTTTACATATTTATATGATTTTAATACGCAATAAACATTTTTATTTTTATTAGATACGTAAATAATTTGGAAGATTTATCTTAAAATGATGGTTACATAAAAATTGATTTGAAAACACAATGACTAATAGTATTGGCAGACATGTTTCTAATCTATTTTTAATTGATGATCATAATTTTGGAATGCTTAGAAAAGTAATTGTTGTTTTTTTAATATATACATAAAAATTAACAAATCAATTAGAATATTATTTAGAAAAAAAAACAAAAATGTACTTTATGCCAAATTACTTTTCAAACAAATATATTAGAAATATATATTTTCTTTCCCAAATAAGTACATTTTAGTTGTTTAAAAATAGACAAGTGTACCACTTCCGGTTGGTCAATTGTTGCAGGAAGTTAATACATTTCCCAGTTTAATTTCCCCGAAAACTAAATTGGATTGATTTTATAAAATTCTTATTAATTTGGCGGTCATTATTATATTTTGTCTTTTAGTTGTTGAGGTCAAAGATCATTGTATTATTGACTTATTCTCGCGTATAAGTCTTTTAGTAGTGTTATGATTGTTTTGTTTAAATAAGCTTTGATCTGATATTTATTGCGATTTTTGGACTAAAATGAAAACCTTGTACATTATTCAAAAAAACAGGGTAGTTGTATGCATAATTTTAACAAATATTAACAACAACAAAATAAACCTTTGTCGTCAAAATTCGTTGCTACGTTCACAATACACAGTATTAATATTCACTATTTCAGTATTTGTAATCACGTTTCGTTGAATTAAAGAGTTAAACAGATAAATAGTGTAAGCACTGGTTAACAGTTGACTGTAGACTGACGGACAAAAACAGACATTTGGCTCGGTATACGATTATACCACAAGTATGTTGTATGATGCGATGTTTGGCGGTAGTTTCTAGCGCTGAAGACAGGGGGATTCGGCGGTATGTTTTTTGGCACTCGAGTTTGCAAATTGTTATTTTTAAATTGTACACGATGTTCATAATGGCCGAACGGCTCGTTTGACGTGGGCAGTTACGTCTTTTATTAGGATACAACACCTGAATTGATTGGTGAGACAAATCCTACAAAAACTCCCTCAGCGACAACTATTAGACAATAGTGAAGCTCGTTTTTTTATTCCTCCTCAATCGATAGCTTCTAAAATTAATTGTTAGGGGAATTACTTCTCGCGTCCACCTTGCTTAGTTTAAGGTCATACTATAATTGGTCGTCTTTGTCGTTACCAAACGTCCAGATAAAGACAGTAAAAGAGTAAAACGCAATTCGTACAATATTATTTTTGATTTTTAAGAGATTTTAATAGGTAGTTTAGAAAATTATCATTTTCTATACTTTGATAGTGTTTTATGATTCGCACCTGTGATTAAGTGCGTCATAGTTGTACCTGAGTTAATCATGCTTTAATGAGTGGGTTTATTTGGATTTATTTATCAACACTCGGAATAGTTTACCATATTGACTAACTCGCTAAAAATAATACTAATTTATTATGAGATACACTGGACTGAACCATGTGAGCGTTTTAACATTCTTCATCTTCGTAATTTAAAATTGTTGAACATTTCTAACATATAGTCAACCCTATCTATTAAGACGAAAAACAGTTGATGGCAGCTGTTGAAAAAATAATACAAATATAGAATTAGATTCACGGTATTGCAAAAGTTATTTGTATGTCATCCAGAGATCAAAAGATTATTCGAAAATATTGTACCTAGCACAAATTGTATTTATTATTTATTATGTACGAAATAAATAAAAAATAATTGCGATAATCCCATAAATATATACCAAATTACTTGCGACCTTAATTCAGTGTCAGTGCGATAATATATCAAAACTTAAACAAACTTTGTGCAAGCTTTCATCACCGTAATTATAAACGAACAAAATGTTACTAAATATAATGTCGGTTTACATTGACCTTGGAAATGTTCCATGTGAAATATTATTTTTAATATTACCTACATGTTCTAATTCATCCTTGTTGTGACGACGTCACACCACGTGCAAGCGTTCATTTAATTCTTCGTCGACTTTCTTGCTCTTTTATACGTTTTTGGGTGTCATCTTCTATTTTGCAAAACATTCAACTAATATTCTGGTGAGTTGCCAGCTGGAACTATATCTATAACTCGTCATAAGAACCGTTTCATTAAATTATACCTGATTTATTAACCGTTTGATTATAAGTACTCGTTTGGCTATTTAAACCATGTAAGAAATTGTCTTACATGTTTAAGTACACGCACTCTTATTATTACTTCAAAAAAACCCATTATTCATATAAATTATTATTTTATCTTCAATCGTTTAGGCTATAAAACCACGCTCTCTCTCTCTCTCACACACACACACACAAACACACATATATATATATATATATATATATATATATATATATATATATATATATATATATATATATATATATATATACACGAAATCCCAATAATTTATGTAAAAATTCTATAAGTGCTTATAGAGTTATATAGAATAGCACAAATAATATATTCGTTTTCGTTGTTGTTTATTTTTTATTTTTACTCATAAAAAACCTATAGACTAATTCGATTTTCTGTCTATAAATTATTTATATGGATTGTGTGCGCCTTAAAATACTCGATTTGTACAACTTGTTTGTTAGTTGTGTATTGCAAGTAGCTTAAAAATGACGAAAAATATTCGATATTTGCGTAACTTTCGTGTAGAACGGAACGTGTGTCGCAAAGGCGTAATGTGAAATCGATGCTCAACAATTCTATGCGTTGTGTTTTGGTTGATGTAAACAAGTTATTTTTGCGTTTCGTAAATGTTTATACACATGTTTCGACGTAAGAATAAATAAATATCACCTACCTTCGCATTTCAATCCTTGCCTAAACAAACCGTACAGTAACGAGCCGCAGTGGTCACAAAACGTGGGTGACATAAATGTGTGCATTTTGAACCGGTGCGGTAAATCGATTTTGAATCTCTCACGCAAATACTGTAACAAACATTAAATTTATAGTCTAATATAATAAAATTTAAAACTATACATTTATTACTGTGGTAATTATACGAAAATAATTAACGGATTAACATATTTGTTTATACTGTGAAACACAAGCATTAAACTCGCGTTAGACTTTTCATGCGTCATGTACTTAATTTGATTATAAAATGCTATAAATATTAAATATTTAAAACTTATCTCAAATATAATAAATAAATTAGAGGCATTTTTAAGGGGTGGACACTTCTGTAACATATTTATTTATTTAGGAATTAGAGTTCGATTTGCATATTTAATTTGTTACTTACTATTGTACTTTCGGATTCTCTTCCAGAACCTGGACACTTTCCAAGGAGTTTATCGTGACATTTTTTATGGACGGCTGTTTGACAACCTGTAAACACAAACACCGGAAATCACTAAATTGAATCGTAATTCGCACTCACCCACATTAAATTAAATTTTCATAAACACACCAAATCAATTAAATATTAATTATCTTAAATTTCTAACATATCCAATCGATTTTTAAAAAAAATCCCTTTACTACTCAATTTCTTTTGCTTCTTTCGCAAATAACCTATTTATAATAATTCGTCAAATTGAGTTGTTTTGTATATAATTAGAATTTTTCCTGTAAATGAATGCGGAAATAAAAATTTTCATCGATTTATTTTGAGCGTGATGAAATCATCTATTTGATTTTCTCTGACGTATACTATTTATGTGTTTAATTGTATATACAAGTATTTAATTTAGACACATTCTAGTTAAATATTTATTTGTATATTTTATAAATATATAGTTCAAGGTTCAAACTTGCACAAAGCGAAAAACAGTCACTGTCATATTTGTGTAGTTTTGAGATAAATAAGTTTAAACATTCATAAACACTCGGTTGTATAAAGAGTCTATTTTTATCTCGAGTTTTATTTGTCGATTTAACACTTTAATTCATTATTTGAATTTAAGTCGAATTTTAATAAAATTATAAATGAATAGTTTGTGTACTTGCTTTGGCACTGGTATCCTTGTTTGCCGAAACCCCACAGGAAGTCCTTGCAGAAGGCACAAAAAGTAGGTTGCCGAAAAAATTTCGCTACAAATTTGTGCCCTTTCACTTCATGTACTCTGAAATAAACATAAAATATTTAAATATCTCGCAATTTTTTGCGGCTTTCGTCGTTTAAATACACTTCAAAGCGCATTAAAATATGTCGACATAATATGGCGCCATAAAATAAGCGAAGAATTGTTTATAAGTCCGCTTGTCAACGAATCCATTTAAGTTTTTTTTATTTTATTTGTTTATTTCACTGGTAGATACGTTTACGTATCTATAAGCATGAATTTAGTCACACGTGGTCAAAGAATTTAGAGCGGGTAAAGTGAGTTATGTTGTTTTATTTATTTTTTTACGGTTGGACAACTTGATTTAATAGGGTAAAACACCTTATGAAATATTAGTATACCTATTATGTTTGATGGCGCCTCGTCGTCTGGTGATATCTCGCCCCCTAGTCCTTTGTATTAATTCATGTTGGTCGCTGGTTACTATTGATAAAACGCTCCCATCGCAACTTTGGTCCGCCAGCAAACAAGTTGCTGAGGTTGCCGAGAGGCCGTTATCATCTGGACGTGTCCGCGGGAAACGAGAACTGCTCGTCAACGGTGGTGAAGTACGTCGTACTGCTAAAGGATGTGGACGTGATTTTATCTAAAAACAAACCATTCATTTACATAGTCGTAATATTACTTTAAACTCATAAACAATTACTTATTACTCAACGTATCCAAGCTATGCCGAGTAGCATTATAACTAATTTGGTGATACTTTTAAGACTAAAATAGTCGATTTTGGTAATTAACTCAAATAAACGACAGTTAATTTGCTTAAAAGCTAATCATTTAATACAATAAAATAAATGTCACGAATAAGCTCGAAAAATGATTTCCCTCATAAACACCCCAAGTGAACATGTTTCTATATTATTTCTCTGCATTTTTCGGCGTGCCGTTTTTAATTGTCGATTGCCGCAATCGTAACAAATTCGATTATTATTGGCTTATCATTAATACTTTTATAGACTCACTAACTATACTCCAAAGTTTTAAAATGTTTACGACAAATATTGAGAATAGTGATATAAGTATTGTCACTAGAATCGGTAGCTTTTTAATATTTACGCTCAATTATAGTTATATAACTACAATTAAAGTCTTTAATTTAATATATAAAAATGAAATTCGTTACTTATATGATTTAGAAATAAAAAATCGCGTTCCGAAATCATTGATAAATAAATTTCAATTAGAAATCATCAGTTTAATGATTTGTGTAGTTTTACTATCTGGTTTGGATTACTATTTAATCGTATGTGCAATTGGGGGCGTGGTGAATATTTATAGGCATTATGCGTTTACTAGAGGCTATATAATATTTACAGCTATAAATGTAGTGTCAATTCGAGTTAATTTTAATTTAATCAGTTATTTTTTTCGCGATATTAATTCTAGTTTAGATGATTTAAAGTATGGGACTGTAGGTCAGTTTGTACGGAATATTAAAGTGTTATGTGGGGTGCATTTTAGGAAAACTGATTTAGCGCGTCGTTTAAATCGAGTGTTTAGCGTTCAAATCTTATTGCAATTGGGTTTTATGTTTTTTATTATTGTCATTTGGGTGCAATACAATACGAAGATTTTTTTTTCGTTATTAAACCACGAAAATATCCGACTATGCATTGCATTATCGCGCGTTATCTGGGGCACTATTTTATTCCTTTACGCCACATTTATGATACATAGTTTCCAAAGTATACAAAATGAAGTAAGTACAAAAAAAAAATAAACGAGTACTTTAAATAAATGACAATTATAAAATAAAATTAATTTGCTTAAAAGCTACATTTCATTTACAAATTACACTAATTTAATTAATTATATTTGCTTATATGAAATTACGTTCTAAAATAAAGAAATGAGCTAAAAAGCTCACCGAGTACAACATGAATTTCGAAACATTCCTATATTACTTTTCGGCCTTTTTCGGCATACCATTCATGATTACTAATTGTCCGAAACGTAACATCTACGATTATATTTTCTTCACCATTATTACATTAATAGACTCTTTAAATATTTCACCGACTATTAGCGAAAACGCTATGGACACGCACTATAGTGGGGCAAGCACAGTAACGCGAATTATTAGCCTTTTAATATTTTTAGCAAATTTTGCCCATATTGCCACAACGCGTATATTGAATTTAGTTTATAAAAACGAGATTCATAATATTTATAATAACGAAATAAAACATTACATTCCCAAATCGTTTAGAAATCAGTTTAAATATGAATTAATTGTCGTAATTATTAGTGTTATTGTAGTTTTTGGTGTGGATTGTGCAATAGTCCGACGTGCTTTCGGTGACGATTTTAGTTTTCGGCAATATTACGCGTATGTACGAGACTATTTAATATTTACAACAATAAATATCCTATCCATGCGTGTGAATTTATATATGATCTGGTATTTTTTTCGTGATATTAACACTCGTTTAGAGAGTTTAAAGTATATGAATGTTGCTACAGTTTTGCGAAACATTAAAGTACTGTGCGTGACGTATTTTAAAAAAACTGATATCGCACTTGATTTAAATCGAGTGTTTAGTATTCAAATCTTACTACAAATAGGTTTTAATTTCTTTATTATTGTCTGTAGTTTGCAATACGGCATGAAAATGATATTTTCGTTTCTGAATCATGAACATGTTGTACTCTATATGGCAATATCTTTGTTTACGTGGGGTGTCATTTTATTAGTGCATATCGCATTTATTACGCATTGTTTCCAAAGTGTACAAGTTGAGGTAAGTCTAAATAGACTTTAAATATATTCATAAAATTAGTCTCAAGGTCACACATATTTACGTAAAGCCACTATGACTCGCGATATATATTATATACAGTTTAATTTATTAATATAAGTAATAGACTAATTTACGTAAAAGGCAATTTATCTAATTAATTTTTTTATACTCATGGAATAGTTTTTGTATAAATTTCTCCACATTTACTAGTTGATAAAATTAAAACATTTAATAATCGTCTTAAGTTTGCTGGAAATAAAACGAAAATGGTGTTAAATTTTGAAACGTGTCTATTTTATTTATCGCAATTTTTCGGCACCCCTTTTTTAATTGTGAATTGTCGCGCACGCGACAAAAATGATTATTATTGGTTTACAATTTGCGCAATTATAGACTCATTAACAATATGTTCAAGTATGTTTACATTCACTAACGAATATAGTCACTTGAGTATAGTGACGCGAATCAGTAATTTTTTAGTGTTTTTAGTCAATTTTGTGCATATTACAACAACTAGACTCTTAAATTTAATATATAAAAATAAAATTCGCGATATATACAACGAGCAAATTATTCCAAAATCGGTGATAAATAGTTTTAAATATAAGATAATTGCTTTAGTAATATTTATAATACTATCTTTTTTTTTGGATTATTATATAATCCAAATTGCAATAACTGAGATATATATTTATCAATATTTTGGATATGTAAGGAATTATATAATATTCACTGCAATTAATATGGCGTCGATGTATGTTAATTTTTATGTGAGTAGTTATTTTTATGAAATCAATCAACGTTTAGAAAATTTGAAATTTATGAGTGCTGCGAAATTTATTTTTAATATTAAGACAGTGTGCGAAATGCATTTTAGGAAAACTGATTTAATACGTGATTTGAATCAAGTGTTCGGTGTTCAAATCTTGCTACAGTTGGGTTTTTGTTTTTTTATTATTGTCATCTTTCTTCAATATGAAACGAAAATTATCTTTTCGTTATTGACTGACAATAATGTTGCGCTATTTATGGCATTTTCCCTATTGGTATGGTCGATTATTTTACTGGGTTATATCGGTTTGCTATTACGATGTTTTCATAATATACAAGTCAAGGTGAGTTAGAGAAATTGCACAAAAACAACGAGCTTTTTTTTCGTAATACAGAATAAAATATGCAATTTACTAATTTGAGTAACTAAGAACAATTTAAAAAAAAATTCAAACTCTCATTCATATATAAATAAAATAATTCCAGTTTAGTTAAAATGAGACAATTTAAAATTACTCAATTCATGTTATAAGTAATCGAATAATTACCATAAAAGGCAATTTAACTAATTAATTTCGTGAACCACGTTACACGCTAACAATAATTTTTGTATATATTTCTAGAAATTAAGTGCAATCGTCAAACATCAGTGTGATGTTAGCGTTAAATTTCGAAACGTTTTTATTTTATTTTGCGAATTTTTTCGGCATCCCATTTCTAATCGTGGATTGCGGCAAACGTAGCAAATACGATTATTATTGGTTCGCAATGTGCACGTTTATAGACTCATTAACAATCTTTTCAAGTGCGATGTCATTCACGAATGAATATAGTCACTTGAGTATGGTAACTCGGATCAGTAATTTTTTTGTGTTTTTTGTCAATTTTCTCCATATTATAACAACGAGACTATTACATTTAGCGTATAAAAATGAAATTCATGATATATATAACGAACAAATAAAACCTTTTATTCCAAAATCGTTAATAAATCATTTTAAATACAAGATCATTAATTTAGTAATTTTTATAATTATATATTTCTTCTTGGATTATTACGTGGTGAAATTTACAATAACTCAGATGTTTATTCATCAATATTATGCATATTCTAGAGATTATTCAATATTCACTGCAATACAAGTGGCGTCGATTTATGTTAATTTTTATTTGATCAGTTATTTTTTTGGTGAAATTAATCAAAATTTGGATAATACCAAATATATGAGCGTAGAGAAATTTATTTTTAATATTAAAACATTGTGCGTGATGCATTTAGAGAAAACGGATTTAACGCGTCGTTTAAATCGCGTGTTTGGTTTTCGAATCTTACTACAGTTGGGCTATAATTTTTTTATTATTGTCATTTTTCTTCAATTCAATACGAAAGTTATATTTTCGTTTTTGACTAGTAAAGAAGTGCCATTTTTGACTGTTTCCATGTGGGTATGGTCAATTATTTTATTGGTTTATATCGCTTTAATAATACGATGTTTTCATAATATACAAGTCAAGGTGAGTTAGAGAAATGCACAAAAACAACGAGGTTTTTTTCGTAATACAGAATAAAATATGCAATTTACTAATTAGAATAACTAAGCACAATTTAAATAAATTTAAATTCTCATTCATATATAAATAAAATAATTCCAGTTAAGTTAAAATGAGACAATTTAAAATTACGCAATTTGTGTTATAAGTAATAAATTAATTACCATAAAAGGCAATTTATCTAATTAATTTTTGAAACCACGTTACCACTAAAAATAACACATTTTTACATACATCATACATTTCTAGAAATTAAGTGCAATCGTCAAACATCTGTGTGTGATGTTAGCGTTAAATTTCGAAACGTTTTTATTTTATTTTGCGAATTTTTTCGGCATCCCATTTCTAATTGTGGATTGCGGCAAACGTAACAAATACGATTATTATTGGTTGGCAATGTGCACGTTTATAGACTCATTAACAATATTTTCAAGTGCGATGTCATTCACGAATGAATATAGTCACTTGAGTATGGTAAATCGGATCGGTAATTTTTTAGTGTATTTTATCAATTTTCTCCATATTTTAACAACTAGACTATTAAACTTAGCGCACAAAAATGTAATTCATGATATATATAACGAACAAATAAAACTTTTTATTCCAAAATCGTTAATAAATCATTTTAAATACAAGATCATTAATTTAGTAATTTTTATAATTATAATTTTCTTCTTGGATTATTACGCGGTCAAATTAACAATAACTCAGATGTTTATTCATCAATATTTTGCATATTCTAGAGATTATTCAATATTCACTGCAATACAAGTGGCGTCGATTTATGTTAATTCGTATGTGATCAATTATTTTTTCTTGGAAATCAATCAAAGTTTGGATAATACCAAATATAGGAGTGTAGAGAAATTTATTTTTAATATTAAAACATTGTGCGTGATGCATTTAGAGGAAACTGATTTAACGCGTCGTTTAAATCGCATGTTTGGTTTTCAAATCTTACTACAGTTGGGCTATAATTTTTTTATTATTGTCATCTTTCTTCAATTCAATACGAAAGTTCTATTTTCGTTTTTGACTATTAAAGAAGCGCTAGTTTTGACTGTTTCCATGTGGGTATGGTCGATTGTTTTATTGGTTTATATCGCTTTAATAATACGATGTTTTCATAATATACAAGTCAAGGTAAGAACACAAAAACGAGGTTTTTTTTCGTATAAATTTATCTATTAGAGTAACTAGAGCACATAAATTAAGTAAACTCAAACTCTCATCTTATATAGATAGCAATTAGAATTAGAAAGCTAGATAAGATAAAACAATTAATGACATTTTTTATAATTTCACAAAGCACTCATATTAATTAATAATTTTCTATGTGTCTTGCACTGAACTTTCTTATACGTAATTTTTTTAGATAGAAAATTCAAATACACATTTTTTATTAAACTATATTTTATACGTTTTAAAACTAAACTAAAAATACACCTACAATAATTAAATAGGCACACACACACACACACACATAAAATTTAAAAAATAATATGACTCAATTCAGGGAAGATAGAACTATTTCACGATTGCAATACTTATTTATTACTTCGTATAAGCAAATAAAAAACTGTTTGCAAAGAAACTTATATTTCCACCCGAACAATTAACATAATTACGAACTCATTATGAATATATAAATTAATTCGGTCTTCATATTCATACAAACAAAGAATTAATATTTCTAGAAAAAGTGTTGCAACGAATTTTAAAATACTTAACTAAATATTTAGCTGGTAACAAATTGCATAAAAAAACGCTAAATTTCTTTAAAATCTCTACATTTTAAAACATTCAAATAAAAATGATTAAACACGATTGGTTCGAAACTAGTCTATTTTATTTATCGAAAATCATCGGAATTCCATTATTGATTGTAAACAGTGGCGAACGGAATAAATGGGATTATTTTTGGTTTTTCACAATCACATTCTTCGATTCATTCTTTGTTACAACGTGCGTTCGGGCTTTTGCCTTAAAATACGACAATAAAACCCAAGTGACGAAAGTCACTAATTTTTTTGTGTTTCTCTTAAATTTCTGCCACATAAACGCAACAAGATTATTAAACCTCATTTACCAAAACGAAATCAACAAAATATACAAACAAATCAAAAAATCCTTACCACGCACACTCATCAACAAACTAAAATATAAATTCATCACTTTCCTAATATATATAACAATATTCTTAAGCATCGATTATTATTTAATTAGTTACGCACTAGAAACAATTACAGTGTTCGAATGGTTAAGCTACATCCGCGATTACGCTTTATTTGCAGAATTAAACGTCCTATCAATCTATTTTAATTTCTCAATCATCGAATACCTATTTCTAGACATCAATCAACATTTAAATAATATTAAACATAAAAACACACTATTAAACATTAATGATTTATGCGCTTTATATTTCGATAAGACGAACTTAGCTCGCGCTTTAAACCGAGCGTTTAACATCCAAATTCTAATACAACTCGGTTATTACGTATTTATTATTGTCGTATTTGTTCAATACAATTTAAACATCGTACAAGCTTGGTTACAAAATGAAAGAACCATGCTTTATATGTCGTTTGCTATTTCTATTTGGAGTATGTTATTATTAGGGCAAATAACATTGTTAATAACATGTTTTCAAAATGCACAAAATGAGGTACGTATTGTTTAGGCGAAAATGACGTCATTAGGGTATCGACGCGCGTATTTTATGGTTTAGTGTGGTTTAATATGGAATGGGAGTGATTATAGATTTATTATTTAAATGGTAATAAGAGTTATATGTTTGTTACAGGCAAAAAAAGCAGGGGTTATTTTGCACGAATTATGGAATATTTATTGTGATGAATACCAGTGTCGAGTGCAATTTCAAAATGTTTGTATATTTGTGCTTTAATATTTAAATTGAGTGTTTTAGGAAAATTGATAATTAATATCGATCATTTGTCATTTTTTTTGCTTAATTCTGTATTTTATTTATTATAACGCCTTTAAGCTTATGCAACTTACAGAACTTGTAAGATGGTGTGGTAGTTACAGTTATTTTAATAGTTTACTGATTTATTATTGTTTGTTTATTAAATTTATTAAAAATTGTGATTGATGTTTAAAGTGTATATAAATAAATAAATAAACCATGGTTTATTTATGGTTTTAGTTGAAGCTGTTGTCTATTCAGTTGATCAATGCAGAATTAAAGTTGACGGCTTGTGGTTTCCATGCATTGGACTTCACGTTGCTTTTATTGGTAATTTGTAATTTTTTTTTTTTTGATGTTGTGTACTTTTCTTGTATATGTATTTAAAATTCTTGAAAGACTAAAAGTGATTGCGTTTGAGATGTGAATGTGTCCCCATCAATTAATAAAATATTTTAGATGCGATCATTTTATTTTTAGATAATTGGATCTGTTTCTACGTATGTTGTAATTTTAATGCAATTTGAAAGTCTGTCCAAATAGCTCACTTCAATAATAGATACATGTGAAGTGTGACGTCAGATATTTAATATTAATCGCGAATATTAAATGAAGAATTTTGATAAAAGCTATTTTCAAAGGTCATAGAATATATTTTCATACTGTAATTAAACATTTGCTTCTAATCTAACAATTTTAATACAAATATGCTCTTAATTTATATTTAAAGCTGTAATAAATATATTTTGAGTTTACCCCAAAGACACATTTATTTTAGTAATTAAATAATGATTTGTAATATGACTAAATAAAGTATTACATTGTTGGTTTTTATAATAATTATTAAAGCAAAAAGGTACCAATTAATAAAATCCTTGCAATAAATAAATATCCCAATTTCTTTTTATTAGTATTTATTTTGCATTTTTAAATAAAAAGCGAAGCTTTACTGATGAGTTTTTTTTTTATATTTATAAGTAATTTACGAATATAAAGCACCCACATTTTTTGGTATTTCCTGCTTAGAATCATTCATAAAAATACGAGTATAAAATATATATAAAGCGAGCGCCAAAATGCATGAACAATATCTCAGGAATTTTGTTGACTATGAATATTTAAAAAAATCCCGCAACTTATAATTCCGCGAAACATTATTTAAAATTCGTTCATAATTTCAGCGGACCTTGACCAAACATTTTATTACTTCTAAATATCTGCGAAACAATTTCGAGAATTGGCAAACGCCTAAAACTCTCTCATAAACATTTTCCATGGTGCATTTATATATTATAATATTCAAAAAAATAGTATACCAAAATAAGGGGTTGTTTGGGGATATGTTTGAATTGGTTAAGAACCGGGACAGCGCGTACGCAGTCCCGACTACCAAAAATTATGCGCCCGAGTTATTCACATTAGGAATAATCGCAGGGGTCAGCTCAGCCGAAGTGCAATGGGAGAGCCTCACCCCGGGGGAACCGCCGTCTTGATCACGGTTACCCCCACGCCAGGTAAGTATGCTTCTAAATCGCCTCAAAGGGGCTTATATACCCGGTAAACAACCCTTATAGACATGAGAAGTAATTTACTCGTAAATAATTAAACAAAAAACAAAAGGCGACAGTTTTTCAAACATGCATTTCTATACACATCTGTTCAACAGATATGAGACAATTTACTAAATTCAATTTCAATCATCTCAGTTTTAATATACCTATATGTTTTGCGTATAATAATAAAACACTCAATTTAAATTAAGACAAAATTTATTTATATATTTTTTGTACACAAATATATACAAATATAAATAAATACACAAAAATTGAACACCTGCATTATACTATATATATCTATCCTTGTTTATCTTATTTAACTATTACATTCTGATATTATTTCTCAAATAATCCTGTCTTAATTGGTTACGAACCAACTAGTTCCGTGTCTGTGTCCGAGCACTGAGGCTCATTTTATCGTGTAAGACGCATAGAAATGGTTGTTAAAATAGCGTTAAATTGTTTAAAATAGGTAAAACGGTGTAAAATAACATATTTAGGACTATAGTTACTATAAAAATGTAACACACAAAATATATAACGTATAAACATATTAAAAACACTGTGTAATAAGATTTTTAGTAAAGCACTGTAGAGTGCCGTGGACCGTTAGCCATACGCTAGACAGCGAAATTTTTGTTGAAACAAAATTCATAAAAAACGGGGTAAAAAACGCGATTCTATTATGTATTTTGGTGTTAAAAGTTAACTAACATACTGCTAATTGATATTCGATAATGTTTTAGTGCGGTCTTATCGATTAAATTAGATTTTTGCGAAAATATGAAACATCTACTTCCTGGTTATAAAAGGTACGGCGTGGCTTGGCCATGGCACTCGTAGATCATGCTAAATTCATGTATAAATTTCGTGTTTTTATTTATTTTCGTTAACTTAGCGGTCCCAATTGATTATTATTGTTTCATAAATGTTTATGTGGGGTGTTTTTGATAGTGCTTAAATACTTACGATGATTTCTAATTCATTTGCCAAATATTTCAGGGGTTTCCAGTCCACTATTTAGAAGAAGTGACCTAGCAGTTCTTATGGGAGAAGGTACTAAAGGTATTTGTTTTTTTATTATTATGCCATGTACCTATTTATATTTCTCAGTCATATTGTTATGTGTATATTTTGGATATTTGTTTTTGATTTTGAGAAACAATAAATTTCCTTTAGAAATTTATTGCAATTATATTAATATTCAAATTATTACTTTTTGGTAATAAGTAACTTGATATATTCAGTAAATAAATTCAATAAATAGGATGTACTCGTTTCGGCCCCCGTACGTATACGGGCGCTTTTGCATCACGCGCGGTTTTGCAAATCGGTATTTTTTACACAAAGTGCGTATATTTCTAATAAGTGCGTTGAACATTTTTGAACAAAATATCACTGATGTAGTGATCAAACTCGGGTTAAATAGTGTAATCACTGATGTAGTGATTAAACAATAGATATTTAAACTCGGGATTAACAAAGTGCTGTGAAGTGGAAGTTAAGTGTTAAATAATACAAATTCGCGATAATAAATCAGTGCTTCGCAATTATTTCGGAATCCACCCTTCCAGTTCCAATCAAAGATGGGGGATGAGGAGGCACGACAGGCAGGGGAGGCTGATGATGAGCGTAAAGTCTGTATACACTTTGAGTACTTTTTGGTTTTTTATAGCAGTGGTTTTATCGCGTTATTTGGATTTTAAGTCGAAACGTTTAATAAATATATAATAATATAAAACTGCTGCTACCTATTTTTTTAATTTTTATTATTAATTCGTTTTAAATGTGCGCGCATTTAAATTGAGTTAATTTACGACTGAGAAATATAAAGCGTAATGACTACTTAATAATTTGTGTTCAATATTTACGATTTTTGTCTTATGATTTTTCCTACTTTGTATGGATTACAATAGTAGTTATTGTGTAAATGGTACATGCAACATTTATGTTAGTTATAAGTAAGCTCAAGATAAATTGTTTGAATTCGTCAATTAAAAATTAATCATGATTAACTGAGTATGTGTATCAAAATGTAACACGCGCTACAGTTACATACACATTATTTGATTTTGAAGTACCTAATAGTTTAAATAATTTTCTTACGAGCTTAGCAACGATAACGCGATAGGTTTATTAAATAGGTTAGGATTTAGTAATACATAGAATCGCGAAATATTAGGTCCTTTTTTTTGTAAATTCATAAATAATCGGTCGATGATTTACGATGATCTACAAGATATTCCAGCGTGGGCATCCCGAATGTATGCTTCTTTAACTTGCAAAGCAACTTGATGTAAAAGTTGCTCGACGGTTAGATGAGCATAGATTCGTTGACGTTCCAGTTTGCTGCTCAAGAACATCAACAGTCCAGTCTGTACACTGAAGAGTACAAGCTCACCATTACGTTTTTTAACTACGATAGTTACTATTTATAAGTAAATTCAAACCCCTTAGTAGAGTTATTCGATACAGTTTAATTTATGATAGGTTTAGTATTTAAGTCGGTTCGACGTATACGTGAAATAAAAGATGTTATTAAGTGTATTAAGTTTTATTTATTTTAAATTTAATACTGACATTTATTAGGTCGTCATTCATACAATAAATATTAGTTTACTTTTCAATCTACAATCGATTTTATTAATTATTTTGAATTATTAATTATTTTGAATTTGCAATATGAAGATATTTAACGGTAATTTTTGTTTTGATTTAATTAAATTTGAGTTAAACGGAAAATAGTGCTAGTTTTAAGTTGGGTCCCCGTGTTGGCCCTGGGTCCCCGTGTTGGCCCTGGGTCCCCGTGTTGGCCCTGGGTCCCCGTGCTGGCCCTGGGCCCTTGTGTTGGCCCTGGGTCCCCGTGTTGGCCCTGGGTCCTCGTGTTGGCCCGGGTCCTCGTGAGGCCCACTCGATACATCAACAACAGAGAAGTACCTGAAAACTCAGGTGCTTCTCAGTTGCAACGAGGTTGGTTTGTATACTGTATAATGTGTGTATTTTGTCGCGTCCCTCCGTGGTTAGGCCCCCGGTAATCGTATTTTCTCCACAGCTTAGTTTTAAGCATAAGGTATGCGTAGTTTATAAGAGGCACTGCAAAGGGTCCTGTTAGGATTTACCGAATTAGACCTAGGTCTAAATTGGTAAAAGCTAATCATACTTTCTTTCCAGTACATCAGGACCACGCTGCCTCATTTTCAACCTCAGGACATCTCAATATATTTATTTACTCATATAATTTAAATCGTGACTAGATTTATATTAAATAACTTTTATTATTTTATAAAATCAAATATATATATTTATAAAAATATATATAGACTAAACATAAATATATAATATATTAAATATCTGCAATCTGGTCACACATGTTAGTTTTAAATACTAATCAATTTCTTTCAGCCTAACCCTTTCTAATTTTACAGCTTTCTTTCAGCCTAATATTTCCCTTTCAGCTATTGTAGCTTTAAGTTTTTTTCAGCTAGTTTTAATTAATTAAGCTAATCATACTTTTTACTAGCCTAACTTTTACTAATTTTTCAGCTTATTTTTCAGTAGATATAAGATGTTAAATTATAAGTTAATATCCGCCTTGGCCCTCCCCCAACCCTTTCAGTGCCGCATAACTAATCTTAAACATGTATTCATTTCAGCAATAATTTATATTTCAGGTTTAATCATACTTTTATTTCAGGTGTAATCATACTTTTATTTCAGGTTTAATTACACTTTTATTTCAGATTTAGTTGAAGTTTATATTTATTTTAAATTCAATTCGTTTCATCATTTAATTTCACGAAATTAATACAAATTTTATACTCGAGTAGGTTTTTCGTTTAGGGTCAGTTTATGAGTTGTACGCATGCGTACTAGTTATATAGTTAGATTTTTTATATGAATTGACTAGGGTTGTTAGTAAATTGAAATACTTACTTCGTGGTAACTCATTCGATCTCGGTCGTAGCGTTTTTGCGCACTGCTGCCACTGTTCATGCGTCGTCTGTTGTGTGAGCCACCGGTGAACATCATCTTCACAATAAAACATTCGTCTTCTCAGACACAAACACAACATTTATCTATACACAACACTCAATATATCCCTTGATTCACAACAGAACAATATTTATTTCATCTTCAGTCTAATCAAATCACTTTCAATATTCACAAATAAATAATTTTAGTTTCGATTTGCATCAATTGGCACCAACAATAAATACAGTGCTCATTTAGAATTGCGTTTATGTTTTGATAACAACACTGCTCACTGTTGTATATTTGGCAACGTTTAAGAGTTAATAATTATTAATATCACAGTTTCTCGCGCGATTTGTTTTGCATTATTTTTAATTCTATATGCAATTTAATCTAAATAGTGCACGCTTATACGACGAATATTAATTGTACTTTTCGTTTACTGTTTTTATAACCGAAATATTTATTAATTTGTATGGTTTAGGATTTTATTGTTGTTATTTGGGGGGGCTTTGAGTTATATTGCATATTTGGTAACACTGTTTTCGAAACGGTAATTACGGTGTTTTGAAATATTTAATGTTGTATTGTGCCAAACACGAGCTAATGTGATTTATTTTAAAATTTATATTACTGTCTTTAAGACATTTGAACTTTTTATGGTGTCGTAATTTTTTTAACAATTTCTAATTTTTAAATCGAAATTAAAAAAAAACTAATTTCGTATTTATAACAAATTTTGTGTGTAAATAAAATATCTAATATGAATTATTACACTTTGAATAATATATTAAAATCACTTTTAAATCGAATAAAATGAGTAATTAGCGTCTAATTTCCCAAAATAGTTCAAATAATTCACTCAAATTTAAACGACTTTATCCAAAAATGTCACATCGGCGTATAAAAAAACACAGTTACTAACACAATAAATAGTATTTTTAACAACGGCGCGTGTATTCCACATTTCAGAACACACCTTAGTAATTTTAATTGTCACTTTGAAATTTTACATAGACACGTAAAGACAATATCATTCGCATAATCTTATCTGTTTAACGAAGGTATTATAAACGAACTGTTTAAATACGCGCAGGCACTGATTATTGTTTGCAAATCATATAATATAAATAAATACAACACGTATTTCGTAGGTAGATGAGGAACGTTAGACACTGCGCTTAGAACACCATTTACATTTCTGAACTGAATCGTTTTCGAGTTGTGTTGAGAAATGTATTTTTAGCCAAACTATATAGCTTTAGATATATAACACACCGAGAATTTCGTGTGAGTGTGTTCATACTTCGTTATTTCGTTTTTTCATCATCTGTTCTAACAGTTTGTGTATGATTCACTCCTACGTTCAAATTGGAACACATTTTCGGAATTTTTTTCGCACGATTGCAGTCATAGGTGATGATTTCGAACTCTCTCAACATTGGTTGCGTTCATATTTTCTCGGCATAACATGTGTCATAAGTTTCTCTAATCCAAAAACAAAGCAACTATTTTCCAAATCTAATTTAATATATATCAAAAATACACTTTTATAGCTCATATTTTCTAAACAAAACCAACTCTTTTCATGGTTTTAAAAACATAAGCTCAAAATCATTTGGACTTGTCCATATTCAACGCAAGCGCTAGGCGCGAAAGTTACACGCATGCGCGTTTTCATTTACATACAAAATTACATTTGGATTTATTATTATTATTTTAGAACTATAGATAACGCAATTAATTTCCACTTCAATTTATTTAATAATAAAACTTTTTAGATCAAAACACTTTTATTAATACAATTAGAACAGCTTAAGCTTTTAATTTACGTATTTAAATCTAAAATATATTTTCCAAAAATTCTAAAAATAAAGTAGTTTAAATATTTAATTATTTCATGAACTTTTAGACACTATTAATATTTTTTAAAACTGAAATAAAATCGTAAAATGTTGTAAAATATTGTTTTATTGCCTAAATTATATATGCAACTATATAAACATATATGTATGATTGGTGTAGGTAAATATAATTATTAATATTAATAAATAATAACATTAAAGTACATAAATAATATTAATTTATTTAAAAAATATGTTCCAAACTAATAGGTATTATAATTTATAACAAAACAAATAGAAAATATTTTTAAACAATTCAAATTATACCGCCAGGTTATACCTACGAAAGCCAGCTTCACACGATACTAAATGTGAATAGTGTAATAATAATCATCAATTTAAATTATAATAAACAAGTATATAGCAGTTAATTTGTACATATATCAACAATTAAAATAAAAGTTTATTCAATTATAATCTAAATACTGTATATTATTGTTAATAAAATACAATTAAAAACAAGTTAATGTAAAAGTAACTTATATAAAATAAAATTTATTAAATTATTATTACATTTATTTAGTATTTAAAATATAAATAAATAACTGTATAATTAATAGCAATTAAGTATAATTTTTTTAGAATATATCCTTAGGAAAAAGAAAATTGTAGTCAAGAAGAAAAAGAAGAAGTGTGCTGGTAATCTCTGTTCAGTTGTGTTTCTTTCTTTGGTTCGTCTCCAACCGCCATGGTAGGTACTCGTCAAAATATATTTGTACTTTAAGTTATTGTAGTCATCAATTGAATAAATGCTTTAAATTCATAACTAATCGATAGATATGTATTTATAGCAAATGTGTATTATGATATTTATGAATTCTATGCGGTAGTTATGAATTTATTTGTGTTGTAGTTCACGTGTAAAAATTGAGTTGTTTCAATGCAAACGTGTTATTTTTAAAAAGTATATGAGACTTTTGGGTGTAATGTGCTTGCAGTCTGTTTTTATGAAATTCATTCGTTTTACAGACGAAGGGGACATCAAGTTTTGGAAAACGCCGGAATAAGACACATACATTGTGTCGGAGATGTGGTAGATCTTCATATCATATCCAGAAGTCAAAATGCTCACAATGTGGATACCCAGCCGCTAAGTTACGATCATGTAAGTTGATAATTTATAAATAATTAACGAATAAGGAGTCTGGTATATGTTTGGTATTCATTTACAATTTTGTTTAATAATTTAAGAAAATTACTAGAATTGTTTAATAATTATTACATTCTGTGGCAAATCTTTTTCTTATATTTTTTACTTGGCTCTTTAAGGTGTATTCCTTCCTAAATAATATTCTAATTTTGTTTGTTACATTTCGAGACAATCAGTTTTATGATTATACCTTCCTAAAAGCGCCTATTTGCCTCATAATATGCCTATAGGTCGTCAAACGGAAGGAGATTAATCTGAATTCTGGGTGAGGATCTGGCTAATACATGGCTAAAGACCCGCAATCTGAGTTCAAACAATTTTATTTTTGAAACTAATTATTTAGGGATGTATGTACAAACATTCTAATTTTGTTTGTTTCGTTTCGAGACAATCAATTTTATGATTATACCTTCTTAAAAGCGTCTATTAGCCTCTAAATATGCCTTTAGGCCGTCAAACGGAAGGAGATTATACTGAATTCTGGGAGAGGATCTGGCTAATACACTGCTAGAACCACAATATGAGTTCAAACAATTTTATTTCCAAAACTAATTATTTAGGGATGTATGTGCAAACATTCTAATTTTGTTTGTTTCGTTTCGAGACAATCAATTTTATGATTATACCTTCTTAAAAGCGCCTATTTGCCTCATAATATGCCTATAGGTCGTCAAACGGAAGGAGATTAATCTGAGTTCTGGGTGAGGATCTGGCTGATACATGGCTAAAGACCCGCAATCTGAGTTCAAACAATTTTATTTTTGAAACTACTTATTTAGAGATGTATGTACAAACATATTCTAATTTTGTTTGTATCGTTTCGAGACAATCAATTTTATGAATATACCTTCCTAAAAAAGCGCCTATTAGCCTCTAAATATGCCTTTAGGCCGTCTAACGGAAGGAGATTATACTGAATTCTGGGAGAGGATCTGGCTAATACACTGCTAGACCCACAATATGAGTTCAAACAATTTTATTTCCAAAAGTAATTATTTAGGAATGTAAGTGCAAACATTCTAATTTTGTTTGTTTCGTTTCGAGACAATCAATTTTATAATTATACCTTCTTAAAAGCGCCTATTTGCCTCATAATATGCCTATAGGTCGTCAAACGGAAGGAGATTAATCTGAGTTCTGGGTGAGGATCTGGCTAATACATGGCTAAAGACCCGCAATCTGAGTTCAAACAATTTTATTTTTGAAACTACTTATTTAGAGATGTATGTACAAAAATATTCTAATTTTGTTTGTATCGTTTCGAGACAATCAATTTTATGAATATACCTTCCTAAAAGCGCCTATTAGCCTCTAAATATGCGTTTAGGTCGTCAAACGGAAGGAGATTATACTGAATTCTGGGAGAGGATCTGGCTAATACAGTGCTAGACCCACAATATGAGTTCAAACAATTTTATTTCGAAAACTAATTATTTTTATACCTTCCTAAAAGCGCCAATTTATCTTGCTTATATGTTTATTGGTCGTCAAACGGAAGGAGATTAATCTGAATTCTGGGTGAGGATCTGGCTAATACATGGCTAAAGACCCGCAATCTGAGTTCAAACAATTTTATTTCCGAAACTAATTATTTAGAGATGTATGTACAAACATATTGTTATTTTGTTTGTTTCGAGACAATCAATTTTATGATTATACCTTCCTAAAAGCGCCTATTAGCCTCTAAATATGCCTTTAGGACGTCAAACGGAAGGAGATTATACTGAATTCTGGGAGAGGATCTTGCTAATACAGTGCTAGACCCACAATATGAGTTCAAACAATTTTATTTCCAAAACTAATTATTTGTATACCTTCCTAAAAGCGCCAATTTATCTTGTTTATATGTTTATTGGTCGTCAAACGGAAGGAGATTAATCTGAATTCTGGGTGAGGATCTGGCTAATACATGGCTAAAGACCCGCAATCTGAGTTCAAACAATTTTATTTCCGAAACTAATTATTTAGGGATGTATGTACAAACATATTCTAATTTTGTTTGTTTCGAGGCAATCAATTTTATGATTATACCTTCCAAAAAATGCCTATTTGCCTCATGATATGCCTATAGGTTAAACGGAAGGAAATTAATCTGAGTTCTGGGAGAGGATCTGGCTAATACAGTGCTAGACCCACAATATGAGTTCAAACAATTTTATTTCCAAAACTAATTATTTTTATACCTTCCTAAAAGCGCCAATTTGTCTTGTTTATATGTTTATTGGTCGTCAAACGGAAGGAGATTAATCTGAATTCTGGGTGAGGATCTGGCTAATACATGGTTAAAGATCCGCAATCTGAGTTCAAACACTTGAATTTCCAAAACTTTATATTTGACATATATTTATAAAAATATCCTAATTATATTTCTTTTCTTTTAGACAACTGGTCCGTAAAGGCTAAAAGGAGGAAGACCACCGGAACGGGCCGATGCCGTTATTTAAAGATTGTGCGTCGTCGTTTCCGCAACGGATTCCGTGAGGGCGGACGACCAGCACCACGCAAAGTCGCTGGATCATCGTAGATTTTTATTAATCCGTTATGTATAAAACAAACAAATAAAAAATAAATTATAATTTCTGTAATTTAATTCAGACTATTTGTTTTCTAATACTACAGATTCGTTCGTGTGTTTATACACCTTTTGCTTGATGTGAATTTAACCGTCACTATGTTTAATGAAAAATATGTATTAAGTTGTAAGAAACGAACCCACTTAAAATGTTTTTAATTTAGAAACATTTAGGAATATACTAATAGGAATATTGTTTTGATAATTTTCTAATTTTCATTGATATTTTTACGAAAAAATATATAATCTATGAATATAAGTTAACTTTTATTGATATAAACCTATTAAATAATACAAATACACTTATAACTAATAACAAATTAAATTTGTAATTAACTAAGTTGGAATTGCTGAATTGGCTCTTGATACGCATAGATTACCGTATCCGGTTGTCCGTTTTCGTTTGTAGTTAAAATATTGCCAGTGATCGTTTGAGTATCTTTAAAAAAATTAATAAAAATTATTCACTAAATTTGATTATATTCCTAAATTTTTTTAATACGCAATACATACTAAATGATTCTTCTTGTATATCTTCGTAAACGAGTTCAGTTGGCTGTAAAATCTTGTCGCCTTTAGTGGCTTCGCGATATTTTTGCAAATAAAGTTTCAAGGGTTCAACATAATTATCGAAACCTAAAGTCGTCATTGCAAATAAAATATCTTCTCCATTAATTGTCTTGCGTTTTTCCATATGGCAACGATCACTCGCTTCACTTGTAATGAAACTTATAAACTCCGACACGCACTCTTGCACACATTCTCTAGCATCTTTTGCAATCTAAAAATAATTTTTATGTTATTTTTACGATATTTAACTAAAAAAAACCAATTTTTTATTCGTCATTTGTGCATATTTCCATTTAAGTAAAGTTTGGTAATTTCAAGAAACGCGCTTACGCAAATAATAAAAAATGTTTACATTTATACATTAAATTTTGAATAAAGTATCAGAGATGATTCCAAATTCATTTAAATGATTCATATTAAAATGTATATGAATTCATCCCTGGGAAAGCATGCATAGTAAAATAAAAACAAAAAAATTTGGATACGTTCGTACTTTACTCTGGCTAAGTACCTTGCCAGTCTCGGGTATAGCTTTTTTCATAATTTTGGCAACGTTAGCAATAGGCAAGAATCGGTCCTGTTCCCGCAACGGGACCCCGATTTTATCATTTGAATCATGATTCGAATCATCCGTGTTTTCCGCTGTTAAATGATCGCCGTCATCTAAAAATGATTAAAATCAACGAATTCGCTAACACCTTACTCAACAACTATATATTACCATCCATATCATCGCTTTGCACAATGTACGACGGTTCTGTTGATAAAAATGTATGACCCAGGTCATCACCACTTTCACTATTCTCCATTGAAATAAAATATGATTACTCTTTAATATTAAAATGTCTGTAATTTATTTAAAATCTAAGTCAGTCTAGATTCTAAAATATAATTTATTTCGCTGACACGACTGAAGTTCGTACAAATTATAGTACGAAGTAGTACCAAGTCTTTAAACGGAAACGTCCCAGTTAAATAGTGATATTTACTATTTTACAGTTGACGATTTGTTTTGACAGATGTTAAAAATATAACAAAATTTTATGAAAATGTCAATACTAGTGCAATAATAAAACAAATTGATTTTTAAAGAAACTCGTACAACTAAATAATAACTTAAGATGTAGCTGTAACTTTAATATAAATTCAGATCTATGAACAACAAGTACAATATAGTATAATTGTACTCATAAATTGTTAATTTGTTATTTTTTTTTTTAATATATCCAGTATGTGTATTTATTAAAATCGTCTTTAAAGTACTAAAAAATAGTGATGTGTTTTTTATGTTTTTAATTAAAAATGATGGCTGAACATCAAATGACATTTGAAACGCCGGAAATGTCATCGATAATTTTGTCGAACCTTTATGAACAACAACGCGCAAATAGATTCTGCGATTTAACACTTTACGTAAACGATAAAATCGTAAAAGTGCACCGCAATGTATTGGCCTCGAACTCACCATACTTCGATTCGATCTTAAAGCAGCACAAAATTGTTAAAGAACAACTAACAATCAGCTGTCTAGATAACGATACGTTTGAAACATTTTTAGTTTATATGTATAGCGGCAAAATAACGATTCACAATTCTAATATTGAAGAATTATTGAAATTAGCTAATCATTTCATTGTAAATAAAATTATAGAATATTGTTCAGAGTACTTAGAAAAAAGTTTAACTATCAATAATTGTTTGTTTGTACTCGATTTAATTCAAAGGTATAATTTAAAAAATATTCGAGCTGTTGATAATTTATTAAATTCGAAATTAAATGATATTATTAATGGGTATGAAATGATGAATTTACCATTGCAAAAATTGCAAAGTTTCATCAAATATGAGGTAAATATCTAGTGACGTAAATATTAGCGAATTTTTTTATCAATTTGGTTTTAGAATGTTAGTATACCAGTAGTAAAACAATTAGAAATATTTACGCAATGGATATCAAAAGAAAAATCAACAAGAGAAAAAGATTTTCCTAAATTATTGAATACAATACAATGGATAAATACTGATCACAACGATATATCGAAACATTTAGAAACTTGTTGTTTATACACAACTAGCGATAAATCTCTTTATAATGTTTTAAATACATTAATTCAAAATAATATTCTACTTCCAAACTATAAAAGTCGATATGAAGAGTTACATTATAAATTTACACAGGTTTGGAAATCATTAAATTTTTAGTAGCGTACTACTTAATAAATAAAATAATTTTGTTTAGAGTTTTAATGAGCAAAATAATTTGGATGATAAGTCTGATGATAAATTGGATTGCACATTGAATGAGGGTAAAGATGGGGAAAATGGTGACTCGGATAAGAATGGTGATATTAAAGTGACGGAAATGGATAACTCGGATAGTGGTAGTAGCAAGAAGAACAATGTTAAAATGCTTGTTGTACGAGCGAAAAGTAAATCTTATAAACAACGATTTATTCGGAGATTAATGTTGTATGGTTTGAAACCGAATCTGCGAGTTGCGTCTATGAAAAATGTGTTTTGCAAGAAGAAAATATCGGTGGTTAATATACGAAAGAGGATTGAAGGTGGTGTATTTAATTGATTTTTTATATTCATATGTACATATATAATTTTTTTTTTTTTGATAATTTAATATATTTTTTGCAATATTATTTGTAGGTTATTTATTTTGTTGATTACAGAAGTGTATAGTGATGAGAAATTCGGTGTTAAGTGTCCGATATGTTTTACTGTTATCAATGATTCCCTGTTGCTGGAACAACATTTAGCGTTGAGTCACGCGAAAGATGTAACCTATAAATGTGGCATTTGCACATTTGTATGCCAGTATCATGGTGATTATTTGACTCACATGAAAAATCATTTTCCTGGACCGCCATATAAATGTGATTACTGTAAGTTATACTTAAAAAAAATCTATCTAAACATATGACCCTATTTCGCAATACTGATATAATCATATATTAAAAATGTTGATGAATTTACTATTTTGAGTGAGTTAATATTCATAGTGTAATTTTATTGTGCGCAACCTTGAGAAAGTGATATTTACTTTAAGTATATCGGCTCAATGGTCTAGGGGTATGATTCTCGCTTTGGGTGCGAGAGGTCCCGGGTTCAAATCCCGGTTGAGCCCTCTTTTTTTTATGTGTTCCTTATAAAATCCGTTTTATACCGCGTATACAACAAAATAAAACCTCTAGATATTCCTAAATAATATCGCAAATAAATCGTTAGTTTATATCAATGCTTAAATTTATTAATAAACGCTCGCTAAAATGTTCAAAGTTTTGACAAAGAATAACAATTTGGTTAAATATAAATATTATTTAGCTATTTAAATTACTTGAAGTTATCTAAAAATCATTACCAGTGCTCTTTGAATGCTATTCTCATGTAGGGTTTAAATTATTATTGAAATGTTGTGCTATGTAAGTTTGATGAAAATTTTATTTAAAAATTGAATTCCGGTACCGGGAATCGAACCCGAGCCTGCTGGGTGAAAGCCAGCTATCCTAGCCACTAGACCATACCGGATTGTGCAAATAAACGTAACATCTTCCGCTAAAATTTTACCAATCTAGTTAATTTTGAACTAGTTTAAAAATGTTATTCTTTAAAGCCACATAAAATCCTGTATGTGTTTTTCTATCAGGTGATCATGAAATTGATCAAATAGCGAAACTATTAACACATCGCACTCGCCACTCGGATGAAATGGTTTACCAATGCACATTTTGTTCATTCAAATGCCGCATAAAACAAAACCTCCTCGCCCATTTAAAACTGCATACATCTGATAAACAATTCAAATGCGACTCATGCGGCAAAAGCTTTCGATTTAAGCACAGCTTAGAACAACACATGATGTCACATACAACCGAGAAAACCCTCACTTGCGACACATGTGGATTTAGTACTAAGTTCCTCAGTCATATGATTGCACACAAGCGAATGCATTCGGGTAAGGCATTAAAAATCATAAATTCATTTATGATGAAAAACTCTTAAATCAATTAATATGGTGTTAATATATATTATCCAAGGTGATGTATACCGCTGTTCATTTCCCCATTGTAAATACTCAACTGCGAAAAAAAACCAATTGACTACGCACGCAAAAACGCACAACGGCGTTCGTCCTCATAATTGCAACGTTTGCGGCCGCGGCTTCATGGAGAAATCGCACTTAGTGCGTCATGAACGCATCCATCTAGATGAGAAACCATTCAAATGTTCGCAATGCGATTATGCAAGCTCACGAAGAGACAAGTTAAAGGAACATTTCACGCGGCATCACGGCGAAAATGCGTCCGCAAAAGTGCCGTATAAAGCTCGACCATTACGGAACACAACTAGTACTAATTCTAACTCAGGCAGCTCGGTTGGTCGATCAAAGAATCAAGTATTTTTTCATATATATTCTTATGTGACTTTATTTATTTGTAATTATTGTAGACGCCTCAAGAAACAACAGCCAATAGTAATTCGATTAACTTTTCCCCGTCAACCAATAACACGCCACCATCGAATTCAACTCAACCAATCGGGAATGAAATACAGGATTTAATTATGCATCATCAAAATCATTCAGCTACTACAGGTACTAATAATTCTAAAGAATTAATATATATTATATATTCTTTTATAAGATAAAAAATCTACTCTTTAATTGTTATTATTTATGGAAAATATTTTAGCAAGTACTTTACCTACTTTAAATCACAATTATCACCATTTTGGTGATCCAAATGAATTTCATCACCACCATACAGCACACTCACACAATATACCGCACCAGTTGCTTACGTCACATGGCGCCGCCCAGCGCGCTGTTGGTCAGCACCAATCAGCAGTAGGAGGCGGAGCTGTGAATCACCATATGTTGGCTAGAGGGGCGGGACATCCAACTACAGCCACATCTACAGCTGCAGCAGTGGCTGCAGCTATGATGTTAGATCCTAGATTTCACCATAATGGATCTGTGAGTATACTATACAATTTAAATGCGTTTATTTTTAATTTTATTTAGTTAAATAAAAAATATTTTAATTGTAATTTGAATATTTTCTATTTTATTATATGTAAGATGTTTTTAATCTAGGTTCCATATCATCCAAATAGCACGCCAGTTTCTATGGCAATGGCTGCCGTGCAGCAATCTCAACAAATTCAAGGTACTGGTCAACATGGCGACTATCCACCATCTTTACAAAATTGTATGACCTTGTTCTAGTCACATGTATATTCCTTGTTATTCTATGCATTATAGACGATTCAGAATTGACGTAAATTAAAGCAGCAACATTTATAAATTATTTTTGATCAAAATGTGATATTGTTCTAGCAAATTTATTAGTATGAAAGGTGTTAGATGGGTAATGATTGTTTTGAATGAATGTGTTTTTTAATGTGAATTAATTTGTTGCTGTTAATCGAATTTGATAAATATGACTAATATTTAAAAATTATAGGTTATATGCAGATATAATTTTAAAAAAAATGTTTTAAAAATATTGGATTTAATCTACGAAATTTATTTGTTGCTATTTAGTCATTCTTATTACTATGCAGATCTGCACAGCAAATCATATCACGAAATATTTAAAAATGTCGTTTTTTGTCTTTTTGTAACATGTAAATTATTAATGGATTTCAAAAACGATTGAAAAACTATAAATATTTATTAAATAAGAATATATTATGGAACCTTGTTGGCATCTTGTGAATATGTTACATTTTTTTAGGCTACTTAAAAATTTATTTTCTTCTTCTTAATAATGTTTTTATTTCGGCTGTGTATTTTAAAAATAATACAAGCTTTATTTTATATTAAATGTCCATACTATTAATATTTCTACGATCTTAAAATAAGTACAACATATTTTAGTTTATATAAAATATTGACTGATTGTTTTGCATTTTAAATTATATTATTTGTATTAAAATATATTATTTTAATTTAAATAATTCTAACTAGCATTTTTATATTTAAGCCATATTCTATTCACCATTTAAAAACGTATAAGAGGGATAAAAATCCAAAATATTTTTGATATTTAATAATTGAATTACGCGCTTTAACTTTATTTGACTTGAATATAGCTACAAATCAATACATGCTACAACATTTAGACATAAAATAGATTTATTTAGTAGTTGTTTACGGTTTAAAAACCAAATTTTATTAAAAATACCACCCTTGTAATTTAGGATTATTACTAAATTTAAACATAAATTTATTAAATAAGGCTATAATATATTTATTTTCGAGTTAAAATTAAATGTATATCTATTTATAAAGTTAGAATATTCCGGCGAAACTATCTTCATAGTTATTGAGCTATATTTGTTGTGTTATGTTGTTGAAAATCGATACGATGATAAACAAATTATAAAGTTATAAACAAAATATAGTGCTAAAACATCTGAAAATGGATCCCCAACACAGGAAAGGGAAAGTTGAAGGTATGTTTTCAGGTGACGCAATTTTTAATTCTAATTAACAGACGCATAGTTAAGTTCGCTGTTAATTTTGGATGTTGATTATCTTGAAGCGCTATTGTTGTATATTTTATTTAGAAAATTATCAAGTATTACTGAAGGTATGTCACTTAAGTTATGAATTAGTTTTAAAAATTATATAATTTCTAGAGATTTGTCACATAAAAGCGCAATTTTATCCATTCATATTGTAACCTTATTTCTTAACATATAATAGAAAATAATGTACTTTAAATTAAAATTAGTAGTATAATTAATTCTAAGGTTTCTAAAATACTTTATTATATATGAAATTATTAATCATTATTGAAACACAATCTTATTGTTGTTATACATTAAATATGCATGAATCTACACGGCTGTTTGCAAAATAAGACACGCTTAGCAAGGTTTAAATAAAATTTATTTCATTCTGAAATTCAAATTTTAAGTAAACTGAAATTATTTAATAACACAATCCTATTGCAGTTTGGTTTAAATTGTGTTAATAGATTTAGAAGTAACCGGGGTATCTCGTAGTGGTCGCGTCCGTAAAAAATCATCAAAACTAATGGATTTCGAATCACCGGACGACTTAGACAGCCGATACAAACGTACACCCAACCAGCGCAAATCATCCGAATCTCACGAACCGATGCTCTCGCCAAAGCAACCAAAATCCCACCCCTCGAAATCGGAGGAGGTGTATATTAAAGAAGAGAACATCAAACAAGAATTGGATTACGAAGAGTTCGATTTGCCGCATAGCGAATCCGAATTCGGTAACGATTACGATGATCAAAATTCGGATAGTAATTTGGATTCGTTGGAATCCAGCGATGAATTGGATGAGGATCAAGATCATCAAGGATTCCGTCGATTGGATGAACATACCGAAATGGATCAACCAGCTCAGAGTTTATATTTGATGGAAAAATCAAATAGGAAACGATTAGTGATTAAAGATGGGAAAATTATCGGGAAAACGAAAGCACAACGGAAAGATAAAGGTAAGTGGCATGGTTTTTTTTTATTACTATATTTAATCGGATTTTTTATTTAACAATACGAAACCTACACTCGACTTTCTTATACGTAGATTTCTATTATATAATATTTTGATAATTATAACTCAGATTAGGGGCAATAAATTAATAACTTATAATCAGCGTTTATGTACTTTTTTAAGAATTCTGAATATATATTCGGGTTCGTCAAAATAGGCTTTAGAATAAAAATAAGTAAACCTAAAATACGTTCGTATATATGTCGTCCAAAAATGATTATAATAATAAATATATGTTAATCCCGTCTAAATATAAATGGCTTTATAAAAAGTTTCTGCAAAATTACGAAGCTAGATTTTGCAATAGTTCTTATTATGTGTATTTTGTATATACTAATAAATGTATGTTTTTTATTTATATTATAACTATTACTAAAAATACTAAAATGTATGTATTTATTTTTAATAATAAAGCATAATTAAGAAGTGTGATAAAAAATTATGCCAAATATAAAATAATAAATAATAATACTAAAATAATTGCAAAATGCAATAACGCACGATTGCTTTTTTTTTCGTTGATTATTGCAAGAGAGAAGACACCCAGTCGGATATGCGTAAATTTCCATTCGTTTATATCAGTTAATATTTGAAAATGAAAATACTCTGTGTTGTGTAACTTATAAGAAAATTAAAAATGGATCACGGTTCGTATGAATGGAATTATTGTCTTCCAGGTAAACCACGTTTTACTGCTTATATGATGTGGGCGCGGGAAATTCGAGCCGATTTGCTCAAAGGCAATCCGGAATTGGATTTTTCGACAATGTCGAAACGGTTGGGTGAGTTATGGGCGACAGTACCGTCGAACGAAAAGTTTAACTGGCGCCGCCGGGCCAAGCGAGCAAATAATAAAGTGCTGGCTTTGGAATCGGCGGATAGCGGGGCAAATGCAAAGATGAAGACTACGGGCATCGGAGCTAAGAATAGTAAGTGTGCAAAACTCGAGAAACTAATCGCTATTTTCGACTTTAATTTTAAGAACTCGTGCCCATTTTATATTTACGTCCTTTTTTTTACCTGATATTTTACGTCAACAACGCCCATTCGAAGGGCACAATATCTAATCCGATATATTATAGATTTCTACGTATAAGAAAAACGAATGTAGTTAAAATTATACATGTAGATTAGCTTTACACATTTCTTCTATGCAAAAAAATTGTAGGATTATAGAAAACTTATTTCTGCTTATAATCCAATTGGTATCTGTTGAATTTAATCAAAATTTAAAATAAATCAAATGCCTAACGTTAGTTTTAGTTCGTCTCTGGTTAATCTATCACTTATTGCATGAATCGTTTGTATAAGGAAACGGACGAGTGTAGATATTTTATTCGATAGGGTAGTGTTTAAGCAAAATCACGACAAAAGCATTCTTGCATTTTTCATGGCAAAATAGTCAGTTACGAACGCGACATTAGCAAAAAGTCTGAGACCGTTGAACCCTTAGACCTTGGCATTCCTTCAGTTGTGTCTTCGGGTCCAATGTCGCCACCAGACGCAATTCCCAAAGGCAAACAACACCACCATCCGCAACAACAGAACAACGACGTAGCATTATACAAAATAACCGGCACCCAACCCATAGACGTAGCGGCACACCTGGAACTTCTAGGCGAAAGTCTACGAATTATTGGTGAACGGTTAAAAGAACACGAGGTATATTTTTAATATAATTTTATTTTATTCATAAATAAGGTATTAATAGACTGGGTAATTTTAATTATTTTGTTATATTTCGTTCTTTTTAGATACGAAACATGGGAGATATAATAAAATAATTGATTTAATTTTTATTTCCAGGGTCAAATAGCCGTATCGGGTAGTTTATCTGTGTTATTGGATTCATTGTTGTGTGCATTAGGTCCTCTAATGTGTTTGACTCAACAAGTACCCGAGTTAAATAGTTGTCCACCCGAACAATTAGCTCAAACGTTAGACAATATTGCGTACATTATGCCTGGATTATAAATCTAACACTATTTAAGTTAAATAATATGTAGTTATATACTTATATTTGCTCGAAATATATTAAATGTAAAACAATAAAAATAACATTTCTAGAAAAAAAATACATATCGCAATATTAATAAGCTGTACTTTTTATGCATCCCCAAAATATTACTCTCAATTATATAAATATTCGATAGTAAATATGTGTTCTGGAGAAAAAATAAATATGAAGTAGAATATCAACGAAAATATTTATTTCATTTTTTGAAGTATAAAGTTACACAAAATAATCAAAGCAATTTACGTCTTGCTACAATAAATGACTGTATACAAAAATGCTAAATTTAAATCAGGTTAGACAATATTTTCGTAAAAACAACACACAATCTTCCTAAATTTACTCGCTCGCGCGTGATTAATATCTCTTTGGTTTTGGCGGGCATTTTTCAATCGTTGCATGCCACATCCCTCTCGGATCACAATTACCCGGTGGTGTCAGCGTCATCTGGCACGGTTTAAAACCACGCGGACAGGGACCCTCTGGACAACAATTCTATAACATTACATAAAAAGTTGCAAATGGGACTATGTTTATTTTAGATTAGGACCGGGACAGCGCGTACGCAGTCCCGACTACCAAAAATTACGCGCCCGAGTTATTCGCATTAGGAATAATCGCAGGGGTCAGCTCAACCGAAGTGCAATGGGAGAGCCTCACCCCGGGGGAACCGCCTTGTTGATCACGGTAACCCCTACGCCAGGTAAGTATGCTTTGGGGTAGCTTCAGGGAAGCTTATATCCTTCCCCAAAAATATATATAAGCAAGAGAAGCAATATTACACAACACTTTAATAGAGACTATATGCAAAGTTTAATTTTTTAAATTCTAACTAGCGCTATTTTATTTATTTTGTTATAATTATGATAGAATTTATAAATAATTACGAGTTTTGAGGTAATAAATATAAAGACATTATTATCATTTGTTTGAAAACTCTACCGTGCGCCATCACGTATTGAAATAAACAACTAAGTAATCGATATTACTTATACAGTGTACGTGGTTCGAATCCCGTTCTGTTTAAGTAGTTAAATTAAATATATAAAATAATATTACCGCATTGCAAGTGGCTGCTGGTACTCCAGGTATACATGGACATGGGCAAGCGGGATTTGTTGTTGTACAGCAAACTACTGGCATGCATGATGGACATGCAGGTTTTCCAGGTGGTGGACATGGGCACATACTACCACAGAAAATTTATTACATAATATAAAAAAAAAATATAAACTAATACTTACAATCCAGGATTACACGGGAAATTACAAGCCATGTTGCAAATTATTACAGTCGATTAATTGTACAAATTAAGCTTAATCAAAAATAATTTTGAAAAATATTTGTCAAATAGTTCACGAAAATTTTGAGAGACAAGAGCCAAAATTTTACTGCACTTTCACTTCAAAATATGAAATAAACAACATTTGTTTACCATCGATTTGCATTTGGATACTTGTTCATTGTTGTTTTCATGTTTATAGGTTGTTAGGGGTAGCAAAAAAAAAACATGTGCAACGCGTCTTTAGTAAACAAAGCATTGTTGTTTGATAACTCATCAGAACCAAACGCACTTCATTTACTCCTCAATTTTCGACTACCTAATTCTAAATTTTCCGTGCTAAAGCGAAGAAATTAAACCCAAGCAAACATGCCAGCGTAAGTAATATTTATATTTCAACCATAATTTGAATTTAAACTATTTTAGTTATGATTTATTAATAAATGTTGTTTTTATATATGTTTGAGATATATTTGTGGTGTTTCTAAACAAGTGTAAATGTTACGAGTCGTGCTTTTTTTGGTTTTAAAATTGCTGTATTTTTCGTTGTTCCAGTTGCTGCTCACCTTGTGGTCCTTGCGGGCCCTGCGGTACACCTTGCTGCTCACCATGCATACAACCATGTTGCCAGCCGTGCTACACGCCGTACTGTTTCCCGGTTGTTGTGCCGGTTTGCATGCCGTGCACACCGTGTTGTGCGCCACCACCATGTTGCCCAAAACGATGCTAAGGCCATAAGGTTCTAGCGCAGAAACATGTGAAGCATCCCAACTACAAATCATAGAATCAACAAAGACGTATGTAATATTCTTTCCATATTCAAATTGATTTAAAAAAAAACGTATATTCACATCTAAATACTACTCTAAAACTATAATATATATTGCATAAAAAAAAAACCCATATAAAAATATATAAATTGAGTACTTAAAATTGTCGAATATACAAGAAAAAAACGCTCACTATATATATATATATTTAATTTTATATATAACAGTTGACAGACTATTTATGATATCTTAGTTACACATAGAAACACAAAAATTTAAACATTTGGTTTCGTTGCTATTAAACAAAGTATTGTTGTTTGATTTACCATCCAGTTCAGACGCGTTTCGATTTGCTCCCATTTTTTTGGTTGAAATATTAAAATTTTCGTGAACTATTAAATTTAAAAAATTTAAACATGGGTAAATGGTAAGTGCATATTAAATATACTATAAATTTATTGCGAATATATAAAAAAACTGATGTATTTTAAATTAAATGTGACATATTAGGATATATATGAGATAACGTGAGAAATGTATGGATATGTTCTCTAATATATTGAATGAATTGCTAAATTATATAAATTTGACATATTATTTTTGTGTGCTTTTCAATTATTTTATAAACCCCATGATGTATGTATGTGTGTTTAGCTGCGAACCTCCATGCCCTCAACCGTGCCATACACCGAAATTCAAATACGTCTGTTGCCCATTGATGGTGCCACCACCAGTGCTGATGCCATACTTTCCACCATGCGCGCCGCCTTGTTGTTGCCCACCGAAACCGAAACGACACCACCATTAAAAAAAAACATGGAAACATATTTTTTTTTAAACATAGGTACTACTTTCCTAAAATCCATAAAAACACTATATTAAATATTTGCCTTTTTATTGTTTAAATAGCTGCCTGGTTCTATGATGGCTTCACATTAAAAGGAATACAAAAAAAAAGTTAAAAACAAATAAATAAAAATGATAAAATATGTATGCAACTATCGAATATTCCGCTAAAGAGGGAAATATCACAAGATCCTCTTTTGACGGAGCAGAAAATTTATTAAGAGTAGCAAAACAATAATTTATTTATTTGTAGATTCATTTATCCATGTATCAAACATCAATCGAGAAAAATATAAAACCCAAAAACCACTCGCAGAATATTTATTTCTACTTTTAAAAAACTATTTAGTAATTATTATAAACTAAGTGCAATTATTTACTTTAAGAATATATACTTTTTTATGAATACTTTAATATTACCAATGAGTACGAAGTTGTACTCATCGATATTATATATTTTGTTTCAAATATTATTCACATAATTTTATAGTCTAATTAAAAAAAATTTCAATGAGTTTTGTCATCCGGTATTGTCTAGTGGCTAGGATACCTGGCTCTCACCCAGGAGGCTCGGGTTCGATTCCCGGTACCGGAATGTCCTTTTTGCAGTATGAATTAAGTCTAATTTTATCTCCTGTAATTTTATTATATGACATAAATGTAAGTTTCCGTGGTGTAGTGGTTATCACATCCGCCTAACACGCGGAAGGTCCCCGGTTCGATCCCGGGCGGAAACATTTTTTATACTGAATCCAGCGGTACTCAATATATATTAGAAATATAACGACCAAAATAGCAATATTTTCTACGTCTTCAAGTACTTTATAATAAATAATTGTTCAATACTGTTGGAATATATTATTTATTAGTGAATTATTATAATATAGTATAAATAATGAATAGTACAATTATATAAATAAAATAAATTTATCCTCGTTCACAAATAATATCCACAACACTAGGCTCCATTAGGACTGCCTCAAGGCACCTATGCACGGCAGACCCTAATATTTCATCTAATAAGAAATGAACCAAACTGCAACAAAAATAATAAATTACAAATTCCAAGTTTTAGTTCATCAATTCTTACTTTTCATCAGCAACAAATCGCCATAAATACAATTGCAGATAATGTGTATCGACTTGAATTTGTTGTAGGCCGAATTTGCTATAAGTTTTTAACCGTACACATTCAAGAAATGTCTGAAATTAGAAACATATGAATTAATAAAATATGTCTACCATTAAGATTAGTCAATGTATTTCTATTAATATTGTTCATTTTTGTACAGTGTGTATTTCGGAAGTTACCTTAACAAATGTATCTGTAAGTACAAACGTATAGAAAATGTACCTTTAAACTAATTTTAATTATTCCAGTTAGAATCGACACTTTTGTGAACTCAACCGCAGAAAAGATCTCAATTCGTTCGCTGAACAATTTATGTATGTTTGATACAATTGATGAGTCCAACTGGTTTGGCGTAAAACTCGACCAATTTGAGCGATATTGGTGCCGAGATACACTTATACTAAACCAAAAGGTATATTAATATGTATTAAGAATATACTAAAACTTAAATTATAATTCAAATTTTATTTGCAGAATTCCATGTACTGAATTAAACGTATTTAATTATACTAATTCAGTACAATAACTGTCAGGTAAGTATAATACTGATATCTATATTTTTTAAATACATATAATAGTTATAAATATCTAAAAAAAATTTATAAATTCACCACTTCACAAATCTATACGGTTATAAATGTAAGATTTTCTTAGGAAAAACAAATCTAACGGTTTTATCTATATTGAATTAAGCTACAGTTGTATTGTACCTGTGTGTTTTTCGACTTGAATCACTGCTATGTTCAGTATGAGTACCACGGTCTTCATACAATTGAGCAACAGTCGTGTCAACAGCAGCAATATCCTCCACGACGCGTTTCATAACGGCACGCACAGTCCGTGGTTCGATTGTATGCAACCAATCTCGTGTTTCAACACTTTTGCGTAACATCTAAATAGAAAAACATATACAACATTTTCATATTCACAAAATTAAAAAAATAACTCACTTGAGACACATTTAACCCTTGAATACGAACATAATAATTCAAGAGCTCTTGTGCTGCTTCCTGCATGCTATTATTGATATCATGTTCTGTTGTTAAACCGCCATTTTGTTGCGGTGTTATATTGAAAAGTTCATCAGTTTGTGATAACTTGACCATAAAAAATATTTTTATTAAACAATTTATTTTTCGTTTAAGATATTTATTGAGTAATTAGATAATCGTATATTTATTGCATTGTTAAGACATACCAAATAATGTACGCTAGAAATTTGAAATTCTAGACACAATTTCGATAGTAATAATAATAAAGTCGGTGGACATTTCGGATCTGAGACATTTTTCGATGAAAAGCTACGCGCTGTTGCTGTTAAATGATGAATAAAACTAACAACAAGTCCTTCACGCACATTTTCCACGCAAAATGAGTCGCGAAATTGTTGTTTCAAACTAAATGTGATATCTGGTTGTATAAACACCTAATAATAACCAAAACATTTTAGAAGTTTATTATATATGTGTGTTGTTAATGAACTTACGAGTAAATCTTGTAAAATGCCTTTGATTTTTTCGACGATTGCAACAATTAACGATGTCAACAATTCGTTTAGATTTGTTAATGATTCGTCCTGGTGTAGTTTTGGTGTCGCTAGACTTTGCCGCACTTTCGTTAGGGAATCCGCGAAATGGACTTTTAGTGATTGTAAATGTGCTTTACATTGTTTTCGGCCTGCATTTATTACGATTTCAGTACCTTTTCTAGAAATTTTAAATAATTTTTCGTTTTTAACATCTAATTAAAATTAGTATTCAGAATAAAACAGGTACTTACGTAGCAAAATCAGCATCGCCGCAAAGTGTATTCATAGCTTGTAATCTGCGATGAAACCGATCTAAAGCTCTAACAAGAACTCCTGTATCACCCACATCTTGTTCTAAATCAACTTTACCTTGTACAAGATCAAAATATTTGCGCATGTTATTTAAAATGAATGCGTTTAGTTGTACTAAAGCAAAGCTTTCAAAATTTGCGCTAAAACAAATTTAAGAATCTTGAGCAAAAATTTTCTACTCATTTTTATTGCACAATAAAAAAATATATATATTACCTATCTTCAATTCCATCATTGGTGATTCGGTTTATAAACATATCATTAAACGATGTAATAACAACGCACAAATCGCTCAAAAACCCCGAACACCCCAAATCGACAAACTCAATAATGTCCCTATGTTCACTCTGGTCTTGCAATAATACCAACTGTTCACTAAGACGCTTCTCAGCACAAGATAAAAACTCAGCACACAACTCACTCGCAGGCTCGTTTAATTGCAACAATAAATCAACAGATTCTGCCAATTTTTTCGCTGATGCATCACTATCATTAAACTGATTTCGTAACTCGGTTTTCAACTCTTGTAAAATAATCTCACAATCGTTTTGAATACCTTGAAACGACGGCATGTTTCCATACTGTTGAAGCACTCTTTGCGCATGGATATAATCTTGCACTGCCTACAAATAAATATTTGAAAATAATATTAATTTATTAAATTCAAAAGCTCACTTCATTATAATTCTTCTCCTCCATTCGAGATTTTAATTTCGTTGGTAGTTTAAATAAAAATTGTAAACGTTTTAATAAAGTATGAACCCCAGATAATTTATTGATTTGTTGTCTTGTATCCTAAATTAAAAATAATAAATAAATAATTTATAGATTTCTAATGAAACAAATTACTTGTAAAGTCGACGAAATTTGTTCGGAAAATGAGGTAATTGATTCCATGTTATTCGCTAATAAATCCATTTCATCTTCCATTTTCTTAAAATCTGTTTTCATCTATTTAATTGGTAAATTAATTAATTTTCGAGTCAAGCTTGTCTGCGACAAGCAACTTACTTTTCGAACAGTGTCGGTCGCGGATATAAACTTATTATAATTTTCATAGACTAACGTCTGCATATCGGAATGTAACGTTTGAGTATCTTTAATTATTTCACTCTCTTGGTCCATTATTTGCCGTAAAGTACATTCCTACAAATATATTCCTGGGTTAAATAATTTTTTAAAAAGATTGCGAATCGTATACCTTGAATAATTTGTGGAGGTACACTTCTGAATTGAAATTTTGCCCGTTTAAGTCGAGCGTATTTGCTGGTTTTTCCGTCATTTTTATTTACACTTTGAGTAATGTCAAAGGATGTTTGATACGTGCAAAAGCCAAGTACACACTCAGTTAGTTATTTTAGTATGTTTACATTCGTAAATTTATATATTTTGGGGTTTGTAGAAAAATTTACTACATTTTGAAATTAATTCGACTTTTCAAAATGATAAAATAACTTATGGATTAAATGATATATATATTTAATATTACGAACAAATACATATACTTATAATAATACATCTTCAAATTATAATAATTTAAGCCCGTTTACCAGTCAAATAATTTATTAAGTAAAACAATTTAAATATATTCGAATATCCAAAAGTAATATACTTAATACGCGTATATTTATTTAACACTTTTTAAATTAAAATATTTAGTACGATTTATTATTTGAATATTTTTATTCTCGTTTTTAATTTCAATATTTAGAAAAGCAAATATGTATTATTAAATAAATAAATATATTTATAGCATTTGACGAAAATGAAATAAAATATTGATTAAAAAATTCGATAGTAAACGGGCATTTTATATTTTGCAACAAGTTTAAACTGCTTCGTTCGGCAGCCATATTGTATAAGACACACATTTGTATAAAATAGTTAATTTATCTTGATAAATTGTAACGAAACTTGAAGTAAACTCGGTAGATGCTATTTGGTGGTAATTGTAATTTTGCACAATTATACTGAATCTAATCCAATTTTCCGTTTGGCAATATTGAGCAACACTAGTCCAAATTCACATCAGTTTCCCGTGGTTCTTCCTTTATTTTCTCAACTTTTATTGTAGATTCTTCGTTACTTTTCACCGACGATTCTTCCTCATGCTCTTCATTTGGTTCTTGTTTAATTGTGTTTGGTTGACAAAAAGCAGTTTCGAAAAACTCTTTAATATTATCTTGCGTAGCATTCGAGCTCATTTCTTTAAGCTGCTTTAATGTCACTATATGTCCATGCCGCGAAAAAAAACCCCGCATCCAATCTTTGGATGCGAGCGAATTTTTTTTCCAATTCTCAGGTATATTCATTTGATTCGTAACAGAAAACTGATAGGCTAGATCTCGAATTGTCTTGCCATCTAAAGGGCATACACCGCTGATTTTGATTAGATTGTGCAGAAATATGTATTCTTCCAGTTTTGAGAATATTTGTTTGTAATAATGCATCCCTTTCACTTCTAATTGTTCGTAATCGACATCACCTCGAACATGTCGGCATAAGCTCGACTTGGGCAAGCTATAAAATCGAGCAACTTCATTGAGTCCTCTGCCACTTCTTACTTCGTCGGCTGCTTGTTTAAACACTTCCATCGGTATATCGCGTCTGTTACCCCGTTTTTTGTAAAAGAACGGCATTTTGCGCTAAATAAAAATAAATTTTATTTTTAAACATTTTTAATATATCATAAACACAAATATAATTTATGAAATTAAATTAATTTATTATTTTACTACATGTATATATATTTTAAAAAATAAACACAATTAAGTGAAACAAAAATTCAATTTAATTAAAGTATTAAATAATAATAGACATGATTTTAAAACAGGGTAGGAATTTATTTTGAAGTGAAATGTAAACGTAGTCAGTGTTACATTTGTGGGCTAGGTATTTACAAAACTGTTAGCTTTGATAAAATTAATATTTATGTTAAAGAAATGCGTTATGCTTACCTCAAATACGTAATAATGATGTTTAACTCTTAAATTTCATGTAAACCTGTCGATTTACAACGTTTTTAACCTAGTTTTGCTATTGATTGTCATACAAATTCTAGTATATGCGTTGATGAATGTTTAGCACTAAACTGCCGTACCAACTCACCCCGTTCTTTGCCTGCTTCTGTCACAAACCATTTCTTATCTCTCTCTCTATTTTATAAAAAAAAACATACTAAAATTATGTATAAGGGATGTAAAAAATATATAAATACATTCTGTTGCAAATTATATTCATTTATTAAATAAACTATTTATTTCAAAGTATTTCTTAAAATAGACTACTACTTATTATAACGAAAGCTCGTATTCGTACTTTTATATTTAATTATAAATCAATCATATATTTCATATTTCCCGTATTTATTTATTCAATAACGACTAAAGTTTGATCATAAAAAATAAAAACATCTTTTCAAAAAAGCGTAGCCCATAAATTACTATTTACGAATTACAAAATAAAATTCTATTATTTTTCTTAAAATATACAAACATTTATTGTTATATTATTAAAATACTTAATATTTAGAGATTACACATTTAAAAATATATATTCTTAAGTATGACTCTTAACTATATGACCATTTTGAGTAAAAATACGTACAAACATACGGACATTATTGACTTTTATGAAATAGAATTGCGACTGGTTGTCAATTATATCGTTTATTTGCGGAAGACTCTAAAGATGCTACAAACTTTGAACTAGTTATTGGAAAAATCCCCTTGGTACCATTTTGTACTAGGAACGGTATAAGCAAATATATATGTTCGTGTTCTGCTGCAAACTTTATGACAGTTGACAGCAACCACAGTTCACTTATACCGAACATACGTACAAGTTACTTGAAACTTAAACGATATACAGTTTAGAATTACCAAAACAGTCAACGGCTCTTGTACTCATTTATTTTTATTTAAAATATAAAATACTATAAAAATAGTGAACCGGAAGTGCTTTCCTAACTTAATAATGGCATCTATTTCAATCTTAAATAACGAGGACGACAAAGCGAATTATTTAAATGTACAAACTAATATAGACAAACTTAAGATGTTAAATGACGATAAAGGGGATCCTCAAACGTCTTTTATGTTTGAAATGATGGATGATTTAATTCGGGCAATGCAGCAGGTAATTTTTTTCGTAATATACCAAATGTTAAATATTATAAAACATTTAAGTTTTCTTGTTTAATAAAATATAAGCACTGTTTTTATTGATATATAAGGTTGCAAATTAATGTTACGTACATATTTTTTTTAAATGACTTCAATTATTTTTCTTCTATTTTCTATTATTTACAATTTATTAATTTTGGGCCTGTATATTGTATTCTATTAATATTTTGATCGCGATTTTAAATTTGTCGGTATTCTAATTTTATACGTATTTAATGTTTGTGTTTTAAATCAATTTCTCGAAATAGTAACTTATTTAAATCTGTTATTTTCTATTTGTTAATATAATAGATTTATAGTTGCACGAAAGCTATTTTTGATTGTTCTTCTAAAAGTTTAAATTGAAGTTTAACGCCTTGGAATGTCGTTAAGATTCAATTTGTTTGTTTTAAATCAGATTAAAATAAACAAGTTTCGTGCCAAGTGAGAGTTTTAAAGGTTTTTGATACACCCTACAACCCATACAGGGGTGTATTTTAAAATTAGTTTCAATCGTAGTAAATTTAGCAATGTTCACACGCGCTAATAATCATCTCATAAATAAATAATTATTATGTACTAAAGATGCAATTCTCTAATCACCAAGCTATAAGTATTGGTAGTGTTCAAATAACTTATGGATTTTTTTAGATTATTTTGATTTATAGACAGACTATTTTCATTATATATTTTTTGTATTATTTAGATGATTTATTATAGTTACAGAAAATGATAGTCGTTCAAGTAGCAACGCAAACTACACCCGTCCCTGATAAAAAAGATACTTTAAATGATTCTTGTGACAAAAATACAAATATAGACAAAATACCCAAAAGTCAAGCAGCTATTTTATTGCACCAAGTCCAAAAGGCAATGGAAGCTACAGTGGCGCAACTGTCTACGAGCGGCCGAATATTAAAACCTTTAGACAACCCTGAACTTATTAGTGACATAAAGAAAGTAGAGGAAGTAGTTATTAAAGAATTAACAACATCGGAAAAATGGAGGTTGTATACTGATTTAGTGCAAAAGAAAGATGACTCGTCTAAAGATTATTGTTTGATGAAAATGCGATTAGGACAAGATTTAGGGTTGAGTTTTATGGAAACTAAACGAGAAATGCTGATTGGTCTTTGGGGTAATAGGTTATGTACTGTGTTGTACTTGAAAAGTCATAAAACTGAAGATGAAATCGTTGATGATATCGATGAATGGGAACGGATTGAGCGTGCACGGAGTGACATATATAAAAATTATCGAAATAAATATAAATAAAATGTACTTATTTCAATTCTTGAAATATCTAAAATAAATTTGGCGAACCATAAATGTATCATGCGAATTAAATTGTTTATTAGCGTAAAAAAAACAACTAATTAATTTAAATATATTTATTTAAGATGTCATAGAATTCTTAAAACATAGCATTTATAAAAAACAGTTCACAAATCTAACTTTAAATCCCTTTGAATAGGAGAAAAGTTGTATGTATTTTTATACAAATTCAAAATGGTGGACGTAGCTTTATGATTACACAACCATCAATCTTGGTGCAATATTCATGGACATAAGTTCCTGGAAGAGTAGTTTCGCAGCGTACGGCAACCTAACTTGCGATATTTGCGTTTTATTCTTACAACCTTTACACTCAAATGTGTTATTGCGCAAGTTTGCAATTGCAATCAAACCACAAAAATTGCATACATGTATCCGGTACGGATCGGAGACTTCAAAGAGTCTCTCGCGCAAAAACTGCGCAGCACCGTGAGCAATCTGACAATCACGCTCCATCTCACCGAAACGCAAACCACCATCGCGAGCTCTGCCCTCCATAGGTTGACGCACTAAAATTTGCACAGGACCCCTAGCTCTTGAATGGATTTTATCGTCCACCTATTGTTTAATTCAAATAATTAGTAGTCCCAATAAAATGTTTAACGCCCGGTATTATAAAGAACAAAATAAATGTTAATTAGTTACTATGGAACTAAATTTACTTACACAGTTAATATAATTTTGCGTGTTATAAAAGAATCTTACAAGTAAATTAACTAATAGGAGATTTACCGACTATTTTAGTTCATCTATTCATCAATAGATGACTAATATATAAATATTGCAAATTTCGCATCGGTTATTATTATAATATTTGAAATAAAAACAAAACACGAAGCTGTCAAGTAATTGACAGAATAAATTTTACTAGCTAGAAATTCATGGGAGTAGTTTAACTGTGAGATTTACTAGCGAAGTAAATTTATTTTTCGTTTATAATACGGAAATCTATAGAGTAAAGTATTCGTGATCGAAATTAACAACTCGCTCTCTGGCGGTGCAACTAATGTACTACAAAAATTGGTCATTACGCCCGGCATTAATGTACCAAACAGCTGTTTGTTCCACTAATGGCCAGCTGTCATTTTTTTATAAATATCCAAGGAACAAAATATCTATCATATTTGACGAAGTAAATTCTTCGGAGAATTCACAAATACTTTGTAAATAACAGTTGCAATCAAAATACACTTTTAAAGAACACAAAATAAAAGATTCTGACTCCAAGAGTTAATCGTTTTGGCAAAGAACATTTATAATCAGTTCACTTTAAAAGATATTTCACTTTGCTGGCTTTCGCGTGTCCAATCATAGCCTCTATCTCAACTGTCATATACGTTGGTCATTACGCCAGGCATTTTTATTAACGCTACTAGCGCCGCCAACGATAATTTCGATCACGAATATTACTTGGTTACCAAATAAAATCTACCGAGTATTTTAGTTATTTGACGTCTATAATACCGGGCATAAATGAATTAAACTTACCATATGTTTCAATCGCTGGTAATAAGTAGGCCCTAAAAATATCTGAGCATTGATTTTCCGACCAGTATGTCCATTATACATGACTTCATTGCCTCGCAATTGATACCCGTATTCTTGGAGTAAAGTTGATATTTTTTGCACGTTTACAGCATCGTTGAAGGGTGTCGCGTCGCCGATTTCGCCTTTATTAGCTGACACTTTACCTTGAATGCACTCGATTAAATGACCAATTGTCATACGGGATGGAATAGCGTGAGGGTTGATTATAATATCAGGTGTAAGGCCTTCGCAAGTAAAAGGCATATCCTAAATCAACAATAATTATTCATCTAGACTATACGTTTTAAAATTTCGTATTATAATATACCTCTTGTCTGTATTGAATACCACAAGTTCCTTTTTGTCCATGCCGCGACGCGAATTTATCACCGATTTGCGGTATCCGTACTGATCGTACGCGAATTTTACAAAACTTATACCCTTCAGCGTTCAAAGTCACCATCACTTGATCGACAACGCCTGTTTCACTATTACGCAAAAATGTCGACGCATCGCGTTTAGTGTATCGTTTAGTTGTGCCATCCAACTATACATAGAAAATAAAATACTTTATATACTAACAAACATTAAAAAAAGTCAACTATAAAAGTGTAGTAGCAATATAGACCTCATCGTCATTTTCTGGTAATGTAATCGTTTTCCCTATAACGACATCATCACCAGATACACGAATACCAGGAGATATGATACCATCCTCATCCAGCTTGTCGTAAAGCGCATTGCGCATGCCTTGACATGTTTGCCGTGTAGGTTTCTCAAATTGCTCCTCTTGGTCACCTAAACGTTTCGATTCCGCATCTTTATAAGAACGGTAGAACACAGATCTGTAACACATTTTTGTTAAAATGTACACTTAATTAATTAAGTTAGTTTATTACCTGAAGAATCCTCTTTCTACGGCTGATGCATTCAAGATGACTGAATCTTCTTGATTGTAGCCTGTGTAGCATAAAATAGCGACAATACTGTTTATACCAGCAGGTAACTCTCTGAACCGTAAGTACTCCATAGATCTAGTGGTGACGAGGGGTTTATGTGGGTAATATAATACATGAGCTAAGGTGTCCATGCGTACGTGGAAATTTGTTATGTAAACACCCATGGCTTGTTTGCCCATAGCACTCTAGAATTAAATAGGAAAAGTTTATATATTTTATTTTTACTTTCTTATACGCAGTATAAGTAAGTATTGTAATCATGAAAAATTTCGATCTCGAGATTTCAACGGAAATATACGTTTTGACCTTCCCTGAATCGATTCCAACTATTTTTGGAATGACGTCCGTCTGTGTGTGTGTGTGTGTGTGTGTGTGTGTGTGTGTGTATGTGTGTGTGTATGTGAGCGCTCTACAGCCCAAACGGCTAAAGGGAAAATTATGAAATTTTAAACTTAAGATTTGTATGTGCCTGGAACGAAAACCTCCTATTTTTAAAAACTATATTCCGACCGGAAGTGCATGTTTACCCTAGTCATTTTTTGCAGTTTCTGCAATTACTCAAAAATGGTTACAGTTACAGAAAATTTTTATGAACAAAAATTAATGATATTTATATTTAGCACAACTTTTGTTTGAATCTTTTTTCCAAAAAAAGTACTGGTTTCAAAATAAATTTCTGCTTATTATATATATTGTTACATAAATCGTATCATCTGCGCCTGTCAATTGTTTAACAAAATAGACGACTTAAATAATTTGAAGTTTGACATTTAATATTTATTCTAAGAAACATATTTAGTGTAAAAGCGATCTAAAGGTTAGAACAAATATTATAAATTAGAAAAATAATGTAACTACGATATGGTTTAACCCATATGCGGATAAGAAAGTTCGGTGCATGACACTGCAGATATTTTTTAATGATTCTATAACGAATTTAGGAAATTATTAATAAATCTATGAGGTAAATATCTTACTTGATATGTATTTCTGGGGCTTTGGTTGTGATCGGGGAATGGGATGATTGAAGCACAAACACCGAGTATCATAGCTGGGTGAATTTCGCAATGGGTGTATGTAGTACAATAGGCATATTCTTTTTCTTGTCGCAGATCTTCAGGTGACATTGCAATCATAACGGTTTCTTCTTCTAAAGTGTCGATATATTCTACTACACCAGAGGCAACCAACACTTGCCAACTAATAAAAACAAATTATCCATAATAAGAAGAATTATATTCATCTTAGTAATTTAGATATCTGGTGTGTAAACATACCCATAATTATTATATTCCCGCTCTTTTAACATGTCAATATGGCGTTTCTTCAATAATAACGTCCCGTTTTCGACAATTAGCAACGGACGACAAATCCTCCCTGCATCAGTATAGATGCGAATTTCTCTGTCACGAATATCGCGAATCATAGATACTTCAGATACGATAATATCCATTTGACGCCGTAGTTTACGTAAAGTTGCCATAAGTTGTTCCGGATCACGATGGATTCCAACCTATCAACATTCGTTATGTTTTCACTCAAATCGAAATTAGATGTAGTGAGTAATCGTACCCAGCATCCATTAACGAATATTTTCGTGGCGTCTGCAATGGCGGATGGCGCGATTTCTTCCAGATTCTCCATAGACCATTCTTCCAAGAACTCCAGAATAGGTGAAGGTTGAGAACCGACACTAATATACGCCATTAGGGCGAGATTTTTTACGAGACCCACAGCAGCACCTTCTGGTGTTTCAGCTGGGCAGATCATACCTTTAGTATTTGAAATATAGGAATATATTTAATTTGAATCCTATATTAGTAAGATAAAAGAGAGGGCTCAACCGGGATTTGAACCCGGGACCTCTCGCACCCAAAGCGAGAATCATACCCCTAGACCATTGAGCCGATATAAAGAAAGTCACTTAGTGAAAGTTGTAAAACGTTCTACAATCTAAAATATCGTAATCGTGCATTGTCGTTATTAAACGAACTACTCCGAGTATCGTGGAAAATACACGCTATAGTATTGGAATTTGGAGAATCTAATTAATTGACGTACCCCACAATGTATTATGGAGCTGACGTGGTTTGGCTAGTTTCCCATCGCGACCGATGGGTGAGTTGACGCGTCGCAAATGCGACAACGTAGAAGCGAATGTTAATCTATTCAACACTTGTGATACTCCAGCACGGGCCTGATGGGCTTTTTTCTGGTCACCCCAGTTTCCTGTGGCGAGTGAATATCGTAGACCGTCCGTGATCATTTTGGTTTTGATCGCCAGATCAAGGTTGAAATCTTTTCCGCGATCGATGAATTTTTGTGCGTACATTCTCACTTCTTTCATCAAATTTTTGAATAATCTATTATTACAGATTATTTAAGTTATTTTTATTTCCCAATTTTTTGCTAGTGAATAATACTCTCGTAGATTGTTTTTAAATTTAACTTACCCTCTAAATAAGAAAGCTAACAATGGTCCAGCGAGATCAAGTCGTTTATTACCGTAATGATCTCTGTCATCTAATTCACGACGACCTAAAGCTGCTAATAGTAAACGATGCACCATATATCTAGAAATAACAATAAAAAATTATAAACATTTCTATTATTCAAATAAAATCGTTAAGTTTACCCTAAGAAATACGCTTTTTTAGTTTCACAAAAATCGGAAACACCGACGTGTGGTAACATTTCTTTTTGCAAAATTTCCCTGGCGTATTTAATACGTTTTTCTTTGGTCACACCAGGCCTAGCGCCCCTAGACCCAATAAAGTTAAGCGCGACATTTTGTTCTTGTATAACGAACGCTTCATCCAACGATGGTTTGACCATTTCCATCATTTCAGGGTCTTCGAAATCGTAAATGATATGCTCGAGAATATCGCGATCGGCGACGAATCCAAGCGCACGGAATACAATCATAATCGGGATTTCTTGTTTGATGTACGGTAAAATAGCGATGATGCGTTGACCAATCGCGGCTTTTTTGATAGCTTGACCACCACGCGCCATCATGTTCACCCATAGTGTTGATGTTGGACGAGAACTATAAATAATAGTTCCTTAATTTAGTTTATTGTTAAGAGTTAAATGAAAAAAAAAATAAATTAGACCTGTGTTCAAGACAAGAGCGAATTTCAGCTTTGAATGCATATTTTCCGTCTTTCATGGCAAACACATATACAGTGTTCGTAGCCATTTTTTCTTGGGCGATTAATACTTTTTCAGATCCGTTGATAATGAAATAGCCGCCTGGATCCAGTGGGCATTCGTTTAATTCAGTCAAATCACGATCAGTTAGACCGCTTAGTAGGCAATATGTAGAACGTAACATGATTGGAATTTTACCTAGATTCAAAAGGTAGTATTGCAGGGATATGAATTAATTCGAGTGTAAAATTTTTCTTTTGGACAAATTATTTATTAAATATGTCCGCGTATGCTTTTTACCGTGTAGACTTACCAATGAATGTTTTCTGGTGTTGTGTTTCAATGGGTTCTTCATTTTCTTTCACGATCGTTTTCGTTATATCCACGTAAAGTGGTGCGGAATATGTTAAATTTCGTAAACGAGCTTCGTTGGGCATCATAGGCGATGGTGCACCATCTTTCTCCCAATGTGTTGGTTTTGATAAATAAATTTGCTCGAATTTTAATAAATATCGCGGCTACAATAAACGCGAAATTTAAACAATTTCATATATTTAATGTAATTCATGAACAATTATATTACAATAAAATAAAAATAAACAATAATGCTTAGATTACGCAAGTTAAATAGCTCTTGTGTAACTTACGGGATTTTCCATTTCACCAGTTGTGTGTTGAGCTTCCGCTTGTAGATCAATCTGCGGCGAATCTTCAACGATTCGTTGAACAGACATCTGAATAAATTCATCGAAACTGTCCAGTTGTTGTCGCACGAGACCTTTTTCATCGAAATATGCGTTGATAACGATCCAACAAGCTTCTTGCCACAACTCTGAACTGATTTCTTCTGCATCTTCCTCTTCGAATGCATCTTTAGTGAGCCAAAATTTGGAAATAATATTGAGCAATAATAAATTATTTTAGTTACTAATTTTATATATAGCATCAGTTAGCTTAGAATATTTGATTTTTTTAGAGAACCTCATAAATTAGTCTATTATATTTTTGCAAAAATAAATAAATAGTATATAATAGGGTTACTATTATGTATATATATATATAGACTTAATATTCTTTTATAATTATTATATAAATAAATAAACATACCCTCTTCCGGCTCATACATATTTTATTAAATTCAATCACGCGCTATTAAATCAAGAAATTATGTTTCGAATAGCTTAGCTTGTTCAACAAGCAAAACTGTCAGAAGACAAACAACTATTATACCGCGTTATACCATTTTATACCATCGCAGCTGTGCGTAGTATAAATGTAAAAAAAAACGAATATTACGGCAGATGAAATAGATATATATTTATACATATATATTATAATTTATAAATTATTTTTGAGCAAATAACTAAATAAGCAGTGGCGTACATATGGTATACGTAATATAGATATTTTCAATTTTTTTTTCTTTTCTAATTGCAAATGTGTGATTAAAATAATTGCTATAAAATATGTGATGAAATATTGGAATAGGAAAATGATGGGGTTTTAAAATAAGTAAAAGATTAAAATAGAATAGTATTTATTAATATGTTTCAAAGAAACAATTATTATTTAATAAAATAACACATATATTTTACAATATTTTAAAATTATCTCTTACATAATTACGTATTTACACAAATAGTTTTCATGTGATATATCGACGAACAAATATATTTTATATTACTTATAAAATATCTCGAACTATTTGTATAAAACTTAGTTAATCTAGATTACGTATTTCTTGATTGGTACCTATATGTTAAGAAAGGAACTAAAAACCAAAATAAAACTTAAAACATTCACAAATTCAGTCTTCAAAAAAAAAAAAAAAAATAACGTATACAATTTCGGAATAAAAAAAAATTCGTTAACTCACAATTCCAACCATGTGATTTATAACAAAAAAAAAACAATCTTAATATCAACGAGTATTTGTGTAGATCGATAAAAATTAATATCTTTAAATTGCACTTTATTGCATCAATAAAGAATCAACTGAAGAATTAAGTTACGATTTTTGTTTTCAAATTCAAATATATAATACTTTTTGCATTCATTGAAAATCTTAATTCTCCATTTTTTTCTATTTTAATGTTACGGTTGGTAAAACATACCAAATATTTAACTGCTTTTTTGAACCGAGTTTTTCAAATAATTTCCTCTCTTTTTCAACTATTTTTAAAGATAGATATAACATTTGTTCTTACATTAAAATGTCACTTAACATCGCGACTATTATTCAATATAATTCCTACAATTATTTACAAAACTAAAATGGCAAAAATACTAGTGTATACAATAATTAATAAAACTTAAACATTCATATATTTCATGTAGAAATAAATAAATAAATGACATAATTATGTAAAAATACTTTACTGGTGTTGCACTTTCAAATTTATAATTTGTTTTTAATATCTGAAAATGATTTATTAAGGCTGGTATTATTATAAAAAAAAAGATGCTTAATTGTCTAATACTCCTGATTTTATGTATATCTTCAAGATAACTACAGCCAGTTCTCGTTATAGATTAGCGCTATTTAATTAGAGCTCCTTTTATATTGCGTACTGCCTACAGTGAGAATAGAGCCTTATGTGCTACTACGCTAACTATTTTTTTTTTTAAATAACATTTTTGCTCATTGTATAGACTTAGTAGTAAACAAAAAACGGAATATATTAAATGAGATTAGACCGCTTTCCTGATTTAGGAGCCTAATACAATATTTATTAAAATAACCGAGGACTCGCTGCACTCGAAGACAAAACCTAAACGAAAAACAAAAAACCGTTCTACTAACCTGTTTCGAAATAAAATAATTGTTCATTTTGTTTGCTGAGGTAGCCGGTTACTTTTCATTATTTGTCACCTTTGTTTTGTCCGTTTCTTTAGATTGTCGTTCAGATTTAACAAATACATCATCCGACTCTTCATTCCCTGTTATACTATTCCGTTTTAATAGTTCCTCTTTTCGTTTCATCAATTCTGTGAAATTCGGTAACACGTCTGGTAGTTGAGGTAGATTTGGCAACAGTGCTGCTGCTTGACTTGATAAAATAGCCGCCGCTTGACTGGGCATCTGATTACCCAATAGCAATTGCTGACTGACAAGCATTGCAGCTTGATTCGCCAGACTTGGTTGCAACATTGCTTGCTCCGGTAACATATTCTGTTGCCGCAATAACTGTTGTTGTTGGTCGAAAAATTGTTTTTGTTGCCGCAAATATTCTTCTTGCCTCAAGATTTCTTGCTGGTGCGGAAACAATTGCGAATGAAACTCTTTTTGGAGCATTTGTTGTTGTTGATTTAAATAATCTTTACGCTGTCGTAATAATTGCTCTTGAATTAATATATCTTGCTGTTGTTGCAAGATTTGTTGTTGAATATAAAATTCTTGTTGTTTCCGTAGGAACTCTTCTGAATTTGTTGCAGTAGTTTTGTGATTGTTGTTTGATGGTTTTTGCGAACGGGTGCCATCGGTGGTTTTACGTGGCGCGGGGGGCGGTCGTTCTGGTATTGACGGGGGTTTCGGGGTGGGTGACGTCGAGTTGGGATCGGTGCGTTTCTTTTCTTTGCGCTCTTTTGCTCGACGGTTCTGGAACCAGATTTTTATTTGGCGAACAGATAATGCGAGCGTGATTGCGAGTTCAGCGCGCCGCCGATCAGATACGAATCGATTTAAGAGGTATTCTTTTTCGAGTTCTAGTCGTTGGTGTTCAGTGTATACCATACGGTATTTGTCTCCTGTTCTTGTTTTACCTAGACATTGAAATGAGAATACTCTCATGAGGGTTGCAATGAATTATTTATTTTAATTAGATTTTGTTAACTTTTCCGTAATTAAACATCATTACAATTTAAAAATTAGGGATGAGATTTAGTAGCTGTTTCAAGACACTTATGTGTATTTTTCATCATTCTGTCATAAGTACTACAATGCGCATGCGCGTAAAATTTTATTATATATGTCATTTATGACTGAATAACCTTATAATAAAATGTCATTAAAATATTTTGTATAAAATAAAGTTTTATTAAATAACGCGATAATTTTAGATTAAAGTAACGTGAATATATTTCGTCTTCGAATATAGTTTAGAATCATAGAAGATTACATATTTTAGTAATTAGAATTAAATGAATGTTTACCTTTATTCCCTGATGATAAGTGTTGGGGTATAGTTGAAAATGAGGTACCTAAATAAAATTTGAAGAAAATCTATTAAACTTGATGTTACATACTCAATTATCATTAATTTATTACTCATATATATTATTTAATTTGTTTTACGTTGCGTTCCAACTTACCTAATAGTAAGTTCATAGGATCGGTTAAACCCCTATTTTCGTCTTCTATTTCTTCAGTATCGTTTATACTAATTACTTCATCACAATCCATCGATTCTTCACCTTGATCTAAATATATTTTATTATATATTTATAAACCATACAATTTTTAATAATAAATGTTATAAATATAAATTTACCACTAGGGCGGCGTATCATTAAAACAGTTTTCACACGTATGTTAAATTTGTATACAAGTATAAATTTATATAGGAGATTTTATTCAAAATTATAAATTAAAAATGTTATTCTTATTTGTACTTGCCTTCCGATACAAAACTTTCGTCATCTTCTTCATTGCACTCCAATTTTAATTCAGGTTCGAGTACCGATTTTCGAATGTAAACTTTGGTTTTGGCGTAATTATCGTTGCGTTTACACGATAGATCTTCAACGGTCATATCGAGTGGTAAATTTTCGTTTTCGGAATTCGTGATATCATCATCGCATTCATTGTCGCTAAAACATTCATGTTTTACGGATGAATTACTAAATTTGTTGCTGTCAATTTCGTGTTTGATGATTTCAAGTCTGTCGTCTTTGCCACCAGACGAATCCTCTAACGTACTACTATCAACAATTCGATCATTTTCAATATGTTTTAAAACATTTGCCTTCACCGATAAATCTTCACTTGTTTCTTGTTCATTCGCCGTTTTTTGTTTCGCGAATATTAGCGAATAATCAACATCATCATCTTCACCATTCACCACAGTTTTCACATAATGTTTTAAGTCATTAATCTCCGATGTTTCTTTGATCGTTAACAATTTCGTCGCTAGTAATTTTAAAACTTCATTGTTTTTCAAACAACTTCGCCGAAATTGGAACAGTTTTTTGATCGTTCGACAACATTCGCGACATACGTAATTCGGAATATTATCATCTTCATATACCTTTCAATGAAAAATGTTAGGTTTATTGACTGCAATCAAATTTTATGACAGTAATTAATGATTCCTTACGATTTCTGGCACAAGATAACGCATTTTCTCACTAAACATTAGCATATCATCATCCACACAATATAAATTTACTAAATTACGATCGGTACGTACACACAGACGACAAAACTGTGAAAAATAATACATTTTAAATTAAAATTATACACGGAAAGTTATAAACAAAGTTGGTGTTAATCACAGTCACTACAACTTAATTTTACTCAATGTTCCCAACAATCTAACAAAAATCTCTAATGCTTAAATTTTCATTTTACAATTATACTCGTAATTTACAAGAAATTAATATACATATTTAAACATATATTAAGACACTTATTATTTATTAAAGTAAATATGCAATTAAATTGCAGTACCAACATTAATAAAATAAAATATCTGATTTCAAGGACACATCTAAAAAACAATTCCATATGTCTTGCCACTTCTCATGCCAACTACCTATTTATTATTTTAGAATTTAATTTATCATTTTAAATAAATTGTAAAAGGAGAGGGATAAATAGTGTTTAAATAAAAATTATTAAAATTGAAAACTATAGGTAATTGATGTAGAAAACATTAATTTAATGGTAAGACGGTGTATGTACAGTGAAAATAAATTAAGTATTAGAGTATCACATTAATAATTCTTTCATTGGTAATATATATCGAAATGTGGCAGGAATTTCTTTGTCGTTAATCTCATCTGGTTTTTTTTTCGTTTTTTTTTGGAACATATACATGATCCTGAAATCCAAAATATTTCTCAATTTGTTTAAATTAAATGATTTTTGGAAATCAAATATTGAATACTTACAAAAACATGAGAACCACTGGTATCATACTTGCGACTCCAACTAAATAAAAAGCACCTGGCATATCTTCGACTGTTCCTTGGTACACAACACTGTATAAAGGGCTATAAATTATAGGCGCTAGGAACTCGCAAATGCCAAACAAAGATTGGATTTTTCCGAAATCATCCGTCGGTACGATTTTTGAGGCAAGAGAGCGTAATGGAACAGTTTGGAAATCACTTAATAAACTTATTATCGACACTAAAACATTAATGTTTTTATGAAATTATATTTTTTGTCTATTATTAAATAAGTTTAAATTTAAAAAAAAAATACGTACCAAGGAACAAATAACTTGATGATGGACTAAATGCTAATAGTAAACTACCTGCGATTTTACTTAAAAAAGTAATTGGTGTAATTATGAGATCATCCAGTTTTAACCAATGACTAAATATTGAAATTCCTATCGTTGAACCTATAATAATTTTTTATTAAATCATACTTATTCACTATTATTTTCAAACAAAAAAAAAATTCCCGAAAAAACTCCTACGATTTATAAACATTAAAAATAAAAAAAAATTTGAGTTTTAGGTAGAATAATTGTTTTAAAACTGTTCATAAATTAAAATATAAAAACACTAATTAAACACTTTTAAGTATTAATTTAAATAATTGAAACATTAATTTGACTAGAATTTCATTGCAAAATTATACCGTAAATTTCACATAATTGTGCTATTCATTAATAATATTGACTTGTTTAGTTATTAAACAATTAACGAAATTCATATATACAGTTAGATTAATTAAATTAATTATATAATAACAGAAATTAATTTCGTATTAAAAACGAATTATTAAACATCGGCAACAAAAACCAGTGGGAACTCACATTGGAAATAAGATACTTATTAAGCAATTTATTTTACAATGTATATTATATTAATATTTATTTATATTTTTCCGATAAATTCGATAATATTTTTAAATGTTATATATTTAAAGATGCGCGTTACAATAACAAAAAAAAGTATATTTCGTGTTTTCTACACATTAAGTTACACAAATGATTAGATCAGTTTTCCAATAATTTCATTGGTTCACTAGAATCTAAACTCAATTAACTTATACGTAGATGTGTTCTTATTTATATGATGAAATAGTGGTCATATGTTGGTGATTTTTTGTCGTTTTAATGATTGAAATGCGTTTAAATATGATTTATAATTGATATAAAATTACCTAGCAGTCGAATAAGTACGTCATACGTGATATAAAAACTTAATGCGATTTCATCCCACTGAAATCGTAATCGTGTGTACAGAAAAAGCATGTCTAGTTCACCTGGAAATAAAAATTATATAAATATTCATTCCATCTTTAACGCGTTTCCGGGCTCTGTTTTTATTAAAATGTGAGAATAATCTAGAATAATGTTCCCTTATTTTTAGTAAAACTATTTTTTTTTATCATTTGTGTGGTTTAACATAAAAATAAAAACGTACCCGTTGAAATTCCTTTGGAGACAATAAACGCAACCATCAAAACTATAAGTTGCACTCGTCGATACCCAGTATTTTTCACTAAAATACTAAACGTATCACTAACATGTTTAAAGCGAAAAAAGTCCGCGCAAAAATGTTTCGTCGGTGTTTTCTCACTGCGGTTAACGTCTTTCACAAACACAAACCCGTACCACAGTGAAAATAAAAACAGTAACAGTCTAAGCGTGAACACGCCGTAGAATCCAGTTGTTTTGAGGAGTATGCCGCTTAGAAATACTCCTAACGGGGCCATGGTTGAGCTTGCCATTTGCACGATACCCAATCGTGTCGTTCGAGTCGTTGGTGTACTCACATCAGATACGTAACTATATACAGCCATTTTCATTGTGGTTAAACCACCGCATATGGCTGGAAATAATGTTTCAAACATTCCTGTTACTTCCATCGGCCATATTGATATGTTAATTGTGCAAAGAATGAAACCCAGGGTTGTTATTATCTCACCAAATAGTGGTAGTAGTAGAAATGGTTTTCTAAAAATGTACATTTTAAGTAAATATTCTTCGATTTTATTGAAATTCTCACCTAATTTTATATCTGTCGCTGTAAGCCCCCATGAAAATAATTAAAATTGCTGGTAAAATAGTCGATAATATTCGTTTCCAAACTAACAATTTGGCGACTTCTTTCTGCACTTGGACTTCATAGATTGAGTTATTACCATTGAGTAAGTCGTTGCAGAGTGTTTCGTTAAATCTTAAGTTGGTTCTGCACGCCATTTGGATCGTTAAGTTATATATTGCTATGGTTGACATCGTTAACGGAAGCACATACATACACAGTATTGGTTCTACTGTAACGGTGCGAAATATGTTCGTAATTTTTGTGCGGAAATTCGTTTCATTCACTTGCGTTTCTAAATTTATTTTTGAGATAGTACAATGTAAAGTTGTTAGATTATGAGTTGTAGGAAGCATTTTAACTAAAACAAAAAATTTGTTTGATTAAATTATTTATAGATATTTAAGGAAATAAAAAGATGCTTTATATTTAAATATATTATAGACCCTGTACTAGTTTAATGGAACAATTTCGCCTTTAAAATTATTTCTTTGTTTAAATATTTTAGTATTTTGTGTTCGGTTTAAACCTTGAACATTTTATTAGATGAAACCGTTTATTCTAATTGTTGATTATAGTTATAGGTATCATACATTATAGATTTTAGTATTGTTTTTCTACTTTAGTGTAATTACACAAGAACGGAAAATATTAATGTCGGTTATTTTGATTAACAATTACCTATCAAAGCTACTTTATTATTACGTTCCAATCATATACAATTTGTGTTGTATAATATGTAACTAACTATAGATGCTTAAACAAAAAAATTATTTTTGTAATTTTGCTAATTGTTAGTTGTAATTCAATATTCATTAATATTAATGAAATAGAAGATTTTAGAGGTTTTTTCTGAATAAAAATGATATTATAAATATATTATGCTTAGATGGAAGCTTTTTGCAACATAATTTAATTATTGTTATGTTTTTATTGTCACTTCTAAGCAATAATTACGTACCTTACCCTTGAGTAGAATGCATTATATGTCGAAATATAAAACATATATATTATTAATAAATAAGTTGATGCAATTTTCTACCGATAAATAAAAATATTTGATTATCGCCAAAATAGTTTAACCGCAATTATGAAACTATTTACGTAATTAAATACTAGTATGATTATAGTATCTTACGCTTTAAATTACCTTATTACCAAAAAATAAATTTGGTGAAACAATAGTAATTTGATTAATATATTTTCTAGTAAATATTTCATACTTGTAATAATTTTTGACTTTCAGATTTAAATTAATGTGTTTTACAAATAAATAAACAATTCTATAAAATTAAAAACTCGCGTTGAACAAAATTGCAATACGTATATATATATTTATTAAATAACACACGCAAACAAAATACTTTGGATATGAATCAAAATTATTATTTTTGAAACGCTTTATTTTTAATTTCTAATCAAATATTAATTACTTACTTATATTGAACCTTTATACACTTTACACTATTAGACACTATAATTCGGTATTTAGGATTAATATATATTTTTGATTAAGAAGCAATTTGAATTATAATGAATTATGTTTAACTTGCTTAGTAAATATAATTGACACAATCTCACACAAAATTCGCATATTTTTGAATTATAACGCGAACTATCACGTATCAAACATTTGTATTACTGAGTCGTGAATTCCGTATTTATACTCTTGTAATTATTTTAATGTTCGGCTCCAATCGGCAGTTCTAAACGCTCGCTACGAAGACTTAAACAATAATTATTTTCATTATTTATATTTCATATGAATCATATTTCAAATATATACTACAAGTCTACTTTATTAATTATTCGCATACATATATATTAATTTAAGACTTTTTGAGTACCAAAAAAAAATCTTTTGGCGCTAGCGTGGGAATTCATAAATTGTGTAAATTTGGTAGTTAAGGATCAGAATAAATTATTAAGATTTTATTAATTGGCAGTAATTGTATAACAATTTTTTTTAAAATAAAATTTAATTTGTATATACGGAAAATATTCATATATTTTAACATAAAAGTTGATTGAAAAGGAAAACCAATCTATTATAAATATGAGCAAGGTTTAACCAAAAAAATACAATTCTAGGTTAAATTAATATTTATTGTACTTTGAAAATCTGCTTTAGAGGTCAATTTAACTTTTTTTGGGAATATTATTGCGTAATAATATTACGTCTAGAATTCTTTGAAGACTTAAAATACTAAATAATATTTATCAATTATTAAAATAAAACGATTGTTTATATTAAAACTAAATACATTTTTTTTATTTCAACAATAAATGTCATAATGTACAGTACAAAATAGTAAATAAATACATATATGAGTCTTAGGAACTTTAGTCTTATAAAGTTTATAAATTACAGAATATAATACAGTACATTTTAATTTGGCATAGATAAACTATAAGTAAATAAATATGAGAAATGACGTTACGATCATTAAATATGATCTATTATAATTGGTCCTTGAACTGCTAGTAAAAAATTTGAAAAATTTTTTCTTCTCTGCAAATCACAATAAAAATCATTAATTTCCCATCAAAACAATTATACGAAAATTAATAAGCTATCAATTAAAAATTATGTTACGATATTTTTTAATATTACATCCAGGATGTTAAAATGATTTATGTACAAATTAATAACATATTTAATCTTCTCGAAATTTAAATTTAATATCAGATGAACTTACTTTTCTCATTGGGGTCTCTGGTACCGCATTGTTTGTACGATATGGTCGTTTTACGTTTAACATCAATATAGCCAGGAACAGCTAAAGATGGCGAATCTAAACGACCTGAAGATAGCAATTTACTAAAATCTTGCTCAATTTGACTTGCTATTGGTCCCTATGGTAAATATAAAAAAATTAAACAAAACTGTCATATATTTAAAATTATAATAATATATTAAATTGAAATAATAATTTACCTTAAAATGTAATAAAAATTGAACACAAGCATTATGATGCAACGTTTTCGTTTTTCGTGTATCAACAGACAACATCCATTCCGGTATTCCCATTACATGTCGAACATCATCAATAAATTGCGCCCTGTAAATATTAAATACTAATAAACAAAGCTTATAAATATCTGCAGTGTCATGCACCGAACTTTCTTATCCGCATATGGGTTAAACCATATCGCAGTTACATTATTTTTCTAATTTATAATATTTGTTCTAACCTTTAGATCGCTTTTACACTAAATATGTTTCTTAGAATAAATATTAAATGTCAAACTTTCAAATTATTTAAGTCTATTTTGTTAAACAATTGACAGGCGCAGATGATACGATTTATGTAACAATATATATAATAAGCAGACATTTATTTTGAAATCAGTGCTTTTTTTGGAAAAAAGATTCAAACAAAAGTTGTGCTAAATATAAATATCATTAATTTTTGTTCACAAAAATTTTCTGTAACTGTAACCATTTTTGAGTTATTGCGGAAATTGCAAAAAATGACTAGAGTAAACATGCACTTCCGGTCGGAATATGGTTTTCAAAAATAGGAGGTTTTCGTGGCAGGCACATACAAATCTTAAGTTTAAAATTTCATAATTTTCCCTTTAGCCGTTTGGGCTGTAGAGCGCTCACATACACACATACACACACACACACACACACACACACACACACACACACACACACACACACACACACACACAGATACACACACACACACACAGACGGACGTCATTCCAAAAATAGTCGGAATCGATTCAGGGAAGGTCAAAACGTATATTTCCGTTAAAATCTCGAGTTCGAAATTTTTCATGATTACAATACTTACTTATACTGCGTATAAGAAAGTAAAAAATTACAAGCTTTACTTACATAACAAATCTCGGTGGTTTCTCAATATTAGCGTACTTGATAATATCATAATCAGGTTCTATATTGGCACAAGCATATCGTAAAGGTTCTCTGTTGGGGCTAAATATAACGATTGATCTACCAATAGCAGTAATATCTCCTTCTAGTGGTAGATTCGAATCACTGAATACTTTACGTTTTAAACCTATATCAATTGTTCCTAAACGGGCAGACATATCACCTACGTAACAACGCAAAGGGTTATCTGGACCACATTCTTGTCTGTATAAGTCTTGCTGTAATTAAATGTATCATTAATAATATGCAAATAATTTACGAATTAATTAAATGTATGTACGTTTAGAGGATCTGCTAGTTGTGTGTAGAATGGGTTCCACATGTAACCGCCTGCAACACATCTGGTGTGTTGTACACCTACGGCAGCATCAACTCCGACTGGATTCACGAATACAGCCCAATTATGATCACGAGTCTATATAATATATATTTTTTTAAATATTAATATGAATTTTGTGGTTAATTTTGTTAATTGTCGTGCTTACCATATTTCTATCATTCTTTCCTGGATGTCGTAATTTCACTTCTATTATTGTATCACTTTTACTTCCATCGTTGTGGATTAATTGAGTCTGAAATGGAATTAAGTATCTGGTAATTTTGTTGTAATTTTGCTCAAATATGTACGTACCATTCTAATGTAGCCGTAAGCATACCCTGCTGGATGATGGAATGAGGCAATTGCTCTTAGTTCTCGAGCTTCTGAAGGACTGTAGCCTCGTTCAATAGTTGAGCAAGCCCACCGTCGATTTTGAGCCTTCACATATTTTATTATTAGTAATTGCATTCAAGAGTTATAAAATTTGTTGGATGCACATTCTTAAATTGTTATTTGGAATTTTTGGACTTACTTTTTTGTGAATGATTACACTTCTACCTAAAATACTCCTTGGACCAAATAATGGTAGCATGGTATCGTTGTAGCTCTCTTTGTATATTGTTAAGTTGTCTAGTGTGCCAAATTTCCCGCTCAAATCCCCCATTTCGTATTGGTCGGGTGTCCCATGATAATTTCGGGGCGATGATGCTGGATCTACATTTAATGGATTCCAGTGATCGTATAACGTTGTTCCTTCACATGGAAATTCCAAATGGGCTTCCACTGGAGTCTAACGCGCAAAATATTTTAAAGTAAATAAAATATGGAAAATATCGGAGACAATATAAGTTAAGAAACATATTTATTTCTCTTAAATAACAACAATTAATATTAATAAATAAATTAACATATTTATGAAATTGATCCTTGAAATTATTTAGAATTATTTTACTTACAATATGCACGTGATAACCGCTATTCTCTAACAATCCTTCTAAATCAACTTCAACATTGGTGATATCATACTCAGTTTGTTGGTAAAATTCAAGTTTCCCCGTCACAGATAATTCATTACCATTCGGAAACCAATCCTTAACGACTGCTTTCCTTCGATAGACACCTCCAATTCTAAATTTAAAAAAAAACAATTACTATCCAATCTGTCATATAATCGTTTATAATAATTATGTACTTTGAACAAGCCATTCTCTCTCCTCTCGCAACTGGTCCATGATCATCATACATAACAAACGACTTTGCTAAAATACTATGTGATCCACTCAATGGTAAAAGTGAATCAGTGAAAATCCTTCTAGATATTTTCGCACTATTCGATTTCTTTCCCGCGATTTCTAAACTCCCGTGTCGACCAGATAAATCCCCCATTCGGCAAACCCCTAACGCTTGCATATTACAATCTTCTGGTTGACTTTTATTAGTGAAATCTACCTATACGCATAAACGTTATGTTTTATATTGTTAATCATCAAAAAAAGTTAGTGACTTACTTTATATGTATTGTAAACATCTCCAGCGCTCAAACACCTGGAGGTCCAGTTATAGAAATCTTTGCCAGGTGGAAAATCATGTATTGCCCATCTATGCTCTTTGGTATTGTTTATATTGGCGCCGTCTGCATGGATTAGGTAATCAATTAAGACTGTAGTGTCTGTATAGGGTTCGTCTTTAGGTTGTCGGAATAAAATTCGTCCGACGATTGGGTATCGAAATAGTACTTCTGCAGTGAATATTTGTTTTTGATACTCGAAATTTGATTCGTATAAAGCAATACCGCCACAAATCCAAGGTTCGGAAATTAACTCTTTTGCGTATTGAGTGTTTCTATAAAACGAAATATGTTTAATTATACGAATTTTAAATAATATTAAAGCTTACTTATATATGACTAAAGATCGATGAACGATTGAGTGTTGTCCTTGTAATGGAAGATAAATATCCCAATAGCGTCCTTTTAGTTCAACACTCCCTGGTATGAGATCTGTTATGTTATTTCTTAGGAGTAATTTGCCGTTTAGGTCCCCTAGTGGGTATTGTTCTTGGGTACCAAAGCCGTTTGGTGGTACACTATTCACATCCCTCCTGAGTGGATTGTACACATATTTTGTACTGATGCACCGGTTTTCTTTTTGTTCGGGTGTTTTTGCTGGCATGACTGGAAGCTCGTGGATTTTATATCCAGACACTGATGAACTGTAGACTAGTTTCGTTTCTAGATCACCGCGCGATGTGGTTAGATTGAAGTTTAAAAATGTTGGTTCAAAACGTGTGTTTTGGGTAAATGTTACGTGACCTTTTATACCTCCTGATTGGATTATCGCCCTGCGATTGAAATAAATAATTAAATTTATTTTATTGTTAACTTATTTAAAACTTACTTTGCATTGACGGGGTGGTCATAACGAATTTTGGCACACGCCAAAAAACTATCTGTGTGCTTCGTTTCAAAAACAACCAAATACAGTCTCCTCTGTGGTCCAGTTAAATCACTTGGTAGTAAAATCAGCTCATTGTCTCTATACAATGTTTTATATTTCCATTCATTGTAATCTGTGCTGATTTTCACTTTTCCCAATCTGGAATCCACGTCCCCCATTGCTTTTCCATTCCCTACTGCCGCGGGATCAAACACTAATTGCAGTATATTACAATTATCCGAACTATCATTATCCGAATCCAGGATATCAGTAACAAATAATTTCCAATAATGTTCCGTGAATTGTTGCCGGATATTATGATTCTCTGCGTTTCGTACATGGTATAAATCCGTCATGATTAACATATCGCTTTGGTTGTTTTTTGTTAAAATCCATCTAAAATGCACGTTACCGGATATGGGTGAGTTAAATTTGGCAACAGCGCTTTTTTCAACGGTTTTATCAACAATGAGCAATGATGCACAGGTGCGTTGTCGCGTTTCTGCGTTTTTCAATAACAAACCTTTCCCATATAGACCTAAAGATACAATGGAACTTGAACTCCTTAAGATTCTTGTGCCGATTTTAATTATAATTTTCTTATAGTAATTTATATAGTAATACCTGTGGTTCCAGTCATTTGAAGGTCGTTTGTTGTAATTTCTATTGTGCTGTTTTCGGGTAAGATTAAGTAACCGAGATGATCGTCTATTGTGACGAGTTCTTTGCCAAGATTGTGACAACGGTTTTCTAAGTTTGTATAATCGACCGGGAATTCCGTAACGAACCATGACCACACTTGGTTCGGGTATTCTAGTGTTGCGGTTAGTGCAGTGGTTATCGTTATTGATTTATCCGCATTTTGGGTAAATGTTATTTCGCCGTGTAAACCGTGTTCGGAGATATAGGAACGGAGTTGTAAACATGTTGCTTGTTTAAGTGCTAAAATTTTTTTTTTTTAGAATTCGTGTTTAGATTATCTTTAATTATTTTATGAAACTTTAGAATGAAATAAATCATGTGCAGTGGCATGCACCGACATTCCTTATACGCTTTTTGGAATAGGAATGGAGAGAATTTGACTTTACTTTGAGTGGATATGGACCAATGTGGTCCTGACCAAAAGCGAGATTCTATGAGGATTTGTCAATTAATTGAACCATAAATACTCATAGCGTAATTGTTTATTATTGATTATTATTTATCAGCCTGTCTTTTTATAAATAAACTCATAAATAAAAAAGTTTTCTTAATTATTTATATAACAAAAACAATAAATAACTTTTAAACATATTTATACATACATACATACATACATACATACATACATACATACATACATACATATACATACTTATACATACATATACATACATATACATACATATACATACATATACATACATATACATACATATACATACATATACATAAATATACATACATATACATACTTATACATACATATACATACTTATACATACATATACATACTTATACATACTAATACATACATATACATACATATACATACATATACATACATATACATACATATACATACATATACATACATATACATACATATACATACATATACATACATATACATACATATACATACATATACATACATATACATACATATACATACATATACATACATATACATACATATACATACATATACATACATATACATACATATACATACATATACATACATATACATACATATACATACATATACATACATATACATACATATACATACATATACATACATATACATACATATACATACATATACATAAATGTACATACATATACATACTTATACATACATATACATACTTATACATACTTATACATACATATACATACTTATACATACTTATACATACTTATACATACATATACATACATATACATACTTATATACTTATACATACATATATATATATATACATATACATACTTATACATACATATACATACATATACATACATATACATACATATACATACATATACATACATATACATACATATACATACATATACATAAATATACATACATATACATACTTATACATACATATACATACTTATATATACATATACATACTTATACATACTTATACATACATATACATACTTATACATACTTATACATACTTATACATACATATACATACATATACATGCTTAAACATACTTATACATACATATACATACATATACATACTTATACATACATATACATACTTATACATACTTATGCATACTTATACATACATATACATACATATACATACTTATACTGCGTATAAGAAAGTAAAAATGTATAGTTTAGAAAGGTCACATTTTAAAATTAGCTCAACAAGTTTCTATTATTATTATATTAAATTCGTCATTACACTGTAAAAATAAGTGTAATTTAAAATAACTTAACGTTATTTAAAATATATTTTACTGTAATAAAAAATAAATTACAAGCTTATTATCAGCTTGATAATAATAATGTTTAATTTATGCAAATAACTAAAGAAATATATCATGATTATATTTCTTTTTTTATATATATAGGTATATATATATATTACCTAGATATGTTTTCAGGTTTTATTTAGAAATTAAAAGTGATTTAATTCCATAGAAATGTGTTTACTTGAACAAAAATGTCTTACATTAGTTCACTTTGTAGATAATCTATCAATATGTTTTTTGTGTGGCATTCTTAATATTGTATTTAGTTAATCAAGGTTGATTTTATAAATTGTTCCAGAAGTTTTTACTAAACTGATGTTTACTCGTTATAGTTTCAACTTTCTAATACACTACTGACTTACTAACGTTAGTTATGCTTTATTATGAGTAAGTTTATGAGTAATATTGTTGAGTATTTGAGTTAAATCGCTTAAATCTGTTATGAAAAGCTTTATGGTGCGAAATCAATATTAAACTATGGACTATGCTTATATTGCACATGTAATAAAATAATTATTTCGACATCAACTATAAATAATAATAATTAGTAAATAAATTACGTTATCTTTTTAAAAATCTATCCTTCATTTAATGGACATTTTATACAATTGTTAATTAATTATTTACTTTATAATCATGATAAGAGTTATTTTTAAGAAATATTAAGTAAAAAATTAATAATTTTAATTCGTTTATTATAACAGATATGGAACGCATAATAAAAAACATATTGAAAATATTATTTCGATTTATTTATGCTAGAAAATTAAATTGCTTATGAAATAAATATATAAAATATGTTTACCTATTAAAATAATCGCCACAAAAAATAATCCATTCCAAAACATGATCACAATATCTAAATCACCAATAATATCACAATTATATACTCAACGTCCACATTCTACCAAATTGTCTGACGCACTGTGGTAACCAGAGAGGTGATACCAGATGGTGGATTTTACCTTTACGTACTTTCCGCGAAAAACAGTATGGATATCCAAGTGCCATTTCGCATGTTTGGAATAATATGGAAAAGTACTCTCTGGCATCAATATTTCTTTTCCAGGTAACGGTTGGTGATTCAGGTATAAGAATGTTTAATATTAGAGTAGGAGCGAAAGTTTCTTTCATTCCATTCACGGTGTTCCATGCTTTGTAGAATGAAGTCAGTGGTGTAGCTTTAGATTAAGTTTAAAAATTATATATAATAAAATCCGAAATTACTGTATATTTTTACAAATTTATAGACCTTGTACCGTTTTTTTGTCTGTAAATCTTGGGATCTTTATTTCAATTATAATATAAACAAATAAACAATGTAAATGCTTGTGAATAAGGTTCTATAAGTTTACATACATTAAGAATAATAAATGCGAAATGTGTCATATAGGTTTAATTAGTAAATTTATTTTTATTATAATATATATTTATTTATAGATACTGTTACAATTCACTGAGTATAGTATTTATATTTTGTATGATATATAGACTAGATAATATTTCAAAACCATGATTTTGACTCGTAAATCAGTAGAAATATACAACCCTGCCACTGTTTAAAATACCTGAGGTTTAACAATTAACAAAGGACCATCTTTACAAATTTTTGGAAATATTCCACCATAAGAATAACTGACACGCTAACTGGGTGGTAAACTGTTATTATAGAAGCATTCCAGATTCTAAAACATCTGCAAATATGTAGAGGTAGTTCGTTGAGGCGCATGTCGATTGTTTGTTGATTCTTAGGCGGTTACCAAATACTCCACAAAGGAACAGTGCATCTTGTATCTTGTATAGACAGGTTAGTATAGGGTCTTACAGGTCGTTGAGAGAATCATTGAAGATCCTGGGAACTTGAGATTTTAACGTATTTCCTAACAGAGCATAAATACTGATGGGTTTATTGATTAGGAATTTGTTACAGTAGTAGTTTTTCGCTATGCATTCCATTTTATGAATGAATTGTATTTTCTTGAATTTCCGTTAAAGTTAAATGTGAAAATTTATATATCTAATAAATAATAAAGTTGAATTTACTATCTTTAGTATGATGATTAAAAAACCTTCACTTCTAGAAAATTTATTTAAACAATTGTCATAATTAAATCTTTGTTTAGATAAAATTTTATATATATTTATTATATACTCTCTACAGCGACGTATAGCGTCCAAAAAATAACTAAGAACTCTCCTCTCAACGTATCATCAACAGATGGCGCAAAGTACTTGTTTTTTTTAATAAGACTTATTTAATGCTTATGTTTTATTTAATTGGTTTAAAGTACAACTTTATTTTCTGCGATAAGTAGTAATTATTATAAATACAACTTTATTTATTTTAAAAGATAGTTAAAATACTTTAAAAATTTTGAGATAAAATTCTATATAATATTGCTTCTCATATTTATGATTGTATAATGTATTGTATAAGAGGTCTTTTAAGGCCCTCGGAAAGCATACTTACCTGGCGTAGGGGTTACCGTGATCAACAAGGCGGTTCCCCCGGGGTGAGGCTCTCCCATTGCACTTCGGTTGAGCTGACCCCTGCGATTATTCCTAATGCGAATAACTCGGGCGCGTAATTTTTGGTAGTCGGGACTGCGTACGCGCTGTCCCGGTCCTAAACTAATTAAAACATAGTCAAATCGCTTATGAACCTGGGGTACTTTTGAGACAAAGTATTCATAATAATTCGCAACTCCCTTATATATTCTTATTAGCTACTTTAGCGTGAATTTTTACTTTCTTATACGTTATAATGAAAGGATTCAATATCGAAATTTTAAAGTAAAGTATCGAGCAACTTATGTTTCTTAATTTCACGTAACGAAAATAGTTTCTAAAATTGATGTATTGGTGCACGCACTGCTTTTAATTTCAAAAATATTTTATTTCTGTTCGACCCTTCCGTACACACAAATTAGTGAACATACATAACACGAGTTAGAAACCAGTTGAACGATGTTATTTTAAATAAAATAGACGTAATTTATTAAATCGACTTGATTGAACACCAACGAAATTTATTTCAGTATTGTTTCTGAATTCGGTCGGAGACGAGATGCGCGCGTAATAAGATTTACATATCTTTCGGGTTTTCGGGTGCGTTTTAAATATCGGGCGTTAAAACGTGGACAGACTTTCGAACATTTGTGTATTAAATAAAGTGTAAATGTAGAATGTCTTTCAATCGTGAAAATGTTTGCATAAATATGCGTTGATATGTGCTATGCCAAAATTTCAAATCGCCCCCAAGTCATTTGTTTTTCAATTTACACGCCTTACACTAATATCAGTTGACTGCTCGAACTTTGAAGACCTCTGGTAGTACCACCATTTACTTGGTAATACGCGGCAGTCTCTTAACATATCTAGAGTATTGTTGTGTTGGGTACTGCACAATGGGGTGATCGCCACGGGTTTTTGGCTCGCGGTTTTGATTGATTTACAGACAACACATATACTATACATAGCGATGACTTGGGCAAAGGGCCATTTTGCTATTGCGGCTACCTCATACCTTGGCATATATTTTAATTTAAAGTAGCGGGTGAATGGCATTCTTAGCAAATTGTGTGCGAGCAGGACGCCCAATTCAGGAAGGAAGGGAAGGAAGGAAAGGAAGGAAGGACAGGAAGGAAGCAAGGAAGGATGTTACTTACGATCCATTGGTGTGCACTCAATATCGTAGAAGCAAAATATCCATGACGGTTAGATAGATATATATGTGTATGTCCTTCCACCGTAAAAATGTTTACAAATATGCGTTGATATGGGTTAGATATAAATTTCAAATCACTCCCCAAGTCATTTTATGCTTAGACAAGAGGCCATTTTTGCTATTGCGGCTACCCCATATCTTGGCTATTCTGTGTTTTTTGTTTCAGGTTCGTTAATCAATATTTTATTAAATGATTTTTATATTTTTTCAGATTCGTTCAACATACAAATTCTTCAAGATTGCATTAAATATTATTAATAATCAATGTGTTTCTTTTCAGATTGTTTAATGCACCATTTATATTTAATAATTGTTTATTTTTTTTCAGCATTTGATTAATCCGCGGATTAATCTTATTGTTTATACATATTATTTGATCCTTTTGTAATCACTGGGTTATCCTTATGTGTTATCATTATGTGTTGTCGTTATATGTTATCATTGTGTTAAATAATAAATAAAGGGACTTGATTGCTTAGAACAGTTTGTTCAAAATGCTCTTCAACCGTGTAAATTAAAATATTTATTGCTAGAGGTTAGATCCAAAATTACAAAACGCTCCCCAAATTTATTTCACAATTGCAAATGCGAGGGTTAATCGAGCAGTCTATTCTGAGACCAGAAAAAAATAGCTAGTACACATTGCTTGATTAGACATGTCAGTCTCTTGTCACAGCTTAATACAGCTTAGAGGCTGGGGTGCTGGGTATTGCACAATGGAGAAAACTAATACGTGTGTGGGTTTAGAACGCCATATTAATCCACATATGTTTGTGGCTGTAAAATGGGTTAAAAGGAGCTTTTGCTGTAGCGGCTACCTCTTTGGCATTCATTTTTCACGTTTAAGTAAACAGATGAATGGCATTCAGAGCAAACTGTTTTATGCACAACGTAGTTCGTTCCTAGGATACATTTATTCCTATGAACGACCTGGTCCGTCCCATCACTGAAACGCGGAAACGGACCGGGTCTCTGTCGACGTGGAGTCGACCTTGCCGTGGTGACAGAGCTTACGTACTTTCAGATCATTTACGAAAATATAATAAAATATTTATCGTAAACGAACCGAAAGTTCAAACTAACAGGCTCCACACCATACGTTATTATTTGGGTATGTATAAATAATATATTTATAATATTTTCTGATGTAGAATTTTAAATGTTTTTTTATTTTACAATATTATTATTGCTATCTTTCGTATTGTTTATTGCTTGTATATTTTATATATAATTAAAATATGTTCCTGTACTTAATAAATAGTAGCAATTATGTTTTCACTTTTAAACATTATTTGGATGTTTATAAATAATATATTTATAATATTTCTGATAGATATTATTTTATATTAGAATATTATTATTGCTATCTTTAGTATTGTTTACTGCTTGTATATTTTATATATAAATAAAATGTTGTTCCTGTACTTAATAAATAATAGCAATGATTTTTTCACTTTTAAACATTATTTGGATATGTATAAATAATATATTTCTTATGTATATTGTTCATAATATATGTATATGTATATTTATAAGTGTGTATTTATTAATAAATACGGCCAACATTTAAACATTGTTTGCATATGTATAATACTATATTTAAAGTGCATTCTTTTATTAATTTATATGTTTATAAGTATGTATTAATTAACAGATATAAAAAAAATGTTATAAAATCTTATTATTGCTAACTTTTGTGTTGTTTATTGCTTGTATATTTTATATAAAATTAAAATATGTTGTTCTTGTACTTAATAAATAATAGCAATTATATTTTTACTTTTAAACATTATTTGGATATGTATAAGTAATATATTTGTAATGCATATTGTTAACAATATATGTATAAGTATGTATTTATTAATAAATACGGCCATCTTTTAAACTTTGATGGATATTTATAAACAATGTATTTAAAATGCATTTTCTTATTAATTTAAATGTTTATAAGTATTAATTAACAAATATGAAATAAACTAATGATATAAAATATTATTATTGCTATCTTTAGTATTGTTTATTGCTTGTATATTTTATATATTATTAAAATGTTGTTCCTGTATTTAATAAATAATAGCAATTATGTTTTCATTTTTAAACATTATTTGGATATATATAAGTAATATATTTATAATGCATATTAATAATATATGTATATGTTTATTTATAAGTATGTATTTATTGATTAATACGGCCATCTTTTAAACATTGTTTGGATATGTATAAATAATATATTTAAAATGCATTTTCTTATTAATTTAAATGTTTATTAACAAATATAAAATAAACTAATGATAAGGTGAATGTTATAATAAATTATTATTGCTATCTTTAGTATTGTTTATTGCTTGTATATTTGCATATTATTATTAATAAATATGAAATAAACTATTGAAATAATATATAAATTGTTTAATTAAATCCTAAATAATCCTTTACCAATGCATCCTGTAAAAAATTTAAAACGGGGTATTAAATATTAATTAAAATTTTGAGGATAGAATTAACCTAAAAATTTTAATTAAAATTTCACACCTTTTTGAAATTTATTTGACCATTTCAGCTTACAAATGCTAATTAAAATTTTTAGGTTAAATCTAACCTCAAAATTTTAATTAAAAATTTTGAGGTTAGAATTAACCTAAAAATTTTAATTAAAATTACACACCTTTATCAAATTTTTTTGACCATTTGGTGAAGAAAAATCTCTAAATTGCTAATTAAAATTTTTAGGTTAATTCTAACCTCAAAAAAATTTTGAGGTTAGAATTAACCTCAAAATTTTAATTAAAATTTCACACCTTTTTCAAATTTTTTTGACCATTTGGTGAAGAAAAATCTCGAAATTGCTAATTAAAATTTTTAGGTTAATTCTAACCTCAAAAAAATTTTGAGGTTAGAATTAACCTAAAAATTTTAATTAGCAAAAGCAAGCCTCAAATGGTCAAATAAATTTCAAAACGGTGTAAAATTTTAATTAAAATTTTTAGGTTAATTCTAACCTCAAAATTTTTTTGAGGTTAGAATTAACCTAAAAATTTTAATTAGCAATTTCGAGATTTTTCTTCACCAAATGGTCAAAAAAATTTGAAAAAGGTGTGAAATTTTAATTAAAAATTTGAGGTTAATTCTAACCTCAAAATTTTTTTGAGGTTAGAATTAACCTAAAAATTTTAATTAGCAATTTCGAGAATTTTTTTCTCCAAATGGTCAAAAAAATTTGAGAAAGGTGTTAAATTTTAATTAAAATTTTTAGGTTAATTCTAACCTCAAAATTTTTTTGAGGTTAGAATTAACCTAAAAATTTTAATTAGCAATTTCGAGATTTTTCTTCACCAAATGGTCAATAAAATTTGAAAAAGGTGTGAAATTTTAATTAAAATTTTTAGGTTAATTCTAACCTCAAAATTATTTTGAGGTTAGAATTAACCTAAAAATTTTAATTAGCAATTTCGAGATTTTTCATCACCAAATGGTCAAAAAAATTTGAAAAAGGTGTGAAATTTTAATTAAAATTTTTAGGTTAATTCTAACCTCAAAATTTTTTTGAGGTTAGAATTAACCTAAAAATTTTAATTAGCAATTTCGAGATTTTTTTAGCATTTGTAAGCTGAAATGGTCAAATAAATTTCAAAAAGGTGTGAAATTTTAATTAAAATTTTTAGGTTAAATCTAACCTCAAAATTTTAATTAATTTTTTTCAATTTTTGGTGTGTTCAAGGAGTTTTTAAGGTAAAGTAAAATAATGTAAGTATATTTTTTAATTTTTTTATTTAAAACTAAGTAATATGAATACAAAAATCATTGTTACACGCACAATTATTTATAAAAATAGTTCAAATATATTAATCATTTATTATTTATAACAATATCAACTTACAACAATAACATATACTAAAAAACAATTATATACAATATAAAAGTAATACCTATTACTGGAATAAATAAATTATAATAGAAATAAACATTTAATTTAGTAATAAAAGTGTTTCATTTACCAATAACAACGTATAACAATTAAATATATTATAATAAAATAGAAATAAACAATAACTTTAATAATAAAGTGTTTCATTTACCAATAACAACGTATAACAATTAAATATATTATAATAAAATAGAAATAAACAATTAATTTAATAATAAAAGTGTTTCATTTACCAATAACAACGTATAACAATTAAATATATTAAAATAAAATAGAAATAAACAATTAATTTAATAATAAAAGTGTGTCATTTACCGATAACAACGTATAACAATTAAATATATAATAATAAAGTAGAAATAAACAATTACTTTAGTAATAAAAGGGTTTCATTTACCAATAACAACGTATAACAATTAAATATATCATAATAAAATAGAAATAAACAATTAGTTTAGTAATAAAAGTGTTTCATTTACCAATAACAACTTATAACAATTTAATATATTATAAATAAATTATACATTTAACAAAATATGACAATAATATAATAAATCATATTTATTATTATCTGTATAAAGGGGAGGAATGGGCGCTGAGCTTAAGATTTGGGGATGGGGCAATGTTCTTCGAACTGCCGATGGTCTGCAATAGACTACAAATTCTGAAATAAGAAATAAAATGTATTAGTTTAATTATTTAAGTTTCAAATATATTTGTTTAAATTATAATAACATACGTAATAAATAAACTATTTAAACAATACTTACAATTTTATTGTCTTCAGTCATTCCTCATAGTCTTCTAGAAACAAAAGGATTGTAGAGTGTTAATTCCTACAGAAGTTGATGAAGAAGTCTTCTAATTGGAGGATGCGGCACTAATCATTGAACTGCCGATGGATTGCAATGTAATGTAGATTCCTCCAGAAGTTGATGAAGATGTCTTCTGATTGAGGAATGAGGCACTGATCTTTAAACTGCTGATGGACTTCATTTTCTGAAATAAATAAATAAAATTCATCAGTTTAACTATCAAAGTATATTTGTTTAAATTGTAAATTCTCATACGTAATAAATAAAGTATTTAAATAATATTTACAATTTTATTGTCTTCTTTCATTCCTCAAAGTTTTCTAGAACCTAGAGGACTGTAGAGAGTTGATTCCTCTAGAAGGTTATGAAGGTGACTGATTATTGAACTACCGATAGACGGCAATGCAATGTAGATTCCTTTAGAAGATGATGAAAATGTCTTCTGATTGAGAGATGGAGCACTGATCTTTGAACTACCGATGTACTGCAATAGACTACAATTTCTAAAATAAGAAAATAAAATTAATTAGTTTAAATAATTAAGTTACATATGAATTTGTTAAAATTATAAATAGTCATACGTAATAAATAAAAGAATACCTACGATTTTATTGTCTTCATTCATTCCTTATAGTCTTTTAGAACCTAGAGGATTGTAGTTTGTTGATTCCTCCAGAAGTTGATGAAGATGTTCTCTGATTGGAGAATGGGACACTGATCAGTGGACTGCAAAGCAATGTAAATTCCACCAAGAGTTGATGAAGATGTTATCTGTTTGGGGATGGGTCTCTGATCTTATCTTAAATTTTTGCTATAAGTGCAAATGTGCAGTAACTGCAAAACATGACTAGAGTAAACATGCACTTCTATTTTGAAAATTCATGATTATAATACCTATTGTATTGTAATAGAAAGTATGGAAAGATAAGTTGATTTCTAGTCTAAAGTTAAATTCCTAATATTTGTTTATAAATTTAAGTTATTTTCTTTGAAATTTGTATCATTTTATTTTTTTGCTACCCCCAAAAATTAAATGTTTCGCAAATTTACTTAGGTTCAATATTGATAGAGACGAAGAGAATTTTATCGCACTTCTCACCCTGTATTACAGATAAAGAATAAATAATGTTTAAGAAATAAAATAACTTGGAGAAAATTAACATAATTTTTTTTATTAAAACTCGCAAAAGTTGTCAACTGCAAGCAAAAAAGGAACATTCACACTTGTACTGGTATTGTTTTTTTGTTTTTTTTCATTTTATCGAAAACAGAATCAATAAACACATATACAAATATCAGACAAATAATCAAATAATTTCTGTCCAAGATTCACAGAGATGTTGGAAATTAAGGCTTTTTTTAAATCGTTGTATACATGGCAAATATAGAGACACCAATAATTTGATATAATTGTCCAAATAAATTAATAAGAATACTTGATTTGTTTGTTTTTTTTTAAAATTAAACCATTATCATCTTTAATGATATTATCATTGTTTTATTTTTTTATATTACATAAATTTTAATAGAATGTTTTGACGGTCCGATGTTTTTATTTTTGTTTTATTATTTGTTTGTTTGTTGGTGACTTTTAGGACCCTGTTGTTGGTATTTCATTGTTTTGATTTGGTTTGTAATTTTTGCTGGTTGAGAAGTAGTTATTTAAGCGGCTTCACCACCTTCTTCATCATCACCTCCTCCAATCAACATTTGGATCAAGGCTGAGGTATCAATTTGACCTTTGTCGTCCATGTCGAAGTTGTCGTACGCATCATCGACTTCCTTGGGGGTGAACTTATCTCCCCAGGTCATCAATGCGTGTCTCAATCTAAATTAGAATTCACATTTTAATTTTACTATATTCTCAAAGAATCGTTTATGTTTTCTGGTAATTATCAAGTAACTTACTTGTCACCGTCGATTTTGCCTTCTTTGTCGAAGCACTTGAATGCGTTGACAACGACATCATCGTCATCGGAACCGCCGGAGCTGGCCATACGGTTGCCGAACAAGCTGAGCAATTGGGTGAAGTTGATTGGGCCGGGGGCCTCGTTGATCATCTCATCCAATTCCTTCTCGTTGGCGAGTTTGCCGACAGCGTCGAAAGTGGCGCGCAAATCATTCTTGGTGATAATGCCGTCTTTATCGTGGTCCATCAGTTGGAAACCCTATTCAAAATACAACAATTCATAAATCTTATTGTGTCGAACAAACATTTTCCACCATTTATAATTTTATTGTTTAGAAATCCTAACCTCTTTGAACTCAGCGACCTGGCTCTGAGAGAACATAGAGAACACATTGGATCCGGAGCGTTTTACTTGACGCGAAGATCCACGTGAGCTCTGGCGTTTTTCTGCAGCTGGAGCAGCAGCTGGTGCGGGTGCCTCCTCGGCGGCGGGTGCATCTTCCTTTGCCTTCTTCTTCTTGATCTTCTTCTCTTTATCCGCCTAAACAAATAAAACAACCATTATATGAAACATCTTAAAATATTCTTATAAGTCTGCGTTCATATTAGAAAAATTCTTCGTATTCAAACGTTGTAGATGGCTTTCATAATATTTATATTAAATTATTTCAAATAAAATAATCAATAAAATTTCATTTATAAAAAATAAACTAGACTATTGTTTTATTAAATATCGATTAGGCAACCATAACTGTTTGTTTATTATATGTTGTTCAATTGAAATAAATTTTAAAATATAAAATTAAACACTACTAATATTTATGAGGTGATGTAATTTGCTATTTGAAATAACATCAAAAATGTATATATTTTTATTTTGGCACATGCTAACCATCGGGGAATTTAGTATGTAGAACAGGTCAACATGATTGTTTTAAAAATAGTTTAGTTCTGGCTCGAAACCAAATATAGGCCGCGTGTAAAAACGCACTCACTAGTAAATCTATCCGGACTAAAAATAACAGCGCAAACGACCGCGTTTGAAATTTTAAACAGGAACTATTTTCATAAGTTTAAAATAACGCAACTTATATTTTGAAGTCATTTAGTACGCCCACAATTATTGAAGTGGTCAAGAAACTCATTTTATTTTTATTATAAATAACAATTATAGGTAAAAAAGTGCTTAGGTGCTTTAAATTCCTATTGGATAATTCAGAGCTTACGTATTTAAAGTACTACAAATTCAGTTTAGAATATATTTAATAAAAAGTTAGAAAACAAATAGTAACTTTTGTAATTATTTTGTAAATTATAATAATTAACTTGAGATACTCTGAATATTATTTTAAAAAACAAAATGGTAGCGTCAAATATGTCTAAAGTATCGCGAATTAAAACTAAAATGAATCTTCAGAAAAATCCTGAACATTACCAAACAAATATCGATAAAATAAATGTATTTTGCACTTCACTTATAAATAATCCATATTGTGTAAAATATCGCACGTAAAACAATCACTAGTTTTGGTTTGCACATAACAATCATATAAACACTGTTTTGTTAGTTTGATTTCGTTCGACTACTTACCATTGTTTCTTATATAATTATCGAGCGAGAAGATGGACACACACTACTTCTCGACTGGATCTTTACAACGGAAATTTTCTCTTAAATAAACTAACGTTGCACCCTGCGAGCCCCGCTCTTTGGTGGGGGCGCAACTGTACCTTATGCCAGACCTTATATAGTGCTCTCGCCCAGAATAGAATTTAAACTGGTGCTGCTCTGGTATCCGTTTGTGAATTTTAAACGATCGCACGATTCATTGGAATACTTTGTTTTGCGGAGCACAAAAACACTTTAATTGTAGATTAAATATCAGTACAAATATGCCACAAATGTTACTATAGTTTTAAGGTAGTTAAGAGGCAAGGTTTTATTCTTGGCAAAATGTTAATAGTTGGCAAGTAATAACTCCTAGTTAAGACAATATAGCCAACAGTTTCAGTTGTGTAGATTTTATCTATAATGTGTTGGCAAAATTATTACTAAAATTTTATTTATTGTTGTGTTATATTGTCTGGATTTATTGAAAAAAAATATATTTAGAATTGGCATGAATAATTGTACATAAGTAGATTCTGAAAATATTACTTATTACTCGGCCAATAACTCTTGTAGAGTATGTAAAAAATAATTGGCTTCGAACTAAAATAAAACGTGTTCGCATTTGGTAGCCTTCATATGTATGATTGTTTTGTTTTTAGAGAAAGTTAAAAGTTTTTTTTTTTTGAGTAGTGCTATTTTAAAGTTAGCATAGGTGCTGTGTTTGTTACAGAAATATTTTACTTCTATACAGTTATTTAGGTTAGTGGGATTTATGTAGTCGGGCTGAAATTAAGTATTGTTTGGTTTAAATTTAATTTCAGAAAAAGTAATTTCGCTTTTAAATATACATCTTAAGCTATTGTGTTTTGGGGAATACAAACATTATTTTGTATTACAATCTAAATCAGTTATTTGTAACGATATTTAACCATAATGGATTTCAATAATCATTACTACTTCTGCACTTATTTTGACTACAATTATAGAGTAAGGAAAATGTATGCTAGGGAATTAACACAGTTAATTCTGGACTGGCTAACCACTGCGGGAGTGTGACTCATTGAAAAGTATTTTAAAGTTATTTTTAGCATACTTAGTTCCTACATTTTCAAGGATTAAACAACAATTTCAGACAACGTAAAATACATATAATATTAATAGTAAATCGTATAAATAATACGTATTTTGTAATTGTCACAAATGGGAATATGTTTGAGTTAGTTAAGGACCGGGACAGCGCGTACGCAGTCCCGACTACCAAAAATTACGCGCCCGAGTTATTCGCATTAGGAATAATCGCAGGGGTCAGCTCAACCGAAGTGCAATGGGAGAGCCTCACCCCGGGGGAACCGCCGTCTTGATCACGGTTGCCCCTACGCCAGGTAAGTATGCTTTCTGCAAGCCCTATAGGGGCTTATATACAAGCTTGAAAACTGTAGTAGACATGAGAGTTAACTACGCATGGGTACTATATCATAGAATTTTATCATCTGTCTAACAGACGAGTTATATTTTTAGAATTTCTAGATAAGTGACTTGTTTAATGAAATACACAAACAACGATACATACAGTTTATATTTAATATATATATATTTGCAAATAATAACAAACATTAAATAAAACAAATTTATTTATTCTGTACAGATCATTAATTTTTTTTCTCCCTTGCTCCAAATATTGCAGTTCCTACTCTTACCATTGAGCTTCCAAGCTCGATCTAGAAAATATTAGTTATATAAGAAAATATAAATATAATTTTAAAAATATTATATTTACAGCTTGTTCATAATCAGTTGACATTCCCATAGATAATTGTAAATCAGTCAAATTTAAATTAAGAGTTTTACAAACATCTTCTCTACATTTGATTAAGCTTAAGAAATCTGGATTTGGACCATCGTCGGGATTGTATCCATATTTTCCTATTGTCATCAATCCTTCCAGTTTCAAATTTGAACAATTATCTATTATATGTTTAGCTAAGCCAGCTACTTCGATTGGATCTACACCATTTTTCACTAAAATTGTATAATTTAAATTATTTATTAAACAATTTAAAATATTCCAATCAAAATATGCACACATAGTAATTAATTTACATGGAGAAACAAATTACCATCTTCAGCACTAGTGTTAACTTGAATCATAATTTTTAATTTGGATTCTGCAGCTCCATATTTTGGCCATGATTTATCTAGAGTATTTGCTAGTTTTTCACTATCGACTGTTTCAACCAAATATAAATTTGGCGTAGATAAGACTTTATTTATTTTATTACTTTGCAAATGTCCAATAAAGTGCCACTTTATTTCCTTACACTTTTCTAATATATCTGCACTATTTCCTTTTTCAATTAATTCCTGAACGTAATTTTCACCAAAATGTTGCTGTCCAGCTTCATACGCTTCAACTATTATATTAGCTGGCTTAGTTTTACTAACAGCTACTAAAATTGGAGTACTTTGTTTTAACTCCTATATTTAAAAGAAACAAATATTAAACTAATATGCATAGATTTTAAGTATTTATTAAAAAATATTTATTTGCATAAAAATGTTGTATTTGTTATAAATAAGAGTTTAATAAAAATTAAATAAATGAAAATAAAGTATGTTTTTCTTCGATGTACTGCGCATGTCTTATACCAAAAAATTCTATAAGCTCCTAACCATAGTTATCAAATAAAAAAGGTAATAAACAAAATAAACAAGGATAACCTTTACATAACGCCGGTTTTATTTTAAATAAAATATCAAAATATATAAATAAATAAATTGCTAATAACAACTAACCTGATTTCGTTTAGCACTAGCTTGTTCAATTTTAGCTAGAACAGTTTTCAAACCATATTTTACATCGATTTCTGCCATTTTTCTTATCATAGCCTTTTAAAATGATTGCTTTAAATGTCTTATCACTTATTTGTTAGGCTAAGTGACTTTGATATTTGTGTTTTTTTTAACTATCTTAGCGTAAGACAGAAACACTATTTTCCAAAAATATAGATCGCTAATTTACTAAAAATTGTATTTTAGTGATTAGTATTTTAGCTGCTCATTAAAAGAGTACGCTGAATTTCCATTCTTATTATTCATAGAGTATAGTTAAGCAGAAAACTGTATGAAATTTACCGCTACTAAAAGTAAGAAGATGTGTATAGTTCGGCTATTCCTTTTCAGAGAGCACTAAAGGTTCAAAAATATTATAAATGATTTCGAATAAAACTAGCTATTATTGTCTATTGATTTTATATTATATTTATTTTTAATTGGAACATTTATTTTATGACTTAAAATTTTAGTTTATAGCGTGGGTAAATTATTAATTAATCATGATTTATTTGACGATTATTCTAAAGCGTTTTGATTATGTTTGAATTAATGAGTTAAGGAAGTCCGATAATAATTATGCATATATGTTGTAAGCTTTTTGTTCATGAATTTGTTGACGTAAATGATATCATAATTATGGTGCAAAGATAATTAATAAAAACTTTAATGATTCTTTTCCGCTAAGACTACCATATTTTATTTTTAATTAATACTATTTGTCTATAAACTATTAAAAACATTTTTTTTTTGGTTGATTTAAATAACTTTTACGTTTGTTTAGAAAAATTAAAGTAGTCATTTTAACAGTTATATGGTTTTACAAAATATATTTTTTGTTTCTATTGTTCAACAATGAAAGCGATAGCGATTTGTATAGTTTAAAAAAGTATGTTCACACCCATAATATTACACTTATTCATCAAATACAAATGCAATATCAAGTTAAGTAAATATGTGGGTTGCTTTAATACAACAAAAGAATGACCACACGTAATACCAGATGACTAAAATGAAATTAGATTTTGATGTCGTTTAGTTATTAAGCATTGCATGATAGTTATATATTACTACACAATACATAGAAATTCAATTATAACAACAATAGAATATATATAATACTTCCTAACCACTGATACTTTCCTATAAGGATGTATTATATATTAGACAGTTAAATTTAAAATGAAATAACTTTATTAAAACAAAAAAATAACTTAAGTACTATATAAGTACAGATTTTATAAAAATTATTATTAATTTTTGTTTCCAAATCAATACACTTTAAATTGTACATCTGTGATTTGTTATACAGTGGCGTGCGTCGCCAAGGGGGGTAAATGTCTACATCTAAATTGTATCCTAACCGCCTGGCACTAATAAATTTATATTTTACAAGTGATTAAATACTGTGTGACACAATAGCTAGTACATTATCTACTCTATTATTTGGTTAAGGGGAGGACTATTCATTGTATACCCCTACCGACTCACCCTCCTCTATCGGTATAATTGTTAACTATACGAAAGAGACGCGGTTCAGTAAGCAGTCAAATATCGTTTTCAGGGGTGTTTCTAATGTTTCACTATTTGATGACAGCGTATAGCCATCAGGCATGCAACGTTTAGGTATTTTGAGTTGGGGTTTATTTAATGTTGGACATCATTTTTGGAGTTAGTTTACAGTGTATCATTATTTGTTTTCTGTGGTTTGTACTACATATCAGTGTATATATACAAAAATTGTACTAAAAACGAACATATGATACATTTTACTAGAATACCATAAAATTAAATTTACTAATTGATTCTCAACTAGTTGATTATATTTGATTAAATATTTTAAAAATTATTTATAATTTAGAATTGCGTTATAAATGCATGAATTAGATTCCCTTGTACAGCATACTGTAATTATATCGTGGTACATATCTATTTCGCTATAAAATGACTCTAAGCTAGATTGACTTGGGCATATAATGCGCTGTAAACTAAATTGTGATACAATCTAGAACGATTTTGTCCCATCATGTTTTTACAGTGTTTTCGCGGCAACCATCCCTTATTGGTTACAATAACAAGGTGTTACGGTTACTGTGGTGTTCCAACATTTGTTTACATTATATATATATGGGTATATAATAAATTACATGGTTAAATCATTTGGGCGGATAGTTTCCCGGAATTTGTATTTAAACCGCGTGGGGGCGAGTAACAATTTTTTTTAGGTTATAATACAGTTTTATAATGGTTGTTAATTAGGTGGCAGATAAATAATATTTGAATTCTTATTTAAAATAATCTAATACTAGTGTCATAAATCATTAAGGAATAAGAAATAAAATTTGTTTATTCCTGTTTAAGTTTTCTTGTCGAATATAATTTGCTAATTTTGTCACCTATGTCGATTATAGACTGAAATCTGTTTGTGGTATATATTGGTGCATCCCTCTTTTTTTTTTTGAATATAATTTTTTGTGTGACAAAGACTTTCTTTGTTACGTTTATGTTGACAACCTTTTCAAAATTAGGATGTCATTGTAACGAATATATCTTTTTGACAACAGGGACTGCGCAAATATAAAATAAATAAGGTCTGTTGGGATCTGTGGCAGATTTTTAAACGACTCTAACTATTGTACTGGTGGGACCAAATCGAATTTGTAATTTTACCAGCACGAAATATGGGCCACACTCCAATGGTGCTCCATTGTTGAAAGTGGTGTAAAATTTTATGGATATTATTATTATTCACCATACAGATATCGTTATTGAATTTGGCACGACGCAAACTATAAATTCAAGCTTCCTATTTTTGCGCTATCTGCACTATACAAATTACAATAATAGCTTTTGTTTTCAAATGTGTGCGTACACTCACAAAGTACCCTGTATGGCACTGAACTATAAAACAATTAGTTTCATAATTCAAGCAACAAAAATCAATTAAAAAGCTCACTTAAATAAATACTCTACATATATACAATTGTACGAGGAACTGTGAAAAGTACTCGTCTATTTAACCGCACAACAATTGACCAATTCTCGACGGACAATCCACCCCTCAAATTATAATCACAGTCGCACAACTAAATTTTCCTTCAAACAGAACCAGAACAATTCGTTAATAACTTTATAGAATTACGATTTTAAACTACTAATTTATTTGTTTATAAGATTTATAATCAGATAAATTTATGTTAAAATAATAAATTTGAAATTGTCTTATATCTATCCATGAATATTCCAAAAAATTAATATTTATTTTTGTTAAGAATTGGCTTTAAAATATAAATATATATAGAGAAAAAATAAACGAGAATTATAGCAACCTCATAAGCATAGTAGTTGCGATGTAAGCAAACGTTCTGGCGATGAAAATTGAGACTTTACGCATGAAGTTAGTTGCAAGCAAAAAGTAGCTGTAAGCGACTTTAATCGTAAAATTGTTAGATTTTTCTCTAAAGTTAAGGTCAGAATTGAGCTGGTCCATTTATGGTATGTTGAACTAAGGATGCATGGTGGGAATGAATGATGTTTTTATGCATGGCAATGATATCTTTTGTTATAGTAATGAGTTTAGTGGTGTCGATCGTCAGGGGTGTTGTGAAGATGTGTTGTTATGCTCGCATGCTTTGTGAGGTATATCCCTAGAGGAGTAACTATGGCCGGGCAAACGAAAGTGGCACTAGTGGCGGTTGTGTTTGGAGGTTAGTGTTAAGTGTATGTGGTATATGCGCCTCGTGGGTATTTATTTTGTATGGGAGATACAGTCATATTGTAATATAAAGTTGATGTGTGGTACTTAAAATAGGGCAATTTTTCGGAGATTGTATGTAAATTTTCGTGATGTGTATTTTGAATGAAAATTTCATTATGTATATACGCGAGAATTAAATGAGGCTATTATATTTTTGAAATAAGATTTTTATAGAGGTTAAAAATTAAATTTGATTTTTTTTTATTGAAGATTTATTTGTTTTATTAAAGCGTAATTTTCTAAAAATATATATAACCTTCCATCAAAATTAATAGACGTAATTCAAGTGCGACGCCACTGAATAATCCATAACTCAGAAGAGAGTTTATATTTTGCTGTTAAAAGATAAATTTGTAGCGATTATATCGCTGGAAGCACTCAACTACGTATATAAACGTATACCTTTATAGAAACTTTTCTCTCTAAGTGCTTCGGCCATTTGTTTTGTAAACATAATAATATCCAGTTGCCGTTTTGCGCGCCTATATATTGGGGAAACGAAAAACAACGTTTATGTGAAGTGAATGGTGTAAACAGAATGGTGATTACGGAAATATGACTGCTGATGAAAGAGTAAACTAACGATCGTCTACTGACATATTATATGTTTTATTTACATGTTTATGTTGATTGCTACTTCGATTATTGAATTTATGACATAAATGTTCATTCTAAAATTAAACTTCTATTTTTGTATTGTAATTATGAAAAATAGTAAACTTTAAATTGAAATAGAATTTTTTTTTTCTAAATATGTCTATGTTTTTATATGTATGTATTTTAATATAAAAATAAATGATGGAATTTATGATTTTTATTATGTTTAAAAGAATCGATTAGAATCTTTAATAAATTTCTTTAATTAACAATTGAATTAATTTCTTTAACGCAATCAACAATTTAAATAAAGTTATTTATTAAATAAAATTTAGTACACATGAGATTAATATGTGAATAATGTTCCTATCCATTAAACTTCGTGGTAAAACGTAAAAAAAAATAATAATAAAAAAAAGTTCGTTGGATATGTTCATGCGTTCATCTATTATATCCAATCCATTAAATCCTAAACTAAAAAGTGTGAAAACAATTTTTATAACTGGTTGTTCATAAAAGCCAATGTTTTGATATTATACATAACCACCATATATATATAGTATATAGAAGAATAGAGAGGAGTCTATAGAATGTGCGTTTGTATATACATATATATATATATATATATTCTAGAGCGCAATATCCCTGATATGATATTTTCTGTAGCGAAATGAACTGTCGGAAAAAGCCGCCATCACAACAATATCGCACCATGTCGGGGATGTTTACACAAAACAAGGGTAGTTTTCTCTCATAACACACCCCACATCACTATATTGTGCTAACGGTGCACACACATTTTTATATGTACTCTACAAAGTCTACTATTCCTAGCTATTCATACAAATTTATACTCCAATTTCAATAAAACTATAGTAAAATTTAACAGAAATTAGTGTGAGTTTAAATCATTAAAAAACAATTGAGATACTAAATTAATTTGGTAATATTTCCGAGAAGTATTAAAAGCATAAATAGGAAACTCCACCATAAACCTAAACGCAAAACCGTTACCACATTACACTGATGCCATACTCCCAATTCAGTAACCATAGCAACGTTATGATCCCATATTTTGCTATAATATCATTGTCTCATTCCCTCCCCAATATTCCGCGTTATACTTGACTCTCTTGCACTCACGCTAAACCATAACGCGGCAGACAAGCTACACATAGAGGATATGATATGCTTCTCTCTATATATATAGATATGCATTAGTTGTACCGTAAGGCAGAAAATTTGCTGTATATGACGGGTTGACGATTGGGATATGGAACTATGTGCGATATATACGAGATAGCGAATGGATGGTAACGCCTCTGGCGGGACTATATCGAACCACTTTAGGGAAGCGATGAGCGAAATACTAGATTATGAAAGAATATGATGGAAAATACCTGGCGGCTCTTTTTTTTTAGGGTGGAAACAATTGATAGTATTTTGTTTGAATACTTCAGGAATTTAATTCTATAGAAATATCAAAAAATTGATTTGTTGTACGGCAATGGTAGTGGTATTTCACCGAGACTTAAATAAATATTTTTACATTAATGAATCGATGAAAGTTTAAAAGCAAACATATTTTCGACAATTTGCTCTGAAATGAAGAAAACATTTGAAAATAACTTCTACATAAACATTTAACTCATCTTATTGATGGTGTTATCTTCAAACAAATTACGTTCTTATTTATAGAATATTTATTTTCAGCATCAATATTTCTGAAATTATGTGTTATATTAAAATACAAAAATAAATAAACTAATGGTTTTAGGCAACGGTACTAATATTATCCTCATACATTGTATGGGAAAATTACCTCATAAAAAAATGATAAAATATTTGTAATGTAGATTTGAATAAAAATGTGGCAAATATAAAAAGTGTGATTCCCAAGCAATAAGAGGGTTTTATATGATTCCCAAAATGATGAGATGTTATGGGCGTTTTTCCGAGCACTCTTTTACCATGTCTTTTTTCACCTCATTCGTTGGCTACGCTGTTCATGTATTTCGTACACGTTCGGACGAGATTTAAGCGCGTCTATCGAACGTCATTTTGGGACTAAGGGGCCCATTTTAAAAAGCTGAAAGCGTACTTTGTGCCGACGTTAGGAACGAAAGAACTCCACATCCTCTGCACCATCCGGCAGCTTTTGCCGCGTCTGTGCAATGTACAACGCCCCCGGGATCAGCAATAAAATCATTGCTTTTCAACGGTGCGGTGCCGGTATCAGTGCCAGTGCCGGTGGCGGCTTGTGGTACTATTACTAAGTGTAGAGAATAAAATGAGGATAGGGTGGTGCTGACTGCAGAGTTAGGGGAACGTTTGTAAGTTACATCCCAATACCAGATATAGAGTAGGGGTAATGCGTTTTTTTTTATACAAGTAAAGATGCATGAGTGTCGTGCAATAGCGATGTATGTATACATAGAACGGAAATGATTAACATTATTTTGAATTGTAAACATTCCTTAAGATTTCTTTTACCGCACCTGAGAAAGCTTATTTAATAAGTCTGTATTGTCTTATATAAGACTGTTGGAAATTTTGATGAATGCAGGGAAATATAATTTTACAGTTGCTCATTAAAATGTCGGCAACATCTTGATAACCTCATAACCAAAAATTCCGCTTTGTCGCCATTACAGTACGCGTGTTCTTCCCAAACATCTTGTAGGTTATAATCTCTTGTAACCATAGCAACCAGCCACATAATAATTGATGAAACAATTTATTAAAGCGGCACATATTCACTATTTATTTATTTTCGCAATTTAACAAAATAAATTATTTTACAAACTGACAATTTTTTTTAATACATATATAAATAGTTCAAGCACCATTTTTAATTTATTTTATACTGAAACTGTTTTTAGGTTAATTGCATTTTTTATTTTACATGGCTATAATTCTTATAAATTATGGACGTTTTTTATTTTAGAATTTTTGTAAAATTCGGATTGGGTGTTATTTGAGAAATGATTAGATTTGTACAAATATAGTTTGTTGTAAATAAATGTTTGTGGAATAAAATGATTAAGGTTGTCCCCGTTCGGTAATGATGGTGGTACGAATGTAAAATTTCGTATTCTTTTCACGCGCGACGCATCTTACACGACACTAAATCACCGCGGTGATAAAACGGACTCGTTTTTGGGTAAAAGTTGGTCGTTTTTGTCGCGTGGAATTTGTAAAATGGTTTCGGTATCATTGCATATAATTAAAGTATCTCAAGAGAGACGGATTTTCTCTCTACTTTTTACAACTCATATTTTTTATTAACTATCACTAGTTAAACAGAAAATTAAACTAAATTTATTAATTATAATTATCTTTAAAAATCTTCTGGAGATACAAAACTATTAAAAAGGTTTTTGATAAATCTCCAGATTTTCTCATTCCATATTAGGGCACTTCACACAAAACTGGAATACTCTTACATATTGTAACTATTTATGAATAATTTGAATATGTATTATGAATCTATAGAGCTATATGTGTCCTAAAATGTCATTACATTTTATTTTTTTGTGTGAGTTAAGGACAATTAAGATTAATTTCACAGTTTCTTCTCCGTATTCGTATCCCGAAAAATACATAAAAACCAATCTGAAGTCTTGATAATATTTACGAGCGAGTCTATTGCCGTGATGAACAGATGTGGACGCATCGTTTTTACCCGAAAACATTAGAAAAACGAGATAGGAAAAAAACGAAAGATAGCTGGGCACGTTTTGCTGTCATCATCGTTTGAGACTAAAAAAGAAACGAGCCGACTTTGATGGAACTTGTTAGCGAATGATTTATCTTCAAATTTATTTAAATAATTTTCTAGATTTAAGAGATTTTTTTTTGTACAAAACGCGATAGATACTTTCATTTTTTCGTGTAAATTAGAAAAGAAGTGCTCGTTAAAAGGAATGTTACGAGGATAAATGATAGAACAACTTTTAAAGACTCTTAAAGAATCACTAAATAAATATTTTTGTAATGGTTAAAAATTCTAAATATGTTTATATTTTTAAATAAAATTATAAATAATGGTAATCCAACCCTGTGCGTATATTATTCATTCATCATTAATTTCTGTTATTTACGATGGTTGTTTATCTCGAAACAGTGAAATAAATTAACGAAATTGATAAGATTTTTTATCCTCTATAACTTTATTTATATATAGCCTATGTATCAATCATACAGTGTTTTTATTTAGTAATTAGATCATTTGCAAGCGATTTAATGAGGTCAACCAGGGTCACCGTATCCGGTACTAATTACGAATAAACATCTGACATTTGACTTTATTAGTATGCTGTCTGTTTTATGATTAACAGACTACATATTTTATTTATATTGTGTATGCTACAGAGTCAATCATTTCAATTAATTATCTATTTCGATAAAATTAGATGTTTTTAGGTCAGAGATATGGCAAAATTTTGAGAGGACAACACCAAGGTCATAAACGAAAATTTAAAAATGCAATTTATACTTCAAAATAATCATTTTATAAAGAATTAACTGAAATCGTATTCAATGTTGCAGAGTTAAAATAGTTTTTTTTAATTGGGAAATTAAGTAGACATAACAATTATAGTTAAGAAATAAATCTTTAAATTTTTTATTATTTGTTTGAGAAAAAGTTATCTTTAACAGTCTAATTTACCATTAAAATATATAAAATTAGACGGAATTATCGTTTAAGTGACATTGCTCTATGATAAGAAATAATATGAATGAAGTAAGAATGATTGGGGCCTTGTAAGCTTATGAAAAACAGAATGTGTCGTAAATCGGTTTATCTGTTCCATGTAAATAACATCGTATAATAATTTGTAATTATGTTAATAAATAATTGCTTTTTATGATAGTCGTTACTTTAGAAAATGTAGCCTGTACTAAATATATTTGTTGCTCTCAATTTGTTTGATTTTAAACGTATAAGTTTGAGGGAAAATAAAATCTTATTTATGGAAGATTACAATCCTTAAAACCTAACAATCTTAATCCTTTTATGTGTATCCGGTATGGTCTAGTGGCTAGGATAGCTGGCTCTCACCCAGCAGGCTCGGGTTCGATTCCCGGTACCGGAAAGCTTTTATTAGTGGAGGCTTTAGCTAAAGCTCCATGTGAATTATTCTCTAATTTGTTCATTGAGCTCTAATTCTAGGTATGATAGTAGCACAATTTGTATAAATATGGCAGATGCTGGTTTTGTTGGTGGTGTTATTAAAAAGATATTGAGATATTTAATGAAGTATTATTTGGTTTAAAACTTAAGCAGTCTGTAATGCATTTATAATTAAGTAAGATGGCGCCGTGGCTTAGTTGGTTAAAGCGCCTGTCTAGTAAACAGGAGATCGGGAGTTCGAATCTCCCCGGGGCCTCAATTGCAAGAAGCAATATTGTTTTGCTCATGGTAAATAAAGATTTCAATGCAGAATTGAATTTGAGAATAAAATGTTTCCGCCCGGGATCGAACCGGGGACCTTCCGCGTGTTAGGCGGATGTGATAACCACTACACCACGGAAACTTGAAGAATAGTCGACATAAAGAGGAATTCGACCACTTAAATTAATTGAATAGGATCAAAAATTCCGGTACCGGGAATCGAACCCGAGCCTGCTGGGTGAAAGCCAGCTATCCTAGCCACTAGACCATACCGGAGAAGGTATGCCGAAACCAGGGATCGAACCAGGGACCTTTAGATCTTCAGTCTAACGCTCTCCCAACTGAGCTATTTCGGCTGTGCTAAATAAGTCTAGCAAGGATAGCAAAATTTATTTTATCTGTATAAAATAAATCAATTGTAATGCGACCGTTATGAAAACTATATATTATAGACATGTTAGGAAAAAGGGAAATGTGAATTGCTTCATGTAACTGATGAATAACAGCAAATTGCTAGTACTGCTTTAAAAGGTAACTAAATTGAAAACTTTAGAAATTAGCAGCACGCTGCTTTAAGAAACAACTTAATTGGAAATTACAAATTCAGTACTGTTCAGCGGTAAAACATATATGGACACTCTGCAACTTCAGATGTATGCAGACACAATATAACGATTTAATGTGAACATATTAATTGCACACTGATAAATAGCATTATATAAAATGAAAAATAAGACAAATTTACCGAATAAATATTTATTGCACATTATTCGCTACTGTGTGATTAAAGTTCGAGTCTCATCTTGGGGAAAATATTGATTGAAGAGCAAAAGAATACCTCCCCGACGGGGAATCGAACCCCGGTCTCCCGCGTGACAGGCGGGGATACTGACCACTATACTATCGAGGACTTAAAGGACTCGGTATTAATCGTGCTTCGTAAATTTTTTTGGTAATTTTATAGTCTACTTAAAAATGATCGCCCGAGCAGGGACTTGAACCCTGGACCCTTGGATTAAAAGTCCAATGCTCTACCGACTGAGCTACCCGGGCTCTTATAAAGGAAGATATTTACTAATGCATCATAAATATATATGTTAGAATAGTTACATCTTTATTAAAAGATCCCACAAAACATATGCGCCCAACGTGGGGCTCGAACCCACGACCCTGAGATTAAGAGTCTCATGCTCTACCGACTGAGCTAGCCGGGCGATCTAAAGATTATGAGCTTTATTTAAATTCTGAGTTGCTTAGCCTGATATATCTAAATATAGTTCAATCTAGTCTCACATACGAGCTATGTTTTGGGAACTAAAATATCGGAACATAGTTCAATTGTGCGAGAAATATAGTGCAATGTTTTGGATTAGTTGTACTACTGTTAGTTAAAATTAAAAATCAATTGAATTGAATTGTTATTCTTACGGTTGTTTGAACATTTCTGTCAAACAAATGATTGTTCATGATTTTGTAAAGGGAAATTTTAAGTGGCGTTAGAATCTCGACTGGCTGTAGTCTTTGTATGGCAACGGTAAGTGGCACCTGGAAACGTGTATTCAGAAATTGAGCTGTCAAATAATGTAATCTGACCGACTCAATTTCGGAATCTCATGTTACTGTTCACGGTACTGGATTTATAATGGCGCTGGTTTGATTATTGTTATTGTTAGGTGATTGTTATTTGCTGCATATAAATCATTGGCTAGTCAATTAAGTTAGGAATTTGTAATTTGCCGGTAGTGAGCCGTGCGTATATATATATGTAGCATGTAGGTAACGGCTCATTTTTTGTTACATTCAAATCATTAAAACAGATTTGGAATATATGTAAAAATATCCGCAATGATTTGCACTGAACTTTCTTATACGTATTTGGTTTATATATTCAAATAAAAATGTTGAGTACTTCAAGAAAATATTATTATTAATATATTTCTGAAAGTTTTCTTAAAAATAAAATTGAACTTTTCAGGGAGTTATAGTCAACTATTTGTTAATATGAAAATAAATACCTAACTGAATATATTCCCACCCCCTACCTACAATTTCGTGTTCCAAACATATGCAGACATTTATTTATTATTAAATGAACCATCAACAAGTTCTGTAAAATAACAGCAGGGTAGATTGGAATAAAATACTCTCTCAAGTTATACATACATATACAATTTTCGTGAATGTGCTATTATTTTAATGACTTTAAATCAATACCATTTAATTAATAATGGTTTTATAATTTATGAATATTATTATTGACAATTTTTATATTTCCCAGTGTAGTTTAACAATTTCTGAATACGCGCGTATTCAGGAACAGTTAAAGAAAAGAAGAAAGAAGGAATAAATAATATAAATACACCCGAAGACAGCGGATTCTCTTTCTATTTTACGACGTATAAGAGAACCACTGACCGAAACGCATGCTCGAAATATTAGGAGTCCAAAAGGTATTCACCAAGTCCAAATCCATTCTTGTTCCTCTCCTACCACAGCTGAAGTTCTTGTTGTTCCTGTTTGGTAGCGAAGCGCAGCGAACAACTTTATTATTTAAATTCCCGAAATTATTTATTTAACATTTGCACACGACCTTTTTTTATCACTCACTATCACTGATTTTTAAACGGAAATATTTATTTAATTTTAAGACTTTCACTAGTACTGTACAGGGGGGAATGGCATATATTTTACGTAGTTATTTCACAAATAAAAATAAACACTCGCGAACACACTTCAAAAATAATTTACTTTGTTACGAGTACATACATAATAAATACAGAAAGAAAGAAACTGGGAAATATAAAAATAGCACATGCTAGATAATCAAAAAATCACTTACTTGTTCTAAATGAAATGCAGAGTTGAGTAGACTGGACATTAGCAAATGAATCATCGCTAATATTTAAACATTTTTAAAATACCCCACGCGAATAAATAAAAATATATTTATTAAATTTGAACCCCAAAGTTAATAAAAATAAACAAAACATTACATTAATAAACAATTTTTGCATGAATGATCCAATTTAATCAGCCAGAACGCATTAAAAACGTTATTAAATACATATAAATTATTAATATATTAATTAAGTTTTTTACCACAAGAAAAAAAATTATAATCGGCGTATTTAACCCGTTTTTTATAAATTTAATTTTAACATAAAATTGGCTATGTAGTTCGATAGATTCATATTATTACGGCCATAATAAAGTATTACAAAATTTTAACAGAAAATATTTGTTTCCGATTTTATATAAATTATTGTTGTTTTTAATTATAAATAAAATATCTTAGTATTAAAATGTACTCACTAGATAATTTAAAGTTGCAAACGAATTGATCTGTAGGAGCCGACATCAGGATCCACACAATAAATGTTTAAGTTGTTACAACCACACCCGAATGCTATATGTATATTTAAATTAAATAAATCCTGAATTTAATATTCTATAAAATCACTACCGTTCACATGAGACTCTAACTTAGCAATTAGGATGACTCCCTTATATTTAACAATGTTTCTACACCACCCTATATTATTTTACACTATATAGCAACAATTTTACAACAATTTATAGCATTTAACACGCATTTTATACGTCTAAAGTGGCCGACGGTCGCCACAAAACTATTCATTTTCGAACTAATTTAGACAAGTTTACACGTAATAACCAGAAATATGAGAATTAAATTCGGTTCCTACCTATATAAGATAAACAAGGACAGACAATCTATGACGTATTTATAAAGGTATTGATTTTTTGTGTATTTATTTTTCGTGAAATAATTTATTTTGTAATTATCACACACACACACAGGCAGACGTTTCTAAAAAAAGAAATGAGTTAGAATTTAAGGATGATTCAATTTTGTTTAATGAGAAATGAATTTAATTTTCCATATAGGTATGTATAAGAAGTCTAAAAATGTGTGTTCCGGAACGAGTAAATTTTCCAACTAGGCTCATTTCCTAGTTACTTATCCATTTACACGCTCAATATACAACGCTAATAAAATACCCTATTCATATAACACCCTCTACCCATGTCACTCCAACCTACACAACCCAATCCATTGACTATATCGTTATCCTTGTTTGCCACTGGTATTCAACCCCACGTAAACGTGATAGCCCTTGGTTCAATTCCCGTCATGGGTAATCAACACAATCAATGATCAGTTCGTGTGCATCGCCATATCTCTATCATCCTTTCCTCTTCTAATCGTATTACCGTGATCCGCAATTTCTGCATCATTCTACAGATGATTTGATCTTGTTTGTGTATGTTGGGGTTACCATGACATTTTCTGCTTTAACCCTCCTGTACATCATACAGAACCGTACTGATTTATACCAACAATTTCGAACAAAAATATTATTTTATTGGGTATGCGAAGTGTCTGACTGGATTTTACAATTTTAGGAATAAATTTCAATAGCCATTATTTTGAAAACAATACGTTGTCGTGATCGCCGTTATTTAGGCCCTAAGGGTGTAATGTATTGGTATTCCCATGAAATACATGTGTTGTAGTATGGATTATAATATTATTAATTGATGTCCTACGTGTTAATCTGTAAGGATGTACATACATACCAAATAGATAAAATTATTATTTTGACGGAAATTCGCATTTCATATTAGGGACTCTTAAGATTTAGAATGTTTTCTTCTACGATTGTATTTATTGTAGAACATCCTTAATGTGAATCTTATACGAACGAAATATTTTATTCATTCGATAATGGAAACCATTTAAAAGTCAATTTCCCACACGTTACTTAAATATGCGCGCCTATTTTAGAAAAATACAACTCAAACTCTGATTATTATCTGCGATAACACATCGGACGTGATCACACAGACCCGAATCAGAACATTTGTCCACATTTTTTTCGAAATCATCTATACACAAGTATCGAAAAAAAAAAACGTCTGCAAAAAATGCACCAATTGAAAGAAAACTAGTTTAAAATTAATTAATATTTATATATATTTACTTGTATAGAACAAAAATAAAATAATTGAAGAAATTGTAGCTAAAGCCAGGACTGTGCGTATATTACGATAGGAACGATTTATTGAATTTTAAGTTATTGTGAACGGAACACCATTTAACTATTCTGGAACGTTATGGAAATAACACCAACCAAGAATATCAATAAGCTTCTTATCAAAAACGATCACTGATTACTGATTCTAGACAAGAAATACATAAAAACGCTTAAAAACATCGTAATCTGCATTTATTTAAATTACAACAAAAAAATTAAATGTATCGCCGTCTAAATATATCTAAATCATTATTTGAATTACGGGCGAAATATATATCATTTAAAATACGTTGTCATGGTTGTGTTCGTTAGTAATTTAGCAAAACTAATGCCACTAAATCCGTGTCGCTCCACTAACAAGTTTCTGGCATTGGGGCGTGTTAGACGTGCGTTTTTCAAAAACGGAATTGACCCAAAGTTCAAATTTAGGGTCAAAAGTACCACACAGTGTGGTTTTTAGTTTCCTTGTCTTTAAATTTTAATGTATCGGAATATGTCAATATAATGATAGAGCGGCAATAGTTTAAAACACGAAAAATTCGTAATGAGAAATAACATTGTTTATTCTAAAGAAATTTTGCGCAATTTAAACACAATCTTATTGTTAGTACAATTAAAGCATCTACAATATTATTAATTTAATTAGAAAATTAATCATTGGATGATACTTTCAATTTAAATTATGAAATAAAGTAATATAATAAATATAGTCCGCTTGGTAGAAATAACGATATACTAACAAGGAGATATATCAAACACACACACAAACAAACACCGATTCTTTTAAGTCCATATACACACACACTAATTTATGGTGTTAGTTAGTGTGTGTTCGTGTAAACTTGTCACGTATACAGATGTGACATGGATGTCGTCTTCTTGTGCTTGGCGTATCATATTACACGCCAATGGTCAGAATGCGCGTATTGTCCGTAAATTAGTGACCATATTTCACGCTTGTTGACCATGAGATGTGTGCTCAAGGTTTCTTACATTTCCAACGTTTAATTACTTAATTGTACCTTCGTTTTTATTGTAATAAAAATATTTTGAATTTACGCATTTGTGTATAGAATGAAAAATTGTATGATAGCGGGTGCTTTGTTATTTCCCTTGGGTTCGTTATGCCAAAATAGCTTTATTTTCCTGTCGTACATCAATTTGTCTAGCGTCTGCCCCATAAACAGTTGTTCGACAACCAAATTTATACATATATAAAATATGATAACACTACAGATTGCTTACTCGTATATATATACAAATATGTTTGGGGATTTTTTTTTTTTGTATTTCTCAGATATCTACGTGATTTATGAAGGGTTGTATATTTTATTTATTGAGTTCGTATTCATAGAAGAATATTGCTTTTTGTTGTTAACTGTATTTATCATATTTAATGAGATCTTCTCAAATTTCTAACAAATATAGACCAGAAAATTGAAACCAGAGAGAAAATCAATTGCGTCCAAAAAAATAAAATAAAACACAAATTACTGGAGTGTGAAAACAACAAGGAAAAAATCAGGGAGAAGAAATTAGATGATTTTCTGGTTGTATAGATTTTATACCGAAAATTAAAAAATAAATTATATAGAGAATATCTCTAGGATTCTAGACGTAAAAGCAGTTTATTTAGAGCTTTCTAGTAGAATTGTGCAGCGACTGCAGTTTTATAAAGAGTGAAACCGATTTGAATCGGACGTTTTATGGATAAACGTGAAAATAGACAAAAGTTGTTTGAATTTAAATTTAAAACACCTATCATATCTCACCCCAGCGCCTGTCGCATCTCAATAACGTAAAGCTCCCCAGATGCAGCACCGAACCCACAATTTACAGAAACCCATAAAAACTGATATCTACAAGCAATAAAGCCTCTAAAAACATTACCGGTGCTACCCTCGTTTGACCAAGATAGATCGTCTACTTTTAACACCGCACAAGCGTAACCGAACCACGCACATAACTTATTACGTGTTACATTTTCTGAGACACCACTTTAAATCTACTATACTCTATCCCAAACCCATTTTCATATTTCAACACAATCAACACAAATATATATATATATATACGACTTAATAAAAAAAAATACTTAAAACATCTTGGAACAAATAATATCGCCTTAATTCCTTAAACATGGCAAACGCTTTAAGTGGCTGTCCAGATGTTTCTTATTTGCCGAAATATATTCTCATATCTGATTTACTTAAGTGTTAGGATCATCTTGCTCTTTTTTTACCATAATATATTTGAAAACTAAACTCTTCACAAATATTTCAAAATTGATTTCCCAATTTATATTTCTTGATTTCTTAATAATGTTTATAGTTACTCTAATTTACTGATTATTTTTATTGTTTTCAATGTTAAGATTGTAAACTGTTTGATTTTTTATAATTAGGTTTAGTTTGTTTTAAATAAAGAATTATTTAAAGGGAAATTAAAATTGTTGGTTGATTTTCAATATACCTATTATTTGATTTTAAGTTGTATTAAATAGAAACTAACATGTTTATATTCAACATTCCAGCAACAATAAAAGTGATATTTTAATATAATGAAACGAGAAACTCGCTATAAAAACACCATAAAACAACGGGACGTTTATGGAATTATGTAAATCGCGATATTAAATATCGAAATGATGGAATGGTCAATATATAAACGATGTTCATTTAAACACCGTGACATAAAGTGGATATTACTTAAAACCTAATCAGTGGCGACTCGTTTAAAAATGAACCAGAATTTTTTTTCAAATTTTGTCAACCATAAATCGAATAAAAGATTCTAAGTAATAAAGTTTATTTCATTTGTGTCTAATTTTTGTTTGAATATTTTAGTCATTTGTAATAAACTATTTATAGTTTGTTTTTTTTTTAAGTGTTTTCGATGTGAAATCAATTGGTGTTTTTGAGCCGCCACTGTATCTGAGGTATATGGTGGATATCATCATTTAACATTTGATTTATTATCGATATAAAAAACGTGTAGGATTTTTAATTAATTACGCTTTATTGGATGTTTATTTTTGTGTAATTACGGTTCTGGATATTTTTTAAAACTTGTCATATGCTGCGTTATTGTGTTGTATATCATTTTGTTGTATTTCTCAGAACCTAATGAATATTATTTTCATTGCTTTTACTATTCTTGATCTTATATAGACACTCTATCACAACCATAAACTATCGCTATATTTTCTCAAGGTCATAGACGATTAAAGCACCTTATAAATATATTAAAATTTCTACTACATGATGTACCACTTATAGTTATTATATTTTTAAACTTCTAAATACGTAAATTAGGCGTAAAATATAAAATAAATAAATAAACATTACTATCCTTGTCAAGTGATTCTTTAATTTTTTGTGTTAGAGTAGATAAAAATTAAATGAAATTAAAGGAATGAAAATCTTAAAATAAAATGTTATTGACTTTGGGTGTATGCGTTTAAATGTAGAGGTGTCTTTCGCGTGGTCAATTACATGTGAAAAGTGTTGTAATGTAGCCAATTGCATATATTATGCTGGTTATAATTTAGCGACTGCAACAGTGAGCGTAAAAAATATACGTAATTAATTAAGATTTTCTGTGAAAAAACGAAATAATTACAACGTCTTTTGAAGTTAAGTGCGTGGTTGTGTGTAAACATTATGTTCACGATGACATTTATTTCGCTAGGTAAAATATTCGCACGTCGTAAGTTTTGTGGGAAAGAAGCTAAACAATTTTAATGGACGCAAAAAATATTCAAATTCAATCTAAATATATGCAAATTGAATTTTATTTTTATTGCATACATAATTTTAACTCAAACTCAAAACATTTGTTTGTTTATTAAATTACATTTCTTAAACTCAATTTACTACGTTATAAATTAGTTAAGAATGTATGAAATTTTCGGAATAGAAATCCGTATGGGGGGATTAATAAAAATACAAAAAGAATAATAAATAATAAAAAAGAGTGACTATAAGTGGTAGGCAATTGGATAGATAAAGTTAGATAAACAAAAGGGTGTTGTATGAAAACCAAGCACGATAATATTAAGTGTTTATCCAATTATCGGGGCGTGTCTGGCGTATGAAGGGTGGCGAAGCTTTTAGCCACTAGATACGAGGGATGATAAACTTCTAATGCATATCACTCCACCGGCGTAAAAGTTTCCACTAAACCAGATTAGCGGAGAAGCGCGAAATCATTTACCGAAAAATGGTAATGGCGTTGAAATTTATTGCTCAAATATAAATTTGCGAAATTGAGAGTCGTTCGTTTATTTAAATGAAGACGTTATCACGCGGGGCGACATACAGGTAATAAAAGCCGCGGTCGCGTCCGATACCCTATTTCAATTTAAATTGGGAAAGATTGTTATCGATGCACGGAAACAAATCGTTATTTTAATATGTCCGAACTTAAATTCTACTTGTTGACGACGGTTCGGCGTTTTCTTTCTCATGTAATTCAATTAACAAACGTGGACTTTATCTATCACGACAGCGATTCTCAAACTATATACATATATACGGAATATTATTACTAGAAACTCATTTCTTATCATAAAATAATTGAGTTTTTCTTTTTGTACTGTTTATTAAGAATAAAAAATAATTTTTAAATCAATTTCCAAATATGAAATAGAGCGAGAACAGTTGGATATGTACTGTTTTAATTAAATGTCGTTTTGAAATCGGTGATCTTTAAAAGCCGTCAATTAGGCGCGGAGAAATCTCCGAAAGCCTGGACATGTTTATGAGTAGACAGCGTTCATATCTAGAACCCCTAGTACCGTCGGTAATTCGTGTTTCCACCGCTAGAGCTAATTAAACATAAGAGACAAAGCGACTGTGTTATCTTTTATAACATATTGTCGTCGCTACATGTATACATATACCATTGTTGTGCGGTGCGCAACTATGTCACATATGAAAAAACAACAACAACAACAACACGGAATAAAAAAAACGCTCGACGAATAGGATTGTCCGTGGTTACGCCCATTTACGAAACAAACCTTCCCACAACTGACATGATTATTATAGTTCATGTCACTATATCTATAGAGTACCACGGTGGCATTACTCTTTATTCACACAAAACCACTTATTCCTATCACCAACCTAATGACGTCACTATTTCTCTAATTTTATATTCATATTTTAACAAAAAATAAACAAATATTTCAAATAACGAACTAATTTTCGATTATTATTAACATTTGTAATTTAGCAAAAAAAAAAGACTAGAAATTTTATTTAAAATAGAATTTAGAGATTTGAAAACGATTTGAATAGTTTAGTTATACATGTATGAGAAACAAATGAGCCGCATGATTCTGGTTACGCCATTAAACAAACGGACATCTTGATAACAAGAGAAGAAGAACACACCGGCCAAGATGGACGACACCACATATCCATAAACATTAATTTTAACCTCAGTTACAAGTGTGCGCGCTCGCTACATCGAAAACTGTTAAAACAGAGAAGACAAAAACAACCAAAGGCACACATATACGCAAACCGTAATCTTCAACGAAGATAGAAGCAGTATATATATATATATAAAAGCAGGTGATATCAGATTACCCGTTCAAATTCTCGGAAGAAAACAAACGTATAATAATATATAAAACGTTTTCAAATGCTTCGGCCGCTGCTATTGGTGTCGAGATTAAATGGATGATTACGAACATGACCGAACATTCTCGGTAATTTACGATTTTATTAGTGGAGTGCTTCTAAAAGCGCATGCGCATCCAGACTTAATAGAGACATCTGTCGTTGGTATCCTCGTTTATTTGTCGTGTCTTTTTCATTTAATTGTCGTTTGTGAAGAAGACATTTCAGATTATTAATTAGTGAGACTCTAATGGGGAAAAGACTTAAAATGCTTTTAATTATTTTTTAAACTGGAATGTATCTAATGTAAATTCCAATTAATGGAATAATTTACCTTTATTTTATACAATATTTTATTTTCTTACAACAATAAAAAAATAATAATATTTAATTTCTGTAAAGAAAAATCAATTTTTATGTTTATAAAATAATAAATACGATTGGGATGGAAAACAACAACAAAGTCAAGAGATAAGAAATCAGCCCGCTGTGATCGTATTTTTTATTTTATACCTCCCAAAACAATACTTGTGTAAAATCGAAACGGATAAATTGAATGGCGGAGGAAAAACGATGAACGTGGGACCGATTACAAGTCGTGTTGCATTGCTTTTGTATCCTGTAACAGACGAGCGGAAGAAAAGAAGCATCGAACGGACAAACCATAAGAAATTTTACGAAACGGTTGACAATTATTTTCAATAGCTCTTGCCGCCCGCAATGCCTCTCGTTTTACAATGACTAGTTTTCGATCAAACAGGAATCGCTCTCCAGAGTCGATTTTAATACCTTTAGCGAAAAATCCACAACACGGACCGGGACGCTTAAAACAAAATCTTCCCTTGCGCGTTTCCTTTTTGTTTTCAATTTATTTTTATCGTTTCGCTTTTGGTGTAAAGTGAAACGAATTTTCGGTTATTTGAAATTCTTTTTAAGGTTAATACTGAAACGGGGAATTTATTTGAACGATGTGGTTTCATATTACGTTCAAAATTGCTTCATTTTATAGGATCCTATTTTATGCTTTCATTTTTATAGTTTCGTATTTTATTTATATAAAAAAAAAAAAAAAACACCGAAGAAGGTTTAACATATTTTTACTAGTGAAGGTGGTTAAAAAAATGGCTGATGATAATTGTATAAAGCAAGCAGCGGGTTGTCATTTATTGATTCGTCGCGACGGTAACCATGGGACAATCGAACATCAAGAGACAGATCCATTACATGGGGTGCATATCGCCCTTAGCAACCGACCGCCGAGAATACGCATGCGTGAGCTTAATCCGGATATTATATAAGTGCGCCGGCGCACAAGCTTAATTGGGGCCCAATTGATCGTTATGTGGAGGTTGTGCTTTCCTTGTACACAGCGGAGAGGGTTTCTTGTTGGTTTCGTAATGGAGGATGATTTAGTGCCAAATGATGTACCTTTTGGCGGTTTACAAAACAGTTTTCTTCCGTTTTTATACTTTAGTAGAATATGCCACGGAATTTTATATTTATTTTATAATAATGATTAGGAATTCTGATTGTGGTTTTTCCGTATACGTTATGATTGATGCAAGTTTAGAATCTCGTACAAATTATAGTGGACAGGGTAACATTTTATGGTTTTAGTTTGTAAAATATAAGTAGAGGGCAATGAAATGTTTATTGAACCGGATACCAGAAAATGTCTTAGAACTTTGACCTGTTGGTAGGTAGGTACCTACATTCCTCACGGTTATGTGCGATGTTATCAAAATTATGCAGAATTTTTTGGGCATAAATTGACTCAATTTTATCTAAATGCAACTGCTTTGAAGAAACCTGTTTCAGCACGTGGCTTCTACAATATCAGTATACATGACAATTACGAATCAAATAGAACATTTTATTAAATTATCTTATCAAACAAGAAGGTGGGGGGGGGGGGGGGTAATAAATTTGATCATTTTAAACAATTACAATTACAAGATAAAATATATAATTATATATGATATATAAGCATAGCTTTTGTCCTGGCGGAAATTCGTAAAATTACGACTCTGTTAGGGTAATAAACGAGAATAGAACGAAAATTCGTTCGCTACTGGTGCTGGTGACAATGACAAAGCGCTATAACATTTAGTTCCCATCAGTACCGTCGCGATTGGAGCGCCTAATAATCCAGAATAATTACTTAAATAATAGCGAACATCGTAAAATGGCTACCGTCCTATAGCATTTCCTTAGGGGAAAATCAACGGGTAAATACACCATCAGACTGTTACCAACCTCAACATCAAAGCCTCGGTTGTATCACAGTCTAGGCACTGTAATCCCGGACCATTTAATGGTGGGGGTCGTCACGATCGCTTAGACGGCGCCGTACATTGTGACAGAAGTGGGATAATAGCATAGATAGTCACAGTCTTTACGCGACACTCATATAGACTGTGATCTTTCCAGTGCACGAGTAATGTAGGTGGGAATAGTTCAAAGTACGTGTAGGTTTGACTGTGACGGGGTCGAATTTCGTGCACGGTTTCGCATCGTCTGGAGTGCGAGGGGTCGGCAGTTGATTGTTCAGTTAATTTTAGGGTGATTTTGTAAATGTAACATTAACTAACTACATAATAGAGTTAGACGGAGATACGCTTGTCCCCGTGTTATTGTCTGATTTAACTTTGTGTGATAGATGGGGATGTGATCGTTTTGTATTCAACTATCTAACAGGGTTCGATTTATTTCAGAAAGGATATTTTTACGATGATTTGTTACAATAAAAATTTTATTTTACTCGAGTATCATAATAGAAATATACTCGTACACATTCTAAATTTGCAACGGTTTTTAAATCCCGAGTAATTTTACTCAATTCTAGATGAAACTTCGAAACGTTTTAATTCCCAGTTGAGGCGTTAAGTTTCCGCCGGTAATATATTGATTATACACCGACAAGAAGTTTCCATCATTAGTTTAGAATTAAACTATATTGTCTAACTATTTAGTTTATTATATGGTTTAAAAAACTCAAATAAAAAAATGTACAATTACGAATTAAATTGTAGCAAAAATACTAGTGTCGTTAGTTGATTCTTTTGCTTATCTGGCATTGGTGAATGTGGGCCTAAATAAATCTCGATGCGTAGTTACATTATTCATACGATTTTATATAGATTATATTAAACATTGATTATAATAAATTCTTGAGATAAAATCTTAAACATAACTGAATACCTTTCCCTGTGTGTGTGTGTGTGTGTCTATGTGTGTGTACGGATGTGTGTACGTATGTATGTGTGTACGTATGTATGTATGTATGTATAACACGTTCAGATCAGGCAAGTCATTTGTTTTCATTCGAGTTATAAACTAAACATGCTCGTTTGTGTTTTGTTTTCTGTGGTGTGTATAAACGCCCCGAACAATTGAAATGCGGACAGAAACATCGGTTTTCTCACGCGACGACAACACACTCTATCTCAGTTACATTCATTGATTTTTGGTGAGTTTCCAGATCTCTTCTCAGTTTGAATTTCATTACAACAATAATCGATCTCTCTCTCTGTCTGAGAATCGACCACAGTTGTATTAGAGATAAAAAACTAATTGTAGTGGAGCTATTTGTACTACTGCAATTGACTGAACTATATGAAGAAAGAAAGACAAAAAAAATATATTGCAGTATGTATTTATGAACTGATCGAGAAATGTGTAAAATGTAGCGCTGGCCGATTGTTTTTGGTGCGACGGTTATTTAAATTTCGAATTTATGTAGCTGACCGTTCGTCTTTGCTAGGTCGATTTTCAATCGTTTTTATTTCTTCTGTTTTGGTCGTGTTTCTTTTGGCTGCGTTTCGTTTCTTCTTTATAGTCTTTTTGCCGCTATTTTGTCTGCTGCAGATTTCACGTCAATCTGCCCGTAAACAGCGTTGACGATAAATTTTCGTCAAGCTGCGACTTTAAAAAGATCGTCTTGGATAAACGGCGATTTATTTGCGCGAGACAGTATCGCCAACGACTGTGACCACGCTGGAGCATTCATACCTACTTGGAACGTATTTACCTCCAGCAACTAGCAACCGTCTGACCGCGTACCGCGTGTATTAACAAGTATTTTGTTTCGTTTATTTAAATTGAGACAAGTGCAAAAACTTTTACGAAATGTGCCGACTCAATGACGCGATCTTTTTTGATTTTTCACAACGATTTCTTCTCTTCTTATTCTTCTTATTCCCATGCATTTTTTCATTTTATTTGTAGTTTTTATTATTTTTAATAAAATACATTTTTCACTTATTACTCAGGTAGGTAAATAGAACTTAAAAAATATATATGAGATATTCAGGATTTATTTATAGTTTGTTAGTGGCTGTTAGGTTAAAAACATGTGTAAACACAAGCGTCTTGAGGTTAGGAAAAAACGAAAAGAAATCGTCCAGCTGAAGATTTGATTGATAGAATTCGGACGGCAACATAAAAACGTGAACATCGAAATCGCGTTGAATTCTTTTGTGCAAGGCCTTGTTCTTCCGACGCAGCACCTTTTTTTTTATTTGCGATGTTTAGAGTTGTTTCATTCATTTATTTATTTGTGTTTCGTTATTTGAAGCGTTTTGCTGATGGTGGTTCGTCGGTTTTCGCTGTTTTTGTTGTATATTTGACCATTGTGTTTCGATTGTTTTTCGGAAATCACACGCACGCACACATGGCCGCGACCGCAAAGGAACACCGGGTGCATTAAGATTCCAGAATTGTGTTTCGCATTTTTGAAAATACTGCGTGAACCGCGATCGTAATGAGATAAAATACTATTTGAATTTTTCACATTTTAAAGTATTTTAAATTGCCTCGCCGTTTTTTTTCCAACCACCAACCAACCATTTTTTATTTCCCACTACAACAAACAGGTGTTCTTTCAATTTTCGTTTCCCACTACACCAACGACAACACCAGTATTTAATATCGAACTAGAAGTGTTTTTATTTAAATTAATAATGTCACATTTGCGGTTGGTTGGGTTATAAATAAAATGACGCCACGTAGAGCTAAAAATTGTTAATTTATGACGTCGACTCTCAACTATGTGCCGGGTGGAATAAAAACGTCGGTATGCTCAGAAATGATCTAAAGAACCTCACCGGCTGTTTTTCGCCATAGCTCACTACCAGCTATAATAGTGTTAGCGACATGCCATTACTAACAGTTTAGCGACATTCACTACTATTTTAATAACTCAATTCGAAACAACGAAAAAAACATACCATCAAATTAAATGCACCCAACTCACCAAATAATTCTATTATAAATTAATAAAAATAAATAAATAACATTTATCGTATTATTTATTAATATTTCTAGTAATCTTACTATTTAATTTAGATTCAATGCTAAAGATAAGATAATAATTCACTTAAGTGATCAAATATATAGAATTTACTTTATTGCTTAGATATGTGTTGCTAATATCTAATAATAAAATAATAATTGACGTTATGGCAGACAAACAAGGTATTTTTATAGTTTTAATAATAATTGTACAGTGAATTAGATTATAAATTAAAGAATAATATTTAGTGTTATCTATTTTTGGTATATATATATAGATATAGTCGATTTTGATGATTGTGTTGTATTGCGGCCTAAGAAGAAAGTTCGAAAAGTAGAGAAGAATAATCGAGAAATAGATAATCCTGTATTGTTAGGTATGTTAATACCTATTTAATAAAAAAAAACTTAATGACATATATTATTCTCGATATTCAACTTTAATATAGATAATATTGGTTTTAGTCAAAACAAAAATAATCAATCAGTGCCAAAAACACAAGGTGGTAATTTCAAAAACGATTGAAGACTCAAATAATAAATTGAAAACGAATACATCAGAATTTGAATGTATATAGATGCATTAATTGTCCATCAATGACTTAAAAAGACAAATTTTATTTGTATGTTACAGATTATTCCAAAATATCAAAAAGATTTCCATTGCACCCTTCAATTACACGAAAGTCTCAAATAGACTACAATACAAATATATCCCACGTACAACAAGTAATTGCAGACTTTTCTAGTACGTAATAAACAATTAAAATACATTTACATGCGAAATCAATGCATAAACAAATTATTATTTCCAGTTAATGATAGAATACGACTCACACAACCCAGCCAAAATAACCAAATATGATTTTTATTTAAAATAAAATAAAACAATAATATTAGAATAAATCACTTTGAATATAATCATTTATTAAAATTGAAATAAAATAAAAGAGACTATTATTGAGGGAAATAGATGAAAAGAGTAAAGTTATCTATATTCAAATACGCCCATTTGGTCATACTAATAGTGGTATAATCAACAACTACAACCATACAAGTAGATAAACTATCTGAAATTAATTGATACCCTGAATAGTTAAATCATTTATGTTCAGATAAAATAAACACATAAAAAATAAAACTTCAACTGTAACTACTAATAAAACTAATCATTAAACAAGAGATACACTACGGACGGACGGACGGGACAGGGACAGACAAAAAAAGATACAGATATACAAGATAAGCATCTCACCCGGGACAAAAAGAGAATGTTAAACAGAATGAGTTATCACTAATTATCATTTTTTTACTCTCCCGGTTATCAACGATCGGGAATTAAGTGAAAGAAGAATTAAAAAATGATTCAAACAAGATAATATTATCATTCGAACACAAATCATTTAATACTTTTAAACCTAAACATTTCTGGTTATAGGGTTAAAATAAAAGTTAAAAGAATAAGAAGTACTAATAAATTAATTCGCACAATTCACTATATTATCTAATTATTTCAGGTTTGTATACATAAAAAGTTAATTAGGTACCTAATGGTATTATAACAATCAAAAAGTAAATAAAAAAAATGAAATATTTTTAACAGTGTGTACACAAAAACAAGTGTTCTTTTTATGGGCACAAAAAATGAATCGAGAAACAAGTTTCGAGCAACATATGATGGGTGGTTTAGCGTGCGTTTTATGTATGGTGGCATCAAACTTTATTTCCATTGTTCGTAGAATGGATTCTTGAAATAACTTCAAACAGGTATGCATGGTTGTCAGGTAAAATAACCAAATGTTACCAAACCCAGCCAGCAGCGCGCCGTGACAGTTTAATAGAATTGTCAAAGAACGGATTTGTATATAAGGTATGTCAGCGTGCGATCAACATGATACTCTTAATTGATGAATAATTACTAATTATCCCACAAAAAACAAAACATTCAATCGATTATTACAACATTATTTATATTTCTTATCAATTTACGACAAAACATTTATGTTTTTTTTCTGGAATTATTGTTCATGTAGTAATTTTTATTACTTGGGGATTGTTGCTATTAAAACATAAAATGGCGCTTTTTTTAATCAGTTTTCATATTTCGTATAATAATGTTTGTTTGCGTAAATTAATTCCCACTTTTAAGGACCAACACCTCTGACTATGTTCATGTTATATACTGCCAATTATGAAGTTAGCTACGGTTTTCATTTTGATATTGGCTCGCCTGGTTTGCAGGCCTGGGCCAAGGAGTATGCAGTGGTCCATGAAATTGGTTAAGTTAAGTCAATTGGCTATATCCAAATTTGATTTACGAGCAATTATATATTGTATATAAGTACATTTCAATTGTAAAACATATATATATAGTTTAGAATTTCGCGTCTTATATACAATACACAATTATTTAATGAGAATTTAAATTTTTTACTTTTTTATACGTAGTATAAGTAAGTATTGTAATCATGAAAAATTTCGATCTCGAGATTTTAACGGAAATATATGTTTTGACCTTCCCTGAATCGATTCCGACTATTTTTGGAATGACGTCTGTAGGTGTGAGTGTGTGTGTGTGTGTATGTGTGTGTATGTGTGTGTATGTGTGTGTATGTGTGTGTGTGTGTGTGTGTGTGTGTGTGTGTGTGTGTGTGTGTATGTGAGTGCTCCACAGCCCAAACGGCTAAAGGGAAAATTATGAAATTTTAAACTTAAGATTTGTATGTGCCTGGCAAGAAAACCTTTTATTTTTGAAAACAATATTCCGTCTGGAAGTGCATGTTTACTCAAGTCAATTTTTGCGGTTTCTGCAATTACTCGAAAATAGTTGCAGTTACTGAAAAATTGTTACAATAAAAATTATAGATATCAGCATTTTGTACAACTTTTATTTGAAACTTTTTTCCCAATCGGTACCGGAAAAAAAAAATTAATCTTTATTCGAAGAAATATATTTAGTGTAAAAATGTTCTAAAGGTTAGAACAAATATTATAAATTAGAAATATAATGAAAATAGGATGTGATTTAACCCAAAAGCGTATAAGAAAGTTCGGTGCATGACACTGCAGATGTTTTATAATAAATCTTATTAATTAAAATTTTTATTAGACCTATATGTGTTTATAGATTTTAGGTTAATAGAGTTTTAGAACAAAAATTGTTTATTTAAATGTTTAGGATTCAATTGCCGAAAAGTGTACAATGGGAATCATTAATCTAAAGGTTGCATTGCGCAGTATAATGACAAACAATTAATAATAATAATCTCCAAGCGGGTTTATTGAATCAGGCACCTTGAATGAGGCTATCATTGTTGAACAATGTGTGGAGCGTTACTTAGCAACTCTTATGATGATGCATCGTGCGGTGGTGTTATGTTATTGGTGTTTTTATTTTTTATTCCACTTGCGTCTATTCTTCGCTCAGCGCAGCGTTAGTTGGCGCGTCTCTTTAAGCTTATTCGGGGGAACACTTGTGCTTGTTTAACAAGTTAATAAACGTGGCCAATCAGTTTAAACATCAATCATTTTAAATACAAAACCTTCGTATTATTTTCAAACAGTATAATTAATTATTATCTACGTGTATTTACAAATAGAATTTAAATACGTAAAGATCAACCTATTAGAGTGTCTTTATTTAGATACAGTTTAGGATTAATATGTTGTAATAATAAATATGTAATTTAATATAAAAAAAAAGCCCCTTGTGGCATATAAATCCAAGTAGTATCTACACCAATGTATTACACACGTCAAGTTCCTGGGATGGAATTAATACATCGTTTCTGAACACTTTTTTATTTGAGTCCTTTTTTATATCGTTTTACTTCTTAATTGTGTAAAATTCACGCTTTTATTTATTCATGGTTTGACCCCCTGTGGACTTCTACGTCTATGGTTTTTTATTTGGGATCACAGTAGGCTCCCAGTTCTTATGTTATTTTCTCCTCGTATCGTTATTGGTTTTATTTTATTTTTATGATTAGGTATTATTATTATTATTTGTTGGTTGTATCTCGCACCATATAACAGAACGCGTATGGGGGAATTAAGTAATCTTTTTTTTTTTAATTTATTACCAACAGGTGAAAGATTGGAATGTGTGAATTGATTTTATATTAATTGTGCTATCGATTGAAATGTGTTTCATGTGTTGAAATAATTACTGAGGAAATTAAATAATATTTTTCTTGCGAGTCCAATTAGTCCATAAAATAGTTATGAATACAAACAAAAACGTGCAGTATAAATGAGCTTGTTAAGTTATTAAAATGATTTTAAAAATGGGTCTACCATAAGAGCATTAAAGCATCAGTTGGTTCCCGCAGCCTCCTTGGCTCTTGTGAAATATGTACTACCAAACTAATTAAGAAGAAAATTAAAAGCCATTTTTAAAACGGTCAGACACACGTTCACGCACACCGTACAAAGTGGGATGTACGCCGCCCTGCCGGCTGAATCACGAAACAATCACAGCAGGAACTCGAAACTATCTCAATCGCCACTTCTGTTTTTATTTATTTATAATATATATTATCTTTTTTTTATTTTTTGTATATGTTTATTAATTTAAATAAATATTTTTTTTCTTTCAAACAATCTTGAATATTTATTGCTACTCTTAAGAGTATTTAGGTGGAAATTGTCTTTAAAAGGAAAGATGAGTGAAGAAAATAAATAAATAGTTGGGTACACATTATCGAATAATATCTTTTTTTAATATTTAATAGAACCTGTTTGCTTTAACATCGACATTAAATCATTTCTGAAGTTGAGAACAGTGCGATCCACCTTCAGGCAGAAACCGTGTGAGGAATTAAAATAGTACCAACTACCTCTTTGTTTTGTTTGATTTTGTTGTTGGCTGCTTGTCGGAACGCGATGTTGTATCTACACTTGTTTTTGTTTTATTAAGGGTTGTGAATGGCAACGGGGTACACAACACTCACTGCTTGTTTTAAACAAGCATTTTGAGTGAGAATTAAATATATCGTAATTATGATCCAGTGTGTTTCGTCGAATATTTATGTATCTTAGTAATGGATGCAAATCTTATATATGTAAAGAGAGAATATGGTTGTTTAATTACATGTTAATATGGCGTCGTAAATAGCACTTTAAAATTAAGTGTTTATTGCGTTAGCGATATTTTATGGAGCTATAATTTACAAGCTGCAGTTTTGTTATTATTAAAACTTAAGGTAATTTAACATGATTTAATCTGGATGGGTGTTTAAAAATTGTTTGATGATCAATGATTTAACCGATTCCTAAAGCTGTCAGTAAAGAATCTAAACGTAACATCGTGGAAAATTGGTTAACGCACGTCACCGGTCATTGGGAACTATTTGATACTAACTTCATGCCATTTCAACTGAAATAATTCTTTTATGCAGAATTGCTTACAAAACTTTCTGCTGTTTGGAAACGATGGTGCATGAAATTATTTTAGAAATACTCGTATAGTACAGATGGTTTTTCACTTCACTTCATACCAGATTTTTATATTTATCTCTTAAAGACATTTAAATTTCGGGACGTAAATAAAATAAATAAAAACTATTATTATTTCGAAATATATTTGTTAATTATTAGAGCAATAAAATTGAATAGATTTTAATAGTTATTGATTGGTTGAATTTGGGCGAAATTTAGCAACATGTTTAGTGGCACTGATTTCACATGGATAAGTGGGTGGTCTAATCGCGATATATCATCAACAATTATAAACACCCAAAAGTTTAACACCAAAATAATGGGCAAACACCTGGACCTGGACGAGCATGTAGCCACACATTGTTTGTTTGTTCATCATGCGTAAAATTGAATTCAAATGGAATATAATAATATCAGAAAATTAAATCTGTTCCAGTCGTTTTCTAAACCATTTCTAAAGTCAAGTGTTTATATAGAAACTTTTCAACATGTTTATAGTAAACTGTTGCCGTAAGTGGCTACCCTATTTTCTATTAAAAGTTGCATTTTTAACTTTTCTAGCGGAAATTCACAAAGGGCTTCATGAAGGGAAGGGCTTTTTGCCATCGACTTAATACGGGATTTAATGCTCTCTTGATTTTTGATAATGTTCGGGTTTAGCATTTCAAATTAAATTTGGATTTTAAATAAATGAAGTACCACAATTCACACTAGGAGTTTATTTAATTCATCCGAATATAATTTTAATATTCTATATAAAAATGTCATTTGGTTGCAAGATAATTTTTTTTAGCACGATACATTTGTAAAGATTCTAAATTTAAAGTCGAAAATAAATTGAAGAAAAAAATATTAGTAATAACTTGAGTAACCATTCGACTTGACAGCTTCGACAAAAACAATATACTTAATAACAGCGTGTTAAAAACTTAAGCAATAAATAAACACAAACCACCCTATTCAATCATTAAACCAAAATGGTAAAAATAAAATAAAACGCTTCCCATAATTAACAAAACATAATTAGTTCCCCTAAAGACCTCGCAATAGTCTATTTCAACAGGACCGTACTAAAAACACGGGCCTCAATAATATTTAGTGAAACGGGCTAAATTAAAATATCAAATAGACTAAAGACGGTACTGTTTAAAATACCATGAGCAGGTAAAAATAATTTGTTCGAAAACCCCCCATGGCGAGACATGTGAATAGCAACACCATTTGTGTCTTATAGGGTATATGAAAGTCAAATACAACTTCATTTCATGCATTTTCTTCGAAAAGAGAATAAAAGAAAAATCGAAAGGCACAAACAAAAAAATTCTATATATATGTGTAACATTTAACATAAATGGACGCATTGGAGCGAAATTTCAACGGTAAGAATCGACAGCAAATGACTATCTATTGTCGTGTAATGGCCGTGTTTGTCACTATGGTAACAAGCAAAAATGGTGTAAATTGAAGAATAAGTGAGTGTCGTTATTGTCGAAACGTTTTTGACTACAAAAGCCACTCATTGTGTTGGCGAAAAATTGCGGATATTCTACAGAAGTGTGCGAGTCGGCATCAATGCTTTTACTCTATAGGTTTGTAATTGAGTTTAAATGAAATTTTAATGTGCATTCTTGAGTTTCGTTTTGTCGTTGGTAAGCGTGCCAAATAATTTTACTAACGTTTGTAAAACACTCGAAATTATTAATGATCAGTCTACGCGTGGTTTTATTATTACATTTATGGTACAATTTTGATTTGTAACTAAAATTGAATTATAAATTACAATTTATATTCCTTATAGACTTATAGATTTATTCAAAATTGCACTATAAATCTAAGATATATTTTATAAAGGGAGGATTTTGTTTAGATCATTAAAACAATCTATAAATTTCGGGTAGAATTTAGATAATTAATCATAATATATTCAATCGGTTAATTTAATCGTCATCATATAATGTGTTGAGTTAATAAACTCCGCCCACAAATTCATTATAAAATTTAAATTAAACTTGAAAATGTCAAGATAATTAATATCTTTATTATAAAGGCGTCATCAAAAGCATATTTGAGTCAATCATTTAATATTTATTTTACGTCAAAAATGAATTAAAATCTTCTTAATTAGTCTAACCCTAATTATAATAGTTAACTTATCATCCTTAAAATATTCTACGTTAGTTAGAAATGTTTTTTTAGTTGGGTAAATATGAAATAATAAATGTTTAAATTGAAGTAAGCCTACACAAATGTATCCAGAAAAAATCACGCCTGGAAGCTATTCGACGCACGCTCAAAAAAACCCTATTATCAGTTAGATCTTTTAGAGCCGTCTTAGGTATTAATTATATAGACGCAAGTCAATTAATTCTCTTATAGTACTGCGTTTTGGCACATGTTGCGGAGGCGTTGCAACAACTCAACGCAGAGCTTTCGAAAACTTAACCAATTCGACTACTTAGTACATGAATTAAAATTCTCTTTCGTTCGCATTATGAATATCAAAGTTAGTTTCCATTTAATAAAATTCAAAACCAATCAATTTTGCGCTAACAAGCTCAACGATAGTTTGACTTCTTGCGTTGTTATATACGTATGTATGTACGTGCGTACAACTGATTATCCGCCCCGTTGATATTCCGAACCGGACTTATAGCCCGAGCACATCCCATCCGAGAAATTTTCGGTTTTAAAAACCTGTCCAATAAATAACCCGTCTCTTTAACACCCCGTACATTGTTAGCACCAAAAGTAACGATGAATAAACAATCATTTTCTGGTCAGACGCAAGGGCCACCGTATAAGCGGCTAAATTCCGCCCAATACGAACCTGGATGGCTATTTACATATATGAACCTAATAGTATGTCGTAAATTTTTAATAGTGAAGGCTTCCAAATTGTATTTTATTGGGTGCTATTTTAAAACTCTTTCCCCCCCCCCTCCGTTCTTTTGCTTTTATTCGTCTCGCTGTCTTCTTTTATACACGTAGGGTTGTATCAGTGAGGGTATAGTGTTAATTTAGTGTTGATTTATTAGAGGCATTAATACGATGAGACTTTCGAGAAAATGTTTTATTTTATGTAATTATTGTTCCAAAAAAATGAGAACCTCCCATTTTTTGGTTTTGCTTAAGATAATATTGACTTAAATTACCAATCTATTATCTAGAAACATTTTTCACTCAACCGACACGACAAGCGAGTGGAAATCCATCAAAAGTCAACAATTCCAGGTAAACTATTAAATTTGAAAATAACCGAAACTCAACAAAACACCTTTCTCTCCCAATACCGATAACTCGTACTCGTATTTGTCGCTTTGTACTCGTAAATAGTTTTAAAACGATCGCCAATCATTTTCCGACGCACAAAAATACAGAACCGGGCTCACTTTACGTATATAGGTATATTTGAAGAGATTCTAGACTCTTATTGACTATTTTTTGTTGTAATTTTTGATTTTTATGGAAGCCGGTTCTGTGATCGAAAAAGTACGAATGGATCATAACAAGTTTATATACCTGGTGATAGTAAGCGGCACCTAGTGTTGGCAACAAAAGCCCCTTAACAATACCGCTGCTGTAAACGTGTATCAATGACGTTTTGTCCCTGATGGCCATTGCTTCGGTCTCAAGTGGCCGTGACAATAGCGAGAACTTCTGCAGGCGGTGACGCAGAATAACTTGATCTTTTACACGGTATTTCGGCTGATGCGTATAACACTGGGGACAATTGGCGGCCGTTATAGCGTGAAAATCGTGTTTGGAAAATAAATATTTTTGTTTAATTAAATGTGGAATTGATCTATTATGAGAATGTAATTTTTCGATTTGCCTTTTGATGCATTTGGGGTTCGTATTCTAGGGTTAGGGATTGCCTTTGAGGCCTATTAAGTTTGGCAGTTATCTTTTTATTCTTTAGTTCAAATTTACTATAACGTAAAAGGCGGTTTTTTTTTTCGAATTTTGTCATAAATTCATATTTATTTTAATATAAATATAAATTTTTATTTACGTCTATTTCAATAAATTAAAAATTGCTTTGTTTAAGAAAATAAATTTACGTATTTTGTAGATAAATATTTGTAAAATTTAAGCAAGTTATTGATGGGTAGATTTATGGTTGATGTGTTTGTCATGGTAAAAGTGAAACCATGACAAATCTGAGAATACCTACCTACCATAAAATCGTTTCAGAAAATTTACACTCCATAAAATATCTACTTTGTACACATTTAACCATGAACACTGACACATAACTTGTGTATTTATGAACGACGAAAACATTACCAGTATAAGCGAAAAACAAAGTATTGAAATGTATATACGTATTCAAAAACACAATACTTAAAATACATAAAAATTCAATTAAACTTTACACAAATACGGCTTAACCAGTACATTTAAAAATCAATAAACGAAATGGCGCTTTCGTCAGGTAAACGACAAAGAAGAAAAAAGAAGAAGAAGTAGAAGAAGAGATAATCGAGAACACCGTTCTGGCAGCCAGCCAAAAGTATCAAGGAAACAGAAATATAACCTAATATGCACCTACATATCTCAGGTGTACGACATAAATTTTTACTTTATCTTTTCCTGATACAAACAAATTCTCTCACCTTTGTGCATTCTACACTCTTCTCATTATTATAGCAAATATTAAATAAAGTCTATGTTTAAGGGATGTTTAAATAAGTAAGTTGTGAGTTGTTGGTAATTTAAATATTGATGATAATAAACGAAGCACGTAGTTATTTTGACAATATAATTCATTAGGTAGGTGTATAACATAATCGAAAAACACCTCACAACCATCCACGAAAAATTAACCATTCCAGACGACATGTAGATCGTAAACAACGTTGGAGGTTGCGCATACATTTCAATATTTCCTCTGGTTTATTCGTTTCTCTTCCAGGTATACATATATGCTCGTATCAGGGTGCTCGAACATGTTATTAACATGCGCATGGGAGTACGGCGCGCGTCCTTATTAGCCGGTAATAAAGAAACGTCGAAATTTGGTTGGTTCCTCCAACGCGACTCAACCATGTGAGGTCTGCATTTGTATGCACCGAACTTAAATCGTTAACAATAGCCAACAATAGTGATAAATTACGATTGCAACGTGAGGACCACGGTGCATCCTAACCGAACTGAGCTTACTTTTTTAAATATTTTTACCAGCTACCATATAATTCCTTCTACGTGCAGACAACTCGAATTTTATCTGCAACTTATGATGAACTAGTGACGTCATCCTATTCATAATGTATATAAATTAATAAAAGTCTCTAGTTCATTTTTTTAACGGTAATTTGATAAAATAAAGTTCAATTAAAGTTTTGTTTCGTTGGTGTATGATTAAAATCGAAATAATTATTGTATGCTTGTTAAATTTAAAATAAAAAAAAAATAACCTTTATTCCATCTGATTCATCGAGCGCATGTTTTGCATAAAATTACAGTAATCAGAGGTAAAATCAATAAAGAAAATCGCGCCGATAAATAAATGATAGGTGATACATTCTTAACGTTACTCGTATCTGATTGGTGTTCATAATAGGTCAAGTCCACCGTATAACATTGACATTTCATGATCATCAATACACTATGATTCCAGTTTGCTTCTCGTGATCAGCACCCTTTTATTAATTACTATATAATTACAACAACCACTACAACAAATAATCATTTACTTATATTCTCTCTCTTTCGCTCCCTCTCTCTCTAGCACACACACACTGCAGCAGAGATAGGAGAATTGGTCTTTGATAAATTTATGTTGAAAGGCAAATAATTACAAATGGAAATTACCGCTAGATGATCGGTATATAGTTATTAGTTGGATTGAAATGTTGTTTGGAAATTGATTTCATAACTAATTTTGCTATAGAAATAGTAGTAATAGAGGCGCGAATATTATATTTTATTGTGTATGTATTGTTTTTTTTTTTGGTTTGTTTTTTATTTCTTTTTGTCTAGATTTGAAAAAAAACAACAATAATATAAAAGTTGTTATGCTGCGCATGTAGAAGCATCCTCCGCAGCCTAGCGATCCTGTATGCAGCATGTAGCGCCTGGGCTCCACTGTAATATGTAACGTTTTATTGCTTATGCGCAAGCCATCATGCATGAATAGTATAGCACTCACTATACGTATAAAGTGGCTACTGTATTCACACTTCATAATAATTGTTAACCATACGCCAGCTCAATAACTCTGTTTTATTTGCGTTTATCCTTTCTGCTTGTCAAGCATCGCGTTATTAAATATGCTTACGATTTTCTATGCGCCCTAGCTATAAAACCATCTACGTCTATTTTGTCTAGATTTGACGGTTTTAGTATGTCTGGGAAAAAAAGATATTTGGTTTCATCCATGAGTTACGTTTATTAGAACTACGTGACATTTTTATTTTATATGTTTAAACATAAAAGCCTAAATGGGGCGGGGGGGGGGGGATATTTTTATTAAATTTGTATTGTTGCTGAAAAGCGCTATTAATATAATAAGTGAGACAGTATGTGCATGCATGTATATTTATATGCAATACAGCGTTATTGCGTGGCATTAAATGTCAAAAAGTATCGACGCAAATCGTAAGTTATGTGCAGTGGGGTTCTTTAGCTGGGACAATGGCACCTCGCCTCTATGAATTTATGAACGATGTGCGTGTTTGTATCCGATCGATTCATTTGAATTTCATTAATCTGGAATGCTCGTACTTATTCACCATGTTATTTATAACTCTACGTTTATTATTATTATTAATTTCAAAATAACTAAATCATATTCTTCATTTAAAAAAAATTGGTTTTGAGGGGGAAAATAAGAGCCCGGGTAGCTCAGTCGGTAGAGCATTGGACTTTTAATCCAAGGGTCCAGGGTTCAAGTCCCTGCTCGGGCGGCTTTTTATAGTTAGCATATATAAAATTCTAAATAATAATTTTGAAGATAGATTATAAAAGATAATGAAGAACAAAATGTGGGATTGCTTGGACTACTGCAAGACTACTGAAATGCACTATAACTCTAAAGTGTCATCAATCACGAGATCAATGAATTTTTAATGGATTATAGTCGTCACCTAGCTTTACACCACTCATTTCCTCTAATACTTAATTAATTATTTCCTTTTGTCATTAGTCTGTAATGATATACTCGTTTAATTACAATGGGAAGAAAGTTCGTCATCGTATTTGAATACATGAATATATTTGCGTACAAAGTGCAATTATTTGACGCAATTTATATATATATTGGCATTTAATACGCAAACAGAATTTTCGAAATAAATATCAAATAACAACGCAGAATTCGATGTGTAGTTGAAAATGGAAAACGGAAAAAGTTTTTTATTTTTTGTCTAGACAATACGAAAATTAAAATAAGATTTATCATCACCCTTAAATCAAATTTTGGAAGGAACATGTCTGAAATTAACATTCACAGCGTTGAAAAACAATAATTTCAGCCGTTTTGAATACAAACTTGAAGTGGTAATTTGTGGAAATACCGTTTAGGCGTGAGCCATAAGTTATGTGTATACCATGTTCACGTAAATACAATTACTCATTTGCGTTACGATAATTATGCATGGTGTCCGAGTATCAATTCTTAAAACTAGCCAATAAATCGATAAAAATACTATGGTGACACAATCATAAAAACGGATAGTTATTCAAATTGTTCATTTCTTCTCAGAATCTATATTGTCGTGCATATTAATAATTACGTTTAGGGGCATAACAAATTGTAAATATCGCGTAAAATAATGCGCTTAAATTGAGTTTTAATAGATAATCTAAACATCTATTGGTGTCAAATGTTGACATGAAAAGAAAAAGTATTTAATGCTAAGTAATATTTGATGTATTTCTCATTTCTCAATTTGAACAATAACATAGAATAATAATAAAAAACAACAATTGCTGAGGTAATCCTTGTCAGATGCACGTTTCGTATAATAGAAAATAAACCTAATTATAATATAAATTGAATTAATAAGAAGCATATGTTGAACATGGCTGTCAAATCATAACGACTTACTATTGAGATATCTGTGTATGATAAACATGCAATACACGGCAAAGCACATCAGAAATCAAAATTAAAAAGACCATTATAATTACGCTTATTGTACGTTGATTAATGGTGATAATTATCAATTAATTAATAATACCCAGACTATTTTGGACATGTCAATCATTTCAACTGTGATTAATGTTTGTTTTTCTTATTGATTATTTATTTATTTTAATAAGTGAAGCTTTTACTTTAATATCAATATTGGTTTAAATTTCTCGACAATAGTTTTTCAATTAATTATTTGTTATCTTTTGATTTAAATATTTTTTTTAATAATTACAATTGATAGTTAATTACGTAAACATTTTAAAAATATAGCTGAATGTATTATTTGTTGTTACAAAGAGACAACCATTGAAATTTATGTAGTAGGTACTAGATTTGCAATAAATTATATTTATATCCAATATAAATCGATATACCATAACTAATACCTATTGAATATCATGGGAGGAGTTATATTTACATTAGCTATTACCATAAAGTTAATTTAAATCCATTGCGCCATGCTTTTATAACGCGTTATATTTTCTAAGGTACCGTTACAGTAAGGGAAGGTGTAAATTATTGTTAAATATTGTAAACTCAAAACTAATAATTAAATTAAATCTACGAATTCATCATAATTTTACAACTTATAATAATCACTGTAGCCGAGGAATAATCGTAATTGAAAAGAAGAATAAAGGGATAATAACGTCATAAATTTCCCAAATAATACGACAACTAGAGGCTTAAAACCGAGGAATAACCAAAGGTTTAAGTAAATCTACCTCACTGGTTTCTTTAACAAGATGACCAGTTAAGCCTTTCGGCAAATTTTTAAACCCTGATTAGTGTAATTGTATAATTAACATTTAACAAAATGAGATTTTCTAAAGATTACACCCATAACTCTAAAATGGTGGTTGCTTGTCGGGGACTGATTTTCATTACTGGTCAAATGGGTGAAGGAAGATTACAAGGATTAACAAGTGATTAAATTGTCTTGATTTTAAGAACCGTTGCGGTTTTGTTGTTTTTAATCTGGTTACTACAAGTGGCGATTTACTGCTTGGTTTAATACTTAATAATTAATAATTCCTGGAAGTGATTTTTTAGGTACAAAAAATGTACAATGTTGTTGGATCATTTAGGAGTATAAAAAAAATGGTGTCGTATGTCAGAAAAGCAACAAGTCAATCTGATTTATATGTAATATATTCAGTGTGCGTATGTGACGTCACCGCAACAGAAAAGTTGCTGAGGAACGGAGACGAAAACAGTTCGTTTAATTTCTTTTTTAAACGTTTCGTTTAACTATTTTCACGACTCGAAAACACCTATTGAGTTCGAAAATTTATTTAATGAGCTAAAAAAACAATATTTCAACCAGCCGTATTGGTTAGCGATAATTTATTGCCGGCGCGACAAGGATGGAACATTGCGTTCGAGTAATATGAGCGAGCGAGATGAGCGACGAAAGAATTTCAATGATTCATGGACGACGAAAGCCGATGTTTCGATGTTTAAACGTTTTTTTTTTTTTTTCGTACGTCTATCTCTGTTTTGTTTTTGTTTTGTGTCTGTTTGTTGTCTTTGTCCAGTGGGGTTGTTTGACGTTGTCCAACACGAACATGTTTTTTTTTGTTTTTTTTTTCTATTAAACATAGTAATCGTGTTTGATTTTTCTGTTGTCGTTTGGTAATTTTCGGAAATTACCAACACTATATCTTGACACCGCGGTAACGGAAACAGTTTATGTTGGTGATCATTCTAAAGTATCTGTAGATGTCAGCACTAACACGATCAGAAAGACACCTTTTACTTTTATATAAATGGATTCACATTTTATTTCAAATGTTGATGTTACTTTTTCGAATATCATGAACCATATTTATCTACTTATCTCACTCTTATAGTCGTATTCATTTCCTGTTTCATTTTATTTAAATTCAGTCAACTATATTTAGATTTAGAGATATTTGGGTTGCAGTCCTTAACTGACAAAGACTACAGATTAAAGCGTATTCCAAACTGAGTTGGAACTAGTATCGCGAAATATGAATGAAATATAATTTGAGAATATGAGGATAATTGTAAAAATTTGTTCGTTGGTGGTATGGTAAACAACAACAACAACAACAACAACAAGGTGTGGTTGTGTCGTAAAAATGCAATTAAGATAAAAGAATTTGTGTTCGGTTTGTTCGGTGCCTGATGTTCGACAGAAAGAAAGAAACGTTTAACTGGCTGTGTTTGACTTGTCGTATACCTGAGCTTAATTTACTATTGTACTCTACCTGGGACTGTGTGAACGTTTGTAAATTGTTACTTAAACATTAAATAATTCGAATAAGTTTGTGACGAATGAAAATAAATAAATAATAACACAACACACACATAATTCAGTGTGTCAAATTGTGTTGCATAAAAACATGAGCAAATTATACGGTCTTATTTAAATGGGAGTGATTAAAATGTAGTTGATAAGTAATCAAGAAAATATAGTCAATAAATATCGCAACGTCTCTGTTGATGATTTTTTTCTAGTGAAACCGGTACCCGGTAAGATTTCACATGTTTTACTACAAGACACGTTTCATATAAATGAGATTTATTTTTAGTCGTAAATCTTTGTGATTTATTTAATTTGCATGAATAAATTAATTAGGTGTCGATAAGGGACATTTTTCACTACTAAATTAATCACTCGGATTCATTAAACTTTAATGCTTTACCATCCACTCAATTAGTTATTGCTTTTAAACCACAACTGCTACAAATATAAACAATCTCTCTCTATACGAATTTTATTTTATAATTATATGCAAAATACATTACATTAAAATAAAAGAATATAAAGAATAAAACTTATAGATCTTTATATGACAACGATTTATGAATTGATCATTAAACTCAAATTTTTAGTTATAGCCTTTAAAGTTATTATTTAAAACTATACGAAATATTATGTTTCATAAATTGAACGCAAAGTAAAAATTGAAAATTGCCAACCAACGCAAAAGCGTCGTATAACTGTCAATTGAATTTAATATGCAATTACTTAGTGAAGATTATTGATAATAGCTAACAAATGGATAATATCGTCGAGGATATATATTCAATAAATTAAAAATCTAGCAATCTTGCAGTTTACTTAGTGATTAATGAGTTAATTATAAATTAATTACACACAAGACGCAAAGACAAAGGTGGAGTTTCAGAGAAAGCAAGCGAACATAGTAATAGAAAAAAAAAGGGGAAATTAAAAAAAAATCGCATCTTATATACACGAAGATTATATTATTTCTATTTACATACAACAAAAAAAATTGATTTGAAAAATTATTGTTATTATAATCGTAAATTGTTTAAGAAATAAAATAACAAAACTTTAATTTTAATAAATCTAAACAAACATTATTCATGTATGTAGGAATTGTCTCAAAAAGGGAATAATTGCGTATTTAAGTCCCACATATACAGCAATTAAAATGCAACAGGTAAACAAATATCACTAACGAATTTAATCTAACACATAAGCTATGAAACAATGCAAAGGTGTATATAAATCAGTGGACAGGCGTTAAAATCCTTAACTAATTTGTGTTTCAGAACCATCTAAAGTTATTTCGTGAACCCTAATCAAAAAGGTCGCTAGCCAGACAACTATAGTCTGTTGCTATGTGTTTTTGATACACTTATACATTATGAAAATAAATAAATATATAGACTTTTTAGTTTATTGAAGTTGGATGTATTCAAAAATAAATATTGAAGTTTGAATTTGAATTTTTGAATATATTCAAGATCTTGGAATAGATTATAGAGAAAACAGGCTGTCCTTAAATAGATATATTATAAACCCATTAAAACGAGCCGTGGTAAAATGAGGGTCCTGCAGTTTTGTGGCTATTAAAATTATGTTAAAATTTCGGACAACGGAACCGCCCAGTCGGGACATAAATCGTCATCGCGCTAAATCCCATATTTCTTACCGATTCTGGTGCCCGTGCACACATGGTGAAACGTTCCGCATTTACTGACCTTATCTGTCGCAAACGATCGAAATATCTTATATCTTTTCAAAAATAAATAAAACACATTTATTACTAATTATGCTACGCTTTTATTCACTTTATAAATAAATTTAAGTGTATTTGTATTTATTTTATAAGTAGTTTTCCACTAATATCATTTCGGATTAATGTAGGTGTTGGGTTTTGTGGGATGCTAAGGTAATTATTGCAGGTGTTAAATTGTAGTTTGCTCAAAGGTAGGAAATAGTGTTTTAACTATGTTTAGCTTAAGCCGTCACACTCGGATATAATATTCCCCTGGCGTAATACGAAAACAGTTAAATCCATTTATTACAATAATCTGTTCTAGCCATTAGGTGAAATGTGGAAGAATGTTCGTGCAACCAGTTAACTCTTGGCATTTTACCAATTTTTTGAGTAACAACAAGAGTGTAAATTTCGAAAAAATGTCACAGGAGAACATAAAAAGCTTAGAGGTACAAGAAGACAGTACCAAAATTGGACTTGGCAGATCAATAAGTTAGGGGGGCTTGATTCGTAAATTGTAATTTGATTTTAGTTAAAAACAATGCACCCACACACACACACACGCAATTAGTGTAGTTGTATCGTCATACATACATACATACATACATACGTAATATAGCCAAGTTGAAGCGTTACCATAACTCATAGGCTTGTTAGCGAACGTTCCGAAAAGCTGACAAAGGCCAAACGCACGCTGCATCATTCCATCTTTCTTACCCTTGCTCGCAGCTCGATCTTCCTAATACAATTCCTTTAACATATTAACAAGCTATACTTGTGTATATTACTATTAAACCTGTCAGTGGAGACACCGTATAATTGGTTATCCAGACTCGGATGGCAATAAACTATCATGCCATCTTCCTCCAGCCAACCGCGGACCGATCTTCCATCTTGCTTCATGTCAATTTACATTTCCAAACAGTTACGCCTTACACATTACCATAATAATTCAAAAAAACGTGCCGAGACTGTGACGCTGCCACGTCGTTAGTCAACCAGTTCAACACCGTCTCAGCGTTACCTGCCCACGATGTACTGAATTAAACAAATACACTTGAACAAAAAATAACCAAATAATATTTGTGAGACGAAAATAATAAAAATAAAAAAAAAAAACCATTTTTGGAAAAGTGTATTTTTGATGGCGGTCATTATCACTGCTTGTACATCATTTTTAAGATTTATGTTTTTTGAGTACTAAATTATTTATTTTTGTATTTTGCCTGCGTTTTTTTTTATATTCTACTCGGAAAACTGGCCATGGTTAATTGGATAAAAAGATTAATATGACCACAGTAGCTACAACTACAAAATTATTTATTCCAAGAATTAAATTTTATTTTTATTTTCAAACCATCCTGAATTTTATCATGTTTAATATCAACGTTACATTACTTATTTATAATAGTGGTACATATTTATTTCAAAACATACGAATGTATGGCCAATTGAAATCATCCACAGCTGTCTTCATGGTCATTACTAGAGTGTTACATACCTGTATGTAAGTATGAATAATAATAATAAAATCTAAAAATATGCAGGATGTGTATGTCCAAATAATAAAACCATAATTCAGGTAGCTGAATACCAACACAGGAACTTGCCCGCATTTTATAAACCGCCAGTTTATAATTCATAATTCATATATTATACAAACTCCCTAATAAAAAACTATGTCCATTTCCTAATATAAGAACCAATTTTTTTGTACCAAAAGACCTAAAACTTTCCTATATTTTATTACTTATTATATTCCCGCTCAAGCTCAAGTACAAGTTAGGTAGAAATAATATCGAGTTTAATTGTGTGTTCAGTACTTATACGTTTACATATATTTAACGACATTGTATATACAAACAGTAAAATGAAATTAAGATGAAAACAGTGACTTTTAGAATGGACTTAACAGATAAAGAGATATATGACTAAAACGAACATCAGATAAAAGTCAACAGGTGGCTGTTACCGATGGCGAAGATACCATTGGTTAAAGGTAGGAAATTGTTAAGGTACGCACTATTGTCTACGTTTTTAAAAAGGATCTTTTATTTGTGATACGAAATAGATTACGGACTCTATAGGTAAATTTTTATTTACGTAGAAAAAACATAAATAACGACTTTATTGCGAAAACAATTAAATTTTGGGTTTTGTTAGTAAACTAAAAATTACTTTGCAATTAGAGGGATTTTTTTTGGGTAAGTCGCTGTAAGATAGGATAGGTGTTTTTAGATTAGAAATTAATTGTAGTTAATGCATTTTTTTTTGTTTTAGAGTGCGTTGCCAGTGAAATAAAAGTATGTTTTATGGTAATTAAAAATGTATTATTTTATTTAGTAAAAAAACAACGCTTCTCGTGACGATGTAATAATTCATTGTGATTCCCGGAAAGTAAAAGTTAATTATTCATGAAGAGAGAGAATATTCTTATAATATGTATTATATCTGATGCAGTGTAAACATGTGTTAATTAATTTTTATATTAAATTTAACAGACCATTTAATTCTAAGAATTCGTAATGGTCCGTTAAATGTTTTGATATTTCACTCAAATGTTTGTTGTTTTTAACAAATTTAATTATAAATATGAAATAATTCTTTAAGAAACTAAATGTATTTTTAATAATCAATGCCCGAAATCGTCTATATCCGGTTGATATGCATATGTGTATCGTAAGTAATTTCGTAAATTATTTATAATTGAATCAACACGGTAAACATTTGAAAGCACCTTTTGAAATAAGATTTAGCAGAATTTGCATGCAGCTGTCAGGCGCGACCATTTGTTATAACACATGAATGAAGCACAACACAGCACAAATAATTACCTGTTATTTGTTTTCTAGAAACGTCAAAAATAAAAACACAAGCGTTACGAAATAAATTTTGCAAAAAGCACTGCGTCGACACCGTAATTATATAGAAATGAACAACCAATTTTGCAAATACATTCACACAAATAATAACTTTTCCTGTCGTTGAATCTACTAATTTTACATTTTAATAATAAACATTCCCAAACAGAAATAATTTTAAGTGTTGATTAATTTGTTAAAAGAAATGCAAATACATTGATGACTTCCTCATTTATAAATTGTAGTATGAACTTTTCGTATATAGGTACATGTATGAAACGAAAAAAGAAATGATGGGTGAGATGAATAAAATAGATGATGTAGTTAGTGTGGTGTATGAGCATTTGGGTGTTGCATGCATGCATGCATGCGTGCGCTGAGCAAACAAACAAACATTGCACCGTGTTGCCGCGTACCAATACGTCTGGCTGACTAAAGACGTAGGTGTTCAACAGATATATAGTTAAGATAAGCAATGGGGCCCATGCGAAGCTCTGTATACCATGGCGAGTTGAATAAAATATAACCAAGACCTGAAATGAGATACGCCGAGGAGATATATGGGAATATAGTCGTCAGATGGAATGTAATATGGAGAGAAATTGGCTGAATTGGTTTTTGTTTATGGAGTGCGCAACATACAAGCCCGATTGTTTCATTTCATCCTCAACTGATGGCGTTCGTGTGAACTAAGATACGATTCATTGCGAAATGAAAATGAAGCTTATATTTGAATCTAATTCGATTAAAATGATGAAATATATATATATATATATAATTGGTTGCTTCTAGTATAAGGACCCCTAAAATGTTCCAGTGTGTATTTTATGTATTTTTCATTGATGTAAACCATCTGATTATAGGATAATTAAATATTCATATGCAGGGAGGGGAAAACCACACCTATTTTCGAGAAAGATTTTTTTCGACCGGGCACGCAGCAGGTACGTTTATACCATTCACGTTTCAAGCAGCAGGTGACAAATCTGTGTTTCGTTCTCACATTATGTGCACTCGTATAAATCAACCACTTTGACTTATGTTTTGTCGTTTACATTGTCATAGTTTCTAATATAGATGTCCCTTGGCTCCGAACGTGTAAATTACCTACAGTTTAGTTACATGGAACATAATGGAGCAGAGCAGCGAAACCATTTTTAGTTCGAACCACAATTTAAAAAAAGCACAACTAAGTATACTCATAATAATGAATTAGTAGCCTAGTAATTTGGATGTTGCAAAGAATATTCTTAATTTAAAAGCTATACTATGCGCCTAAAAGTAGCAACAACAGTTGATCGAATTGTTTTTATTGTTATTTTTTAATTTCATCGTTGAAAGATTAACACATCACGTTCGTTCGACAGGTACGCGAGAACGAAGTAAACTTTGTCACCTGCCGCGCTTAAAAACCAACAACCGAATATGGACGCCACGCTGTGCACAGCCTCCATCATCATGTTTTGCTCTCCGTTCAAAAACGCTCATACCCTTTCGACTCTATGTTCCCTATAGGTTATTGAGCCTATCATACTCTTTTTTTCATTTCAATCAAATCATTAACGAATCATCATCATCATCATAAAACACCTCAATACTACCATAACACCCATAGAAAACTCTATATTTTACAAATAAACTAAAAACATGTTTAATGTTTTGTATTACTCAAAAATGAATCTAAAGATTTAACATATTTTAAAGATGAAGATTTCCGTTTAGTTTGAATTGTGATAGTGTAGCACCTGCTTAAATGATATTTAAAATAAATGATTTGAAGCAACGGGGTAGAAGTGAATTGGATAAATTTACTGTTTAGATTATTTTAGATAGTATAATATTTTAAATAGAAACTGAAATAAAAATCTTATTTATTCATAGTTGTATTTGTGTCTATATTTGATAATATTGTCGTTTTATTTTGAATTGCGCGCCAACAAGATGGTGTGTTGCGCGTGCGTTGGTTGCGTTGCTTAGCAACCTTCACACCGGGTAAACAGCGGGCGATCATCGGCTGCTAACGAACGCCTGCTGTGCCTTAAACAGCCTGTCGCTATGGCAACCGGCGGTAGACGTCTTTATCATCATCATCATACCACAAGCAGGAACGCGCATACGCGCATATACACAACACATACTTGGCGTATGCATTACAACTGCAGCCTGCATCGTATGTGTGATCAACAAAGACAACATTACTCATCTACTACAATGCGTACGACTGCAATAGAACCATACTTAAAACATTTTCTGCACCTTATAAACCAGTGACGTATGCAAACACTTCGATTAAGGGGCCGAGAAACCAATGCACACAAGAAAACAATCATCTATTGAACGGATGATTAATCCGAATATTTAATTTAAATCATATATTGAATGTATATTTTGTGTAGGAATTTAGGAATTCGCAACTCGTAATTGCACCGCTAGTGGATATATAAGCAGCAAGACAAAGATGTGGCGATGGTGGTTTATTGGTGGGGATAGAGATGGAAGATGATGCTCGATGGAGGGTTGCTTTAATCGTTTTATGATTGTTGCGTGGGTAAGACGTGTAATGTAAGCTAGTGGGGAGCGCCATTTTTTTTTATGCGCTTATGGAGTTATTCTTATTAAAATTGCTATAAATCATACTATTATATATGCGGTATAAATTTAAACTTGTATTTGTAACACATTCTAGATATGTTTATTCATTAGTATCATTATTATGCTTTTGGTTTTATTTGAGTGTCGTCTACATTAAAGATGTATTACAGAATTTAATTGCGCATCGTTAATTTAGTGCGCAATTTTTTTTTTTTATACATAATTTACTTATTAAGTTTAGTCAAAAGTAATTAGAAATAGATCTATAGTATAATAAAGCGTAATTTCGGGCTATGAAATATGTTTTATGATTAGTAATAAGTAAATAAGTTCAATAGTGGAATAAAAACCGAAATTTATTTCCGTTGTTTGGTTGTCAGAGTCGTAGCAACAATTAATTATCAACCATTTAACAATGTACAGTCGTTGACCAATCCAACTTTTCATTCGTCTATGAAACATAAATTCACTTCAACGTAGCATAATAAAAAGATAACAACTCTATCAGACTTAAACAGCACTTTAAAAACGTCACAATTTTAAGCCTACACTGACTTCTGTGACTCGCTTTTTTGATAGAAATAAAAATAAAAAAACAAGTCCCCGATGAATAAGACCTAATCATTATTAAGTATTGTTAGGGTAATCTAACGTCTACGAATGGTTGGTAGCGTGTTTATAATAGTTGAATAGAACGCCACGGGAGGCGACACTTACACCGTCTGCTGTGCCTAACTTCAGATAACATCATTTTGTATAGAGATTCAGGCAGGGATCGCATATTAATACTTGGACGTGCTCTCTTACCGGGAATTCGTCTATACGGCCTTATGACGTATGACTCCCATCAATACTAACATTAAATTGCTGTTTCTAATTTTATATTACTTGTTTATCTATTTTTATTAAATCATATTAAATATTGTCTATTTGTTTTTCCTAAAATACACTTTCGGGCACAAGTGTCACTTGTAGTGTACACCTTAAACAGTTTTCGCGCTAAACTAACTTCCAATTTCAGATAATTTATTAATCTGATGCTAGTTAAGGAATATTTTATAACCTACAAAGTTGTTAAATAATTAAATGTAACGTATAATAAAACTATAAGTTCGTTCAGGTGTAATAAATTAAGATGTTCGGTGTATATAAGTGGAGATGTTTTATCAAATTATTTACTAAATTAAAAATAGAAGATTATAAAAAAAATACGAGCTTAGTTGACTATAAATTTACTTTTTAAAAATATTATAGTTAACGATTTGAGTGTTTTAAAATGAGTTCAGGATCAAAAGTGTCTTCTAGTTTTTGAATGTATATTTTTTAAATGCGAGTAACGCTTATAATCAATCGTTTATTCAGTGTGTGAGTCGTGGGGTAATATCATATTCAAAACCGTGCTCCTGGAATTAGTTGTGTAGTTAAGGCCCTAGAAGAGATTAAACGTCCGAGATTTGTCATGATTTTTTTTGTCGTAGATCGGATTATCGGACGCAATGACGTTGTAACGACATCGCTACATTACAGATCCGTCTTTTACCGAATCTAGTTATGGTAATATATGTTAAGATCATTACGTTTGGGTGTGGATTTTTGGATCAGTGAGACTAGTTTTGATTTTTTACTTTTTTTTTTCAAAATATGAAAGCTTACTCTACGTATAAGTATGAGACAGTTTATGGACGAAAGTAGGAATAAATTGAATCCCGTCCTGTTTGAGATTCTTTACGGATTAGTTTTAATAAATTGGATTTAATTATGTACAGAAAATAAATCTGACAAAATACTGTTCGGTAGCGTTGCCATAAGCGGATATTTTAGACGTTGCTTAACCAGATTACATATTGAAGTTGCTACTAAATAGCAAATAAATGGTATATATTCCTAGTTTAACAAACACGCGACAAGCAGCTTATCGTTTAGAATTAATTATTAACTTTATTGATCAACTCTTTTACGATTAACCAAACTTATAATACATCGCGAAGTGGCTTAGTTTTTTTAAAGAAAATATAAATGAGTGAATGATTGTTAGAAATATATTCAGAAAATTGTTTTTTTTCCTGTACGCAAACTTATAGCCTAGCAACATTTTTCGCAATCCATTCACTATAAATAAGACTTATTTATGATGGGGCGTATCCCGGATTGGTAGCCACACAACCTTGTCTGCGTCTGATATTGTTTACACAGCAACTTCACGCGCAAAATTATATCTGGTGTTGTTTGTTGTTGAGTGTAAATGGTCTTTACATAAATAAGCTCCATATGAACATTGCCAATGATAAGAAATCTGTCTACTATATAAGTATATACGAACATACATATTACATACGTGTCATTCGTATAGGGTACGATGGGTAATAATGGCACGTAACTTAAATAATTGAATACTTAAATCATGATAAGTGACAAGTGTTTTTTAAATAAAATACTCAAAAATTCATTAATAAATATTAGAAATTCTAATATGCGAAGATATGTTAGTTTATTATTTTTTTTTTGCAAGTTCCAATGATAATCATTAGCATATACGGTTGGTAACAAGCGTTTGAATTATGACTGCTATAATCGCATTAGTTGATTAATTTATAAGCTAATAATTATCCGTTTATAGGGATTTAACGTGACCAATCATATATCTTAATTAATTACAGAATAATCATGTCTCACTGTAAAATATGCGAAATTACAAATTTGTAATTATTATTGCAGAACTTGTTTCATACATCGATAGTTTCCTTACAGATTATCGGATTCTAATCAGTTATCATATAATACGTGCGCATAAAATCAATTTGTTTTGAAAAATAAAAATTTATATTTTTAAATTATTTGGAAAACTATTATTTTGTTTTTTGCTTTGGTAAATATTGCAACTGTTATGCATGTTGGGTTTTGGAAATGTATGTAGATATGTGTGAATAATTTCGTAATTAAAAAAATTCGTTATCGATCGATATTAATTATATAGGTGTACTGTCTCGTTAAGTCTGTAGATTTCGCCAGAAAGTTGTTCACACATACTTAAAGAGGTAAAGGCGCTAGATTTGTATGTAAAGTATAATTTGTGCAACCGAAATATGTATGTGGCGTGTTTATGTGTGGAATCGTGTAAATAAATTGAAATATTTTATGTAAATGTGTAACATTTAGAATTGTAAATAAAGTTTGCGTTAATTACGGAGTAATTTAAACTAACAACTTCACAACTTTTACGCCACGACAACGGCATCATTATCTCCAATTTCTTGCGTACATTTTTTCTTTTAGAAAACTGCATTTGTATAAGAAACCTATAATTGCCTGCCATTTCTACTCATTTCGCAAATTATTTTAATGCATCTGACTTTGTTGCATAATCAATTCGTTTTCATGAATGAATTTCTAATTTAAACTATTTTTAAAACAAATTATCTGCACTGGACTATTTATTTCAAATATAATCCAACCCCCTACCTATCTGAAATTATTCCCACCCCCTACCTACAATTTGAGATACTTATACTAATTTTGTGCCAGTGAGCACGGGGCACACACAATTAAGTGCGTGTGTGCGTGTATTGTAACATTGGGTACGACACAATGTTACACGTGGAGATTGATGAATCGGTAAGAAATTTGGATTAGAAGGCGAACTGCCAAAGGGTGCAGTGTGCAAGTCTGCTCACACACTGCGAAAACTTTAAAAGGTGGACGTCCCAGTAACCAGGACTGGGACGTCCGAAAACCTGTAAGTGTAAAAGTACAGTTAGTTATTGGGCCCACCTCGCTCCTTGGGCGGGCCCAGTGTACGCGATCGAGTTTAAGTTATCAATTATCTACTTTAAGCACCACGATGCATCTCATTCCAATCAAATTCAATTTAAAAATTAGAACTAAGTCTCAGCATGCCTTGATTACACATTAGTGCTCCAAGGTTGCATTGATCATAGTTTTAGCAAAAACATTATTGAAATTAAACAGAGATTTAGCAAGCAACGATTACACAATATTAGTGTTCCAAGGTTGCATCGATCTCATAGTTAGGACAATATCCACATTTAACCGAGAGATACAGTGGCGCCTAAAATAAATTTACTATTTATTTGAATTCAATTAAAGTTCTTACAAATTTTATTCGCGACGTGCCCTCCCCCGAAACACCCGAGACCCGAATTTAAACCCAACCAAAATATACAAACCCGAGAAGCTAAACAACGCGAGATTATTATTTAAATACAACAACGATCTGCTACCGTAGCAGAACTGCCATACTGGATGGACAGTACGCGTTACCGATACAAAAAAGGACTTCAAACTGTTGTTTTCCTCCAGGAATCCAACGGTGGGTGCTCCCACGACGAAAAGGAGGAATATTTACGAATTTAACGAACGAGCGACAAGGAACTAGAGAAAATACATGCTCCAACCGTAAGGGCAGGGGCTACCACATATATTTGCAACAAAAGCGCGTGTTTCAAACATATGCAGACATTTATTTATTTATTATTAAATGAACCATCAACAAGTTCTGTAAAATAACAGCAGGGTGGATTGGAATAAAATACTCTCTCAAGTTATACATACATATACAATTTTCGTGCATGTGCTATTATTTTAATGACTTTAAATCAATACCATTTAATACTAAATAATGCTTTTATTAGTTATGAATATTATTTGTAACAAATTTTATATTTCCCAGTGCAGTTTAACAATTTTTGAATACGCGCGTATTCAGAAACTGTTAAAGAAAAGAAGAAAGAAAGAATAAAACATATAAATACACCCGAAGACAGCGGATTCTCTTTCTATTTTACGACGTATAAGAGAACCACTGACCAAAACGCATGTTCGAAATATTAGGAGTCCAAAAGGTACTCACCAAGTCCAAATCCAAACTTGTTCCTCTCCTACCACAGCTGAAGTTCTTGTTGTTCCTGTTTGGTAGCGAAGCGCAGCGAAGAACTTTATTATTTAATTTCCCGAAATTATTTATTTAAAATTTGCACACGACCATTTTTTTTTCACTCACCAACACTGATTTTTATACGGAAAATTACATTTAATTTTAAAGCTTTCACTAATACTGTACAAGGGGGAATGGCATATATTTAACGTAGTTATTTCACAAATAAAAATAAACACTCGCGAACTCACTTCGAAAATAATTCACTTTATTACGAATACATACATATAAATACAGAAAGAAAGAAAGAAACTGGGAAATATAAAAATAGCACACGCTAGGTAATAAAAAAATCACTTACTTGTTCTAAATAAAATGCAGAGTTGAGTAGACTGGACACCCCTAAAACATTAGCAAATGAATTAGAAATCATCGTAAATTATTATAAACATTATTAAAAACACCCCACATAAACATTTAGTAAACAATATTAATCAATTGGAACCGCTAACTTAACGAAAAAAAATAAAAACACTAAATTAATACATGAATTTAGCATGCATCTAAGAATGCTATGGCCAAGCCACGCCGTACCTTTTATAACCAAGAAATAGATGTTTCATATTTTCGTAAAAAATTAATTTAATCGATCAGACCGCGCAATAAACGTTATAGAATATCAATTAGCAGTCTATTAGTTAACTTTTAACACTAGAATACATATTAGAATCGCGGTTTTTACCCGGTTTTTTATAGATTTAGTTTTAACAAAAATTTGGCAGCGTGACGTATGGCAGACGATGCACGGCACACTATAGTGCTTTACTATTAATCTTATTAGAAGGTGTTTTTAATATGTTTATACATCTTTTATGTTGTAATTTTTTTAATGTTTTTGCATAAAAATAAACGGAAAAATCGGGGCAGATGGCGTTTGATGCATATTTTAGTAATTTTTAATTTTAGGTGGCGTTCTTTAAAAATGAGTTGCCTTCACAGAAATAAGCGTATTACGAATGTATTTTAAAGGAGTAAAATAGCATATATTGCAGATGGAGCGCCATCTTGTTCATCATCGTCACGCAGCGGTTAAAAGTAAACGAACAAAAGCACGAGAACCTTTTTGCTTTTCCACCGCGGACTGTACACAAGCAACGAAGTGAGTAATTTGTTGGGCCTCTCCGCGAACGTTTGCTTAACCCGAGATTAAAACCAACTGATAATTACATAATAACCGGGTTGCGGTCCCTGGCAACTGTTGTTCTACCACGGCCTTATTAATAACCGTTCGAGACGGAGCGACAAAGACGTCGACATACGTGCTGAGTTTGGGGGAGAGAGATGTTGATACAGTGGTTCGGGCAACGCCATCCGTAATTTATTTGTTTAATTGTTGATCCATAACAATTAAATATTTTATGTTTGCCTATATAGTATTGGTGTCTGTTGATGCAACAACTACTTTTGGGTTCGAGACTATTTTTGATTGCCTCAACCAGATGCTTTGATTAATTCATTTTTATTTCTCTGAGTCTTTAAAACCATATTTCTATTTTTGTTTTGCAAATTATAATTCTGTATTCAAATTTCTATCGTAATAAAAATTAATTTAATTTAAAATGATTTCATCAGTTAATAAAAAATTGATAGCCACGGATCGTTAAGAATATTTAAAAGTAAAATATTAATAATTTTTATTGCTTAATTATTACCACAATTCCGCCTTTAGATATAAAATTCACAATGCCGTTATTAAAAACAAACACACAATTGAATAAAATTAAACATATCTTAACTTATAATTAATTTTATGCAAATGCGAATAAAGAACGTGAACATTTACGACTATTAGAATGTCATAAAGACGATATCAAATACAAAATGATTAGCGTAGGCAAAAGTCAGCGTAACGGTAATAAACGTCTAAATAAATTGTGCAAATTTTAATAGCAAATTAAACTGTTTTGACGCAATTATGATTTATTCAAATAACCGTTATTCAAATGGTTTAGATCTTAAATTTGAATCGAATATGTTACAGATGGATATTTTTGAGAATAATTTTAAACTAGCTTGAAATAAAAAATTGATGAGAATAGTAAAAAAAAACTGGAAATATTAAAAATAAATGTGGATATTATACAGAATTAAGTTGTAAATTGTATGGATCAAAGCAGGCAGCATAACTGTGTTTAGTTTTGTGTTAGTGAGGTATATTCACACCTTAGTGCGAGCCGTCGGACACGGTAGCTTTAAGTGAGGTGTTAATCATATGCACAACACCGGATATATGTATAAACACCACTAAATATCTACAGATGTATTAGTGAACATTTTTTTTTTTGTCTTTTATTATTATCCACTAATTGTTTTATATATATATATATATATATGTACTATATTTGCAAAATTAAATAAATAAATATTATTAAATTATTCCCGAATTTATTTTTTTATAGTATAAATAAATGTTGATCATAATTATTTCTAGTTCGTTGAATTTATTAAATCGCATAAATTCTTAACTGTGACTAAACATGGCTTCTAAATCATATCTAAATAGTTTAATTGTAGGTTATGTTTGACAGCAACATACATAACATACCCATATTACGACAATTTGTTGTTTCCTATCATACAGGTATACATACATACATGCAGACATACGATGTGGGCAAGAAAAACAGTGCATATACTTCCTTTTGTATGTACCTACATACACTTTAAGGCGTTTCCTTTCATACGATTTTTACCAAATCATTTCCTATTGCGTGTAATTAGAATGATATTAGATTTAATCGAGCGTAATAACAAATATCTGATGTTACTGCATTTGTTTTTCAATTCAATACGATTTATTTTAATTATTATTACTTTTGCATTCTTATACGTAGATAACATTAATAACATAAAAAAGCTGTTTAATATAATTGTAATTTTTTTTTTGTTCTAGATGTGTTTTATTAAATTATGCTTTACAATATATGTTTCTAAGTGTGTGTAGACTTTCTGGGAGATTATGTTTTCAATTAGTGGTATAAAATTGTTTCGAAATTTTGAACCAATTTGCATTCGGTTGGGCTTTAATATAGGCGGTCATTTATGATTACTGTAATTATGATCTATGATTTTCGACATTCATAAGTTGGATTTTCTGATGTTTACTCAGCGGATGTGGTTTTTCGGTTACTTTCAAATGAGTCCAAATTATGGCAAATTAAAAGATATTTGTGCTTTTGCGGCACAGGCCCGTACCACATTTCAAACTATTAAATTAAAATATTAATCCTCAACCTAATATTAACTAAATTTAATATACATCTTATAGAGACTATAACAAATAGTATATTCTGTTCAAGGCCTTAAAGCACTTGTAGATTTATTTGAATGATTGCATTGATTGATTGTACAGAGCATAATCAGCATTGGCGGAGCCAATGCCTAAAGCTCTTTATAGTTCTTGTTTTAAATTTTTAAATAATAAATAAATTGTTGCTACTTGCTGGTACCTGCAACTGATGTTGCTTTAGATTATTATTTACGCAGATATGCAAATTCAAACTCATTAAAGCTATTGACAATATTTCAATTTTAGTTTTTTGATGTGGGTTATTATTAATTATAAGAAACGCGTAATTATTTACCAAGTTTTTAATTGTAAATTAAAGAAATTAATAACGCAATTAATTATTCATTATATTTACGTTTTTAAATTACAAAATTCACTTCACTAAAAGAATATTAGAAACAGAAATTTTAGAGATGTATTGAACTGAGAAAATAACTAAATGTTTATTGTTTTCTAAAGTATTTAAATAGAATGCGAATAGAAATTCAATTTATAGGATAGTCGATATTTCATTGATGAATTAATTTTGGTCGCGTCGCGTTTCCATTAATCCCGCAACGCTTATTTAAAGTCAAAACAAAAGCAAACAACAAAAAGACGAAAAAACTGAAGAAGAAAAAAAAAGCAGCAGGAAAGTTGCACAAACACAAATAATAATCCTGGGCATCGGCGCAATATCAACAATATGCAAGCGCCGCCTTGTTTAAATGATACACCGATACTAGAACAACACACACAAGTCCCTGTGTTTAAATTCTCATAAATAACCGGCTAACAATCTGCTCGTGACAGCTTGTTAAGTCCTAACCACAGGTTAAGTTATAATTAATGACTGACGTCACTATGTAATTGTTGGTTCGTCGCTATTATGAGCACCTTCGTCCAACTTCTTTTCGAGGCTCGATCTCTCGTTCACTCCTTGCTATACATACACACACACACATACATACGCACGGACAAACGGGCGAATCGACCAGAAAGATTTTTGTCTTATTCTTTTCCAACATACATTCATTGATTTCTATATAACAACATTATTTACCCTTCATATATCGCTGGTTTTGCTTTTATTTCGTTAAATATACCTGCATGCGAATTAGACGAATGAAGAAGAAGCATCTCAGTAAAACCCGAACTAAATAGGCGGTTCTGTCCCGATTAGCAGATGTTCGATATATAAGGCAGAAACTAATTCCCTTTTAGAAAATATTACTGCTTTTAGGGGCTTTTTATAGAAATGTGGGTGTTAATTATATGTTTAGAGACTTTTCATTAATTATAGTTACAAAATAGGGTAAAGTAGCCTAATTAAACTCCTCTTAAAATATCTAATGTATGGGAGATGGATTTTAATTATTTTTGTTATGATATTATAACGCAATTTTCGCTTTATTTGTACATATTTGCTAGTTTAATAAGCAAGTTTAGTTGTGAATGTTCTTTGTTATAACTAATTTGAACGCTTGAAATTTAAATGTTAGCTAACGCAACTTTAACGCTAAGAGTTGTTCGCTGTAACCTTTTGAACTTAGAAATAACCATACGCCGTAAATTATACTTTATGCTTAGTGCTTGTGGAGAGTAAAACAAAAAGGGTTATTGTACTTGTTACCAACAGATTCAATTATGGATATATACCCCTAAATTTATATCAATTTATCGCATTTTTTATATACAATAACCAATTATATTTAAAATTAAAATGTGTCTTAGTTTGTAATATTTAATAAAAATAGTATCGATTAAAATGAAAATATATATATAATATAATAATAAGTAGTTTCTATTGAAGTAAATTTTGATTAGAAATTAGAACTTTCTCAATAATTTAAAATAATGATATTGAAACAATATTTGAAATAATACAAATTTAAAATAGAAAACTTTCTAACTAATTTAAAATCATGGTAAGTATATCAAAAACACTCAATGGTTTCAATCGATAAAAAGATTTAATAATTTCCGATACGTGAATTTAATTATAGTGACGAAATGAAAATGATAATAATTGTCTATTTCTTCCTGAACACAAATTGTATATATGAAACAAATATTAAAAAAAAAAATGAAGGTGAACCGTTAGATAAACAGTTCATCAATGCTTAAACCATATAATATTGCTATCACCAACGCGATATCGCAATACGCTCAGATAATTCTCACTTGCATCGCGTTTATCCGATCAACTGTAAAATTACGTGTTATACTCTTCAAAATACAAAGAGATAAATATATATATTCGCGATATATACGCGCCTAGTTCAACAATTTTTGGCAGTAGCCACTTTATTATTTATCAGATGCAATTGCTAATCTTTGCATGCAATCAAAAATGCAGAATGCATATTCAGATCATTAATTTAATATTGTCAACTCGGTTCGTTAGTGAGAGGAATGTATATGCTAAACTTGTCAAGAAACACAAAACATTTAGTTTTTTTTTAAATAGCCCGATCGAATTATTATTTTGCTCGCTTTTATTAAATGAGAAAATATTATTTGGTTTTTTAGAATACTTAAATAAACATATTTGAGTGTATTTTGTATATTTGAATACGAGAAAATAAACCAGTCTCGTATTAAATTTAGTTTTAATCACTGTTTGCTTGCAAAGAACATGATAATGACTTGTAAATTCAAGGTTTATCGAATGCATTTATATTAGCACTCATTTTATAGGGATATTTTAAAAATGGTATTCAAAATGTTAGATTTTGGATCGTTTCATAAAAAAGCCTTTTGCTTTAATGAAACATAATAAAACTGCATAGGCGTAGAATGCATTTTTACGTAAATATATATTATAAATCTAAAGTTCTACTTACTAATTGATGATTGCTTCATTGGAACCAGAACCGATTGGCAAACTGCAATAATTGCACGTTGCACTAAAGTCCATTACACAAAACGCATAAAAACGTATTTATTTGCGTGGAATAAACGCCACACTGTTCATAACCCGAGCACCGAACTCATACTAAATAAATCCATACAAAAGACGTGACAATTAAAAAGATTTACTCGAAACAACTTGTTTCTAAACCAATAAAGTACAACCGACACTATTATATAAGACAATGAATGTTTTTCGCCTGTAACTAACCTGTTATTTAGATGGTGACGAACAGAACGAAAAGCGAAGTATCATAAATAGTTTCTCAATGATTTAATATTTATTTTCACAGAAATGTTTAAATTTGTACACTATTTGACAACATGTAATTATTTTACAACAATTATTGCTACATATTTAAAATTTTCGGTAACTTTAAATCGCACCACGAACCCAATTAATTTGATAATAAAATGGTACAAATTGAAATTGCAAATTTCGTTCTGGATTTTGGTACGTTTTATAGCAACCGAAAATACATCTAATATTTGTGACACGTGACTAAATATTACTAAAATTATGATACATATGTACAGAAGAAATAAATATTATTGTTTAATTAGTTTATGTTCTCAGACAAGAAAGTAAAAACACATCAAATAAATAATTTTTTGTTTTTTTTTGTTTTCGTTTATGTATATGTACACTGGTTATCGTAGTTTGTTTAACATGTTTTTTTCTATTTAATTTTTATATCATTAATAGGAATATATGTTTGTCTTACGTTGGCACTGGTCGCGAAAAATTCGTTTTACAGTTTTTGGCACACTTTAATTGGCACGTCTTCGTCTTCTCCTAGATTATTAGGTAGATTCGTTTTTTTTTGGTTCTTGCTTACAGAAATTAATTATAATAGAATTTCGATATTAATTCAAATAAATAATTACCTTTTTCGTTTTAAAGCTAATAGACATTTATTTTTGTGTTTGCATTCGTAAAAAAGTCTATTATGTTTATTGAGAAATTTAAATTAAAAATTGTAATTTTATTTATAATTAATAATCAACAATTGTTTAGATTAATTATTAATAGGTACTTGTTGAGAAATATAAATCCGTGACGAGTAATCAATTTTAATTGTAATATTTTACGATTTGCGTAAATAAATCATTTCGTAAAGAATTAATAATAATAATAAACCAAAGTAGACAAATAGTACGAAACATATTTAATTATTTTTAAAAAAAAACAGACAATTTCGTGCTTTTTTTTACATAAAATCCAAAAAAATATAAAAACAAATGTGTTTTTTTTTTTCAAGTCCAAATAAATATAAAAATCACTTTTCCATTGATGGTCTGTAATCACTATTGATTGATATTGCAGTCCCAAATAGAACATTTATCACTAATGAGAATAAAATGGTTTACAATTATAAGTGTTTGTTCTTCCTGTGCACTAATTGAGTGCGAATTAGTTATCGTTCAAGTATCACTAATGCCAATTAAGTGCGTTATAAATCGATGTGTTTCACCACTTAAATTCGTGTCCAAAGTTCAATAATTTTGTTTCGAAGATCACTTGTGTTTATTTGACGCGTGGTCCGCATTCACGTTTCACTATCAACATCACTTACACAATCGTCCTCCATTTCCATGTCTATATATTCGCCGTATTGGTCGGAGCCATCTTGCCCGCCGGTCTCTTGTTTCCATTTGGACATGTGGTGCTGGTTTTGTTGACCCTGTTGACCTTGTTGGCCCTGTGATTGCGAATTTGACTTATTACCGCTCTGGTGCGTTTTCGCTTCCTCTTCCTGTTGCATACGCTTGTGTTTTGTCCGTCGGTTTTGGAACCACACTTTTACCTACAAATTCAAAAAAAAAAACATATTACTAACACTAAGAAACAAAATAAAATCAAATTATAATCTCATAGATTATCGAGAAAATCTATAGATTAATCGGTGTTTAATCTAGTAATAAATTCCAACATGTACGTATTTACGAAAATAAATATGTTTCATTTATAATTCTAGACATAATAATATTTAACTGACAAAAATTTTGATTATTAACTATTATCTTAAACATTGATCAAATATAAATAACTGAACAGCTATTTTATGTATTGATTAGTTATTCATGATTCATTACCTGATTTCTAATATGAGCCTATCTTTGTCTAGCTTAACCTGTTTGTTGAACTTCACTAAACGTGGATTGCAAACTAATCATTTTTACACACACACACACACACACTTCATATATATAAACCTGTCAAATTTTCGGAATGCATTATATTTTATATAGCATACGTTTTGATTATTAATTCAAACATTATAATAGTTTTTTTTTTCTTTCTATTAATAGATAAAATTTTCGTGTATAACATACAAACTAAGGCCATTCTAATGTATTTATAAATAAAAATATTACACACAAACAAAACTGTTTCCAAACTATTATACAGGAAAATGTAGAAAAACACGCTTTGAAATGGCGTAAATTGTTTTTGTAGTCAAAAACAAAAGAATTGGGAAAACTGTTTTATAGTATATTTCGTGACAGACAATAGTTTTATTATTTGGCCTTATAAACCTCTTAAGTTTTCATAATAGTTGGCAAAGAAGTCACAACAAAACTCGCAAAAAGAAAACACAGAACCATTATATTCACAAAGCGGCAAAACTTTACTCAACAATTTCAACTTTGCTCTGATTTTTTTCTATTTAATTTCTCTATTTAATAAATAAATGTTTAGTTACGAATAGAAATAAATTTTATGGCGAGAAAAGTATTTTAGTAATTTATTTAAAAAAATGATAATTATCTCATAATGTATGTCTAATTAGAAGCTGCAAAGCAGTTTAAAATGCGTATCGATTGCCAAAAGGAAGATATAAACACGGGATTGCGTGTTCCAAGCACATTCTATAAATCTGTAGCTTCCTGTGTGAAAACCTACAAAAATCGGATGGCCAATGATAGGCCGGATAAAGAGCTCACGAAATAATAAATACACTATTAATAGTTACTAAAATATGTATCGCGGGAAAAATCAAGACAGTTTATCTGTTCGTTAAAATAATCCATTAGTAAAAGATAAAAAAAAACAACAACTAAATTGCTGGTTTGTTACCATATTCACGGCGTACTAAAATGATGAGTACGCCCCTACTAAAGCTTGTTTCGGTCATATACATATTTTAATTTAGATCGAAACTCATACTACATTTTCTTTCATCGATAAAATCGTGTGTGTGTGTGTGTATGTGTTTTAAGTAATGAGAAAAATTGTATGTATGAATTTATTTAATAGAATTAGAAATTGAAAATTGTGAAATGCAAGAATAATGTCGTATCAAATCGTGCCTAAAATTCAGACAAATGATTGTGTAGTGTGTTACGCCGCCGGATGTAGAGCGACGGCGCGCCGAACTAACGCCGGAAATGGCAATAAAATTCCGAAAAAAAAAAGAAAAAAAAGCGAGCGACGCGAGTTGGGGGAAAAAGCATCAACGAAAAAGATCCCAGTGAAAAACGACACCAAACACCATTCATAGGATTTTATCTACTATAATATTCGGGCATAAGCAAAACGGAATGTAATATCTCAGAAGCGAGCGTTTTTTTTCGGCCAGCCGTTTTTATTATTTCGTTTAGATTATACGTTTTTTGTGATGCGAACGTCGTTTTTCAGCTGCTTAATGGCGTGTAAATATATTGAATCATGTCGACTTTGAAATATGACAGAGATGTTTGTTATACGCTTACACATTCATTTCTTTGTTACTAACATACACATCTAAATGGAATATGTATGTATGTACATAACACACTCATAAATACATACATACAAAAGTGAGACATTTTTAATGCTTTGACATTCCTATTTCATAAAAATATGTAAATTTTATACTCAAATACTATTTAAATAAAAAATAATGTTCTTTATGTACCTATTATAACAAAACTAATTTATAACATTTCGGAAGTCAATGAAAAATTGTTAAATTTAATAACATCAATCTAAATATTTACTCCCACGCAATTTGACAATCAAATGACACATGACCTTTCTTATTGTTTGGTAAACATTTCAATTCGTTTCGCAGCTTTCGAATACATTTTTGATTAATTGTGTCAATCATTGATTTGAATCTCCACAAATCAAATTCTAAGGATTACCTCCAACCAATCCGCCCGTTTAAGTTACATGAGTCGGGATTAGATATTTTTTATTAAAAATTACGAAATTATTTACATTAAATTTCTAATTTGAATTTATTAAATAAATCGTAAATTACGATTTAGTTGTTGAAAAAAATGCGACCATTTATATAATAAATTAACATCAAAACCAAAGCACCCTTGGGAATTAAAAACAGGTCGTGTGGCAGTTTTCAGCCATTTTGAATCAAACCCCCTACCTAAGTGCCATTAGATTAATATTAATATTCAGAAAACTGTCAACCATATCATAAAGGCGCATTGATTAAAACGGGATTTAGTGAAACAGTTGGTCAATTGTCTAGAGACATGCGACAATAATAAAATATATATTTAGCGGTTTTAAATCTAATCTTCGATTTTTTGAACTAGTCTACTACTACTATAGAAGCGAATTTCACACTAGCTAGATTAGTATTACAATGAGTGGAAAAGCGAAAAAATGAGCAGGATTAAAGGGGGACAAAAAAAAAGGACAAAGGGAGTGTACATATAAAGCTTGTTCTTTTGTCGCATGATGTTTTTTCGCAAGGGGTGACACGTGTCGACATCTGATTGGTCCGTTAGTAGCAGACGCAAAAAAAAACACACCAAGCTGTATTACAGGGAGGAGTGTCTGTCTGATTGTTGTTTTTCATTTTACCACCATATAGGTTCGTCATTGTAAATTGTTTGCGTTGGAAATTTTCAAATTATTTTGTGTTTGCTTTAGTATTAGGCGTTAATATCTTTACGAATTATTCCATCGGAATATCAACGCTTAATCCTCTTACACAAAGGTGATAGGTTACAGAGGATTTAAAAATATTTTCTAGTTCCTTAACACCTTCATTTTTAAACCATTCTAACCAACTAGTAGACAAATTTCCCATATTTCTTCTTTCATTTATTTCATTTCTCTAAATATTACTTCTCCTCTCTAATGCAAAAATCTTTTTGTAAAGATTCTCCAGCATTATGAATTAATTACTGTTTTGTATCGACGTTTTTAATTTTTTTTATTACATTAACTGGTATAAATCGGTCTAAAAGTATTCTATTGTTGCCATTTAACAATTTGGACCTTATGTCCTTTGATTATTAAGTGTGTTCTGGATAGAATAGCGCAATTTCGTTAATTGGCCGGCAGCAGTTTTGGAATAGTGCATCATATGGCGAATGATGTTTGTATCGCATAATTGGAAACGTGTTTTTAAATTCGTCGATTTTAATGAAAAGTAAATAGTGATAATGAATACTGGTGATGTCTGTTGCGTTTCGCGATTCTATTTGCATTTTTAATCGCATTGGGGCTCAACTCACGATGGTTTTAATATCTTTGCCGTTATTCTACTTATAACTCTCTAAAGAGAGAACAAGTAGTTTAATTGATGAAAGTTTCCAATATGGACCTAAACTAGACTTTAATATTCGTTTCGTATCATTTTAATGATTAAATTCGTAATATTTGATGTAGATTTATATTTAAACGTGACGAATTCACGTACAGGTTTAATAATATAATCATGAAAAAATTGAACTGGATAATATTTGATGTATGATATTTTTTAATCAAATTTTGTTTGTACAAGATCAGAAACCATCAACGTATATATATATATATATATATATATATATATATACGAGATCTCCATTGGATTATTTAAAAATATATATATCTATCTGCTCATATACGTAGTCAGTATTTCATTTTATCCTTTTTAATTAAAAAATCACAACGCATTTTTTCTATTTTTGTATCTATATATACATTTATATATGAAATCCCCCCATATATTTTATATTGAATTAAATATTTATAATTATATCAAAACAACTGCAATGCGTATTTTTATTTATTTTGTACTTTTTTTTTGAGAATTAAAAACACATATAGGGAAACATTAACCATGACTAAGAATTTGAATTAATTTAACAAAACATACCTGTGTTTCTGTGAGACTTAATGATTGAGCTAGCTGTTTTCGTTCTGCGCCGACAACGTAATGATTCTTCTCAAAAGCGTGCTCCAGCTTCAATAACTGCGATGGACTAAAGGCCGTTCGTATACGTTTCGGTTTCCGGAACGGTTGTAAGAGAAATCCAGGAATATCTGGTCCTTGAAATAAAAATTTTCCATTAAAAACAAATCTGTTTCTAAGTATTCTACCTAATAAACAACAAATGGTATTTTCATCTTATTTACACCCTTAATAATATTATGTATTTGATTTTGAAGAAAACTGTCAGAAAACACGAATAAGTCAAGATAAGCCCAGAATGATACATCTTATTTAGACAAACCAACAAATGATTTGTTAACCGAAACTAGACCCAAAATAAAACTATATTTAATTCTATGTTTCGAACGAATGAAAGAAACAAACGTTGCTATTATCTGATGAAACACACACCCTGCATATTTGAATATTCAAATGTACAGAATATAGAGAAAGAGGGCGCTTTGGAGGCAGCTGCGTGTGGAATTATCGCCTCTGAAATTTCTTAATCGCGTAACTGGCGAAAAACGTTCTATTTGTTAGTCGGAGAATATTTTAAGCGATCTTGTGTCACGAAATGTACGCCTTGGATTTCTTTTCTGATATATGCACAGCCATCTGCGACTAGTAATTAATCAATTTTATTTAGCGCGATGCAACAAAAGAATTGGCGCACAAAATGTATTTAATAACTATTTGATTGATAACTTGTAATTTAATACTCGAAATTAATAATAATAATTTATAAATAAAGTTAAATTTGATTGAATGTTTAAAATTTGCAATTAATTTTTTGCGAAATATCAATTAAATGATCATTATAGGTAACGTATGATTAAATCATCTATATTTGAAGTTCTCGGAAAAATGCAAATGATATTTATATGGCTGAAGGCAAAAGTAATTTTCTTTAATATACGTTAATTTGATGATTCTACGAAAAGCGTATCATTTAAATATTATAATTTATACTTTACTTAACATGATACGAAATATAACTATGGATACTCAATCTAATTATAGCAACACTTGAAGAGAATTAATTAAACGCGCGTTTAGACTAAATTGTTTTTGTTTTATTTCGTATAAGAAAGTAAAAACTAGTATAGATATAGGCCTTAAGGAATTTGGAGTAAAGTGACTTTCACAGTGTCGAACGAGTTTGACAAAAATCGTAAAGCGTTAACGACGAACTTTGTTTTTTTATATTGCCGACAAATTCGAGAACATTTTGTTTGAAGTTGGTGCGGAGAAAAACAAGAGTAACTACATTCTTTATATGCAAAATAGTTCGGGACTATCACGATGCAAACAAGTACAAATTGCTATCGAATTTACATACTCCGGTGTCTTTGTAAACACACACACACATCTATACAAAATGTTCCACAACCATAGAATAACTTGTAGAATGCGGATTTGGTAAAGTAATTTAGATGTTGAAACATTATTTTAAAACATTTTAAATTGTTTCACACATAGGTACACATTTTAATTTGTAAAAAAATATATATATATATATCGCCAAAAAGAAATAACAAAAGATTGATAAAAAACGCATCAAAATAGTCAACTGCATAGAATGTCGTTGCATTGACAAGATTTTTTTTTATTCATTTACCATAAAGCACTCACCTATTCCTCAATAATAGTCACTGACTAAAGTTCCTTTTATAACGAGTGTTTGATTGACTTGTGAATGACTAAATCTAATAAACAGGGAGTCTAACAATATAACTAATCTAGTTTCACGCCCTAATAAAAAGGTCCCTAGCATTATCGTACCCCTAAGGTTAACAGACCGTGAATTTGATGTTTCGAATAATAAAAAAGACCATATATAAGTTAAAAAGGTGCCCTTCAACTTTTGAAACTCAACAAAAAAAAATACTAGGGTGCGGTGAATTGTACAAAATAATAATAAGCGTTAAATTGAAGAGGTCGTCCACCATTTTATAATCCTAAGCTATAATTTCTAGTAATTTGTACTCATTTAAAAAATAAAATTCAAATAAAAGGGTGCGCAATTTTTAATTTTTATTTTAACAATTTTTCCTATAAGTATAACTTAATCCATTTTCGAGATATTAATAAATATATAAAAATAAATACACCATGCAAAAATGATCTAGTGAGTACATAGTCTAACAACTCGGTATTTTGTTTTACACAAAAATATTTTACTGTAGTAAGACTGAAAGATTCCGATAAGGTATACAAATAAAAACTAGTTAGACAAGGAATGCATTAATAAATACACTTGATCTACGGATACATAGTCTAACTATCTAGTACTTTCTTGCCACAAAAACAAATTACTGTAGTATGAGTGAAAGATTCCGATACCTCACCATATAAAACATTAAGTTAGAAAAGGCTGGAGATTGCCCAATCTAGTAAAAATGTATTATAAAGTTTTGTAATAAATCCAAAACGAGACTTCTGGCACCATCTATAGTTATTAATTGTAAACTTTATTTTATCTATATGTTAAAAAACACTAGATTAATTTAGTTTAATACGATTGTTTGAGAAAATGACTTTTATTTATTATGAAACTTTAATGTTTCTATATATTTTGTTTTTATTGCATAGTAAAAATAAATATAAGAAGAAATTTCAATTGCTATTATTTTGAAATCAGTACTCTTTTAAAAAAATGTTTCAAATAAAAGTTTTGCGAAATATTAACATGATTAATTTTTATCTTATCAATTTTTCTGTAAACTTATTTATACTGCGTATAAGACAGTAAAAATGCGATGTTAAAATGTGTAAAACTAATATTAAATAAATAATATATTCGTGAAAAACTGTAGCTTTGATTGTGAACGTAAGATAAACGAGTACTAACCCTATGATTATTCAAATAGAACAACTCATTATGTCTTCTGGGAATCTAGATAAACTGAAAAGTAACCAAAAATAGCCGCGGATGGAACGAATGAAGCATCTGACGCATTTATAAGAACTTGTAAGTTGTTGGCGTGACTTTACCACATAAAGGACGAATGGAGAACTGAGCTTAACCGATCTGGGATTACCGATAAACCGTAAAAACTGAATTAATTACTAATTTGAGCCGTTTAATGAGTTTATCACAGTGTATAGAATGTTTTAGGTACGCGATAAAAATTTTGAAAATTGAAATGTAATTTAAATAATTTTGTTACAAATAAAAACTATATATATTTTAAATAATCGTAGAAGTAAATAGAATTAAAATTCTTTTTAGTCCGGCTCTTGTTTCGCACTTAATTTCTAGTTCCCACGCAAATTACTAATTGGCCAATTAAATAGACTTATCAATGGCAAATAGGTAATTGATTTCACAAATTAAATACTACTTTACGTGCTATTCAATTAGTTTTTATTTTATCAGAAATCGGAACAAATTACTTAAAAAATCTATAAATATTAAACAACCAAAGTGTCTATTGATTCTAAAAGTATTTAATAAAAATATATATCAATCTTGATTTATAGTTCGAAATACAAAAAAAAACAGAACACGATATGTAATTCCGATAAGAAATAAATAATTCAACAGTACTCGATAAACAAAAACAAGCAGATGTCTTAAACAAATTGTTTAACAAGTAAATGTGGTAATAATTGCTGTTGCTATTAACCACAATTATGAATTTCAACATAAACGTTTTGTCGATAACCTTTGACACAACTCGCTAATAAAACACGACGCACACAGACGTAAACATCACCAAATGCCTTTAAAACCATCATTCCCGATAAACTTAATGCGTTAAACCAAAAAAAAAACATATATATACGTTCAAACTCAAATAATTCATAAAGCATCTAACGTTTATCTGATCAAAAACAAAAAATTATAGAATATCATATTTCCCATTTTTTACGCGGTAAAACTTTTATTACCGAAATAAATTTTGATTTTATTGCTTGTTTTTGGATGTACAATATCTCATAGGGGAAACAATACATGATAAAGATGTTTGATTTATATTTATAGGGAAAATAAATAAAATGATTTATATTTTTCGTAGATAAAAACATTAGAAAATTAATATAAATTTGTTTTAAACGGCTTGTACGTTATATTAGGGTCAATTATGAAATAGGTAGAGGAATACAGTTATATTGGTTGTTTTACAAATCGAACACACAAGAACTAATAGTTAGTTGATTCTAGAGTCGTTCGCATCAGGGATTCAATAGTAAAACGAAGATAAAAACTTCGTCAATTACCACAAAACACAATGGTTACATTTATATGCCGCTAGGATCGCCTGGCAATGGCAATAAACGATCATATGCAAAAATCGGCAAACGCAATGTATGCTAAATGGCGATTTCTTCGTGACAGCGTACTTATACTAGCACGTATGTTAGTAAATTGCTAGTTGAATACACTTTCTGAATACGCGATCACTGAATCTTAAAGTACATACATACATACGTACATGGCGACCGACAACCAACTTTTATTACCTATACGACATTATCAATAATCATTACACCCCTATTTTTTATTTGTCTTAACAATAAATCATAAATTTACTTACAAATTATGTATAAATAAAATATATTTATACAAAAAAAAAAGACTTATAGTTGCGTGTTAAATTTGTGTTAATTATAATTTATTTCACAATACTTTGCTTACAGGCCCATTTAACCTTATTTTTTGTTAAAAAAAATCCACTAATAATTCGAGTTGTAAATTGGTTAGTTTTTTATCGCCGTCGCGAGATAATTAAAAAAAAATTATTACTAAATATAAAAATGTTTCAATTATTATTTTACAAGCACGTCCACGTATAAACAAATAGTAAAATGTTAATAGTTATTTTGCGCACATGTATAACACATACAGATTTCTATAGGCAATTAAATTTGTGACTATTCGTATTTTGAATACATATATACCTTATTAAGACATTTTGCAAACGTATATTTTTAACTTTCCAGTCTATTATTATTCATGATTAAAAATGTGTGCAAAATCATTAATAATTAATGTATACTTTGTATAATAAAACACTAATGCATTTGTTTGTTAAATGATGCTATAAATAAGTAGAAAAAGATTTGCACGTGAACGCTGGTCGAGAAAACCATAACAAAAGGGGTTGCAGCTAATTTAAGACGCACTTCCGTTGTTAATATAATGGTTATTAATCGAGTTTTGAACGCTATAATGTGCAAAACATGCGAAATTACGAATTATATTTTCGAAATCCAAACATATATGAATCATTCCGATAAAATTAGAGCTAATACAGAAAGCGACTTAAATATTAAACAACAGGCGTTGAAATAATAAATTATACGTTTTTATAACTTTTAGATTATTATTGTTTATTAATTAAACAAAAAATAAAAATTATAACTGTTCGTATAAATTCTAATGGATGATAAATTAAAAGCGAATAAATGAACTCGTAAATTTAGTAAAGTAATAAATTTGAATCTCTGGGGGTATCAAGTTGGCTTTCTAGTTAGAAGAAATGTGGTTTAAACTAAAAGGAAAATAACAAATGTAGCATTGATCTAAAACGCACTAGTGCGTGTGTAGAGTGTGCGTTTTTTAGATTAGGTCAGGTTGGCTGTTGCAGTTTTAGAAAACACGATTGAACATCAGTTGCAGAATTTATATTTGCTGTTTTTGCTAATAGTTGGTGTTGGGCGAGTTAGGAAGTCGTGTTTAATGTGTTTTGCATGGCATGAACGGTGCATAAATATTGCTTGATTTTGCAAATTGTTGCCAGTTTGTATGTAAAAGTTGCTCATACAATATTACGTCCACAGTATATAAATTGTGTACTTTGCTTATAATTCATATTAAATACAGGAATGTCCATATTATAATAATACCCTTATTAATTTATTACTACATTCCAGTTGCAAATGGCCTGACATAATTAGGACGATATGAATAATTATGCAATCGTATACATACTTTTATTTTAGTGGACATTCTTAATCATTATCATTATTATCTATTAATAAATACGTTTCCTCGACAAGCCTTAAGCGCTGTTTACCAAATACGACTTTAGTATCGAGATGATTGAACTTTTCATCTTGATAATAAACTCGATATCAGAAAATTGTTATTTCTTTTTTAACTTGTACAAAAAAATAAATTATACCTGCATATAATTTTAAATCATAAATCATTAATAAATCAATTCTGATTCAATAACTTTGGGGAAAAATGTATATTAATAAACCATAAAAGAAGAAAGAAATGTGAAATTAATTTGGGAAAATATTAAAATACTAGTGTTAAAACATTTAATAAACTTATTAAATTGTTGACGCATTAGTTGAATATATTTGAATAATTGAATTATTCAAATACTTGTCTAAATAATAATAAACCATAAACCGTTTTATGCTTTGAGACATTCATTACAGAATTTGTTCGTTTCTATAACCTTTATATGTAAAATAATTGTTATTTATGATGTTTTTTTATTATTTTTGGTATGTTATGTAATGTGCGTGTTATAAACAATTAATTTACGAACGGCATTAAATATTTTCGCTTGTAGTGCACTTATTTAATATATAAACCTTTACGTATCATTTTTACGAAATATATACCATATATGGGTGTGGCTTTACGCATTTAAATAATTTTATTTTACGATTTCGTAATTTTTTTTGGGTATTTTAAATATTTTGTTTTAAAAAGTGAATAATATAAATAATGATTGAGTATTATATAAGATTTGAAGGTATAAATATTGTAATTGTGCCATGGATTAGAAATCGTTATTATTACTGTATGTAATAATAATTATTTAAATAAGTAATTATTAAATATTAATTATCAACTAAATGATTATTTTCTTACACCATAAGGTAATTGTTGTGAACTGTTTATGTCGTGTTAGATTAATTTGTTTATAATTATAGATCAAATTCCAACAAAATAAAAATGCATCGGTAAAACAAATTACTTGTATGATAATAATATGTGTTTTTTAATCAATTATTTTACGTGTATTTTACTCATTTTGTAAATTATTTTAGATGTAGTAATGGAGGACTTGTGATAATTTAGCGCAAGTATAACTAACGGGGGAGAATGTTAGAAGGTTTGTAATTTTCAGTACGTTTTTTTTTATTTTCGTTTATTTCTATTTTGTTTAAGTGTTAGATGCTCGGTACCTTGAACCTATATGTTCAGAGACTCAGCAATTATTTCCACATTAGGCCACAGGCTAATTATGCCACAACTTGAAACACTGTAATTACATTTTAAAGTCTTTGAAATTAATACTTTAATATGGTATAATCATTTTCAAATGAATGCAAACGAACTTTATGTTAAAATAACGAACGAAAATATACCAATTTCCCAATAAAACCAAAAAAAAAAAACCACTTCATTAATTATAAATATATTATTTAATAAACTCAGTTATTTGTGTTTTAAAACGGCAATAAGTTTGTGTACGCCACTGCTTGTGCTTTAGGTATTCGTTATATTATACAGACAAAGCTTAAAAACTAGTTAATGCAGTCTAATTGTTAAATAAACGTTACACGAAATATATAATTATCGTCTATGAATACGTATGTGTGTATGTATATTTTTAAGTACCATCAAGGAGAAGGCGATGTACTATGATTAGCTTAATTAATGTTTAATAGATGATTTCAGCTTGAAGGAACATCAGTTTTAAAATGGCGCAAACAAAAAAAAATGTGCACAAAATGATTTTAATGATTTCTCTGTAACTATTTATGCGAACATGTTGTTATTATACGTACATACGGGATGTTACAAATACTTGATTTAATTGGATGTTATTATTAAAGATGTAGAAGTAGGTTTTTATGATAATTGTAATTTAATCGTTATTTAAACCGACTTAATTGTTATTCCGCTAAATGTACAATTTATTGAAATTTTACGTGAATTAATTTTAAATAATTAATTTCTATATGAGCTAAATATGAAATATATTTATTTTTATTCCTTACTACACTGTAGAATAAAGATATATTATAACAGCGTATGTAACCCCTTCCTCTTCTAGTCAATAATTATATATGTATGGCATTTTTCCGACAATGCTTCCGTAATAACAATGTAGCCATAAACTCATAATTATACCACTATGATACACTTAATTAGCAGTTTAAACTTAGTTAAACAAAAGGTAGATACGTTGGCTAATGAGCGCGGGGTACAAGGGACGAAATTTTTTTTATGTTCAAGTCTGCGTTTAAAAAACATTTTTAATTACATTGACTATCCATTTATTTATGTTTTGCTTATAATATTTGATTTTGCTAGTTATTTAAATTGTTTATTTACTACGTATAAGAAAGTTTAATAAGGAACACTGTATACATATATTTTTGGAATAACGCGGTAGTTTTCTATTGTTATTAGTTCGTAATTATTAGATTACTGTTTGGAAAAGCGTCATATAATTAACGCGTTAATTTAATAAGTATTTTAGAGAAATATATGAACGACTAACGAAATGAATTAATTTGCCGCTGTTGGTTTAATGCATTTTAAATTATACCAACGAAATTATTAACATTGTTGTTAAATACTGTGACATAAATACCGTCAAAAATTAATTTATTTATAATTGAATCTTAATTTTGTAGCAATGACGAGAAATTATAATTTTTAAAATTATTTTATAATTATACGTAATAATTTTTTTTACGTAATTGGATAATACAGCGCTAAAATTTTCAATTTAATATCACACGTCTTAATTCGTTATGTATGTATACGATTTATTGATCGTTGCTTGTAAAGTTGTAAATCTGTAAGATTTTATATAAATAGTACAATCTAAAAGGAACAAAGGCGCCTTTATAGAGTTAACGAGGCCAAATACTCACGCAACCTAATGATACTAATTTACTTAGTATCATTGGCTCAAAAGTCAATTTCACACTAGGCCAGTAGAAAATATAATTAATTCATTTTTAATATTTAGACAGATTATTTCACTTAAAAAAAAAAAAAAAACGACGTGATAGCCTTCAGACAAAATAATATTTTACTCGGTGTAATTATTTAATTAGATTTTAATTGGGGAGCGCCACAAAGCAAAATTACTAATTATTATTTAATTTGTTCGAATGCACGATTCATGCATACTTACGACTAATATCACGCAAATGGGATACGAAGCCTTGTTCACAGCGCACTAAGACTTTTATTCAATTATTACGTTACAAATCGATTTCTTTTACTGCGGTGCAACACTTTTGGGTTTAAATCTGATTCATATTGAGGCGTTACTAAATATGTATTAGCATAAATTAGAAAATAGTAATTAAAATGTCGCGGTACAAAAAAAAACAAATGTTAGTTCTGGGTAAATATGAATTTCATAACTTGCAAACATATTAGATTCATGCCGGCGATAAATGAATTATACAACTTAACACGATTCACTAATTATTAGTACTTGAATCTAAGTGATATTTTCAAATGGAATAGTACGTAAGAAAAGAGGGCGTCGATACTATAAGTATTATTTATTATTTTTCTTTCGATTTGAAAGCGTTGCTTACAAATTATGCGAACTATAAATAAATGTCAAACTCTATGACGTGTTAAAACACCTTTTATTTATAATTAAAACGATTATTGTTTATACAACTAATAATTAAGTTAAATTTGATACCATTTTACATGTAAATAAATTTAAAATGTCCTTAAAAAATGGAGGAATTTTCCGTTGTTGTAAGTTTGTTGCGAATAAAGAAAATGCAAATCTTATTTTAGGCCTAAAGAAGCAAAACAGCAGTAAAAAGGCACGAAATGTGTATCTATTATTAAATAAATAATCGAGTAAAAGTTGTCATAGATTTTTATAATATAGAGTAATAACAGTGATTATCACATAATTGAAAAAAAGTTGGTACCTACTACATAGTATATAAAAAGTGCGATTCGTAGAGTTTTCCGAAAAATAAAAATTTAATAGCACAAAATTACACTGATCGAAAGGTATTCACTTAAAGTCGTTATGTATGATTTAAGTTTAAGTAACCTATGCCGTAATATTGATAATTGAATATTAACTATAGATCCAGGTGATATTTATGCAAATAACCGCATCAAAGATGCAACTAATATTCTACTCTCGACGTATATAAACATATAAAAACTTTATATACAGACCGCAGACCGTAGACCGCGCCGTGTTTATGTATATGCACACAATTATATGAACACATCGGTTATTTGTAAAAATTACTGGCATAAACAGATGATTGTCCATCGGCGGAAAATAACCAACTTATGTTACAAGGCGGAATATTCACGCACAATTATCTCTACAAATATTCACGTCCATTTACCAATATACATATTAAAACAAACCTTTAAGGATTGGGATCAAGCAACTAAACATTGTTTTAATTCTTATTGTTTTGTTCAGTGTAAAAGGAAAATGATATTGAATGCGAAATAGAAGTAATAAACTTTCATTCAAAATTCAAACCGTAAAGTGCATTTTTTATTATTAGATGGAAAGTACCTATACAAATGCTCAATTTACAATTGTTTATTATTCGTTTATTAAATTTGAAATGTAATTTATTTCGGTATTATATATATAGAATTTTAATTTGTGGAACTATAAGCAGGCAATTCTATTATATGGAGTAATTCTGAGTATTAGAGATATGTCTGTAATTCATGTACATTTATAGAAGTAGTGTTTATTGAGGTGTTTTTTCAGTTTTACTCTAAATCAACATGAAGTAATTGGAGAAAATTGGGAATCATGAAATGTAGTAGTATGTACATACCGCCTGGAAACCGATGAGGGAAAATTCTCCCATGCCGGGACAATAGCCATGGGTACAAGGGATAGCTGTCCCTTGGTTGGGCATGGGGTGCCAATGGAGACGGCTGGGGGAATCCGTGTTGACTAGATTGCAGCGCGGCCGCAAGTGCCGCCCCCTGGAAATGTGCGGCCAACGCAAACGGATGTCCGCCGTGATTGTGCATCATTTCCTGTTGCAGGAATCCATTCTTCGGCACCAGATTCGGATCGTAAGTGGGATTCGGCCGTATGAGGCTGTGCGCCGGGATGCCGGGCACCATAATCGGCGGCTTAGGGGACTGCACCGGCGACCGCTGCGGCGACGACGAGTAATGCTTCGGCGAGATGCGGTCCGCGCTTCCATTCAGCCGGTTCTCGATATCGCTCACCGGGGATATCGGCGCCGACGATTCCGAGTAATGAATGGGTGACTGTTGCGGGCTTTGGTTATTACCGCCGACTATCGAATCGATTGAGAAACCTATTTTCGGCTTCGATGGAACCGCTACTATTGGCGTTGGTGCAAGAGGCATCATTATTTTTAGATTATTTGTCCACTACAGCACTTGTCAAAACAATCGTTTCATTTCACTCAATAATAACCAAAACCAAGTCACACTTTTTAGTTAACAACTAAGTACTTTTTAGTAGTTTTTTGTTCCATTTTCTAAACGTTCACATAACATTCATATTTCCAGGTCAAAACAAATTGACTAATTCATTTTACGGAATGAGCCTCGACGGCCTAAGAGACTGTCACCAAACACCAAGTTTTACGGCCGCTTGAACTGGCAAGGTGCACATTGTGCCCGTAAAGCGGTTGTAAAATGATATTTTAATCTTTCGTCCCACATAAACGTCACACAAAACATACGTTTTCGAATGTCACTATTTCATAAATCATCGTTTTACTAGCGGGCCAATCAATTCTAAACGGCCTTATATATATATATATATATATAATCGTTTTGGACGTTGAGAAGAAAGTTTACGACCGCCTTTAAACACCATAAAAATAATTAAAAACTGATGATGGTATAAAAACACTAATACACGACTGTGGCCGTCGGAAGGTCGGTCGGTCGGTCAGAGCATCCAAGAATTGTTCACCACTTGTTTTTAATTCTATTTATATTCAATATGGGCATTTTAGTCACTCACTGTATACATATATCCGATGTATTACACATTCATCACCAATAATAAATACAGAAGGGTTGTTTTGGTCACATAAAAACGCAGTTCCCAATCAGTTTGTTCACTAAATAACCCCTGTTTAAACACAAAACGTCCTACAACCGCCTAACCTCTTCAACTAATAACTTCTGTTTAGCATCCTCGAGTGCTGTGGCGAAGGGTGGGGACGATCACTCAATTGTTTGTTTTCAAGAGGGGTTACTAGCGACCCGATTGGTAGTCACCATTACCTAGGTTCGGTTTTAATAGCGTCCCCCTATTGGTGCGTTGCCGCACGTTAAATGGTTCAGCAGATGCAAGCCCCGCCCCTAGCTTCACACCTACTTGTATACTTTTAGCGGAAAAAAAAAGAAAGTGCTCGTTTTTACGCTAACGAAACACTGGAAAATCACACTAAGTAAAGGTTTAAGGTGTGTTATGCCTTCGGTAAAATCAACAAGAACAAATGAAGCGGTGATGATCTTGACTTTTTTGCCTGTGACATTTCTGGCCAAGAAAGTGATTTCGTAACGAATGGCTTGGCTCCGCCTACGAGTTGCGCGCGCTGCGAATGGGCGGTGCCTACGCTAAAACGCTTTAATACTTTTAATTGAGGTGTCAAATGTTTAATTTTTATGTGTTCGATTTGAAGCCATTTCGTCGCGTAAAAAATACGCTCCGCCTTTTTATATAAATATAGTTTTTTTTATTTATTTATTTTAATAAACTGTGTTTAGTCTACCTTTATAGGAATTATTGATTTAATAATTTCAATTGCGCCAAACAGGCATTTCTAATAAGGACATATGCGGGATTTTCATCTTTTATACTTATTAAATTGTCACAGTATTAATTATATTTTAACTCACAACAAATATTAATTTTAATTTGAAGTTTTCTGTTAATTACGAACAATAAAGTAAATTTGTTTCTAATTTTACTCAAATTTCTCAAATATTTATTACTTTTGACCAAAAATAATTCTTATTCAAGCTTTAAATAATTTGTTAAATTAAATACGACAATTTTGTTGTCCCACCCAAAATTGAGACATATTTATCTTATTAGGTGAAGCATGTAATTTCCATATTAATGAAAAATGATATTATAAATGTCATATGTTTTGAGTAGGAAAACGTGAAATTATTAATTAAATATAATGAACGGTAACAAGAATTTGATAAAACGGCGTTTTATTATCTTTTCAAATGACATCTTATTAAGTTTGTTGTAACCAATTATTAGGGCAACAGCTGTGTACGTTAAGGACTTGCTCAATTAAAAACGTTTGCTAATTTTGTTAACAGATGTTTCGGATTTGGTTCGTAAACGGATAATTATTTGTGGGACTAATTGCTGGTAAATACATTTTTTGCATAATTGTACCACCAACAATATTTTCAAATTATACGTCGTTTTGTATCACTAAACATTTTACGAAACTTTCGCTTCCTTCGACTCAAAAAACATTTTATTTAATATTTTTCAATTATATTCACAAACAAACAAAAAACATTAAACAACTTAAATTTCCATAATAATAAATGTACCCATAATTTAAAAAAAAAAGTATTTTTTAACAATAAAACATAAATCACATGGAAGAAAATAAAAAGAAAATTGTAATAATAATTTTTGATCATCAATTGATTTTACATCAAATATAAATAGATTTATTTAGTAATAAATAATAAACATAACTTGAGCTTAAATAAATATTACATTAAATCCCTTTTCATCGCTTACAATATTTTAATTTACATAATTTAGGTCTAATTTTATTAAAAATGCCAAAACTTTAATTAATATTAAACACGCGCAAATCAAATATCTAATAGTTTCTTGTACGAAACAATACTGGTACTGACATCTATGAGGGACTGTATGCATTATATAGTGGAGTCGAGATTCTAAATCAGAACCAATGCTTTTATATCCAATACCAATTTTATTCTCGTAAAATCGTATTAGTAATTATAGATTTATTTATTGATAGTTGCCGACTCGTGTTTCATATAAAGACAGAATAAAAGCGCGAAATAATAATAAATATACTTAAATAATTATTACTTCCCATTACTCTTCTTTGAAAAAAAAAACTAAAATATTCTAAAACACGGATGTGTTCAATGTCAATTCCGTATAGGATACCTTTAGAAAATAAAACAATAAAAGATATTAAATAAAGTCCTGTATGTAGTATATAAAGCCAGGAATATTTTAGACGGGAAATAAAATTCGTTTTACGCGCACAAAATGCGTTTGTGTGAGTTGTTCGTTATTATTCACTTTAGTATTCAATTGAGTACTTGTAACTGTGCAGTAAGTTTAGTTCTTTCTATAATACGCAATAATAAATCTGTAAATTGTCTACTTTTGTTAGGAAATGTATAAATTTAAACTTGTTAAAGTAGAACAAAAATTGTCCAAAAATGATACAATCATATTTGATTTTTATGCGTTTAAATACAACAGGACTTCAATGGCAATGAATGTGACCCTACACAGAAAGAAAAACTTTAGAGAATTTAACTAATTGCAATTAGTTGTTTTTACATTAGCTAAAATATCTATAATATTAGTTAGAACAACTAAAGTTGAATAGATGAATTATCTAATGAAGAATATATGATATTTTTAGTTAAAAATATAGGTCGTTCAAATAAAACAATAGTTATTTGACCTAATACATTAGCTGTTTTCCCTAAAACATTAGAGCATTTAAAACTTTAGTTGGCTATTCTACAAAATAGATCAATTATCTAATGTTCGTTTTTGCTGTGCAACTAAAAATATAGATGTTTTATCTACTTAAAATATATGTTTCTGAGAACAAATTAAAATGGTCTTTCAGCTAATATATATATAGTTGTTTCAAATACTGAAAATTTGATGATTCGTCTATAGTTGTTGATGATTCGGCTATTTAAAATATATGGAACTGATAAAGAATGAATGAGTGAGTTGAAGAATATTATTGGTGGTTTTACCTAATGCAAATAGATAATATATCTAAAGAATTAGATCAATTTGAATACGTTGCATATTTAACTGTGTAGTTTAGTAAACTACAATGTAATAATATTGTGCAACATATATATCATATTCGCGTTGTCTGTGCACCAAACATATTTTGAACATAATGAGTGAGGGTCAAGGCATTAGTGAGTGGGAACGACTTCTTATTCTTTGGATGTTAGATGCCCTGATACCTGATTTCAAAGGTAAGTTAAAGTTGATTTTGTGATATAACCTAAGAATGTTTGTCAAAATAAAGGATTCTGACACGTTTTTATATATTTATGTACTATATATTTATGTATGTATATAATTAATGAAACTAATCCATTTTAGGGTTTTGAAACACATTAGCCACAAGAGAAGTAAATGCAGTTCAAAGCTGGGTTGAGTCCCTTCCAATTTCTATTAGAAATCCGAACGAACCTCGTCAGATGCATTTGTAAGGTTTCGTTCCAGATGTTGTAAAAAAATTAATTATTGTGCACATATAATTAAGTTAAACCACCATTTTTGTAACAGTATATGTAACTATTATGTAATTTTTTATTATTTAAATAAATTTTTTTACTAAATTTATATGTTTTAGATTATTTTATAAACCAATATAATTAGATAATTCATATATTTATTTATATTGAAAACATCTAACATTATTAGTTGATTAATATATTCCAATTATTTAAAGTATCTAATAACATTAGACAATTTAAATATATAAAAGGATTTTGTATCTATTTTAAATAGATAAATTTTCTGTTATTTTTAGTTTATTCATCTAAACTAAATAGTTAATTTACGTACTGTTTTTGCTAAAATAACAAATCATCATTCGATAAACTAACTATTTCTATTATATAATTTGACTAGTTAAGTAGATAATATGGTATATGTATATATTAGATGAGTTGACTATTCCTAATTAGATAAATCAACTATTGTAATTAGAAGGCTGAAAATCAATGACGAACATTAGATAAATTATCTAGAGTATTAGGTGATTTTTCAAATCTTTTTTTTCTGTGTAGACGTGATGGGAGATATAGATCAGGCTCAAGTAAGTTTAATAATGATTTAAAACTATAAAACGTGGTACACATGATAAATTTAATGATGTAACATTTTAGGTACAATTAGAAATATTTGAATTTTTGAATAACGAATATAGACCTTTTGCAATAAAATTTAAACGCGATACTTGTAGCTTTTTACATGGCGAATATAGGTATATTTATTCAGATGTGGCAAATAGTGGACATGCAGAGCATTTTCTTCCGCCAAAGTGTCCGATTAAACAGGTGAATATAGTTAAACATTTTTTCTAAAATAATCCAAGTAGGTATTGACAACCAAACAGTCGATAGCGGTTTATTTTGTATGTTTCAGGGTCATTATTATTTTTGTAATCATACGCCAAATGCAGATAATTTCCCGCCGCTACCCATGAAAAATTTTTACATGAAATTATCAATTATTATTAATAATGAAGAACACTATCATACGAAAATATACATCCTTATCGATAGAGATGCTTTATTTAGAGATAAATATGGTTAAATTATTTTTTTTTTAATTTGAACGTCCTAAATGACTCAATTATCATAAAATATAAATGTATCTATATATGCATAATATATTTTTATTTAGTTTTTTTTTCTGTATGAAAATGTGTGTGTGTGTAGAAAATAACTTTTTATTAGAAAATGATCGATGTTATCGATGTTAATTGAGTGAGTGGGATTTTGATGAGTTTTGAGTCGAAAATTTTAATTTTGGATTCAGACGTATTTGAGTGTTGCCAATTTGAGCTGATACAAATAACTGCGATATATGTATATGTGTAAGCAGGTAATACACTCATAGGGAGAGAGAGAGAGAGTGAGGGGGGGGGGAGGAAAACAGATGAACAAAATACCTATGGCAGAAACGAACGACTAGAGACTAGCGGCCAAATTATACGCTGTCAAACATCGGCAAGTTGAAATGTTGCGTTGTCTCTGTCTAATTGGTCTTAAACGTTCTTTAACTACCATCACGGTCTGACCGAGGATGAACTAGTTGCCCTGCATCTCTAATCATGTTGCTCAACGCGGGCACTCTTCACTGCGAGCGAGCGAGCGAGCTGCTCACCCTTAACCAGGGATGGGTTGCTTATGGTAAAACACATGCTCTTCCATCTTCCTTAATATCTCATACAAATAACAAAGCAATAAAGTTCTAAAGATAAGGAAAATCAAAAGGTATATTTCCATTAAAATCTCGAAATCGAATTTTTATTTTCTTATACGCAGTAATCATGAATACAAACTAAATTAATCTAGTGTTTTTTTAAATATAAACAAAATAAAAATAAATTTTTAAACGATTATTTGCATATTTATATATTTAATAAGTTTACAATTAATAACTATAGATGGTGCCAGAAGTCTCGTTTTGGATTTATTACAAAACTATACAATACATTTTTACTAAATTGGGTAATCTCCATCCTTTTCTAACTTAATGTTTTATATGGCGATGTATCGGAATCTTTCACTCATACTACAGTAACTTGTTTTTGTGGCAAGAAAATACTGGATAGTTTGACTATGTATCCGTAGATCAAGTGTATTTATTAATGCATTCCTTGTCTAACTAGTTTTTATTTGTATACTTTATCGGAATCTTTCAGTCTTACTACAGTAAAATATTTTTGTGTAAAACAAAATACCGAGTTGTTAGACTATGTACTCACTAGATCATTTTTGCATGGTGTATTTATTTTTATATATTTATTAATATCTCGAAAATGGATAATGTTAGATGGGTTGCAGTTACAGCAAAAATTGTTACAATAAAAATTAGGGATTTCGCACAATTTTTGTTTGATTTTTTCTCAAATGAGTAAAGCTTATAAGAAAATGGCTATTGAAATTTCTTCGTATCATACATTTCTTTACATAAATCGTATCATCTGCGCCCATCAATTGTTTAACAAAATAGAATCTATAATTTGGAATATGACATTAAATAAATATTGCATGTAATATATTTAAGTAGACATCTGCAGTGTCAGGCATCGAACTTTCTTATACGCTTTTGGGTTAGATCATATCATAGTTACACGATTTTACTAATTTCTAATATATTACTAACCCTTTTAGGGATACCGAAGGGCGCACGCTATAATTCCTACAGAATCAGCCGCCTATTTCTGTTATCCTGTTTCTGCCGTGTTTAAATGTTATACACTAAAGTTCCATAAGAGGAGTAAATCATTAAATTAATTAAGAGAACTTGGGTTTCTAAAATAGATCCATAACGGTAGCTCTAAACGAGAAACTACTAGACGCAATAGTTGTAGCTTATAGATCAAAGATAATATAAAAAAAATGGTCACCCCCACATGTACCCTACATTAAATAAAAATTTATTCGTGAAGCTCCAGAACTAGTTGCATCACGGCCACTGAAATATCAAATGAGGAATGTAAATGAATTCTTATCTCAGAAATTAGAGCAGATCATAAAAAAACTTTATTAGCAAAAACTCATCGGTATCACGGGATACATCTTTTACCGTTGTTGCATATCAAATTGAAGCTAATTTTATGCTCTATTCTCTTGCAGCTATTAAAATAACTAAAAAGCTTGCAAATTTAGCAAAATTTGGTCACAGAAAACATCATTATTCAAAATTAAATTTATTGAGTTACGTGAAGTTGGATATAATATACAGAAATGTAAAAAAGTACACACACTTGTCTTCACAAACTTTTATTAGCACAAGATGTACATTTCGATTGCAAAGCAATCATCATCAGTTGTGCTAATAAAAATTTGTGAAGAAAAGTGTGTGTACTTTTTTACATTTCTGTATATCATTATTCAAATTTATCCTAGTTTTATTTGTTCGATGTACATATAAACAATAAATAATTAGTCTGAGCAGAAGACGCGACTCTTAAAATTGAAAATTACTTATAATACAGTGCTATACCGCACTTATCACCTCTGTGCTCTATCGCGTAATCAATTAAGAACATACATATACTAGAATGGCCTAAAAATGATAACTTATCGCAAGTAATAATATTGTTGTTGCATATCAAAATAAAGCTAATTTTATGCTCCATATATTTGTAAGAGTAACGATTTTAAGAAATCTTACAGATTAAGGAAAATTCGGGCCTCAAAAAACATCATTTCAACAAATTTATATTTGGTGATAGTCTATGCATGTTAATACATTAAAATCAGAGATCAGTATTTATTAAAAGACGCCACCTGAGTATCTCTATCATTTTCCCACTTATATAGGGATAGGATTTTATTCAGAAATTTCTGGTTTTTGCAGGAAAACTTGTCCGATTTAGATTGAGAATATCAGTTCTGTGACCACCGCCGGCCACTGCAGATCGGTTTTAACGTTAGTGTGCATATAAAATGCTATGAATAATTGTTGCTACATAGTGCGGGATTATGTAGACTAGTATATGAACATTTTTAAATATAGAGCAATTATCCGTATTGCGCAATTAGACTCTTATGAACTTTTGAACCATATTAAATTCAATATTAATTTTATTTAAATATATACTAGAACATTCGCGGTTTGTTGTAGTGCGCCGGGTACAACATAGACATTTTGTGCGCGTGTGCAAGACGAGGAACCGGAAATCGGCTCTTGCAGATCAACTCGCTTGCAACTCTAAATGAGGAAGTGAGTATATCTTAATAAAAAAATTGCCCTTTTCAGGAAATTATATATTCCTCAATACGGATTTTCGCGAGAAATTTATTTCCCTTTGTTTTAATAAGCGCGATTTTTGCTATTTTATTTAATAATTAAAATAAAAATTCATTCATTTGCTGCAATCCTCATTTTATTCAATATTCTTACTATGTACTACTACATATATATATAGAATATATAGAACAGTTGCACACTATATATTAGCATGTACGCGCAATAAAATAAAAAGTAGTTTTGCTCGAGAATTTTGCAGGTTTCGTTTAGTCCGTTAGGAAACAATTACAAATAAAAGCCGGAGAATCGTATCATTTTATTATTGATCTATGTTCTTTGTATTTAATTTTTCGTATGATTTTCAACCGAATTATTTGTTTTCATATTCACAAATAGTTTACCTTGATTTTCTGAAAAGGATGATTTTATATCTTATTACTTTATTATTTAATTATGACTGTTTAAACTTTTCCATTAATTTTTTTCATTCAAAATTTCTGTATTTGCCATTTTATGGTTAAAATTTTTATGTTTGCAATTTTTATTTAATTAAATCGTATTTTAAAATAGAACTACATATTTAATTTTTAAATAGTACTACATATATAATATATAGAACACCTGCACATTATTTATTAAAGTTGCATGCACTCGAAATAAAATAAAAAGTATTTTTTAGGTAATTAATATTTTCAATTAAATTCTTTTTATTATTCATATGTGTATTAATAATATTTCTATTTATATTTCCGTCTATTTTTTACGTATAAGATATTAAAACAATACAGAATATACCTATATGTATGAAAATACATGTTAAAAACACCGTTTACTTAAATAATAATAATCATTGTAGTGTGCCGTGGAACGTCAGCTATACGCTGCACGGGTGAATTTTCGTTAAGACTAAATTCGTAAAAAACGGGGTAAAAAACGCTATTCTATTGTAGATTTTAGTGTTAAAAGTTAACTTATAGACTGCCAATTGATATTCTATACCGTTTTTTGTGCGGGGTGACCCATTACATTAGATTTTCGCGAAAATATGAACCATCTACTTCCTGGTTATATATATACATATAGAAAGGTACGCCGATGCTAGCCATGGCTATCGTTGATCACATACTTGCATGTTAAATTCGTATATATGTGCATTAATAGTTTTTATTTATTTTCGTTACCTTAGCGGTCCCAATTGATTATTATTGTTTAATAAATGTTTATGTGGGGTGTTTTTAATAATGTTTATTATTATTTACGATGATTTCTAATTCATTTGCTAATGTTTTAGGGGTGTCCAGACTACTCAACTCTGCATTTTATTTAGAACAAGTAAGTGATTTTTTGATTACCTAGCGTGTGCTATTTTTATATTTCCCAGTTTCTTTTTTATCTTTCTTTCTGCATTTATTTATATGTATGTACTGTGCCGTTTGTAACAAAGTGAATTAAGTGAGTTCGCGAGTGTTTATTTTTATTTGTGAATTAACTACGTTAAATATATGCCATTTCCCCCCTGTACAGTATTAGTGTATGTCTTAAAATTAAATGTAATTTTCCGTATAAAAATCAGTGTTGGTGAGTGAAAAAAAAATGGTCGTGTGCAAATTTTAAATAAATAATTTCGGGAATTTAAATAATAAAGTTCTTCGCTTCGCTTCGCTACCAAACAGGAACAACAAGAACTTCAGCTGTGGTAGGAGAGGAACAAGTTTGGATTTGGACTTGGTGAGTACCTTTTGGACTCCTAATATTTTGAACATGCGTTTTGGTCAGTGGTTCTCTTATACGTCGTAAAATAGAAAGAGAATCCGCTGTCTTCGGGTGTACCATATTATTTATTCTTTCTTTCTTCTTTTCTTTATCAGTTTCTGAATACGCGCGTATTCAGAAATTGTTAAACTACACTGGGAAATATAAAATTTGTCAATAATAATATTCAATAATTATAAAACCATTGTTAATTAAATGGTATTGATTTTAATTCATTAAAATAATAGCACATGCACGAAAATTGTATATATGTATAACTTGAGAAAGTATCTTGTTCAAAACCAACCCTGATAATTCAGAACCTGACGATGGTTCATTTAACAATAAATAAATGTCTGCATATGTTTGGAACACGCGCTTTTGTTTCAATTATATGTGGTAGCCCCTGCCCTGACGGTTGGAGCAAGTATTTACTCTAGTTCCTTGTCGCTCGTTCTATTCGTTCAATTCGTAAATATCCCCCTCTTTTCATCGTGGGAGCAACCACCGTTGGATTCCTGGAGGAAAACAACAATTTGTCCCTTTTTTGTATCGGTAACGCGTACTGTCCATCCAGTATGGCAGTTCTGCTACGGTGGCAGATCGTTGTTGTATTTAAATTATAATCTCGCGTTGTTTAGCTTCTCGGGTTTGCATTTTTTGGTTGGGGTTTAAATTCGGGTCTCGGGTGTTTCGGGGGTGGGCGCGTCGCGAATGAATTTTGTAAAAACTTGCATTGATTGAATTCGAATAAATAGTAGATAATTGATATAACGCTGATATTAGGCGCCACTGTATCTCTCGGGTAAATGTGGATATTATTGTCCTAAAAATGAGATCGATGCAACCTTGGAGCACTAATGTGTAACCACTGCTTGCTAACTCTCCGATTAATTTGAGTAATTTCTTTGCTAAAACTATGATCGATGCAACCTTGTAGCACTAATGTTGTGCTACTATCAAGGCTTGCTGAGACTTAGTTCTAAATTTTAAATAGAATTTAATTAGCATGGGATGCGTGGTGTTTGTTAATATTGGCGCTTTGCAAATAACCGACTAATGAATCCAAGTCTAAGAAAGCCCATCCGTGCTACTAGTAGTACAGTGGGTGCCCAGTGTATCTGACCGCTCTCGTGCCTACTGCTGTACGACCAGGGTGCAGTAGGACAGTGCGGGAGTTGATTAGTGTGCACTGGGAACCGGATTGATTTGTTGGTTGGTTGGTCACTTCAACTCGATCGCGTACGCTGGGCCCGCCGAAGGACTGAGGTGGGCCCCAATAACTAACTGTACTTTCACACTTGCAGGTTTAATGTTTTCGGACGTCCCAGTCCTGGTTAACTGGGTGTCCACCCTTTTAAAGTTTTCGCAGTGTGTGAGCAGACTTGCACACTGCACCCTTTGGCAGTTCGCCTTCTAATCCAAATTTCTTACAGATGCATCAATCTCCACGTGTAACATTGTGTCGTACCCAATGTTACAATACACGCACGCACGCACTTAATTGTGTGTGCCCCGTGCTTTCTAGCACAAAATTAGAATAAGTATCTCAAATTATAGGTAGGGGGTGGGAATATATTCAGTTAGGTAGGCCCCCGCCGGGGTACGTTTCAAAATTAACTCTAATAGTTATTTTTATCTAACGCTCTCTCAATATGGAATCGTTCTTATAGCGTATCTATCGTGTATTTTTCAATCCAAACTAATGGAGTTGATATTCAAACGTAGCCCATGGAGTTTACCTTGACGAGGTGGCGGGGCTTAAGCATCCCTCACTAATGTTAACCTCATATTTTCCTTCAATATTACAATGCTAAACGAATTTAATAGTTTCGATTAGTGCGGGATGCAACAAACAAACTCCCTACCGCGGCGCGAAAACAAACATGTCAACGTACATTTAGGACTACTGTAATTTGTTTCAAAGATGCAAAATACATGTTTTTATACGTAGAAAAACTGTTCGTTGACGTTGTTTATGTTTGTAAATAAACAGAAAGTGTTTATTAATATATACATAAGCTTAAATCTCATTTAGTTATCATAATTGGCGAAGGATAGTAGTTTACTAGCATCCGATTAGCCATCATGAGTCGCCTGTCACTGCGGCTGTGTATTTGTTAAGGAAGTTGTGCGCACACGAAGTACGTAATTTTGCTGTCATGTTTTATTTATGATGCATCTTCTAGATTGATGTGAATATTCACTTATGAATTGAAATATATATCATTATAGTTTTGGCAGAAAGTGACCTGCGTCATCTACCTATATTATTAACTACGCATATTATTTCATAGTTTTACCAAACATTAAATTGCAAATTAATAGTGTCTCAATTTTATTTTGAAATGTAGCGTAAATAATCGGTCACCACTTGCATATTATAACCAAAACGGATGCAACCAATTTTAAATAAATAAATTTATTAGAAAATATATTTCAATTTCTTACAAATATTACTTTTTTTTATTTAATTTAGTAAATTCTTATATATTTTTATATTAAAGAATCCTCAACATATTACAGCGTCCTAATGGTTGTTCCAAGAAGCGCAATTTACAATCATAACACATCCCACGAGAGCATTCAAATCAAAAAACAAACACAAATGCTTTAACAAACAGTTACAATAAATTTAAAATAATCTCTTTTTAAATCAAGTCTCAAGTACATAAACAAAATACAGGCGATATATAAAAACAAGACAAATACGGTACCTAATATATCTATTCAACAAATAAATGATATATGATCGAATTTAGCATATTATTTATTCAACTAATAGCATAGTGGCTATTGATTTCGTCTATGTTATTCTTATAGATCTTATATTACAACGAATAATCATTAATCATACTATAACGGTTAAACACTATTACTCTCTTTGTCTTTCTCGTTACTCGACAAATATCCGCCTTCTTTAGATCCATGAATTATATTTTTGGTCATATATAAAAATAAACGTTATTAATTTATAGGTTATACAAATTTACAATTGAGGTTAACATTTTTATTTTGCATTTTCCATTTGAATATTCTATTTAAAAATATACTTTCTTATATACCATCGTATAAGAAAGTTAGTAATTCTTTTTTATTTATCAATTAACGTATAGTGAATCTTAAAATAGTTAAAAGTACTACTTCCGGTTGTTTAATTCAAGTAGTTTGGGTGTTTTTGTAAATTAAATTAAAAAAATGACCCTGGTTTTGAGTGGAATGTAAAAAGTAGAACGTGAACGTGTTAATTATCACCCAATATATAATGTTTAGTGCAGTGTCAGTCATTATTGCACACCGGATTTGATACACAATAAATTCACACATATACCCTGAAAGAGGGAGTAACATAGAACCGCATTACCATACCAATTAGTAAACGTAACTATCACTTAATAAACTAGCATGGAAATTTCTAAAACGTAACGTACAGATGACAAAATAATTACGGACATCATAGACAGTGTGTAGCGCTATAGCTATAGTCCTTACCTTGCCCATATACCTATACGATTCCTCTTCTGTATCAACGATGCGTGACTTTCAGAAAGTATTCACGTATTATCTGCACGAATTACGGGGTGGTGCTGTTCAGAGCGTGTGTGATTAAATGCCTCACATCGGCATCATCGTCACGCAATACACGAGAAACAGTTCAGTGAGCAACTTAACGCCCTTCTCTTCCTCCTCTTTCTGCATCTACCTATATTATCCTTAACGACTTTACTTACGAAAATACTGACTTTACACCATATACATACATAACTTCAAATGTAGAAATACGCGTTGTAAAATAGTTAACATTTGTACGCAGTATTTTATTTTAGAATCAATTATTTATTTACGAGTGCAGTTAATTTTTTTTTTAATTTTTTTTTTGTTATGCTAAACGTTCTTGTAAAGTAGTTTCCGAAACTATTAAATTAATACAGCAATAAACCTCTAAATAGTTCACGTTTAAATGCACGGCATCTAGTACAGGGTTGTCCAATAATTACATAACCTATAATTTTTATTATTATTTATTGTTTAATATTAATTTGAAATGAACATATGCATGTATAATTATGAATTTTTTTTCGAAAAAAAAACCCCGCCGGTGTTGCTTCGCCTTTAAAATCTTTACGAATGATTCTTAAACATATTCATTATATAACTACTTTAGATAATGTATATATAATGATAAAATAATTAAGTGATTAACTGTGTGTTACAATTTAAATATAAATTATTAAAATGGAATTTTAAAATGTCTCAGTTCTTTTTTGGCAAACAAAATTCGTTTTTATTGAATTTATTTGTTAAGTTGGTTAAGATTCTAAAATAATTTTTAAGATTTGAATCATTCTCAATATGTTTTGCAATAAGTTTAATTAAAAATGTAACAAATATTGTTCGAATATATCATTAAGTGTTTCTTCACAATGATTAGTTCGGTTTGGACACCCGCGTGCCAGACGAACATTGGCCAACGGTCGAGCTATTTCTGTTTCCAAATAGTCCACTCTCGGCCTTAATGTTATACAAAACCTATAATTTTGGCTGAAAAGGAACTAACAATTTAAAAACGCTTAACACGAAAATTGAACTTAAGTACCATATAATATGGTTAGATGATTGGTAACAGTGTTCCCTGTAACATTATAGGCACTAGAAATTTATGAACCCAAATAAGCGTTTCGTGAAACGTTCAGTCATTTCATTAGCACTAAATAAATCGTATTTCGTTTCAATTAACTGCGAAGGCCATACTTAGAATTAAATTTGTTTTTTTTTTTGTTTTGAATAGTTTTGCAATTTGTTTTTCATTTAATAAATACATATTTTCTAATTTATTATTTTAATTTCGTACAAATTAATTAACTCCTTTATCAGATTAGTGCTTATAGATGCATATGTGAACAGATAGAGTAGAGTAGAAAAGTTCATGTTGCTCAATTAGTTAGGGGTTTTGCCGTCCCGCAGTGCCACCGACACTCGACAATCTGTCACGCGCTTCCGTCGCGTCACGTCATTGGCTGCTGTAAAGTTGCTCCTTTGTTAGCCAGGCCACGATCGAACAATGACTGTCAAGTTTATATAGACGCCCGCAATGTTTGCCATATTAGCCGATATTGTTTCATGGGAAATCATTCCCAATCGAAATAACATTCCCCATTCATGTCCCTTTCTCCCTCATATCCCTAATTTCTAAGTTGCGGCACAACCATTTGGCATAGTTAATAGATCGATTCTTTACCGCAATTCTAACCATTTATTTCAATGATAAAAAATTCTTTACATTCATTAATAAATTATAGCATATATTCTCCATAAATTATTTTTTTAATGTACTTAAGAGAGTATTATTGTTTTCTGTTTTTGTTCATCTTGAGAATTGTATCCAGTGATACAAAAGAGTGGTCGGTGATGCTAGGTCATTATTTGTTTTGTTTACAATACTTTTATATTTCTTTTAATTTATTAAAGATAATTTATTAATGTTGACGTTTGTTAGGAGGAGAATGAGTCTCGATTTTTTGTTGTTGATATATGAATGCCAATTTAACGAGATACATTGATTTGAGATATGAAATATTTGATGCTGTGCATACCTACTTAATGATTTATTACGATTTCTATGGCGATATTTATTACTTATTTAGTCATACCGACGAATATTTACCGCAAACAGAAATTCATATTGTTTTAAAATTATTCCAATTTGGGATTACAAATTTATTTTGAGCATACATTTTATTTAGTGGTGATAATTGTAATAGGAATATTTAATGATGGGACATATGTGTAATAATAAACGTAACGCATGTAAAAAAGCATCATGTGAGAAAATGTGTTCAGCCATCAGCCTACTACGTACCTATCGGACATGAAGTCATTATAATTCTTTTCCAAATGTACTTGCTTTAAAGCCTGTTGGCTATCATCATCTCATCAACGTTCATATAATTCGTGTTTTAAACCAAGTGTGAACGGAAAAATCGTACGTGATCCATGATGGGAGGTATATTGCACCTGTCTTCTTTTTCTCTTATTTACCTTGAAATATACCTGCATGCATACTTGATTACCTCACTTGCATCTATCTATCAAATGATAATTATTATTGAAAATAAAGGAGATATTAGCAAAATGTAGATGCTTGCATCTAAGGCCCCGGGGAGATTCGAACTCCCGATCTCCTGTTTACTAGACAGGCGCTTTAACCAACTAAGCCACGGCGCCACATTATTATTAAATATGCGCCTAAAAAAAATTATTGACTCAAACATACATATAACCGTAACTAAAATCAAAATTAACCACAAAAGGACTATATGAAATCCTAAGTACTAGCATTGACGAAGAAAGCTTTTTTTAGTTCTTCAAGGATTATTCAGTTGTATAATTCTCATGAGAATCCAATAGGATATAACAAGCCGAAATAGCTCAGTTGGGAGAGCGTTAGACTGAAGATCTAAAGGTCCCTGGTTCGATCCCTGGTTTCGGCATACCTTCTCCGGTATGGTCTAGTGGCTAGGATAGCTGGCTTTCACCCAGCAGGCTCGGGTTCGATTCCCGGTACCGGAAAATTTTTAACATCGTATAGATGGGATGAATTACTTGCAGAAATGCTAAGGTACTCCCATATATAAGTCCTCGATAGTATAGTGGTCAGTATCCCCGCCTGTCACGCGGGAGACCGGGGTTCGATTCCCCGTCGGGGAGGTATCCTTTTGTTCTTCCAATAAAAAAATGATTCACACTAAAAATATTTGAACATATTTTATTCCTATCGACTTATTGAAGCTAACAAATCCATTTCCATGCTCATTTTGCCTTCTTATTGAGTTTAAGTTTTACGAAAACATATTTTACTTTAGTTCCGCTTGACATATTTTGTAAATGAGAATATTACATATAAATAAATATAGAAAAATATTAAAATAGCAACAATTTATTGAATAAGCAAATACACGCTATATTTATTATAGAGCCCGGGTAGCTCAGTCGGTAGAGCATTGGACTTTTAATCCAAGGGTCCAGGGTTCAAGTCCCTGCTCGGGCGGCTTTTTATACGTTAGAATCTATAATATAAATAGTAAATTTGTTCTAAATTCCTTGCAAAAATTCTAGATAACTGGGAATAATAAGTCCTCGATAGTATAGTGGTCAGTATCCCCGCCTGTCACGCGGGAGACCGGGGTTCGATTCCCCGTCGGGGAGGCACTGTTTTAAAGTTCTATTTACAAATAATAATCAAAAGATCCCAAAAACCTATGCGCCCAACGTGGGGCTCGAACCCACGACCCTGAGATTAAGAGTCTCATGCTCTACCGACTGAGCTAGCCAGGCGATTAAACTCACCCCTAACTTCATGTTTATTCAATATATTAAAATTTCACAACAGATATTTTTGTTACATATTTACAATGATCCTTAAATATTAGTGATTCGAGACGCGTACATATTTATTTTCGAAACAATTGTTATATATAAAATAAATATTGCTGTTTACGAAATGGTAAACTTAGCATTTCTCTTTCCGTTTCTGAATATCATTATACGGTGATGTCGGTCATATTAATAATTTATATGATTATTAAACTGAATAATATTTAAATTTGAATTTGAATAATTGCGTTTAGCCGCGGGGACAACGAATAATATTACACCAATAATGATCCAATAACAATAATCATTATACTAATGATTTCCTGTGACATTAAAAACGCCGAAGCCAGCAGCATACACACTGTATAACGAAGCGTTCTTGAATTGTAGTGAAAGTATCAATATTAATTAATCGAACGAAAAGCGCAATTTAACACTTTAAATTTTCAACTAGAAATTGCTTAATTGCATAATTATATATAGATTATCTTAATACTGGCACCGATATCTTGTAATTATTGTTACTAGTTAGCATTTTCATGGTCATTTCAAAATGTTATAGATTTTTCTTTTTGTAATCCGCCTGTGGATCAGTGTTTTGACAGTATAATCATATTTAATGGCTTTGAAAGTTATTTTATCTACTGATATCCCGACGAGACTGATTCATATTTAAATTGTTAAGAATTTTCACTGGAACGACATAATGTTGCTCAATTTATAGAATATTTCATACAATTTAACCACAAGTACGTTAAAGTAATAATTAAATAATTTGCATATATTTGACATGAATTTCTAGCAAAACTACAATTAAACATAGCATTTGAATAATTCCAGTGTTCATTAGAAACATGAATATTAATATTTACCATTTACATGTCATGTTAAACTAGCAATAAGTATGTAATTCGTAGTATTTTATAAGTGTAAAAAAAAGCACACTTTTTTAGTTGACTCAGTATAGTCCCGTAAATCAAAGCGGAAACGTAAAAAAATAATTACGTGAAATTAGCCATACAAGGCGAGAAAACTTAATTGATTCATATGAACACTCCATCCAGTTTCCACTGTCTTTCACTTATTTAGTTCGTTCGTTGCGCTGTAAATGTGTTCGCGTGTACCTCAAGTGTAAAGAATAACAAGTATTGACTCATATTATGCTCACAGCTCGCATGCGTGGACTTAAATATATAATTCACATCTATACTTTTTTTTTTATATTTATCAAAAAATATCAATTTGTTTCGTCACGTAATTTAAATATTATCCACAACGTTTTTAGCAATTGGCATAAATTATACAAGTTTGAGTCTTATCTGAGTATAAATCTCATCGCCATTAAAATTAAAACAAATTTAAAACGAAAATCACTTTCTAGATTGCTTTGAGCTATAATAATAAGCTTGTTTATCAGTGGATAATAAGGTGATGATTGGTTGGAATAGAAACGAGAGAATTTTTCATGATTACAATACTAAAAGAAAAAAAATGAAGTAGCGTTGTGTGTATGTATGTTCAGGTGAGCTTAAAGAGAGGTGTTACATTGAAGAATTCTCACGAAATCCACATTGACACGACTAGTTAAATGTATGAAAATGCCATTCGTTGAACTTTGAGTCCATTCCGCTTATTCGATTCATCCGCAGCTATGTTCATGGTAGTGTTATATGATTACGGTATCCAATTGCAATCAATTGGTACCAACGTGAGAGCAATAAAAAAACTATATATAATCACTTCTCCCAATCGGTCCGGTATTGGTTTTCATCTCATGACCTTTCAATTATTTCTTTCCACACTGATTGTGAGCCATAAATCATTATTAATAACATATTGATGCTTTTATACGTATGCATAACGGATGTTCTCAGCTTTATCTTTCGATGCTATTAAGACATTCAAACTTACCATCAAATGGTGTCGGATATTGTTAATTAACTCCAACAAATTTTATATACACGTACTGATTTACTAAATTTAAATAAAACATTTTATTTTATTCTAAAATGTGTGTGTGTGTAGTTAATTCCCTTATGTAAAGATAAATGATAGGATAAAGAAATGAAGATATAGTTTTTCATACATATGTAGTACTAGGTATGTATAGAAAGGCGAACGATGAAAACGCGTAAAAAAATAAAGGTGCTAACAAGCAAGCTACCAATGCGTCAGTAACTTACATACAAAGCTCATATCAGCATAACAATACAGTGGTTGAGGTATGCACGGGCATGATGTACCGCTGTAATTGTATTGTGGTATACGGACGCAGTTATTTAAATAAACAGTACACGATCAGGGCACCGATTGTGGCTTGTTTTCTTGTTTATTTTGAAGTGTTATGGCGGGTAATTTCGTAAATTATCCCCCTGCGGGCTGAATTTGTAACTAAACTACGTATTAACAGCGAATCGAACGGCCGACTAATGTCTATCATTAACGCTAAGGTTCGATTCGTGTTGTTTGAATATGCTGACGTGAACGGGGTTTGCCAAAACGGACATAGATCGAATGATCAATCGATCGATCGATTCTATGTGATTGGCAACGTATTTCGAAAGTATCGCTACTCGCATTCCATCTGGCGTCAAACCACTAAAGCTTCCAAATACCCCTTCTATTTTAACAACATTTAACAAACAATAATGATGACAAATTTCGTCATTATAATATTAAAACAAATTACAAACAAATAAATATTAGAATTATACACACATTTTAGTAATAGTTTCTTGCATTGCTCAAATATATTGCGGTAAATTATTTTTGCTTATATAAAAATTATATGTATGTATCTTATTTTTTGTTATATACAGACACCTAATTGTCTAATTTTATTTTACCATGATTATACAGATTGTCATTACATTACAGCACAGCTATAGCTATAGGTTTCCGTTCTACATGAACGGAAATTATGCATACTGCTGTTATTATTGTTATTGGTTTTCATTATCATAAAGTCAAAAAAATTCATAATAACCGTCATTACAAGCGTGTTTTTCTCTAGTGTGCGATAGATAATTTTCACAAACATATAATTTTCACCGAATAACACACTGATATACATAAACACCTAACACTCACTAACCAATTAAACTAAATTTAAAAACTAAACTACGTTGCTAAATTCGTAAAAATTAATAATAAAATTTGCATGAATTATCAAATATTTTTTAATATTTTCGTTAGAAATCAAATCTTATTTTAATATACAATTTATAATTTATGTTTATTCAATTGAAATAAATAGTAAATAGACATTTTAGATTAGGGGTAAATACATTTGTTAGGAACTTGAGTTTTTTTGGAATTGTTTCGATCATTAACAAATACTGGTTTTAATCAACATATGAACACCTAAGAAAAATGTGTTTTAATTACAGTTTAAGTGACTGTAATGATTTATACGATAATTTAATGTACATGAAAATAAATATAATTCCCATCAATTCCTTATGAATAATTCGCATAGATAGTTCCATACGAATAACACCGTCCACGGTATTCCATTACAAAATGAAAACATGTAATTATATTTTCAAAATATCAGAAACCAGTCTCCGATTTATTATCCAGCTGCTGGACTGTGCCGCGCCCCGGCGATCGACGCAACAGATTCAGTGAATGCAAACGCCGGTGCATCACAGTCTAGCGTCGTGCCGATATTAAGGTATATTAGGTAGGTAGTTTTCTCAACTTAGTTAATCTATGTAATTATTATACCAGATCACCATTGCTCTGCAGAATATCGTATATATGTATATACAATAACAAAGTGAACATGTGCAATTATTAAATAAAAATCGGTTGTTTTTTTTACTATCAAATGCAAAATTAATATCTTTCACCCGAGTTGATGTGAAGTTTGTTACGCTTCTATGGGCAACTGTGATATGGGTAATTGTTGATCTTCGCTTCACGCCACTTCTTCACCAAAGCCTGTATTACAAAGACGATCCAACAGTAGGCAATGACGTCACTGGGCGACTAGTCGCGCATGTTTTGTGTACGGTGGTGTAATAGCGGCTTTGTATTCACTTGTACCTGGTGATCGGAGTGAAGTAGGCGTTTGGTGTTTTCACGTTTGTGATCCTGGCACGCCTGCCGGAATGTGAGGCAATATGTATTTTGTTATACTACGTGTGTATATATCTGAGAGAAAATTATTTGTTTTGCGAAATTATATGGTGTTTTGAGTTATATTTAGATGAAATTGATTGTTGTTATTTATGTCTCGTTCTGATGGTTATTTGTTGGTCGGGTGAGGGGAGAACAAAGGGTGGTGCCAATCATGTTTCCTTATTGCCTCTGATACTTGGCCAAACACCAATAAAAACTGCAACTGTAAAGTATTTATTTATTTAATTCCCCTCATTGGAAAATTATATTAAATTATAATAAATATCCTCAGAATGACAATATTTCATAAATATTTGTAGTCTCTTGTATTGGAATAAGAGTAAACTAGCACTTCCTATTCAACTTGTAGGTCATTTACAATAATTATGTTTATTATTTCACATAAATTGTTATAGAAATTATTTAGATCCTTAATAAAAAAATGCGATTGAAAGGTAAAATATGTTGTTCATGTTTAATTTGTTGTCGACATTAGCCGGCATGCGCCTAGTGGCCATATTATATATTAATTCGTATTTAATAGTAGTCCCACGGGTGCATATTAGCATGGTTAGTTAGTTAGCGTAGACTATAAGCGCTAAAATGAACAAACACTGATTACTCGCTGCACATGGTGTATGTATGTATGTATGTACCTACTCACCAAGCCAAACGTATATTAAATGCCCATTACTGTATATAAAGTCATAAGAAATTATCTTGCTTTAGCGTAAATTATCCTTGGTCACTTTATAGTATAAGTGCCCCGTTTCAACCGTGCGGAATTTGCAATTGTAATTAAGTGTATATCAACATATATATTTTTTAAAAACCATCACTCACAGTTTATCCCAAACTTATAGACATTACGAAGTCATTAGTACAAAACGTATTTTTTTTAAAGAAATTAAACAAGTTACAAAATAGTGCGAGGCCGTCCCTGAATGAAGATACAAACAAGACAGTGAAATATTTCGACATAATTCGAAAAAAAACTGCACCGCAATCTAATGAAATGATCGATTACACTAAGTATGATGACTGTTACACTACTCACATTGTAATCCATATCTAATTAACATGACTTTTACATTAGAAAAACTCATTATACAATAATAATTTATGTCACATGTAAACAAATTTCCAATTAAAATAATACTTGTTTTTATTGATACAACATAAAATACATATATATTATACATTATTTAACTCAATAATTTCGACAGCAATTACCGCTTAACGATTTAATCTAAATTAATATATAGCTTAAATTCACACTTAATAATTATTGTCGCATTATATAATCAAATATTTATTGCACTAATTAAGTGCTTGTTTGTTTTGTTGCGTGTATGCGTAATATGACCCGAATCGGTTTTTACTTTCTTATATACTATGTAATTAATTAGTTAACCTCGAAATTAATCAGTTTTTGGATAGATGAAAATTTAAATCTATATAAAATTCACGGAAATGTGTTTATGGTTCTTTAAGCTAGTTAGTCTTGTGAAGAAATGGGGGAAAAACTCGATCATGATAAAAATCTAATAGTCACTTTACGAAAAAGTTACATCTCTTTTTCATTGAACGTGAACAAAAAACCGTCCCCCCATGTGCAACAATTCCAACAATGTTTATGGGCACATTACCAAGAACCACATAATCAAACACTTCTCAGGACGTAACCTGGAACAGTGAGGTCGCTAGAGCCGTAGCCAGGTATGCGTGGACCCATGGGCCGGACCGCGAACGCAGGTCACCGTGTCCATCCGCCTATCACTGACGTACCATCTGACAAAACACAAGCACAGGCATCGGGGACCAACAAATGAACACTGCACAAACATCTGATAACAGAGTTGTATGACAACATTTCATAAGAGGAACAACCTTAACAATTGACGTGTGCTTCACTTTCAACTGTGTTACTACGAGATCTCTTATCGCGATTTGAACGCATTTAATATACCTGAACACACAGGGACGGCTGCGTTCCCGTGAATTATTACTATTCGACAATTGCTCAATTCCAATTAAAATGAACTTTTCCATCCATTTCATCTTATTTTCACAAAAACCAGCAATTTTTATTAAAAACAAATTACACATTCAAAAAAAAAAAACTAGCCATAAAACACACAAAATTTTTAATATAAATAAACAGCTTGAAGTAAAAATTCAAATACTTGTATATAACCTCAAAAAACATATTTTAAATAGAATACTCAAACCGGAAGTGCAGTCATTTTTACTTTCTTATACGCAGTATAAGTAAGTATTGTAATCATGAAAATTTTCGAACTCGAGAATTTAACGGAAATATACGTTTTGACCTTCCCTGAATCGATTCCAACTATTTTTGGAATGACGTCCGTTTGTGTGTATGTGTGTGTCTCTGTGTGTGTGTGTATGTGAGCGCTCTACAGCCCAAACGGCTAAAGGGAAAATTATGAAATTTTAAACTTAAGATTTGTATGTGCCTGGCACGAAAACCTCCTATTTTTGAAAACCATATTCCGACCAGAAGTGCATGTTTACCCTAATCATTTTTTGCAGTTTCTGCATTTACTCAAAAATGGTTACAGTTACAGAAAATTTTTGTGAACAAAAATTAATGATATTTATATTTAGCACAACTTTTGTTTGAATCTTTTTTCCAAAAAAAGTACTGGTTTCAAAATAAATTTCTGCTTGTTATATATATTGTTACATAAATCGTATCATCTGCGCCTGTCAATTGTTTAACAAAATAGACTTAAATAATTTGAAGTTTGACATTTAATATTTATTCTAAGAAACATAATTAGTGTAAAAGCGATCTAAAGGTTAGAACAAATATTATAAATTAGAAAAATAATGTAACTACGATATGGTTTAATCCATATGCGGATAAGAAAGCGGTGCATGACACTGCAGATATTTTATATTAATTATAACATATAAGGGTAGAATTAAAGATTAAAAGATGTAAATGGTTTCTACCACCCTTATTTATGTTTAATAAATCAAATTTGCATGTTATGATTTAAGTATGGAAATTTTCGAGACTAGATCTAGTTTTAAATCGAAAAGGATAATAGAATAGTTAATAAAAAGACAGATGAGGAGAAAATAAACAAAGCAGCGACAAATAATAACTTCAACACACCTCAAACACAAATAGGCATATGAATTCATTTCACGATTGTCCATTGTTAGTACGTGAGATGTGTTGCGGGAGATTGTGTTCAGCATCAGCATCAACATCCACCGGGATGGAGTGTGCGAGTGTGCCGGTATCTCGGTCAATATCTTTAGCCATAGTGAAGGTAATAAAACTGTTTACTGATAATATATCTTCGTGAACGAGGCGTGTAAATTACAATTAACTCGTAATTTATCACAGTTTTGACAATACAAATTACAGAGGGACCATGTTATTTAGTATATTATATATATACGTCTATATGTATCGAAAGCTACCTGATTATAGTCCATATTTTCACATCGTTTTCTACGAAATTGATCATTCAACTGTCGTCACCTTTCTTATTAGTTTTTTTTTTAATTTTTATTATAATCTAATCTATTTTATAAATATAAGCGTTTGTGTTTATAGAAATTAAACATATTTTATCACAAAACTTCGTTTAACCGTTAAGATACATAGGTGTGTTAAGAAATGATCGTGATTGTTTTAATTAAAATATTCGACATAGTTTTTAATTTATTGAACGATTAATATGGAGCTGATTTTTTCTAGAAATGTATCTATAATTATAATTTTTATAAATGACAGCTGGTGATTGTAGATCGGTATTTATTATTTCCGTAGTCCCCCCTAGGCGAGTAATTTTATTTCTCAATCAATTTTTTTCTTCCTCTTTCGACGCAACGCATATTTCGTGATACTTTAGCAGCTAATAATCAGTATGCGAAATAATTTTGCTAATTTAGTTATTAGGAGCATTGACGCGTGCTGCATATACAATGAATGTCTATTTAATATATAAATGTAAACAAAATTAAATCAGCGATTATAAGTTTAATGTTATTTTGAAATTTTTTTTTAGTACATTTTGGGCTAGTACAGCTTTATTGTTTCGACAAGCGATCGATTGTCATACGTAGCGAGTTATTGATGACCGTTTCTAGATGACACTAGAAGATGTTATCGGCACTCTTTTGTTTCGACAATCAATTATCTCTTAAACAGTTGACTGCGGCATTTTAATTTAATTAAAGCCACAATTTAAATCGATACATTTTTGTTATTCGTTTAATTACCTATTGTAATGACATTTTTTATTTTAATCGTATCCGCCCACTTCTCAATTGTATGACATGATTTAGCATGCAGTTTAACAATATTTAACAACATTTTCGCAATTTTTTTACTTTCTTATTTATGTTTATTTATAAGGGAACAATATTAACATAAAATATTACGTATATTTTCAAACTCAAATTTAGGGATAACTAATAAATAAAAACAGCGGTTTAATGTTTAATAGTTTTTATGCTTTAGTTCTTTATTTTCGTCGCCAGAGGCCAGCATTAGCTTGAATCTAGATATTCGAAATAAATACATATATAAAATGTATTTCAAATATTTACACGCAAAGTTTACTAATATAAAATGAAGTTTTAAATTATTAATTATTTTGAATGTTATTGTAAGTTTTAGTTTTCGATATTTTGAAAACGCAGGTGTATAGTTTCGCTTAAATGATGCGATTTGATTAATCTTTATTTATTTGGTAATCTAAAAGTCAGTTGATTATTTAAATAAACAAATCAAATAGATAGTGGCAAAAATCAATAAAGTTAATAAAATAGTATCTAAAATACTTATCGATAACTTTATGAACATTTCGTTAACGACAAACAAGCACGGTTCACGTAAACGTTTATAGATTGATATTTGATATAATAAAATGTTTTTTTTTTATATAAAAATGAATAATAATTCATGAAAAATTCAAAGAAACTTCAAAGCTAATGTAAGTAAACGATGTAATTATTTGAGTTATTTAATGTGTTGTATCCAAGAATTTTCAAGCTTATTAAGGAACATTCTGTGTGGAATAATTTTGAAAAGCGCAAAATCGAAATGGCTAGCAATGTTGACATTGGAAGTAATTATGATGACCCAGGGTCAGTAATGCTCCCAAGTCTTACTGGTAGGCAATATCGAATAAATATCAATGATTAAAGCCCTGTAAGATATTATTACAGATGAATCCTCCGATACAATTAGAGACAGAGAAAAAATGCTAATGAAAATCTATAAGGAAAAATATTTAACAAAAAATTTTCAACTTTTGTTATTATCTTTGTTCATCTTTATATTGCCAATATTGACAATTAGTCTTAGTGTAGTATACATGGTAGAAGGTTTTTGGAAACCTTTTTTTTTGTGCCTTGGTGCGGCACTAGTACCATCAATTATTTCAACAACTTGCAATCGATATTGGTGGGAATTTTATTGATTACTAAATAGAAAATGTGTTTTGCATTAGATGAAAATAATTTCAGGACATATCGATTTTATAAACCCGAGAATAAATGGAAACATATTCTGACTGGTATTGTGTTTGCAATCCTCAATATTGAAGCACTGTATTATTATTATAATTATTTACCAAAACAACTTGAGCGGAATAGAATTGAAAAGGGGGTTGTTATATTTAAGAACGACTGCTGTGATTTTCTATCTATTGCATTAGGTTTACATGGGCTTATCCAGATAGCAATCCTGGTTTATATTCAATATCTTATATGTATTGGAACGTGGTATATAAGTAAGTTTTTCTTTCTCCTTGCATCGCGTTCATTCTTTTAATTTTGAATTAAATATCTTGCATTTATTTTCTTATACAAACTTATAGGTTTTTATTTTTGTTACAAAAATTGTATGTGTGTGTATTTTGATAAATATTTTAAATATGTGATACTCGATAGTAATTTTCAAATGATTTTTTTAACTAGTGAATTTTTATGGTACTCAGACCATTCATTCAACATGCTCTCTTTTTTAGCTACATTGCAAATCATCATTATACTTGTTTCAATATGCTCCTGCTTGGTTGCTTTTTATTTTCACTTTATTAAATACAAATTTAATGTTGCTATGGGCAGCAACTGGCGAGTGAACCTTTTCGATTTTATACTTATGATTGTCTTATCAATTTTGTACTTATCGGATGGGTTGTTCGATTTCTATCTAATAGTGAGATACTTTTACGAATTACAATATATGTACGCGTGTTTGACACTGTTAATTATTATTGTGTCAAATATCGCCATAGGATGGATGTCATCGCATACTGTATCAATAATAAAGTAAGTAGAGATCACAAATTGAAACGCTAATAACAAACTGAATCCGAATAATCTTAAATAATGATTATACTTATTAATGAATATACGTATATTATTTAGACTTGAGACATACAATACTGTACTGAAATACCTGATGTATTTCATTGGTTTTGTACCAGTGCTTCAACGTAAAAAATGTTTATCTGAAAGGTTTTATGTAAAGGAATCGGAAATGCTGAAAGCTGATGAAGCAAAACAGTCTGAACATTTTTTTAAATTGATTGAAAGCGAATATAATATTAGTGCAACTAATACAATGGAAGTTTTAATGGAGAATTCGATGCAAATTATATTGCAGATTGCAATCGCAATCAATAATAAGGAACATGGTATGACGTTTAAAAATCTTACTCTAATGCATCTTTAGGATAGCAAATTAATATCGATATTATGTTTAATTAAGCGATAAATTCGTAATGGAATTGTGTTTACTTATTACATGTCTCGTCAACAGATTTAGTCAATATATTTATTATTGGCAGTAAATTGTTAATCAGCAGCTTATCGCTGGCCCTTTGGAACCGAAATGTAAGAATTTATGAAAATGTAATGCGTGACGATGCGAATACGCAAAATGAGCTTGACCCAATACGCTTATTTGAAAATGTTATTCTAGGACTGATTAACATATCAACAATTTGTACGTATTTATTAATCTATCCACGGTATATTTATATGTATAAAGCATATAATTGATATTATGTAAACATCCCATCAGTGCCACGGATAGCTATATTTGGTTTGTTTGCTTCGTTTCGTCCATCAGGTGCTGCAGTCTGGATTATCGTTAGTTGGGTAATTGTAATAATACATTTGAAGTGTCAAAGAACAGATGAAAGTCTAGTAGAATTACGTAAATTATTAATGGATGGAATAACTTATATATTCAAGCCGATTTTTGAATTTACTTGTTGCGTTGAAATGTGTTACTATTTTTTTTATTTGTTACAAAGTATCGTATTCGGTTACATTTGGTATTCATATAATAAATCTTATCCTAAATGTCTGATTTTTCCTTTAATTATACTAGCACAAATAATTGGATTTGTAGTGAATTGCGTATATATGATATGGTTGTCAAATAAGAAACGTAAAGCCAATATTCGATCAGCTGAGCTAGGTACACCAATCACAGCAAATATTGGCCATGTAGTACACTAACATTAAACAACACGCTGAACACTCCCTATATCTGCTCACACAATTATAATAATAGTTTATAAGAACTCACAATTCTTTTATTTAGATCAAAATTTTCATTCAAAAATATCTTATGTCGTTTGTCATTATTTTTCAACATATAATTAATATATTCATTTTCGAATACTTTTACTTGTAAATAATAATTTTTTATGTACATATTGGGATCATTATACATAGTAACGCTAGGAATAAATTATAAAAAGACTAACAATACTGTTGTTTCATTTGACTTAAGAGTATATAAATTAGGTTTTCATATGTATTATATCGTTCAAGAGAGCTGTATCTAAGTTTCTTACTATTTACAGAGCGCTTATTTGAAATTCGAAGTTGGCTGCGATATTATTTTAGGCTGTTATATTTCATTTCAACAATTAAATATGTTATATCCCCAGAAAGTACATTTGTATTTAAAATGAGCATGTCAATTTAAGTTAAGTTTCTTGGAGAAATATTAAGGTGCTTTTAAGTATAAGTCCTCGATAGTATAGTGGTCAGTATCCCCGCCTGTCACGCGGGAGACCGGGGTTCGATTCCCCGTCGGGGAGGTACTATTTTACTCCATAACCTATAAAATAATTTCATAACGATACTTCAATAGGCAAAAAAAGTAAGCACGTGACAAAAGACGCGGGGATCGAATTCGTTCGCTTTCAACGCTGAGAGACATGTTAACCTTATGGCCAGAATCGGCGGCTCATTTATTTTGAGACATTACACTTGCATTTGTCGAAAAATCAATGAAAAAATGAATGTGTTAGGGGCAATAGAATAACCTTTATGTTATAGTGTTATGCAATTGCGAACATCTCTAATAAAGCTATATTTTCAAATTGAAAATGCATTTTATGTTAAATGCGCCTCTGCACATGCGCGTCCATGCTCAATATTCTGCGTTTGTTTGGATTTTTACATTTTCTACAACGAAGCCAAACAAACGCAGCATATTGAGCATGGTCGCGCATGTGCAGAGGCGCATTTAACATGAAATGCATTTTCAATTTGAAAATATAGCTTTATTAAAGATGTTCGTAATTTCATAAACACTATAGCATAAAGGTTATTCTATTTTCCCTAACACATTTATTTTTTTCATTGATTCATCGACAAATGCAAGTGTAATGTCTCAAAATAAATGAGCCGCCGATTCTGGCCATAAGGTTAACATGTCTCTCAGCGTTGAATGCGAACGAATTCGATCCCCGCGTCTTTTGTCACGTGCTTACTTTTTTTGCCCATACATGAACAAGTGGATGTTTATATAACCTATATTTGTTTTCGACTGCCTTACTTATATACGTGCTGGCCTGAAAATGTAAATTGTATAAAAACATTGGTTGAAAAGAAACAACAATTTAAATAAATAACAATAGCAGAAGAATTTAAAATTTTATTAGGGGGAATATATTACATCGACATGATCTCTAAATGTGCTGCAAAACATGTATTGCCAAATCCGGTTCCGGATCCAATCAAACAATTTATAACAACGATTCGAAAAATTGAACAACATAATTTTACAGTTAAAAAAAAAAAAGATTTTCAATTGCCTCTATGATAGCACAACACTATCTTGCTTAATATACAAATCAAGTGTGTACTTTTGAAATAAGTTTTGTAGTACATATCCACCGAATAACTAAATGGTTAAGTATTCGCTTATAGATGTAATAAACCACTGGCCACAGCATGTGCCATTAACGTCTCAGCTGCTTGTTGCGTCTCTAATAGTATCCGCGTCTCCGTCATCCAATCGTATGCCACACACCTTGACGCCCCCTTCAATAAGTTCATATATTTTAGGGTTTGCATATAATTCCCACGGTCTAACCAATATCTAAACAAATTGCATACAGAGTAAAAAACATATAATTTGAATTCGTATAAAAAAACAAACCTCGCTCTTTGTAGAATATCATATGTATCCAGCTCACTGAAGTCTGTTCTCTCATCAGCCAATTCGGCTTGTGGAATCGGATTCGCTGCATTAATCAGCAGTATCGATTGCAGGAACGATAAAAAGTACAAAGGTAACCGACCACCAGTCTCTGGCACAAGAGCTAAACGCCGTGCCACACGTTCCACTTTGAGGAACCGTTCCCGGATTGCACCTTCAGGATACACACCACGATCTACCGCCTCATGAGGTATACCAGCTAGCACTGTAGTGACAAGTTCATCGCCTTCCGCTACAAAAAACAACACCATTTAATCATAAATCGCAAACACAACTTGTAACGTCATTGCAATAAAAAACACATTCTAAAGAAACGGAAGTATTTGAATCAGAGTAACTAAAGTAATTTCAGTAGATATTAAAGAATTATAAGGTAATTTAGATAAAACATACCAGCAGCTCGTTTAATGGCGTCTACCTCAGTTTCTAATGGTTTGATTTGCTCTGTCCACGGTATACCAGGTACACTCATTTTTACAGCTCTGTACAAAGCCTGGCATGCACTCCACAACACTTGAGACTGATGTGCGATTCTGTCCGATTCAACACGTTCTAAAAACATTAAATATAACATAATATATATCATATTCAAGCATCGAAATCGTCAAATGTATTTCTGTGAACGCAATCTTTAAATTAATAAAGACTGCTCTATTATGAATCTTCATATTTTTATATGATTGATGAAGTAAATTCTTCAAATAGTGTTAATATACCCATTTTTAAATAAATTCAAAATAGTAATGTAACAAATATGTTTTATAAATTATGTAAATTCGTGGGAAATTTTATTCGAAAATGCAGACTGGCGTAAAAATATAGGATTAAATTACGTTATAATGTTCATTTACCTTTTATTTCATCATCCACATCTAAGACGCAGCATTTGATTAAATTTTGGATTTAAGTTAAAATACAAAAGGTACAAACATAAAAACGATAGACGCGAACCATAACTACATTTCACTAAAAGTAAATCATAAAAAAAAAAAGACTTACCCATGATTGCATTCTTCATGCCCTTCATTCGCGCGATCATACCAGCCATTTGCATTTTATATTTGGCTTGCTCCATTGATATTTGTTCGTCCATCTTCCTGTTAAACTCTCGCTCAAGTTCAGCTTCCCTAGTCGCCAGCACATCAGTCAAATGATCGATATGTGCTTGTTCTTGACATTTCAACCGATGTCGCAATTCTTTTTCGGATTCTTTCCTAAGCGCTAAACACTAAAAAGCAAAATTATATTTCAATGATAACCAAACAAAAAAAAATGTACCTTTTTTTGGAAATCTTCAGCCAATTTTCTCTTCTCTTTCTCAATACCCTCATTGATTGCAGCTTCAACAATACTGAAGTTAGGATCCCCTTTGCGTGCAGCCTCAATGGCGTGCTTCAATTTCGTTTGTCCGATAGTTTCCACCTTGTTCAACTCCTTCTGGTAATAAAGCACATTGGCGAAAGCGTGTACGATAAACAAGTCCAAATCAGACGGTTTTAGTGCGAATTTCTTTTTGTTTATATCGAATTCGGGGAATAAGATCTCTAATTCGTCGATGAAATTACAACGGGCTGCTTGGACTTTCTTCCAGTATTTCTCGGTAACTTCAGCTAGTACGCGCGCTTTTTCATAATCAGTTCTAGCTTTGTAAATGTCATCTTGCGTACGCGCGATATTACGGCGCACGGTGGCTTTTGCAACATCTGGCGCATCGAGATCTTTGTCGTTTAAAATGGCTTCAAATCTAATAATGCGATTAAAATTTGTTGCTGAATAATATTAAATTTAAATATATATTATTAACTTACAGTTGAAGATCTTTCTCAGCTTTCTTAGCGTTGTCTTCTGCTGATTTGAGAATAGCATTTTTCTTCTCCGTCTTCTCTTTCAATGATTGCCAAATTTTGGGATCTAGTCTATCGACCGAGTTTTCAACAACGATTTCAATGTCATTGTTATAGTCTTGCAGTGCTGTAAGTGCATGTGTGTATTCCCTAACAGCGATCGCCGCTGCTTCGCCGATTTTCACTTCAAGCTCGCCCAAATTTTTTGGATGGTACGCTGTGATGACTTCGAAATGTTTCGGTTTTTCAATAACTAAACAATTTTAGACAAAAATACCAATTACTTTAATATAATCTAAAACGACATTGAAAAAAATCGGATTATTAATTAGTAACAATAATACAATAACAAAACATTAGGATTGTTTTTTACCGCTTTCTACAGTCTCGGCATCTTTTTGTACACGAATTTCATTGAATGTTTCTTCTTTTTCTGGTTTGACAAGGGTAGGAAACACAGCACGGGGTGCTAAACACAAACATGGAAATTCGTTGTTAGTAAACGAAATTTTAATTGTATTCCTGTTAATTAAAACTCAAAACAATTGTTGATTGAACATTGAAAATTATTTGTACCATTGTATTTTTTTTTTTTTGGGGTTATACATTATTTGTTGCTTTTTCAATTCGTTGATGAAAACTCAATTAAAATATTTATTATTATATTAAAACTAAAGATAAATTATATATATTAAAAAATTTGCGCAAGTAAAATAGTTGTAATTTTCTAAAATGACTTTTTAAAATTCTTTCTAACAATTTATAAAATTAACATAATAATTTTTGTTTTATTAAACTAGTTGAAATAAATTGTTTATTTGCGTAGAAACATGATTAACAAAAATAGAATAATGAAAATTATTGAATGAAGACACAATTAATAAAACAATAAAACAAGATTATACAAAACGTATTTAATCATCGGACTTAGGTTTGTACATACGTGAATATTCTGATTCGTGATCTGAGACCTTTTTCTTATTTTTACCATCAGACATGATCATATTTAGAAGTGCGTCTTTAAAGCACATCAGCGAATCGTAATACGATCGTTCTTCTTCGAAGATGACTTTGAAGAACTCATCGGCGAATGGGACGTTTTCGCCCATCATGCGTCGGAAATCGGGATCATATTTTGCGTAGCCTATCGTTGCAGCGCTGGCAAGCGTAATTGCTGCAATTGTATATGCTGTACCGTGGCTTGCGTCTTTTCTCGGTCTGGGCGGGCATATTGGAGTTGATTGATTATTGGAATAGTTTCGAACTGTACAATTTAATCGTGTGATACCGAATCTACAATTCTAAAAAATCAAATATTCAAAAACATATTAATAATATCAATATTAAAAAATATACTTAAAATACAATAATTTTTATTATTCATTAATGCCCTAACTAAAACAATATTAATCTAATTCAACTAATATTTTTATTTAAGTAGTATTAATTAATATTACTAAAATAATTTAAAGCTAATTATTTAAATGTTTTGTTAATTCATTCTAAGATAACTAATTTAGTTTATTTAGTGCATAATAATACATGTCATTTTTCATGATAAAATTATAATGTTGTAAATTTATGAATTTGATTTTGTAAATTGCAGATTAATGTTCTAAAATCTAACTCGAGTATAAGTATGAATTTTTACGAAAACTATAATAAAACTCAATTAGCAATGCTATCTTAATTTTTCAAATGAATAATAAATAATTTTTATATTCCAATCGAGTATTCTAATTGTAATAATAATTTATTTTAGCCCTAATCATAGAGCATGGATTTTCAATAAATATTTAGTCGTACTTTTAATCAATATATATATATAAAAGACAAAACAGTTTGTCAAATGAATGAAATCAGAGCATATAAATAATAAAATTATACCGATGACATAACACCGTGCATTATTTGACACTTGTGATATCAAAAATGGCAATAATTAATTTGAAAAATTACTTACTCGACTTAATGATTGTTGCGGTAATTTCAGTATAAACGTAATCATTTTGTGGCACGTCAATGTTTTTCGAACACAACCTTTAAAACAAACACATAAAAACAGTTCACGATCTTATACACTATGCCCAGTCCCCATTGAACGCATTGAACGGTCAGCCGAAAGATGTTGAGGTTGGTTGTAAGAGGTACGTGAATTTACATATATATTTTACAAGGATTTTGATCTATTTGTAAGTGAGGTAATTACTCAAGAAATATTATTATAGGATAAATGAGAATCAATCTTGCTTCTGTCAAATAAACTTTAATTTTTAACTTTCTATTGTTTCTCGTGCGTATAGGTTAGGATTTAGTGATTTTTTTATCATATTGGTCACGTCGAAGTATATGTTAACAACTTCACAAGACTTCTTTCGCATAGGACTTGCAATGCGTTAAAGAAAGACATGTATAGGTAGCGTGTAACATTTACTAAAATGTTTTAGGGACAAAAAATCATTTTTATTATATAAACGCTAAAATTGATTTTTTTTCCATTATTAGAATTCCATGTTACGCTTATGATTAATTATGTATTAAATAAATAAAAACTCACATGTAGCCCAAATATTTTTTTGTAATACATTATTTTGAATTTTCCATTACATACTTTCCACATTATACTCTCATTTTTGAACAATTTGACATTTGAATGGATATATTTGTTTTTCTAATCAAATTGCTAGATTATTATGTTTTTTGTTATTTATAGCACTTACATGTACAAGATTCCGGACCGGTAATTTATTTACTGAGTCTGCTCCGAAATGTCTTGTATCATCTAGTCATCAATACCATAATATATCATCGCCTATGCACGAAAAAATCGTTAATCCACTAGTTTCGAATCGGAAATTATTGGAACACCCAATTATTTTACATATCGGGCAAAATATAACGAGACCCTTGACTAAATTCTCGTTGCAAACAGGTAAAAGGAAAACGTCGAAGGCTGTTTTAAAACGGTTTTATCGACTAGATTGGGGTGGATGGATTCGCACGAAATGTGGGCGGCATAAGAAAATGTGGAAGAAAACTGAAGCGAGGAAACGGCGATTGCGACAACATGTTTTGGTGAACGGCACACAGAGTTGGTTATTGGATAAAATGGTCACTAAATATTGGCGCAAACCGAAATATTACGTTGATGATCCTTATGAACCGTACCACCAAAGAGAAGAATTTTATATCACCCGTAGAAAACCAGCATAACTAATATTTAACCAATTATAGATTATAATAATCCAACAATTATGTATATATATATAAGTATTAATTAGTTAAAAAAAAAATTTTAACTAAGCAATAATTAAATGATTTGTTGTTCCAATATACGTAACAAAAATATAACAACCTTATTTTATTTATATAAGTCAACAATACATACAAATAATTCGAGCGTAATAAAAGAATTTATAATTTACTTATTAAAAAAAAACACACCGAAGGAACATCACTAAATAATTAAAAAAAAATCATATAACTATTTATTTCTAAAAAAAAACATCAAAACACAAATTACAATTCATAAACGTTAGAATGATTTCATATCCGTGATATTTTACAACTAGTATAAAAATATCAAATACAAAATTAGTAGGTATTTATAACAAAAATACATATTTAATTCAATTTTTATATTTTAAACAACGACATTCTTCATCCGTCCAATTCCTTGAATTTCACTCTCAAGCACATCACCAGGATTTAAGAACTCCGGTGGATGTCTATGTAAACCCACACCGGCCGGTGTTCCAGTTAAAATAACATCACCAGGATATAAAGTCATTATTCTGTAAAAGATCATTGTCACCTTATGGTAATTAAAATAAATTTATAAGTACTTACTGTGATAGGTACGCAACGAGAAAATCAATTTTGAAAATCAACTCTGACGTGTTCCCATCTTGTTTCAATACGCCATTGACCCAACTTCTAATTTGTAAGCAATGCGGATCGGAGATTTTATTCTTGGTCACAACGACAGGACCAAGAGGGCAGAATGTGTCCATTGATTTGCCAAGCAAAAATTGACCACCGTTTCGTTTCTTTTGCCAATCACGCGCACTTATATCTTGTGCAATTGTGTACCCGAACACATGATCGAATGCCTTGTCTTGTTGGATGCATTTTGCTTTCTTACCGATGATTACACCTAATTCTACTTCCCAGTCTACACACTATAATAAAAGAAGTAACATATAAGATAAAAGTATAATCTACATAAAACATACATGAGATAATATATATTGTCAATATTGCAATAATAGACCATGGAAATCTTTAGAATTGTTTAAATAGAATTTTATGTGTTTTAATTTGGAATCCTATATGAGATATAGAATACAGAACCCAGTAAAATGTATTGTTTCCAATATACCAAATAGAAATAAACATATTTCTGCAAGAGTATCGTAAATAGGAATGAAACTAAAATACTAATATAAAAATCCATGAAATTGTAACTATTTATTTAATAATTGGGAATGATAAGATCTATTGAAGTATCTTTCGTAAAACTGGGCTATGAAGAGGCCAAATACGGATCGATACCTAATATGGAATATCCACTAGTTGGTAACACTGGGAAAGTAGGGTTATTAGGAGCATAAAACCAAACACTAAACATGCATTTCCAGTTCAGTTGACTGTTAACTGTTAGCAATTTCAGTAGTTATAGCGTGCTTTACTTCTTCAAAAATTAGTTTATTTCCCTAATCAAAAGGTAGGCTTCGAAACAGACATTAAATAGTACTATTAACATGACAATAATAATAAATACGTTAATATTAGTATTCCATATTTAGCAATACTTTTATCAGATCAATTATTGTAATGCTAGGCAACATCAACTTATCAACATGTAGACTATTCCATATTAGAAACATGAAACATGACGTAGTTGTAGCGACTTTCAAAATATTATATATTGATAAACTTTAAATTAAAACGTTATTAATCATAAAGATTTACTAAAAATTACTAGTTAGGATAAAAATTGTTATTTTTTAATAAACATTTGAACCGGAAGTGCATGTTTACTCTTGTCTTATTTGCACTTATATCCATTGTTTGAGCATATACATGCACTATTTTGTCAATAATGCCCGGCAGCATATTAAATATTAGATAAAAATTCTATATTCCATGTGCCATTATCGACCACTTGTTTCCTAAACGGTTTAGATACGTAGCGACCATTTAGAAATACGAATTTTTATTTATAGAAATGGATACAAAAACCATCAGAAAAAAACCGGCAAAGAAAAGGAAACTAAAGAAACCCACGCAGAAACGAAGACAGTGGAATAATGAATCAATGCAAAATGCGATTCGCGCAGTTAAATATCAAAATTTAGGCTATCAAGCAGCGGCAAACAAATACAACGTGCCTACAACGTCTCTATTCCGGCTTTGTTTACTCAATAAAGAAGTTACGCACGAAAAAATCAAACCGAAATTGGGCAGAAAACCAATTTTCCCACTAAAACTCGAAGAAGAATTAGTTGATCACGTGCTACAAATGGTACGTACACGTCCGAATTTCACGAATTTCGATGTGAAACGATTAGCCTTCCAATATGCGGAGACCAACAATATACCTAATTCATTCGCGAAGTGTAAAGAAGCAGCTGGTCAACGTTGGTTACAGAATTTCAAAGAACGCCATAAAGACAAATTATTCATAATAAAAGATAATACCGATGAGGAAAACATTACGACAAAATGTAATGAAGAGTCAATGAAAACTGACGTAGTACGTGAGAAAGAGACAAATATTTTTAATGCACTTGAAACAGTGTTACCACCTCACGAAATCGACATTATTAAAAGAAAATTTGGACTAGAATTAGTTTCTTCACCAGAGCTTCAAAAAAATATTGTCGAAAATATACTAACCATGGAACAAACATCACAAAACGAAATAAAACACATAACAGAAGCTCAAGAAATAGAACATAAATTTAATAGGCATATAATGGAAAAGAATTCATTTACCAATCATCAAAAAGATAAATTATTATCGAACAATATCGAAATTGACGAAGAACGAGATAGTTTGATAAAGAATTTAGATACTGATATTGAAATGAAGATTGATATGCATTGTATAAGGAATATAAATACAGTTATTATAAACGATGAAACAGACGATGAAATAATGGAAGATATGAATATGGATATAGAAGAAGAAATAATGAAACTAAAACAGAATATTGAAGAAGAGCGCAAGTGGGTTGAAGCATCTATAGAAGATGATATAACATTCGTGCAAGCGAATAATTCAGATCAGAATAACGATTTAGAACGCACATCAATTTTATCTCGCGAATTAGAGCAACAATTAGACGAACAAATCTTGATAATGCAACAAAAATATTCAGAATATTCAAAAGATGATTTAAAACGAGTTGCATTCCAAGTAGCTGCATCTCATAATATATTTACTAAAGAATCCACCAACAAAAATACGCAAGATTCTGCAGATAACCATCAAGAAATATTACCAATTACGAAAAAATCACCGCTTAAGAATAAAAAAACACCAGATAAAGAAATAAACAAGCGACATACGTGGGATGAGGACTCAATGAAATTAGCAATAGGTGCAATAAAAGATAGAAAAATGGGTTATAAAGTCGCGTCAGATTTTTTTAACGTTCCTAAATCGACTTTATATCGATTAGCTGCTAAAGTTGATTATGACTCGAATGCTCCTGTCAAAGTGAAGTTAGGTAGGAAACAAGCATTTACACCTGAAGAAGAAGAACAGCTCACCGAACACCTATTGGTAATCGAGCAAGCGGTAAATAAAAATGTGAAAAGTTTGGCTAAGAGAAAATCGAATAAAAAACGGTGTTTTAGTTGTGTACAATGTGACAACTCTGACTCATAAAGTAGTATGATTTAGGCACACAATGTAATGTAAGGGTTAAAAATTACTTTTTATATTATATGTTCAAAATAGAAAATAAAATTTGTATTCCAATATATTATCAATAAATTTTAAGATAATATTTTAGCGGTTAAAAATAAAATTAAAATGCATCGCGCATGATTTCGTAATTGTTGACAAAAAATATTCCCTAGCGATGATCTTCCATGCATATGCGTTAGCAAGGTCGCATATTATTATTATAATAAATAGATAATAATTTTTTATTCAACAAACATTTTGCAATCAAAAATAAATTAAAGTTGACATTGATACACCTCGAATATATTTTGAGTTCGGCAAATAAATCTAAAATATACTTACATCGCTAACTTGTGGTATAACAATCTCGTCGTACGGCCCAATAATGCATGATGAGAATTTGCTGAAAAACATCGGTTCATCCGGATACGGTTTGTTTTGTTCATCACAATGACCTGTATAGTTCAAACCCACACAAATGACCTTATCAGGTTTCGAGATAGGCGATAATAACTTGACATCAGACAAGGCAACAACTGATTTTCCTGATGCAATTATCCTAAAACAACAAAACATCTTATAATAAATACAAATTAAATAATATTTTTAAATTAGTCACAATTTACAGTCTAATATAAGTAAATTTCGTTTACGAGAACAAATCAACCAATGATGTTTGAATGAGTTTACAATAAATATGAACACTTTTTAACCTTTTGACCATAACTATTAAAAGTAATGAATAAAGTATAGATTGTATTGTAATAAATGCAAATGGCATCAATAGTCAACAATGCAAATTTGTAGACGTAATACATATAAGTTAATAATTTCATTGAGCTATTTCAGTATTAACATTATTTTAAATGATTTATTTATAGTTTCTTTTTGTGTATATATAAGAAAATGCAGTACGTTTTTCTTAAAAGATTTAACACTATCAGAGAATTCTAAATTTATAACATGCATGACGCAATAATTGCATGACATAAACAATTTACTTATAAAACTATAAAATATTATTGAAAAAACAAACACTTTTTATGCGAATTATGGTGGCTCACATTAAATGAAATTATATAAATTGTAAGTTCTTACATAAAAAATAATGTATTGGGTAACAATGTGAACTTAAAAATAACAACTTTCTATATTCATATAAGTAGATTCATTTTATATTCAACTTTAACGGTGTTATTCACCTTGACTGCAAGATATCTACATATATTTATAGTCAATATTTTGTGAATTCCTACTGAATGCATGGATAGTAATTAAGTCATGTAATTATTCCTTCCTCATTACTTACCGCAGAAAACCCAAATTATATCCAAAAATCTTATATCTATATTCAATCTCCAGAATTAATGACAAAATTGTTGAGTTTTAGCGTCACAATATACATTTTAAGTAAGAAATAAATAAGTAAGAGCTAAATAACAAAATAAGTATAATAACAGGGAAAATAAAACAAAATATAGTTCAAAAATAATTTTTTTTATATTGTAAATAAGTGAAAATTAATATTCTAAACATGTGGAAAATATAAAAATAACGATTAAAATAAATAATGTTATCTTATGATATGGTGTGGCTCACCTTCTCGCAGTATTCCTAATATCTTTCTCCGATGCTAAAAACTTAACCAGCGAGTTTGGTATGGAGGAATCGACAGCACTTAAATCGAATATATCACTATCACTAGAAATTTGCGCCCCTAAGTGCTGCACGCCACCGTTGCACGTTTTAAATTGCACGAACCGCATGTTAACGCGGCTACTAACACTCAAACACCTTTTATCACTGATACTACACTTCAGCGATAATGTTTTAGTCGCCAGTTGTTTGAACGTATTTAAATTACGCTCAAACACACCAGCACAACTCAGCAACATTTTACTCGAATTCAATGCCATATTTATAAAAGAAAATACGATTAATTACAATTGTAAGCGCGAAATTTAAGAGCGAAACGATTAATTTTATATGAATCCTAGCGTCTAGAATTCTAGATGTGCTATGTGTAGCTACTCATAACGCGGTGTCTGCAGTTTTGTGTCAACATTTTACCAATAATCAACTAGACTTTACAAAACAGAAACTTTTCGAGAACGTGTTCCCACCACCGCATGACACAGAATAGAATTTTTACAGTTATCGTTATCTGTAGACCGAATTATCACTGGATTGTCGAAAACTAAGCAACCAATAAGAAAATATCTGCACTATTTATTTTTTAGATTATTATGAGTAATATCTTATATTGTAAATTATAATAAAATGTGTTTAAATAGTTTTATTATTGTGTTAAGAAATTTTATAAACGGCGGTAATTTTAAATATTGAAAGTGTTCTTATCTTTGTCTATTGTATTCGCGCGCTTTTAAAGTTCGAAGTCTTCTTATTCTTTGGTTGTATACAACAACTGACAACAAGGACGAGTTAAAAGTCCGGGACGGAACGAAAAGGCAAGTTTGATATGAATTTAATGTATTAAAATAGTATTTATATATATATATATATTTTTAGAAATTATAAAAACTAGAATTATCGTTAATTAGAAAATGGGTAGACGGAAATCGAAACGAAAAGCGCCACAGAAGAGAAAAGCAATAGAACCACTTGATCAACAGTTCAACTGCCCGTTTTGCAATCACGAAAAGTCTTGTGATGTTAAAATGTATGAAAACGTTTATGAATTATTAATTAAATAAAATCAATGCTTTACTAGTTTTTTTTTGGGGTTATATTTTGATTCTAAATAAATTTTTAGGGATAAAGGACGAAACACGGCTAGGATAACATGTCGTGTGTGTTTAGAGGACTTTCAAACAACAATAAATTTTTTATCGGAGCCAGTGGATGTGTACAACGACTGGATTGATGCGTGCGAGTCTGCAAATTAATGTTCATTTCATAGCTCGAATATGTCATTTTTTTCATCTCGATTTCTATCGCACACCTCACCATTTTATATTTATGTTTATATAATAATTAGATTTACAAACATAACTATAGGTGACTGTTTCGGCATTATGTTATAAGACGCCATTGATTATCTAGTTTTTTCCGCAACTTATATACTGTAATTTTATTAAAATGTATACTTATTGTTGTATATCGATTACCAACAAAATAGTATTACTAAAATAAATAAATCACACATTTCCAGATTTCACACAATAAAGTGCAATCATCTCGTAAACAATTTGCCTATTTAATAAATTTTATTTATAATAAAACGTGAAATTATTCTAATAATTTCTATTTAAAAAAAAAACTCTTTATATATACCTTTCCACCAATCAAATAACTGCGTAGCTTCCCGCGTTTAATAGCAGCCATTGCAATTAAGTAGCTCACCTAAAACACCGAATTAATAATATTCCTAGTATTGCATTCTTCTAGAATCATACACAATATATTGTAATTTTTATTTAAAAAACAGCTTCTAACTTAATAATTACGTCCACAAATATATTATTACCTATTTATAACTAATAACGAATCCTTTTTTTGTGTTGTATATATAAATTCTTATTCTCAATTTCGGTAATTTTATTGTAATCTTATTGGTAACAGTAAAACTTTTGAACTATCCGTGCAGACTCACCCTAAAACCCTTGATTCGCGAGCGTTAGCGTCAGTTTGCCGAAAACCTTGGGAATGCATGGACGTATCGCGTAGTGTTACGAATTTCTGGATTTTTGCGTAAAAGTTTTCTACTTGTCTCACAATACAAAGCGCATTGTTTTACTAAGCGAAAGTGTTTAAAATCAAAGAACTATATGTTCTGAAAAAATTTGATTTTAATTTTTTTTTGTGGCTAATTACATTTTGATTAAATTTCGTGTCTATTGTTATTTGTCAATAATGTCGCTGTACATCATGAGTTTTGTTATTGCTGTGTGTTGTGCAGTGGTAACGCTTGGACTTCAGTGCATCCAATGTGGCCAGTACAATGAAGGTGTTGGGTCTATAACACCGTGTATTAATTACACTCACATGAAATTAATAGATTGTCCGTCTTTGGAATATGCTTCTTGCATTGTAAGTTGTTTTATTTTTCTACATTATTAGAGAATATATCATAAATGTCGAACATCTTCATTCAATAATTTGTTCCGCGAGCGGCACATTTTTAAATATTTTTATTTAAAAATACCCATAACTACTAATATACGCTAAAATACAATATATACCCACCTATTTATCAATAGGGTCTTGTGGCGCAACGGATAACGCGTCTGACTACGGATCAGAAGATTCCAGGTTCGAATCCTGGCAAGATCGAATGTTTTGGTTAATTACACCCTGAATATTCAAGGAGTTACTTAATTAATTATTGTCTTTCTCAAATTACTTATATATTATTTTCGCTGTTACATCTTATTATTATTAAAATAAGAATAACGTAAATAGCTGTAAAATTTGGGAGAACAATTTTATGTACTATAATATTAACTTATGTATGATAATGTACTTATTACTGTTCAAATGTTTGCTCTTGACTATGGTAATTTGCAAAAAGGAACATTTCTTGTGTAAATTATTCATTCGTCAAGACTCGGTGCGATTCATATTTTGAATACGTTTACCTTACAAAATTCTAATTAGCATATTTTCTTTTAAATATATTTCTGTAATATTTTTAATGCCATGGAGTTTGAGTCCATGCATTTTTATGTAGGTTTACAAATAACGTACTTTAAAGAGTAAACTTTTAAATCGAAAACCGTTTCCTTCGAGTTACCCGTGGGAATAAGTCCGGCAAACATTTACAATAGGTTTTTTTTTATATACTTTGGTAGCATCATCTATTCATCTTAAATCAATATCAAACGGAAATTGATTTAGTTCTTTTACCGGGTTGTAATTTAGAAATTGTGCCATAAAGCACATAATGGAATAAAGTCGGAAGGGTTTTGGTCATTTGAAAAGAATGTTGAGATGGGTGGAAAACGTGTGAAAATGCAGAATTCCTTTTGGATTAAAGTGATGAATACGCTTTAAAACGAGCTTTACAAGTGTGTGTGACATGAGTGATATTTATTATTAAATTTCCTGCCTCAAATTACTTTATGATCTTTCAAATGAGAATTTTTATGATATCCATAATTTTAAGTTTCTTCTTAAAGTTACATATTAAAAAGCGCAGCTTTATTAAGTTGGGAAATGCGAAATAATGCCTCCTGTGAGGATTGAACTCACGACCCCTGGTTTACGAGACCAGTGCTCTACCACTGAGCTAAAGAGGCTCCTTTTTTAAAAATCAATCATTTTTTGTGCGAAAATTAATTATTTGCTTAACAAAATAACGCCTCAATCAAGGCGATTCTTCAAATTTCGGTCTTCAATCGATTGAATCCTGCAAACAGTTCATGTTTACAATACTCGTAACAAAGTTACCGCCGAGAAATATCTTAGTTTGGAAGGGATCGCGATGTGGATAATGTGACCTGAATTCTATTATATAAAGACAGAAAGCTCCATATACCTTGTTAAAAAGCTCCATGACTCTATGATAGGTTGAGGATGTACGAAAACGTAAGAGTAAGGGCCAATTTATTTCATGTCTACTCACAGAAAGTAAAAGGGTGCATTTCATTCTTAAATTCGTGTTTATTTACGTAAAACAATAAACAATTTAAATAAATAATAACGATAAATAAAAACACTCGGTGTAAGTTTTTTGTTTATTTCTAGAAATGTTAATTTAGCACCCTTCTCTGCTTTGTGTTATATTTCTAGATTTTCAAACAATGCCATAACTAGAACAGCTAGTCAATCTGAAATAATCCCATACCTGAACCAAATTTGACCCTAATAAGATGAATTCCCAAAGTTTCCGTACCCGCCATAATATACCTCTATTATAATCTGTCTCCGACAAAGTTTTATTTTCCTTTCTGGATTATCCATCATTTACTAATTCCATACCTTTGAGAAAGAATTTATTGTAATTCTTCTATTACAGTTATTTATGTAAGATCATTGTACATTTTGTAGTATATAAGCTTGAAATTTGTAATTGAATGTCAGACCTGAAGATGGTGTTATAACCGAAACTAGTCGTCTCTATTAAATATATATATTGTGAAACATACACCGAGTGCTTTTATTTATCGTTATTAAAATGTTTCACTGAGTGGCAACATCATCTATTAATGTTATTAAATAAATAATATTTGCGTTTGGGCAATCTAGTCCATATTTAATACAATTTATTTATTTACAGAAATATGTCAGTGAAGGAACAACAATCAGAGACTGTGTACGAAAATGCGTCGAAAAAGGTAACATACATTATGCACATTTACTCCCCCATTTTATTACTAATCTTGTAGTAGCAATCGTGAATAAATCGATGTGTTTTTTAGTATAAATAATTCGATAATATTTAGTAATTTTAAGCGAGCGTTTTTTGTAACATACACATTTTTAATTGTAATTGTTGCAATTTAATATAAAATACGTGAAGTATTATCGCTTGCGTATGCACCATTTCGCGCAAGTGTAATATATACTCATAGAGCTGCATTAATTTGAGATAGTCTGTCGTCTCCCAGGAAAGGTGTGATTAGTATTATAACTCGGTCAAAATCCTTTGCGAAATTACTGCAGATAAATAAAAAATACTGGGAGGCTAGTGTAACTATCTTTTATTATTATATTACACAAAAATGCTTAATGGGTAATTTGTTTTTAAAAAATAGACAACGGAATTTATTCTGTTGCGAATCTTGTGTATGAATATAATTTATGCAGTTGCAGAAAATCCGTTGTGTACTATAAAAGCGCTAACTTAAATTATATTCTGATTTTAAATAACTTTACCGCGAAACTTTCCGACAATCTGCAAATGTATAATTAATATGTAACATAAATGTTTGGCAAGCCTCAAGAGCGTAATGTTTTATTCATCCTGCTTTATAAGCTTTACTACTTTTAACGCCTAACAAATTAAAATATGTTCATATTTACGAAACACATTGATTATCTTCTCAAAAATAAAAGCATTTTTATGTTAGTTTCCTGAACGACAAATTCCGAGATCGCAAAAATGAGTAATTCCAACATCTTATACGTGTAGCGCAATTTTCGTTTTCATAACGTCATCATGTTTCGGCATCCTACTAAATAAAAATTCTATAAATCAATGAGCGTATCATACGCTCTATATAAAGTAGAACATATTTGTCAACTCCACTTTACGCGAAGATATATTGAACGTTATCGGGATAAAATAAAATACAGCAGTACCCTTTCATCTCATAAACAACATGCCATATAAAACTACCAATATGTATATTGCAGTAAATGTATATTTTGTGTAATCAATTATAAAACCAATTGCGCAGTACCATATATGTTTCTTATTTATTACTATTTTGCTGTTCAATATGGTTTATTTTTTTATACTATTGAACGTAATTGTATTCAAAAAATACTTTGGAATGTTTGCGACAATAACAATAAATTTACTGCGTTGATTCATGTAGAGAAGTTCATAACTCAACCATATTTTGTATGAAGAAACCCAAGTATATTAAACACTATATCACATTTTAAAATACGCCAAGTAAAATATACGACAGACGAAAGTTTACACAATAAAATTCATTCAATCAATCAAGATATATTCAGCGTATTATGTCAGATAGTGTAGCAATGCAGTTGTAAGCTGGTATTCTTGGCAGAGATATTACTTTTAAAGTAAATTTTACTTCACATATTTCATTTTCTAAGAAAATTTATTACGCAAAAAGCACTTTGATTTCGTTTATAATACTAAATAGTAAATAAGTATCTGTTATTTTTAAGTTCTTTAAGCGCGATATTTAGTTTTATTTAATAAACAAAGTAAAAATTAATTGCATCGGCCGGGAATCGAACCCGGGCCGCCCGCGTGGCAGGCGAGCATTCTACCACTGAACCACCGATGCTTATAACTTAAGCCTTCTTAGTTTCTTTCGACGCAACATTAATATGGAAATAGGACAATTAAATTACATAATCACATCGTGATTTGTAGGGTAATTAATAAAAAATTAAGTTGCAATTGGTTAGCAACTAGGCCCCGGGGAGATTCGAACTCCCGATCTCCTGTTTACTAGACAGGCGCTTTAACCAACTAAGCCACGGCGCCTTACAACAATTTAAGTATGTGTTGTAAAGTGATTGTATCTTTGGTAAAATAACATATAATATGATGCCGTGACCAGGATTCGAACCTGGGTTACTACGGCCACAACGTAGGGTCCTAACCACTAGACGATCACGGCTTATTGATCTCATATGCGAAATTGACCCTCATTAAAAAAATTGTGGTGAATAATCACAAAAAGGAATTCCGATACCGGGAATCGAACCCGAGCCTTCTGGGTGAGAGCCAGATATCCTAACCACTAGACAATACCGGATCATATAAATGAGAGGTTCTATAAAGATATAAAAATTCTAAATATTTAATTGCTTTAAGACAAATTTCGCGAAATTTCGCGATTACATTCAATTTTAGAGCTTTCATTATATTGTTTTGAATATTTAAATTTCATGGCTTTACTGGGTATTATTGTATATTTATCTGCAGGAAGTTGAGAAGTTTCCGTTCGTGTATTTAGCAGCTAAAGTGCACGCATCACTTGTTTTATAAGCATTTTGCTATCATTTTGGTAATTAGTACGCAATCATTAATTCAGTGTAACTACTTACTCGCATCTTCGCACCCCTCAACTAACATCACCATACTAATCTATATTGTGTGTCAGCTGGCATTGAAACAAGACTTGCGAGTTATATTATAACCAGGTTAAAAGTGAAATCCATCCTTGCATGATGTGCGATTAAAGCAGCTCTACATTTTATCTACCTCATTAAAATATCCATAATAGATTAATGAATAATAGATTAAATGTAAAATAAATCACGCTGTAAATAATAAACAATTATTAATGATAATACAGAATATTCTATTTTGAATCTTCATCGAAATTAAATATCTTATGTCGGCGAAAAATTATTATTTTTATAAATAGTTTAAAATGGTGGTAGAATTTAATTGAATATTTCTAATTTCCGTTTATTGTCCGATGAAAAACATGATTGTAAATTGTGCTCTTAGTGAAATGTGTCACTCGACATATTTCACTTATCGAACTCTACATCGTGCCACACTTATCGAATCAGTGTGAAACGACTGGAAAATGATGAATATGATTGGTGGGTGTTCAGCTTAATGTTGCGTAAGAAAGTTCCTATTTAATTTCGTCGCCATATTATCGATATTTACCCTTAACATCACCTACCACATACATACACGTCACATAAATACTCTTGTAGTTCATTCACCATGTTTGATCAAGATAAAACACCATGGCCTAGTGGTCTCTGACATATACGAATGATGCAGATATGCGCTTAGAGTAACTGGAAGTAAATTGATGGTGGATAACATATGACGTATTTGATCGCTTAAGTTTGCTTCAGATAACACTACTTTAGCCTTAGTCTATTTATTTCATATTTATATAATTTGCCTCCATTACAAATTATGATTAAATTAGTGATTTTATTCAAGAAGTTCATTTTTTGGTACAAAGAATAGGAAGTGAATGAAAAGAAGAATTGGAACGTCAAAGAGTGAGAATGATTTGGAAATATATGACACGGGATTCTTTATATTAAAAAACTGCGAACCAATAAAGTTTCCAAGTTTGGACAACTCTACTCTGTTCGTGTCTGCATATAATATATATATTTTTTCTATTTTATCAGAAAATGAACCGCGCAGCATCTCTTTTTAAAATCCATTCTTCCCTGGTGATTATTACAGAAAAAAAGACTAACCGTTTCTCTTTGTTACACAAACCATTATTGCGTTTGCTTTTGTGCGTCGCGACAATTCAAATAATAATCACTCGCGTTTGTTTCGCAAAAGGTTTGGTAAATATTTTCCAGTTGGATTGCGACAACGTGGAAATTATTTCCAGTGATTTGCACTCAAGCTGGTTCGAATTATGTTTACACATAGAAGTTTCGTAATTAATGTTATTATAAAGACCGCCAGATGCGATATTATGCTAATTTGTCGCTATAATTTATGGGGTGGAAATACCACTCTTTTGGGATAATTGCGTTGTTATCTTCCATTAAGTGCAACATTATTATCTTTATGCGACAGTTTGTCAATATTTTTAATTTTTGTTTGGAAGACTGGACAAAAACCTTCGACGAGGATGGGATTCGAACCCACGCGTGCAGAGCACATTGGATTAGCAGTCCAACGCCTTAACCACTCGGCCACCTCGTCCTGTCCTTTACTCAATATTTAGGAAATTTAGTAAAAATTAAACAATTAAATTTATATATAATTTAAAGTCTATTCTATCCAATAAAAACGCGCATATATATGATTAGTTATTTCACATTGAATCGTTGTGGTTTTTGAGCATACTTAGTGCCTTAAATTGAAACATTATAGATGGAAAAGTAGAAAAGTAATAAACAGCGACAGTACTATCTTCATGTGAAATAGTCTTGTGTCGACGGAAATTGAAGCAGTTTCGTAGAAGCAATGAACTCATGGTATTACAATGTCTGTGCACTTGCCTTTTTATGTCCCAACGCATATTCGAAAATGTTGCGAGATTAACGCGGTATTATTTTGCTGTTTTTTTGCACGCTCCGTGAAAGATTGCATGGATTATTGTGCGCTGAAAGAAGCTTTTGTGTAATCACGATGCCGCGGTCTGTGAAAATTGCTCGCTACTTGCCTAGGGAAATATATTACTCTCGCGCGTTTTTTTTTCCATTTTAAATTAAGATCACGCGATTAAATGGATTTGAATCAAACACTAAGATTCGTTCAGAGCAATAAATTACTGTGAATATCTGATATAGTTTTTAGAACTTTTCGCTGCTCGAATGGAAACTATTTAAATTTTAATTTACTCGAGGAGTGAATTAAAGTTTCTCTTCACAACTAAAAGGAATTTCACAAATTCCTATCTATTATTACTAGTAAATAAATAATAAATAAATAACATTTTATCAGGCACTTAAATTAGTAAATATTAAGGCATCAAATGTTAGTCGCCACTATCATTTATTTATTATATAAATTACGCCGGACGAAATGCAAATATATGCTGTATATTTAATAATGCATTAGGTAGATACCTTCACAGTTACATTACGAATAACAGGAACTCCAAAGCTCGGAAATGCACATTCATTTATTTATTTCATAAATATGCCAGGTGTTTTATAGTAGCATATATCATGAGAGAGTTCTACGGTGTATAAAAATACAAACATCCAAACTTTAGGACATTAAATATAAGAGCGATTTATTTCGTCATAGGTTACAGGTCACACAATTCAATAATTAAATTCCTCTAAATCTAAATATCAAATTCTCACCATTTTACGTGTTAAATTAACCGACGATAACAATCAAATTCGTCGATGCCCTATATATGAAATTTTTTGTTGTGCGATTAAATGATTCATTACGCTTTTTTTTCTGCTTGCAAATAGATACAGATCGGTTATTAGCACGATGCATTAATGGTGTTATAAATGTTATTACTCGCACGGAAGTATATCGTAACTAGATTAAATTAGCAAATATTTTAGGCAGGAGTTTTATTTGATAAAACCCATTTGGGCAAATTTGAATTTCCTAGCGATATTGGGATATCGATTCCCTGAAAAGGTTTCTATATATTCAGCATAAATATCAGATATAGATAGGGTGAACACAGAAAATAGAATCAGAAAATGATTTATTTTGTCCTTACCTACTCTACTTAAACTACTCAAATTTTTTGGTAATTCTGCCTTGAAGATTGAAGATTCCAATTCGTCATTTCTATACGATATTTTTTTATGATAGTCGTCTTATTTTTTCCAAATACTGTCCACAAAAGTAACTTGTTTCGATAAAAAGTGTGACACTTCTTGATAAAAACCGTAAAATGGTTTATTTTATTGTTATGACAAGTTAAATGACAAGTGGCGGAAGAATGCGTTTGTTTCCATATATTTTTAGTGTTCTGTTATTGAGACGAAATTGATTTGTTTTGCAACTGATACGGATTTACTGAGCCTGTCATTGAAATAAACCGTTACTGGCAACAAGTACTCATGCATAAACAACATATTTAGATTCAGCGACAAAAAACCTGGGGCAAAAGCTTGATCCTTGTGTGGAATCTGGTTATTGATTTTATATTAGGTTTTTTAATCAAATTATATTGATAAAATTTCCGCGTCCCAAAAGTCGTTTGTTTTCTCACAGAATTTTGTTATTTCCTCAACAGGAAATTCGTATATACTCCTAAATTGAAATTTACATATACTTTTTTCTCTCTCCTTTCTCTGATAAAGTCAAATAATTGCAATTATATTCTTGTTTAAAAAATATAGTACGAAATATATCTTGTTGGATTATTAAAAAAAATAAAGAAAATTGAATAGATCAATAAACACCGACTTTAATTTATAAGACGGCAGTGTATTACTGGCAGCTTTATTTCCGTTCGCCGAAGGAAAAACCGGATGCTGTTAAGGTTTTCTTGGTCGGTAAAAAAACATAAACAAAAAGGCAAACATAGTATAGGTACACAGTGTTTGACGGGTAAAAAAATGTTTCCTACCCTTATCAAGTTTTTGTTATTTGACTTTAGGTGTTGATCATACATAATAAAAGCGTGACAAGTGTTACAAATATTGCCTTGTTCTTACAATCTTTTCCATTTGACCGTACCACGTTATATATCAGCCCCTATCATTTTCGGAATTACATTTCTCATCGAAACTTTTCGGGTTTGTTAAAACGTATTTCCTGCTAGTAGTTCTACAAAGTTCGATTTGTGTTTGCCGTAAAATAGATTGTATATACCTCATACTAACATATAGACTTAGAAGTGTTGTGCAAAAACAAACAGCGCCAGAGGGCACGGTGGCTAATCGTTTGAACAAAAGAGATTTCCACGGAAGCGATTTTTCAAATACAGACATTTCCCTTACGAACGAACAGTGTTTAAGCACAAGCAATTCAATGCAGCTGCTGTCTAATGTCGAGTCAAATTCGATTTCTGATTTTTTTCTCAATCCTACTTCAGATTTTAATGATCGCTATCACATCTGCAACCATGATTAATCACACACACACACACACACTGACAAACATGATACGACTTTTTTAATATAGATACATAATGAAAAAGTTGTCTAATTTTATAAAATATTTGCATTGGATGGAACAAAAGTTTTAATGATATTTATATGTTTTGCTGTTATAATAAAAGTTTCGATAACTCTTGCCGTATTCCAGATATTGAACGAAAACTTTCGTATTAGACTTTATTTAAATTAAAATTGAATCCTGATCCGCAATGTTGGGGTCACGTTTGTTTGTTAATATTTTATCAACGCATAATTAATTTAATATATTATTTGTACAAATAAAATAATGATGTATAGTAGAATAAATTGATTTATATTGCGATACGTTCATAAAAGTGACGGACGACCCGGTCGATCTTTTGACGTGTATTTTCATATTACGCCGGGACGTGCGCCCTTTTGTTCGTACGTACATGGGTCATCAATTGCTGGTTGTTCTTGACAGAAATTCCAAAGCGCAATTTGTTTAAGAGTCCTACACTAGTCTACTTGGAAATTACGACGGTACTCGGCAGCATATTTACACTGATGGTTCAACAACGAGAAAAGGCGCCGGACGTGCATTTTTCTTAACGATGAAGCACACTCTTTTCCACTTTCTGTTACGTGCTTCGTTTGCACATTTGAATTACACGCTGCCATATTCACTCCGAAACTTTATTTATAATCAACAATTACATATGCATTATACAATAATGGAAATTATTTTCAAATTATACGGAATACACAATTTTCATTTTATTCTGTAATATTTGATACATTTATGTTTATAATAGGATGTTGAGTGTTGAGTGCGGCACGAGAGCTAACTTAACTATGTTCATTTTTAGTAGCACGAAGTGCTTCACAAGACTAATTAAGATAGTAGTATGGGGTTTTATTGAAGTTAAATTGAAAGGCATGATACAAAAGATTGCTTTTATATGGCGGAAAAATTCCAATTAATTTAAGATTTTCTCTCCATTGGCTTACTCTTCCAAGTTCATCGATAATGTTTGAATTTACTGATATTAGAAGTCATTTAAAAGCAATTATTAAAGTTAATTAATGTTAGACGTTTAAAGGTGTAGCTCAGAAACTTTTGTCGTAAATTGCATTCAATTGTCTATTATAATAAAATAAAAATAAACATTATTTTACAATTCAAACTAGAATTATTACTTATGGCCTTATGCTTATAATAATAATAAAAAATTAGTAATTATATTTGGTAATTTATCACAACTGATATATGGGTACAAAACAGCTTTAGATAAACTTTTGCGACCTATACATAATTAGTTTCCTATTAAATCATATTGAAAAACCGCAAATCCCCGCCCGGGCGACCTAAATGAGAAATTACGGGATAAACACCTATGTTGAGAGTTTTGTTAAATGGCGCCCGCATCGTATATCCGCAACATCAATTATCAACTCTAGTCCAGTACTGGATACATACTCAACCCCTAAACTAACGTCCACGTCCCCATGGACCACCCATTTAGTCGCACATACGAAATGCCCAAAATGAAATCTGCCGCAGACGTGCTGATGGATTTATATCATAGCTATGATAAATGATACACGAATACACGTAAACCGTGGGTTACCAAGCGGATAAACGAGCACAAAAAAATTACACTATTTTGTTTTCATCGATTGACCTAACTTTTTTTCTTTTTTGGTTTTCGTGCATGGTTTTATATGATTCGCGCCAGATTTATTTATGAATGATTGGGATATAGAAAGCAGCTCTGGCAACAGTAAAATATGTATCTACTTAACTGGTATGCGAGGTTCCTTGTCTTTTTTATTATTTATTTGCAAAACGGGAAAGGGGACTAGCGATGGAAAATAGTACTGGTTAATATTTACATGCGACGCCACTAGGTGACGTGATTTATAGCACCTAGGGGAATATGCACGACTCAATGGACAAGAAACGCGTTATGAAGATGGAAATAAATGGAAAATGTCCCTAGAGAATAACCAACGCATTTAACAAAGTCCTTTACGCTATCAATTGTATGTGTTTTACTCGCACACATATGTCTGGATATTTGAATTAGATTAAAACTTTTCGTCAATCTATGTTTGTCTTTTTATTTATGTTATTTGTCTGGTTTTTTTTTTTATTATAATCCCCAATGTATTGCGTAAGAGAACGAAAAGGAAAGTAATGTAATTTCAGCTAGATAAAAGTAAATTGAATCTGCGCCGTCCCTGTTGATTTCAACTCGTGAGGGTCCTTTGCTTTTGGCTATATTGATGTTGACCTACATCAAATTACCTGCACGAAATGTGTCTGCTTTTCCAACACCATCAACTAATTATATAATAATTACGGTGTCAGACCCGAAACTGAATCCGCAGTCAGCCGACATATGGACACATTTCAACTCTAGTTCGTATAATCTACAAATTATATGCTAAACTATTCCACACACATCAAGAAACTAATCCCTAGTCGGATGTCCACTATGTTGAAGAAATATTTAGAGGAATTTAGTAAGAAATATATCAAATAATTTACCGCATGATGTATATCACGTGTGAATGGATGAGAAAATACGAAACTCGCGTTGCGTGACAATTTTCATGATATGTGATGCAGACATTGTCGCCGGTTCAATTTTCCCGATTCTTATAAGGCACCGGCTGCAGAAATCATAAACTCTATCGCCTGCAATGATTTGTGATATCTTTCGAGTTCTTCCCTAAAACGCTTAAATTCAGACACGATGATTGCATCGCTATAGTGTTAATCTTAACTTGTGGAAAAAAACACCCAACTAGATATCTCTTTAATATAAGATGAAATGGTGTGAAAATCTTGTTCAAAAAACAGATTCCCAACCGATCGATAGGAGTTTGATGTCATTGTCGTAAGATCCGAACAAAAGGGGGTTTACTAGGCTTTGAGAACTAAATCGCATACATAGCATCGGGATTGCGAATGTTATTTCAAAATCAAAATCAAATGCAAATTGAAATATTGATATGGAAATGCGTGCCCTGATCTCCTAACCAGTGTGAAATACTCTAGAATGGACATTTTTGGCAAAAGCTTCCACTATTTGAATATATATGTATATGAATAATTTGTTTTGTTGGCAATTGTATAGCGGTAACAATCCTCATTTTCTCGCATTAGCGTATTGTGTGAATTAGAATTGCATTTGTGTTCATTGATTGCTGGAAATTATGGTATTTGACTAATAATTATAACACCATGTATTACTAAAATTGCGTGCGTTAGAATGTAATGTTCACAAAAGTTTTCGGAGTTATTCAATTCCTGATTCTTATCTGACGGAAGTTTCTACATTTCACTATTCAGCGACGTTGGTGTAGCGCTAAAACTTTATTGCTTAGATTTTATTCGTATTTGTATAGCCAAGCGACAATAAAATGTGATCGATTTAAATGCTCGACTGTGTTTAACGAACTCTTCTAGTAACTCTAGTAAATAGCCGTGTTTTACAAATCGTGCTATTTCATAGCTTATTGAGTCTGGTTGTATAGTTTCGACTTTTGGATTCGTTGGGCCGTATTTCATTGCTAAAAGTACAATGACCGTAAAGCAAGACCGTGACACTATACAGAACTAGATTTCAATGTGTATATCGGTGGTTTGCTTAAGAAACATACGTTGTAGCTCGTCCTACTTAAACATCGACCTCGCGCAGTTTGACCTTTTTTTTTTATAAAATACAAGTTAAATTAAGAATAAACCTTGCAATTTCAAGGAAATGAACGTGTAAAGTCTAGAAGAGTGCCGATTGATGTACGACTATTGAAAAGAATAATGGTCGATATCCGAGCAGGTCTCTGGTTTCATTTGTATGCGGAGGAGATCATTTACGAAAGAAGTGGAATATAAAAAGAACGCAGTGAATTGCGTACTTAGTTTTTAAAGAATTAGATATTTTCAAACTTACGACAATCCAAAATTTTATCAAATTTAATTTTTAGGTGACTGATTTTATCAAAGAATTATTTAATATATTTAACTCTAATTATTTCAAATAATTTGTACATAAATAAATATTTAATTTCTTTATTAAATATTAATTCCAATTGAATAAATAATCATCTTATATGTTTTATCTGCCAGAAGATATTTTTAGTAGATTCTTCCAAATATGGTATATTTCGATAGACTGGACTATAAAACATTTGTATTAATTTCACATCCAGAACGGGCGTATCAATTAATAAATCATTGGCCGTTCAGAAAGTTAATACAGCACGTTCTTCTGTGGCTTAAAACCATCGCAAATCCCTCTCTAAATGGCGGCCTGGATTAGCAGCATGTGGCAGGATGCCAAGAGATCAGCGGCGTTACAATTCTTATCATACAATCATTTATTGCATTTCAATGGATATTACATCATTTCCAGATATATATACATAAAATTTCGAAATAAAAATACAAATAAATGATTCATTACCCCTATATTTAGATTTTCGCAACTTCTTCAATATTTTTGAGTTATGTTTCGGCATTTTGATTCCAATCGAAATAATTACGTAATGAAATACATGTGGGATGAAAGTGTGAATGATGGCGCCACTGCAAAAATGATTTCACGCAAGACAGTTTACGACGTGCTGGAGCTTTTTTTTTCCACGTGTGTTAGCAGCGTTCAATGTGCGAAAGTTTTGCTTGGTTAGCGAAAAACAGATCCATTTCTTCGGACTCGGAGTGGTTTCTTTGCAGCACATAAAATCTAGTTATAGTTTGCTACTGGTTCCTGACAGAAAGAAAATTGAACACTTTGATGCAGTGAACGGCATATTTGATTTTACTGATAGCGGAGGTAGAAGTTTTTTTTTTACCGCGTTGATTTATTTTACTTTTAAACTTAGAATATTGTTCGATGATAAACAAACTTAAATCTAGATGAACTTTTCCTGTGTAATCTTAATACGAAATTATATTACACATTCTGAAATCTAAAATTAATTAACTCTTTGTTTTTTTTTTTGTACGCCAATTAGGAGAACGTTAGGGATACCGATGGGGAAATCATTTCGTTAAAATACATCTCGACTTGAATTTTAATGCGCATGTAGCAACAATTAACAACGATGTAACCGAATTATAATTACGTTTAATCCACTTTTCTTCTTTTTATGTAGAAATTATCTACAAATGTACATTTTAATTAAGAGAACTAACGTTTTTTATTCTCTTTGAACTATCGACTTATATTATTAAATAAACATTATTTACAATTAACTCAATTATTATTCAAAACATACAATAACTAAATTTTTTTTCCTCCAATTGGTAGCAGTGCGAAAGCAGCGATATATAATAAATTGTACTGAATATAGCTGCAGTACCTTTTGACTGTTTCTAGAACTCCACCAATTGAGTTAATGATACAACATAGGATAATATGGATTAATTTCGAGCGAGCTTTCAAATATTGAGTGCTTTTGAATCTAAATATGTCATCAGATAATCTTTATTGAATATATATGATAGGGGAGCAATAAACATAAAATACATTTTATTTTTGTCTTCCTCTCACTGAACTATAGTTCATAATTTTTTTTAAAATAAATAAATCTAATTTAAAAAGTTGCATGCTACAAAAAACATGATATTATCCGCTGGATAAAAATGATGATGGAGTAACTTTGTTTCATTATGTAATAACATCATTCGCTTTCGAGCTCGAGTAACTCGATACTCTCTTAGTTTAGCGAAGACATCAACGTAGCGCAACTCCTGTTATATTCGGTTTGTACTAACAAAACGTCAATAAATAACCACAGGATAAAATTTTCCCATCGGTCGGAATTGAAATACATATATTATCTAATGGTGATCATATATCAACTCAAATTCATTCTGACATCAGCGCTTTAGGTTTCTGCAAATGATAAACATTTTCATATATTATATTTCGCATCTAGAATTTTAATAAAATTTTCCAACATAGTTCATAGTGTCTTAAATGCTGTTGTACTTATAAACAAGAATTAAATTACCATATAATTATATTTGTCTTTGAGAATCCATGTGTTTGACTTTGTTTCTATTATGTTTGCTTTGGTTTTGCGTAAATTACTTAGGGTGCAAATTGCCGTAGTCAAATAATAAACAAGCTAGAAGATAGAAGATGAGTATTTAGTCATATTGTATGTGGGTAGGATAGATATTTTTGTATACGTCTGAAAATATCACAAGTTCTCGTGTGAATATCATATAATCATATATCTTGTGGAAGTTGTCGATTTTTCACTAAAAGCACGATTTACCGACTGGCAATATTCTGCCACGCTCTTTCGTTGTAGTACGTCTATTTGTCAAAAAAGACTACTAAGCACGTGATAAAAGCGGTTGACTGCACTTTTTTTTGAGGACTATGTAAGCAAATAGGCAATAAAATCATAAAAGTAGTACGACTTTCATAGCAACTCGATGTGCTGCATACAAATCGTAAAACTTTAAAAGCACTATTAGTTATATATCAGCAACGCCATTGCGAAATACTCCTGTGTGCAAATAGATTCAAAAAAGTGTTTTCAACTCGTCCTTTAAGATAAAAAATAAACAACTAAATTTCCATATTTCAGCTAAAATAAAATAGGAGTGTACAAAAAAAAAAATTTAAATATAAACTAAAGCAATATGTGAGAGTCAAGCGGCATAAAATTAGATGTAAAATGGATATGGCACGAAAAACAAAAGGTGCGGCCACATATCTCATAAGTAAGAATAATCTACGCGAACGCCATTTAAAGAGGTGTGCAAATATTGCACTTTCACAAGCAATTAAATCTGAAAATTCATGAATAAACGTTTACCTCGGGTTTCGACATTAAATATTTATACATGCAGATATTGCAATTAAATAGCGGTCGCGGTGTATTTGATGAATTGCACCAAAGCTAATAACGAACCATCTTGTTTAATATATAATGAATTTTACCATACTATACAAATTTTTAATTTAAAAATATTTTTATTAATTTTATTTTATCACTAAAATAAATCTAGGATTAAAGTTAATTAGTTTTTTTTGGTAATCTGATGCATTACGCGTATTGTACGTTATAAAAATGTGTTTTTATTACGTATACGTTCAAATTAAATGAATAACTCAATCGGAAAATATATAATTTGAATATCCCTCTAGTATTGAATCATAAAAGTTTTCAATCAGATACGGTATGCGAAAGCAATAAACCGTTATTAATTGGCACGGCGCTTAATCAGTCTGTTACAGACAACACTGAGCGAGAAACATGTTTATCTTCAATAAACACGAACGCATACAAACAATAAAATATTATTCACACTCACACATCTATGGAATTAGCGAGAGATTCCATTGCATGGTTGCTAAAAGCTTAAATGGAAGCTTCAATTACAGTTTATAATTAAATTGTTTACGGAAAAACATTTCTAATAGAATTACAGTTATTTGCGAAAATCAAAATTCCCCAATAACAAATTTAGCAATTTCCTAATAAATTGAAATTGAAAATTCTACAACGTAATTTAATTTAAAATATATAAAATATTTAATAACGTTTTGTTTAAAATAATTATAAATTTTTCGTGTGGTGTATTATTATTAAATTTTTAACACCAGTAAATTGTTGTTTTAATAGCGTGTTGTATTTGACATAAAAAAAACGTTATTTTCTATTAAGTGCAAAATACGGAAACAAAGTGATAAAATAACCCCATGGAAAACTTTACCGTCTGTGAAACACTGCAATAAAAAATCTTTCAACAAACATAAATTTTATGTAGACACAACACGGGTAGCGCAAGTCTTTAATTAACAAATACCTATGGATGGAAATATTCTAAACCGAGCTTATACGTTCTAAGCTCTTAATCATTTTATAGACTTAAATTCTCTACTGATTATTTGCGTATTTATTCAATTAAATTGTCATATAGCACAGATGGTGTAGTCGTTTCACAGGGTTTTTAAAGTCTTCTATAATCGAGAATTTCAACACAAAAGAATTCTTTTATATTGCAGTTAGTAGAGCAGATGATTGCCAAAGGATGAAGTCTATAGTGCGATTTAGCAGTAAATGACGCTTAGAGATTTAACGACATGCATAATGATGCAAACCATGTCATTGAATGATCTGTTTGATGACGCTGAAATAATACTCGCTCAAACGTACTTTGGGTATCATGCAATGCGCCATTTGTACGATATGTAATATTAAAAAATTTAATCAATAATTGCAATCATTAAACGCGATAGAGTTATGGTGGTAGAGTTTTACAAATGATCTGGAGAATATTTTGGAGTGCTTTGGGTCGGGTGGTAAAATCGTAATTTTCTTTCTGTCAAGAAAAAAAATATGTTCGTTTATCGCACGGACAGTTTAGATTAATTTGATTTATTCTTTTGTGAAAATCATTTTCGTTGTAATTGATTGTTAGATTTATTTCGTTGTACATATTATTATATTTTCGTTTTTATTTAAAAATGAAAACGATTACAAATATAGTGACGAATTAGTATTTTAGTATTTCTGATGGTTGATTTGGACTTGTGCTTTGCACGAAAACGGTTTCAGTACTTTTGGTAGTTGGTGCTTGAAGCACCGCTTGTTAGTCAAGTTTAGTCCGTCGGTGTTTATTTGGCACTCACCCTAGTTCCGTGCTTGGTATCACTGGCCATTTGTTTCTTTCGTCACGTAACAATGAAAACAAAAGAGTGCTTGTACATCCCTGTACAATCATCTCGCTCATTCTCAGCGTACCCTTCAGCGGCGTGATCGCTGCCATCTAATAACGTTATCGTCCCACCAGTTTAATGGTTTCAGTCGAGTGAGAAAAAGAAGGCAAACCGTGACGTCACTTTATTTATAGGGGATGACCCATCCACCAAGTTCAAGTGGCTTTTGAGCTAAAAGCCTGGGGGGGGGTAGGTCGGATCACCAATTTCACTCAGCCATTCAAACGGCGTACTAAGATCAATTTCACCCAGATAAAAGTATCTTTTCTAGTGAATTATAAAAGAACTGTTACGTCCTAGTATGGTAATCCAGCTTTTCAGTCGCCGTGACATCAATCACGTAGGTGAATCTAGTTTTTATACTAAATGTGAATTGGAACAATTTTTGACGCGTGTTTATTATAATTCAATTTCCATTAATCATACGTGAACATGTCTACGATAATATTTTAACAAATTTTCGACATGTCTATTGATGAATGTCAAATCAAAATGGGGGTGATTTTGATTGACGTTCACGTTTGCATATGTAATTCTGTTTTTTTTTTTTAAGTAAATACTAAGAAACATTTGCGATACATGAGTGCACATAGAATAATGTAGTCAATCGTATCTTAATATTGGCAAAGTCCACAGCGGTTTCTGTTCAGAGACCGCAGTGGACTGTAACCAAACCTTTACCAATATTAAGATACGATTGAATGATTCAACAGTGTTGTGTGCAGTCGCCCAACCATTTTTCTTATCATGTTACTTTGAAAGCATCCGCAAGAAAATATCCAAATGTGTGCTTTACATTTCATGTAATTCAATTTTAAAAAGTAGTTTTATTTTCGATGATACAACTATGAGGAGTGAGATCAAGGAATTTTTTTTATCTAGAACATAATTTGTTATATTCATTTGAATTTTTTGTTTGGCACGCAATGACAAAATTAATATATGCGAATATAAAGCATGCGATTCTGGAATATTTCGCGTGAACATGTCAAAGAAATAATATTTTCGTTTTGATATTCTCCATTATGGAAAATGGTTGAGTTTCCTTAGACCTCTTTTGCGGTTTCGCTGAAGAAAATATCCCCGGAAACTGATGCTATGTTCGGACGAGTATGGCACACACACACACACACTTCAATACATTATAACGGAAAAGGACGACCACCGGGATAAAGTGTGATAAAATGCATAAATAATGGACCGCACCGCCTACTTGTTTTGTATTATATTTATGGAGGGTTTAGATATCCCAAAATGAATGATACACCCATATGGTACAGTTTGTGGAAAGTTTTATTATGCAACAGAGCATACAGTTAGATGTGACAGTTGATTTAGTTAAATTCCCTAACAATTTATTCTAATTTTCTTGTACTGCGCAAGCAGAAGAAGAATGGTATAATCTCTTTATATTCTATAACAATAGAAAGTTCTGAGAATTATAAGTACAATGTAACCATTCTTAATCTTAGTTTTGATATTCTGTATTAGTTCAAATAAAAATAGGGGATTTAAAAAAAAATAATTCGTTTAGATTAATTATTTGAAATTTCGAAAAAAATGCAATTAAAAAAAAAAATACATACTAGTAAATAAACATTTTTAATATTTTATTTTCAACAAAAAAAAAATACAATTCACAATTTTTCTCATAAATAATTTAAAAATAACCTAGACTAGACTTATTACAATAATTTTTTTCTACTTAAAAAAATTTCATTGACGTAACTTATTAGTATTAACGTTAAAGGATAGATCTCTTGGCACGTTTAACCGGCGTAAATGTTTGGTTAATTTCGAAATAACTGCGTTGTAATGCATTTGACCACATTTCCGCAAATATTAATAATTCACCTTCCGTTTGCTCCATTTGGTTATGCAACCAACAATTGTTCGCGAACCCTGTTAGTTCTAAACGAGACCTAAGGACGTCCGTTAAATATAAATGAAATTCGACATTGTACATGTGAAGTGAATTAGGTGAAATGAATTTTTACTTTCGTGTGAATGTTAAATGTAACTTGGTTGAGTAATACGACGTATGGTAGTGTGTCCGATTAGGAGTTGTATTACAGATGTTTTCTAGTGATTCCTCAAAATTGGTTTTTGTTTTGCGCAATAAATCACGAATTTTATTTTAGGACCCCTAGCTCGGTAACATTCATTTCAGTTGTTCAATTTCTAGAACGACGATGGTATAATTCTGCATGAATATTCAGCAGTTGTTATCCCTGCGTAATCGTTTAATTCAATGCCAAATATCTAGATATATTTTTATGTTTTACATGAACATACAAAACTTAAATATACTTGTTGAAGCTAAACTTAGGATTAATTTATTAAATTTACGTTATATATACAAATATTTTGAGTAACTATTGAAGGCCTACGGCCTAAATTTTATATTAGTTACTTTTTGACAATAGGCTTGTATAGGCTTTTATTAACAAGATAAAATATAATGGTAGGTCGTTAAAAGAATGTTTGGTTTTATCACAGTCGGGATTTGATTAAATACTGTTTTCTGTCGCCCGTCTCTTTTCGTAATAAATTCGCGAAATTTATTCATTTTCACAAAAAGACAACGTGACACTTAAATCTTTCGATAGAGTAGGAAGCTTAAACACTTAAAATGAGAATTGTACCACGCAAATTCATCATCATCGGCGCCACATCTCGAACCACATTTTACGCCCTAAGACATGCGTTAACACTTACCAGGAGACACTTGAAATTATGCCGATATTTAAATTAGAATATATATGTGTAAATATGGGTAAACATTGTACCTTGTAGTGTCTTTATATTCAGTGTTTTATGTAGAGTATCTGAATAAAAAAAGTTATTTTTAGAAGCGAAAAACAAACCATATTTTTCGCAACCAAAGGATTTAGTGACAGATTCATGTAACAAATGCGCATGTTTAAGGCATGACATATCCGCTGGCGCTTATCTTGTATCCTGGATATATATTTTTTTATATATATGTGTTTCATTGAGACTACAAACTATAGATGGCCACAGGTTTTATGAAGTAGTTACGGTTAAATTTGATCTTTATTTATTATGGTTGTTTTTCTATTCTAGAGCGATAGTGTGTATATTGGTGTTACGTATGTTTTTTTGTGTGTTATGTATATGAATTTGGTGTTGTTATCACAGAAGCAAATTCTGGTATTTCTTTTCGTCTGTGGTATACAACTTGATCAATAGTTGCGTGCGTAGGTATACAAAGCGTGTTGTATATTTGGAGTTTGGTGGTTTGGAAAATAATTTAATGATGTAGAATATATCTGAAAGAGTGGATTGCAGTTGGGAACGTGTAATTATTAATGTTATTTTGTTGTTTGTTCGTTGTTAATTGTGGTAAATGTGACTTGTATTAAATGGTAATTGAATTTGAAATGTATTTCGTTCGACTAGGAATAGATTGCTGATTCGGATGAATGTGACTGAGGAAATTATTGTTCTACGATGCTAGGGAAAGTTTTGATTGTTTTTTTTCTAAGAATAATAGAAAATCTTCTGTTTTTATTGTAGTGTCTGTATGTTTCGGAAGATTTTTGTTTTACTATAGCATTTCCTGTCTTGTGTTGGATATAAACTTTCTGAAAACTTTATGTACTCTTCAAACTTCAAACTAGTGAATTTTCCAGACCTCTCTATCTAATACTAAATGAATGATTAAATTCATTACTCAAACTTCTTATACGTAAAAGATTTATTTTGTTAACTGACTTGTTAATTACAGAACATATTGGGCTGTAATAAAAAGCTGTATTTAAATAAGAAATTGCCCTTTTCAAGGAGTTACAGATATATTTCTATTTCCTACTTTTAATTAATTTTTTTTTTCAAAAAAGGTACCGGTTACTATAAAATAGACTCAAATAATTCGGAATTTGGTATTAAGTACCCTACGAAATATATATAAGAGCAGAAGATATCTTCATCAACTTCTAGAGGGATCTAAATTACATTGCAGTCCATCAGCAGTTCAAAAAATCAGCGCCCCATTCCCCAATCTGAAGACATCTTCATCAACGTCTGGAGGAATTTACACCCTAGTATTCCCCTAGGTTCTAGGAGATGAATGTAAATAAATAAATCGTAAGTATTGTTTAAATAACTTTATTGACTACGTTTGATTCAACTTACAATTTATCCACATACATTTTAAACTTAAATATTTAAACTAATTAATTTTATTCACAGACCCATCCTCCAATCAAAAGACAAAGTTCATCAGCTTCGGGAGCAATCCATCAGCACCCTATCCCCCTTATACACATAATTAAAAATATTATTATATATATTATACTTTATTTATTTATTTGATTTTTATTTATAAATAATTGTACTTGTAACAATGATTTTTGCACATATTACCTGGTTTTAAATAAAAACATTATAAAATATTCAAACACTCTTTACTTTACCTTAAAAATAGCACTTTTCTACTTTTCAGGTGATCTATTAAGAAAAATTAATTAAAATTATGAGGTTAGAATTAACCTAAAAATTTTAATTAGCAAAAAACAAGCTCAAATGACCAAAAAAATTTCAAAACGATGTAAAATCTTAATTAAAATTTTTAGGTTAAATCTAACCTCAAAATTTTAATTAAAAATTTTGAGGTTAGAATTAACCTAAAAATTTTAATTAGCAAAAGCAAGCGTCAAATGGTCAAATAAATTTCAAAACGGTGTAAAATCTTAATTAAAATTTTTAGGTTAAATCTAACCTCAAAATTTTAATTAAAAATTTTGAGGTTAGAATTAACCTAAAAATTTTAATTAGCAAAAGCAAGCGTCAAATGGTCAAATAAATTTCAAAACGGTGTAAAATATTAATTAAAATTTTTAGGTTAAATCTAACCTCAAAATTTTAATTAAAAATTTTGAGGTTAGAATTAACCTAAAAATTTTAATTAGCAAAAGTAAGCGTCAAATGGTCAAATAAATTTCAAAACGGTGTAAAATTTTAATTAAAATTTTTAGGTTAATTCTAACCTCAAAAAAATTTTGAGGTTAGAATTAACCTAAAAATTTTAATTAGCAATTTCGAGATTTTTTTTGACCAAACGGTCAAAAAATTTTCAAAACGGTGTAAAATTTTAATTAAAATTTTTAGGTTAATTCTAACCTCAAAATTTTTTTGAGGTTAGAATTAACCTAAAAATTTTAATTAGCAATTTCGAGATTTTTTTTGACAAAATGGTCAAAAAAATTTGAAAAAGGTGTAAAATTTTAATTAAAATTTTTAGGTTAATTCTAACCTCAAAATTTTTTTGAGGTTAGAATTAACCTAAAAATTTTAATTAGCAATTTCGAGATTTTTTTTGACAAAATGGTCAAAAAAATTTGAAAAAGGTGTAAAATTTTAATTAAAATTTTTAGGTTAATTCTAACCTCAAAATTTTTTTGAGGTTAGAATTAACCTAAAAATTTTAATTAGCAATTTCGAGATTTTTTTTGACCAAATGGTCAAATAAATTTGAAAAAGGTGTGAAATTTTAATTAAAATTTTTAGGTTAATTCTAACCTCAAAATTTTTAATTAAAATTTTGAGGTTAGATTTAACCTAAAAATTTTAATTAGCATTTTTAAGCTGAAATGGTCAAATAAATTTGAAAAAGGTGTCAAATTTTAATTAAAATTTTTAGGTTAAATCTAACCTCAAAATTTTAATTAATTTTTTCAAATTTTGGTGGTTTTAAGGAGTTTTTAAGGTTAAATAAAATAATGTAGGTATATTTTAATTGTTTTTATTTAAAACTAAGTAACATAAATACAAAAATCATTGATACACGCACAATTATTTATAAATTTAGTTCAAATATATTAATCCGTTATTATTTATAACAATGTCAACTTACAACAATAACATATTTTATAAAACAATTATATACAATATAAAAGTAATACTTATTACTGGAATAAATAAATTATAATAGAAATAAACAATTAATTTAGTAATAAAAGTGTTTCATTTACCAATAACAACGTATAACAATTAAATATATAATAATAAAATAGAAATAAACAAATACTTTAATAATAAAGTGTTTCATTTACCAAACACAACGTATAACAATTAAATATATTATAATAACATAGAAATAAACAATTAGTTTAGTAATAAAAGTATTTCATTTACCAATAACAACGTATAACAATTAAATATATCATGATAACATAGAAATAAACAATTAGTTTAGTAATAAAAGTATTTCATTTACCAATAACAACGTATAACAATTAAATATATCATAATAACATAGAAATAAACAATTAGTTTAGTAATAAAAGTGTTTCATTTAACAATAACAACGTATAGAAAATAAATATAACATAATAAAATAGCAAAAAACAATTAATTTAGTAATAAAAGTTTCATTTACCAATAACAACGTATAACAATTAAATATATTATAAATAAATTATATATTTAACAAAAGATTACAATAATATAATAAATTGTAGTTGTTAGTATTTGTATAAAGGGGAGGGATGGGCGCTGAGCTTAAGATTATGGGGTGGGGCAATGATCTTCGAGCTGCCGATGGACTGCAATAGACTACAAATTCTGAAATAAGAAATAAAATTTATTAGTTTAATTATTTAAGTTTCAAATATATTTGTTTAAATTATAATAACATACGTAATAAATAAACTATTTAAACAATACTTACAATTTTATTGTCTTCAGTCATTCCTCATAGTCTTCTAGAACCAAAAGGATTGTAGAGTGTTAATTCTTCCAGAAGTTGATGAAGATCTCTTCTGATTGGAGGATGCAGAACTGATCATTGAACTACTGATGAACTGCAATGCAATGTAGATTCCTCCAAAAGTTGATGAAGATGTCTTCTGATTGAGGGATAGCACATTAATCTTTGAACTGCCGATGGACTTCATTTTCTTAAATAAACAAATAAAATTAATCATTTTAACGATTTAATTTTAAAATGTATTTGTTTAAATTGTAAATTTTCATATGTTATAAATAAAGTATTTAAATAATACTTACAATTTTATTCTTCTTTCATTCCTCAAAATCTTCTAGAACCTAGAGGACTGTAGAGTGTTGATTCCTCTAGAAGTTTATGAAGATGACTGATTATTAAACTGCCGATGGACTACAATGCAAAGTAAATTCCTCCAGAAGTTGATGAAGTTGTCTTTTGATTGAGGGATAGGGCACTTATCTTTGAATTGCCGATAGACTACAATTTCTGAAATAAGAAAATGAAATATGCATCTATTCAAAATTTGTATTTGAATATTCTTCCTATCTAAACCAAATATGTATATTTAATTAAAGTAATGTATAATACTTTCATCAGTTTTTTTTTTAAATAATTACTGTAATGAAACGCGTAAGAATGTCATTTGAAATAAAAAGATAAATTTTCAATACCTCTGTAGCTCATGTCTCGTCTATAATATTAAATAATAAGCTTGGTACGATGCCAGAATGTGAAAATTCTATACGACAAAAACAGAATCATATTTCAAATTATGACATGCACAACTGTTTCTCATGTCTGTTGTTGAGGGTCGTAGACGATTCAAAAAGTCTTAGTTAAAGCTTGTCATTCGGACCAAACTTTCCCGGTTGATGGAAAAGTGTCAAGGAAATACAAAAAAAAAAACTACTAACGTTACAAGTTTTATAGATTTGCAGCAAGTTATTGAAAACTTTTGGAATATTTTATAAATTAATCATTGTTAAAATATGTATTTACTTTCGTAATTATTTTTTTAACAAGCAATTTTCGTACGAAATACTTCATATAACTTTGTTTTATATAGGATCGATATTCCAGCGCTGATAAGATGAACCAATTCCAACATCAAAGCTCAGAAAACACGTTATATAAATAGGCCCGTGTAAATCTCGCAATCATAATGCTTTCCATTTCGAGATCATATCTATTTATCCTTTGTAGCAAACACTGGCTTTATCTTACTTCGTTTGTACTACTTCCATAATTGTCTACTAGTTAAGTATAACGGCCCTAATTCTATATTATTCGTTAGCGTAAGAACCTCAATTTAAAATAACGGAACATGTTTACTTTTCGTGTACAAAAAAACGCTTAAACATGTTACATTTCTCAATTACTATTCAGATCCTCTTCAACTCTAATAAATGTCTCGTTTTGAATGTCCCATGAGATTTACGGTAGCGATCTGAATGCGATCATGTACAACAAAACTGATAAACTAAATCCCTATAGAATATGTCCAAATGCTCGTCATGTTCATGTTATCGTTTGTTTACTAAATTACAATTGTAATCTATTTGAAATTTACGCGTTTATTTGACTTAGCGTGAACTTAATTGTGTTCATTATTAGAAACTAAAACTCATTACCAAACATAGTTAATTGTCTCAAGTTCCATAAACTTCTAAAGTTTGTGTCCACAAGTAGAATACTTGATACAAAACGTTTGTGTTGAAAACATTAGTTAACGAATGAATTTATTTTTAAAGATATGAAGAAAATCACTGAATCTCAACAAATCATGAGATCACATTGTTTAAAAATAGTCGTGTATAACTCAACAAAATTCATTAGCACGAAACTACTGTTGGGAAAAACAATAAAAGCTTACACGTTTTAGTGCTAGACTCTCTCTGGTGTAGCAATAATATGGGCTCGACAAAGCTTTTGTTTGGGATTTCATTGGGATCACTTGTAAACATACGAGCGTCACCGTCACTGTTGTTTCGATGCTTTTGTTTTGGTTTGCCGCGACAACGAAGCACGCAAATTTCAGTCTAATCATTACATTTAGCGCGAAAAATAAACACGTGATTATCGCTTTAATTGGATTCCAAATTACAACAGAACAATCGAAACACCAACGAATTATGGGCTTATATAGATAAAATAGTAAATTATTTTGCCTCAATAACATTTTTAAGATGTACTAAAATATCAAATATTTAGCGATATATGAATAATAAAAGGTGAAATAAAATCAAATACTAGAGTAACTTTATTAAACTTTCACTAGCCAAAAAAATACAAATTTAAGTGTACGTTGAACAAACAAAACATGGATGCTACATCATAAATTCATGTTTTACATAAGACAATTTAATGTTATTTCGTAAAAGAAATATAGAGTACTAAATATTTGAGTAGTTGTTCAATGATAATATTATTTATTGCTTAATGAGTATCGGATATTTAATTATGTTTGGCAAATTCGCTTCGTACAAGTGCGTCTCGATCATTTAATAAATATACATTATTATCGACATGCAACTCATTATGTATGTAAAGTTTGTACGAAAGAATAAACTTTTTGAATGGAATCGTGGGATAATATCTATTATCGCTAACATAATTATATATATAATAGTGGCCCTAATAAAAACAAAAAAAAAACACCCTTAATATGTATTTTAAATGGGAATTATATGAATTTGTGTACACAAAAAATCGATACTTACCTTTTTTAGAGGGCAAGTATATGGAAACGGATGCTGATCAGGAGTCTTCGTAAGATCATGATAAATATAATTTTTGTATTCCATCTTTAGAAAATTGCAAATATCTCTCTTTATATTAATCATATATGGTTTATACTCATTATTCATAAATTCATATGTTCTTATAGACATCTAAAAACAATATTTCCATTGATAGCTGATTTGGAATTGTTTTACTATAACAACTGAAATAATTGTAACTTACGTAAGAATCCGCAGGTATGTCTTGTATTACGTCTAAAGTTGCGTTAATCGCATAACTTGTTCGATTGATCTTAAATGCTATCCATGGCCAATTCACATAATCATTTCTAAGTGTTCTAGAAACTACCTTTTCCACTTTCGTTACATAGCGATCCTAAAAACAATATTCATGATATTGGTACAAATTTTATTACCATAAACTTATTCTTACTTACAGATATATCACAATAAACTGAATAATTGTGAAAAAAAATTTGAAATATTACTATAAAACTGTATTGTAATTGCATTTTGAATATTAGCATAGTACAAAGATTGCACTTTCTACGCTCAAATATATTTATATACATATATGCATGATTAATAAAAATCGTATCGAAAATCTATTTCCGCATTCGTAAATTTGTTTTTTTTAATTTCTTCTATCTAAACGAAACCGACTTTCCGGTGATGCTAAACAATACGATAATTGTATGTTATTTTCTAAATTATAGGTAAAATAGAATTTATAAATTGATTTCTTAACTAGCCTTGACACGAGCTGCAAATATAATCTGCAATCAATATACATTTGCCGATTTCAACTGAACGAGAGATGAAAATAATACAATTGTCCGTTAAGATATCACGAGAATCAAAATTCTATTCTAAATTCTTATATTGAATTATAAATATTGGGTTTTAGCATCACGGATTTTATCTAAAATATCTGATACTGCTGTAACTGACATAATACATATTCTACATGCGCTACCTTTCCTATGTTCACGTGACATGTTTCAAATGACAACTACATATATGTCCAACATGTCGTAATAGTCAATAGATACGTATTACTATTCCTAAACAAAAAATTTATGTTCTGAAACTCATACATTAATGCGACTTGATACTACTAAAATCTCAATATCGTCTAGAAACTCTTATTTAGCGTTATATGAATAATAAAACGTGAAAAATATAATCAAATACTAGAGTAACTTTATTAAACATCCACTAGCCTAAATACAAATTTAATCGTACGTTGGACAGAAAAAACTTAACAATGTAATATTATTTCATAAAATAAATATAGAGTACTAAATATGTGACTACTTGTTCAATGACAATTTATTTTTGTTTTAAGAGTAATTAAGATTTGATGTAAATTATATTTAATTAGATTTAGCAAATTCGTTTCGTACAAGCGCGTCTCTATCATTTAAAAAGTATACATTATTATCGATATGCATCTCATTATGTATGAAAAGTTTGATCGAAATAATAATTTTTTTGAATGGTATCGTGGGATAATATCTACCCGCGGTAATATAGTTATATAAATAATAATGGCCCTAAAACCAAAACAAAGAAACTATTATATGAATTTTTAATTTGTTTCTATACTTACCTTTTTTAGAGGGCAAGTGTATGGAAACGGATGCTGATCAGGAGTTTTCCTAATATCATGATAAACAAAATTTTTATATTCCATCTTTAGAAAATCGCAAACATGTCTGTTTATATCAATCATATATGGTTTATACTCATTATCCATAAATTCATATGCTGTTACGGTTACCTAAATTTTACTATAGATTTTTATTGAGGTTATTTGGAACGAATTGTTACTTACGTAAGAATCAGTAGGTATATCTTGTATTACGTCTAAAGTTACGTTCATCGCATAATTTGTTCGATTGATCTTAAATGCTGTCCATGGCCAATTCACATAGTCATTTCTAAGTGTTCTAGAAACTACCTTTTCCACTTTCGTTACATAGCGATCCTAAAAAATAATATCCGTGACATTAATACAAATTTTATAAACTATAAACTTATTCTTACTCACAGATAAACCACAATAAACCGGATAATACTGATTGCGAAAAAAAATTAGTAATATTATTATAAAAATGTATCGCAATTGCATTTTGAATATCTGAAAAATAATACACAGTACCTATGTCTGTGCTCAAATATATTTATATACATAGTATATGTATAATTAATAGAAAATATATCTAAAATCTATTTCCTGATTCGTTTATTTGGTTGTCATTTCTGTTATCTAAACGAGCCCAACTTCCCGGTGCTGCTAAACAACAATAAGATAATTCTATGTTATTTTCTAAATTATAGAGAAATTTTAATTAATAAATATAATTTGTTATCAATATACATGTGCAGATTGCAATTGAACGCTGGATTAAAATAATACATTTGTTTGTTAAGATATGACGAGAATCAAAATTCAAAATTATATTCTAAACTCATATATTGAATTAAATATTATATGTAACTTTTTTTGTTTTCAGAAACTTGGGGAACTCGTACATACTGTTGCCATGAAAATGGTTGCAACTCATCTGATGTGATAAGGCGCTCGTTTTGGCTGATGGCGCTGTGTACGTTAGCGGTGTTTAAGATGTCGCACTGAGAAACCACAACCGTACAGTAAGCGAAGATGTTACGATTCTTCTGCAAATTATATTCTAAATCATCTTATATAGTCAGTCTTCCTCTGCATACATAATTAACAATACACACGTGTATCTTTTACTAATAATTATTTCTTCATATATGGCTTTCACATCCCAATCTCGTACAATTTTATTCGTTTTTTTATTATTGTATATCAATGTTTACCATTGAGACATTTTGGTAATACTTAGAATTATTAAGGAATAGTTTAGTTAGATGTTTGGAATATTTAACTGGTTTTTCTAGAGATTCAAGATACTTTTTCAATTATATTATTAAACACTTCTTAAAGAAGTTTAATCTTAAATGAATTTCTCAAATAAATTTGTTGCCTTATTTCTCAATAATTTTAAAGTATTTAAAAAAACTAATTACTGTATTATCTAGTTGCAAGATCGTTTCTAAGTTAACATATTTAGACGATTTCAATATCGTACTGTAGCAGCAATGGTAGGAAAATCGTGTTTTAATAACAGTTTTCAACTTTTCATATATGTACATATGAGCTTAATCATACATAGCAGCTATAATATAAATACATACATACGTATACACAACACATATTACCGAAAACGTTTTCGGTAGCGGTTTTGCGTTGACATCCAACGCGTGCAAGTTTCCTGTTAGGCCTTAGATTGCGTTTATAAGTTACTCTGGTTTTGTTCGTTTTGCACAGATGTTGCAGACAAATATATTTTGTAAACCACGAAAATTCGTTCGTTTTCTGTTGCAACGCACTGAAGCCAACTGTTATTTAGTTACTTTAGTCATACATGGTTGTGAAACTATTTATATTTTTAAATATTAAGTTTTGCTCTGGTTAATTAAATCAACCAGATAAAATATGAAACGTTAAACAAATGATAACAACGTTTTATGATTAATTGGTGGCACATCTGTTGTTTTTCCAGAAAATCAAATTTGGGTTAACGTTAATAAATCTCACTTAGAATTTCATTAATGAACTTCCTATAACATGCTTGGTTACAGCTTTTTGACGTATTTTGTCATTATACTAATAACGATTAGAATTTATAATTAATTTCGTATATCTTTAAATAAATTAACAAAACCCTTCGTAGATTGAGCGGTACTTATAACATTATGAGTGGTCAATTCTATGTAAATCATTTTATTTATACTATTCGAAAAACTATTTGTAATTTGTTTTTTATCCTAATTCAAGGTGTGATTATTTTAGGAGTTCAAGCTACTTGAAATAGATTGTACAATCTAGTGAGAGTAATGTGGAAAGTTACGTTTCTTGTCGTGGTTAGTTGGTATACTTAGTTTTCTAACTACACCATACAGCTGGGTATATATATATGAAATTATTAAACACTGCTTTAAAAACCAGAGGCAATTTAAACTTCATAACTCCAATTACTCTGCTTGGAACACAACGAAATTAACAACGTCGCATAACACCCATCTTATACAGCAATGCTTTGTCTAAGAACCGTCAATCTTAAAATAAATTCTTGTATAAATTTGCAATATAAATAATAATTTGTTATTAATATCTAAACTTGAATATTTCTAGTGCAATTCAAGATCTAAGGATTGTAAGATCGGATGATGCTATATTTTAGTTCTGTTTCCGCAGAAAATAAAAATGATTTAACAAGATTAAAGCAGACATGTAGTATGTCTTGAGCCATCTGGGTAGGCTTTACAAAACAGTAAAACCCATAACAATATAACGTTACAATGAGGAATATAATATCAGAATGCAGCACATGTTGCGGCAGCCGAATACATATAGTTAAAATGAAATAAAAATACAATTCCCAAAAGATATCATCAATACGAGACCAGCAACCACCTTCAAAGTATATCTGTTCAAAAATTCAACACACGCATTCTCTGTATTCCTTTCTGCAATAAAATGCTTCTTTACTCTATTCTTCTAAAAAAATGCAATGCTATGCTCGATTCGGTTTAAGATTACACTAATCATAATTTATTAATTTCGTTTATAATTATTTATTAGAACTGTAGATTACTGGTCCCGTATCATTTATTTTTTACCGATTGACTTATGGCAGCATTGGCAATGACAGTTTGTTCAGTTTTTCAGCTTCACCGTGATCGAATATAAACGATTTCGATCATCAATTGAGGAGGCTATCCTCAATTGGTGAACGAAATTGCGCACGGTAGAAAAAATATCCGCAATGATTTGCTGCTGTTTTAGGAACGTATTAAGAATGTAGGAATTATTTCCTTAAAAATGTATGACTTTTACATATAAATACCACAATGCTAGGAATTTCTACTACGTAGCTATTTCAAATAAAATATTTATATGTAATATATGAAATTTGTTATGAACTTTGGAGCTAGTCAAACTTAATAAAATAAGAAGTTTTTCGTTTTATGTTACTTACTTTTTCATTTATAATAATATATATGTGAGTTCTATATCATTTATGAAATGTGTGGTTTCGAAATTTTTTATGGGAAACCATTATTTTTGAGCGAAAATTAATATGTTTTTTTAAAAAAGTATCATCAATAAATAAAATGATATTTATTCATTTAATTTAACCAGTGTAAAAAAGTTAATCACTTTAATTTGAAACATAAATCAACAAAGTACCGTGTATACTCAACGCTGTCAGCGTTGAATTTACTGTCCAAATAAATGAAATTTATTTTAAAATGCAATTTATATTTTACATCATCAAACCCGACTCGTATATTTGCTTCAGAAATTGTAAGAAATGCAATATATATACATATAGAAAATCGTGAACAAAATTCATTTTCTTCTTTCTAAAACGATTTATATTAAACTTAAGATACCGTAAATAGAGGGCTTCGTCTATAAAAGCTAAATTGCATACGCTTTCAAAAAAAATTGATTCATTACAATTAATTTTACAATCAATATTTTTGATAGCGTATACAGATTTTCTGTAACTTTCAATATATCAAACACGCACAATAATAAATGTTAATTATATATCTTAAATTCTTTATAATTTTAATACTTATTTAAATAATTGTATTTGAATTATTATTTTAATAATCTACAGAGCTTTTCAAAACCCCAAAGAGGTCACTACTTATCACATAAATCATATACTGAGATTCTTTTCTCTTGCACAGCTGCAATTTTTTAAACTTTAAACCGATAACTTTTCACTAAATAGGCTAAAAGGATAACAGAGGGCAACACTTATTAAAAATTGTTTCGTCGTCTTGCAACTAGGATGAAAAATGAATATAAAAAAATACTTAATCTTTAATGTAAAAAAAATGTAGGCATTTTAAAAGAATATGTTTTAAAATCATGTAAATCTCGCAGTTTCACCAGTTAAATTGTTCTTAGCAATTGCTTACGTATATCATGTAATTGATTAAGAAACGCAGTTATATTCCTGAATTATTTTTTTAATCTATAATTTCTGTAGATCAAATATCAACTAGAATTACTACTACTTCAATTAGTACTTATAATTCTTAGGAATTGAAAAGAAACATATTCTAACATAATTTTAATAATGTATTTTAAATCTAAATAAATATAAAAGAAAACGTTATTCCATGATATATTTAGGTATATTTGCTTAATATTAAATATATATATTAACATTTCTAGTTTAGATAGTGTTAACAGATTCTTCTAAATGATCTGCAGACATTATCATAAGCACATCCGAGAATTTGTCAAATTTTACAAATACATGAATCATATATAAAAATATTCGAAATTATGATTAATATAACTAAATTATTTTATAATCATTGACAATTTATCATTTTTAATAAAAATAAAAAATAAAATATATTCATGTATTATTTTATTTGGTTGATTGAAATTTTTGGTTTTTAAGGACATACGTATTTAAAGTAACATTTTTATGTTGACTCTCGTTGAACGTTGACACATGCATAATGAATGTATTTTCACTGAATAATATATAATATGCAAACAACATAAGTTTAATAAAAGCTTATTTGAAACTCACAGCAAATCTGGTCTAATTTCACGAATTTTCACCGATTTTCCACAGCGATATTTTCATCTTTAATGCATGAACTAAGTTAACGGTTGCCGTAGTTTATAGCTCACATTTGTACTATTTGTGCTAGGTATAACTTTGTTTTAATAAACAAAACCCACTCAACATACATGTAAAACTAATTTTAATTGAAATTCCACCTAATTCTAATTCTTAAAAATGTAATTCAACTACTCATTAACAATGGGAAATTATTTTACTCAATATATAGTTGCATATGAAGCTTTATTAAATAAGAATTCGAATAGAAGAATAGTAAATTTATTTTTATTTAATTATTTTTAGCGACTTAGAAATTATTACTACTCTAGTAAGTAAACAATGCATTGTATATTATTACCTATCGAATTATTGTATTAAATGTTTGTTAATAATAATTCTTATTTTACAGTTTTTATTTATGTTAATATTATATAATTGTCGTATTATCTATATTATTAATTAGCATGTAATTGTCACAATTACTATATATATTATCTTTAAAATGCGAGCAATATTGAAATGTTGAATTATTAATAATAAAAAATTAATATAAAATTCTAAATAAATATGTGATTAAAACGGTAAGTGTATTCTAAGCCTCTAATCCATCCTAATAATTAGTTCTATTTTCTATTCCTTTTAAAATAAAAAAACTCTATCACAATGAGATCAAAAATATTTTAATTATCTGCCATGTTTTAAAATTGATTCAATTTTATTTTCTACTTAATTGCTAACTATGTTTGAATTATATGAACAATAAAAAACAATTTAAAATGTTCACTGCATTTATTTGCATAATCAAACAATCACCCCTATAACAGTTTGGTAAATAATTTTATAAAAGCGCCACCCGGCAAATCTGTTTCCGCTAATTTAACGGAATTTTAATGAAGCTGCAATGTGACGCAGTATACACATGAATTCCTACATATTTATATATTATATCGCAGTGTGTTACACAATATAAAATAAAAAAAAAAACACTGGAATTTATTTCCATACTTGTTACGAGATTTAAAATGGAGGTGTATGATTACTTTTCACTAGAGTAAACATTGTTAGCGCATTTAATTATTATTCTGCAAACATCGTTGATATGCTTGAAGAAATTGCATACATTTATTTAATTTTTAATTTTTTGGTGCTGTTTTTTATTACAGAAAAGTATTTCATATGTGTATGTATTATGAGTGAATAAATACGGGAAAAAATCGGTTTTAGAATCTGTACGCTTTGTTGTTGTTATACAAAATCACAAAATATATAGATTCTTAAACTGAAATTCTCTGACGACATCATGACCAGAGAAGTGATATATTCGATTGATTCAGCGATATTAGCTGATGGTTACTAACATAAAAGTTGTATAGGTATCGCACTGTAATGAATGGCCTGGTGAAACATTTCAAAACAAGACATTTATAGGTTTGTTTTCTACTATTTTAAAAGGCAAATGTTATAAAACAAAAGTTATTCGGTAAGCAAATTTATAGCGCACTATAAATTATTGAAGTTTCCTGACGACAAATTAAAGTTTTTTTCTCCATATAGAATTATCAAAAGGATCGCCCGAGCAGGGACTTGAACCCTGGACCCTTGGATTAAAAGTCCAATGCTCTACCGACTGAGCTACCCGGGCTCTATTTTTTACAAATAATCAGTTTTGAATTGATTTTTTATCATTTTTGTAAACCCATTTTTATAATACCCAAGAATTCCAACAAGCCTTATCAAATTGTTGCAATTAAAAATAACCTCCCCGACGGGGAATCGAACCCCGGTCTCCCGCGTGACAGGCGGGGATACTGACCACTATACTATCGAGGACTTATTTTGGCTGGAAGGATACCATCAACAAATTTATGGAAAATGTTTTTTACAAATCCTATAAAATGTTTACTTCTTTGATAGAGTTATCTAGGTATAATTCAAATTATTCACGATTAAAGTGGTTTCTGGGTGCACAGATACCTAAACCA